>NHQK01000002.1:600000-1200000 GCA_016864655.1 Phytophthora cactorum
CGCCGAGTGCGTTGGCGTAGCGAGGGGTATCCAACTCGCCATTTTGAATGAATAGATGGGTTACGCAGCGTCGGTCGTAGACCGTCTGGCCTCCGTCGAAGATTTGCGTTTGACTCTACAAGACATTCACAACGAATAGTTAGCTCACGTTTCTCGAGAACGCCCTTCGAACGCAAACGTACAACGTTGAAGGCCTCCTTCATAATGCTCGAAGCGTCCTGGTTGGTAGCATGGCCCCACAATATCTGCCCAGCTTCTTTAACCGTGCACGCGAGAGGAGTAAGCGAAGTAGTTTCGATGCGAGTTCCGCAGTGTCCATGCACTTTTGCTTGCGAGGAGAAGGAGACGGACAGATTTTCGCCCAGAGTCGGCATTACCAAGTCTGTTCGGAGATGCATCCAGGCCAGATTGCTCGATATTTCAGCTAGCATCAGCTCGCTCGTGTGAAACCGGAACAACAGCCTATCGGCCGTCGGTTGTAGCTGCCCAATAAGCTTTATTCCCTGATAATACAACGGATACAGTTTTGAGTTTCCGACTCAATAACGAGGTAATTAATTAGAAAAAGAGTCTCACCTCGCGTATGTCATTCTGACGAAGGACTTTTCGCATAGACTTCAAAAGCTTGACCTGCTGAGAAAATATCCGTTTCAACGCTAGATTCGTACGCACCGCGCGGTTTCGCTCCCCCCAATTAGCCATTGCCCGATTGCGCCATATGAGCTGTTGATGTTGATCCTCTGGCAATTCTGAAGGCGGTACCGTTCTGTGTGAATGGCTATCGCATGATCGGGCTAATAAATTCAGCTCGCCGCTCAGTTGCCGCACTTGTGACCGTAGCGCCTCTAACTCGGCTTTTCGGCGACGTTGAATGTCTGTAGAATACGGCAAGTTACTATTCTTCGCTCTGCGACGTTTCTTCTCGGTTGGTCCGCTTTGTGGCGCTGTAAGAGCTTCAGCACTCTCCTGGATACCAAAGAGATCTGTATCGATCGTAGCGCCGTCGTCGGCGGCGGCAAGATCGCCAAGTAGGCCCGATAGTGTCTCCAATTCTTCGAGAGAAAACATGATCTGCCGGGAGGTGGTAAGTCTGGAAGTGACAACTTTTAATAGCATGTTATTGATAGATCACGCAGTTGATTACTGTCGATTGCAGTTTCACTTCTGCCAGTAATCAATATTATGCATTTTCAAAGCTTGTGCTCCCTTCTGGTGGGAGATGGAGAGAATTCGTCACCAAGCGTTTGGTACAATCCCACCACAAAAAGGGAGTTCTATACAGGGTTTTGGGTCCAAGTACCAGAAGGTCTGATGGTTCAAATCACCAGAGAAAACGTATGGAATTGCAATGGACACTACATGTAGTTGTGATCTGCCGCTAATGCGACGTCGGTGCTGCCATAGTGATAGTTGTAGATGAAGGTACACATTTTCTTGTTGACATGCGAGGCGTTGTGACCCTTGTGGTCTTTATTCTATCGACATCAAACACGAATGGTGCCGACTGTCACTGGATTTCGGCATGAAAGGTTCTTGGAGGAAGTATTTGGGCAGCAACGTAATGCAAACGTAGCTTTTTTGTAACGAGTCACAAGTATAAGAAACTCCATTGTCTCTGGATCCTCACACGTAGCCGTTTGGACGAGATTCGGACGAAAAATATCGCTGCAGCTGCGTGGTACATATTGCCACCTCGGCTTCTGAAGGTGCATCTTAAACGAATCATGCAATGTTAGAGTTGTGGTGTGTTTCGCGTTATCCGAGTCTTGCAGATGCTGGCGGACGGAACCTATCAGGCTATAATGCTTGCTGTCTACTAGTCCGGTCGGTAAAGTTTGGCCAAGTACCCTGACAACACGTACCATGTCTTCACAGTCGCGTTCCCCACTTTGCGGAAAAGACTTTAAGGAAAGAGACTTGGGCGAAGCGAATGAACTCTCCGTTTAACTTTTGTTGATACGCAGGAAAAAATAATGTCGGTCTGAAATCGAGTCCCGTAGTGATACTGATACGGAATTAGAAGGCTAGGTACGGTGCTCACCTCTACTATAGTAAAATCAAGATAATACAGAAGCAGATGTAGGACGGTCAGCGGAACCTTCTAGAAGGTTCCAACCGGTCCTTCAATTCTCTTTCGGCCGCCCTCCCCCAAGAAACCGATAGCGATGCCGGTAGGAATTAAATCAAGTAGTAATACTAGTCATTGACTGTGCGTGTTGAAATACAGGTATCACGCTTTGGCTTCTGAGATATCAAGTTATGAAGTTTTTTCTCTACAATGTTACCGGTACAATATATTCAACCAAATGAACAAGCAGTGATTTTTGATCCAGTACGCAAGTTTGTGCTTCATTAAAATTCTAATCCAATCGCTTTCATGATTTCACCATCACCGACTTTCCTGGAAGAGAATACTCTTCCGGTACCAGTCGAATTACCCTTGATGCCCCTTTGGCTTATTACGCACGTCGCCGGCATGGCTGCGAGCTCGTTTGAAGCATGTCTCTGTCTCTCACTGTAGATCTGTGCCTAGAAGCCTGACGGCAACTAATTTGTATAAGCCCACTTCTAGCATACTTCATCATAATGACTGACGCAATCGATTACAATACTCGTATCCAGTTAGAGGAGCTAGAGTGAGCAAGAACAGCCTAACTCTGCCAATGCTCTAGTTAAATTCGAAATACAGTAACAAATACTTTGCAAAGCAGGAGTGTCAGTAGTACAGGTAGCATTTGTGCGAACACTAGTCTTTGGTTTTACAAAAATGCTGTATTCAATTCGCATTATTGTGAACCCTCAAATTCGCTTGCATTTACAACAAGTTGCTGAGTATCAGGGGGGGGGGGGGTACGTTTGTCGGATATGTAAACAATTGCTAGATGACCTCTGCTGAAGGTCCCAGCCCTGACATCCCATTGAGCAAGTCGAACGAGTTTAATATTGCTCAGTTTTGTCGCTTTTGTGGCCCTTTCGCAAATTTTACTCGTAGGCTTGCAGGGGCCACCTGATGTTATTTTAAGTGATTGAGGAGGAGAACAGAAGGGTGTCACGAACGTGTGGCTCGCAACAAATGTCCTTGATACCTATTTTAATAGGCGGTTTGCCTAGCAGGGACGTGATCCCAGATTAAAAATACATAATCCTCAAAACCCGTCAACATGGCCTGGTTTTAGCTACCGACAGTCTATCCCGTCACAATCCCTGAGCCTGGTATGCCGGGTACAGTCCGTTTTTGGAATGTATATAACGTGTCGAGTGAGCGCACTATTCATTGAGACACAAGCCATGGACGTCCGCGTAGCTGAAGATGACACTCTGTTGTCACTCGAGGAAGCGCTGGCGTTCATCGATGGCTGCGATATCAACGTTCTGAGCGAAACAGAGACGTTGGTTCATTGTTCTCCTGTCGATTTGTTCAGTCAGATTACCCCATCAGAGCTGATCGCTCACATAGCTCCAACCACGACAAAGAAGCGCATCAAGCTGCAGCGGAAGCTGTCGGAGTCGTCGTCGAGACAAGACGAGAAAGCGATCAAGAAGCGGCGAACCAAAAGCGTCACGAACTATTCTACCAGACTGCAGCAACGCAAGCGAGCGGATATCCAGAGGCTTCGAGAACAGGCCCATGAACTTGAAGCACAGGTGGCACTGCTCAAGACAAGCAGATTCCTGCCTGGAGATGTCGTACTGGAACTGGATAGTGAGTCACTGAGGGGCGGTGGAGGATTAGTGGGTCAGGAGAAGCAACCTGCGAGTTGGCACGAAATGGCCATCGCACAATACCGAGAACGCCTCGTTTCCGAGAAGATGAACCGCAGACTTAAGTCCATCCTGGTCTATCAGAAGGAAGCGAATAGAGCACTCAGTGGACTCCTACAGAAGCGCTCGGTGCTAAGCGGCATGGACTATGTGTTCTCGGCCCAGTCTGACATGGAAACAGCGTCGCTCTTTGCGAAGGATTCGGCTGATGTGGGGCCATCGAAAGTGAACAAGAAGATTAACCCAGAACTCGAAGAAGTTGTTCGGCGGATGTACAAGGAGGTCAATGCCCAATCCAAGGAGAACAAACCGACAACTGCTATTAGCTGCGATATGCGAATCAAACACGACGCTCGACGTGGGAAGATGGTTGAGCTCGTCACCACGACGCCCATGTCCTGCTCCGTGGAGGATGCTACTGAGATCGTGTGGAAAGAGCTTACAACGTCCCGCGACTACCCCGACAAAGTCTACAAATACGTAAGTACAAGTGGTTGGAGTATTTTGACGTGCTTATAGACTAATGTGTGTGCTACATTTTTGTTATTCTAGATGCGCAATGGCAAGCCCAACTCACAAGAGATATCCTTCGTCCTGACTCTGCGAAGCCCTTCGGGTATCCTTGAGCTGAACGGCGTCCAGTACATGGAGAAGTATGAGGAGGTGGACCGGACAATCGTTGCTGTTGCTGAGCGCATAGTGCTATCCACTAAGAACTTGCAGTATCGAGATGAATGTTGGATGACAGTCAAGCGTTCAGCGTCTGACACAAAAGTTTCAATAGTGGAGGTCTTTCATCAGCTCTACATGGAGCAAGACGACGGATTGGTAGTCTGTCCAGATGATCTCGCGTATGGACAGGATATCGTCATGGGCAGCATGGGCAACACATTGCGTAAATTACTCCTAGCACAGCAGAACACATTGATGGAGAAGGCTGGCCGCATTATCTGTAGTTAGAGATCCTAACTTAACTGCTGGTGGTTAAGGGGCATATAAATCTAAATTTGCAGCGACCAAAACTATATAACCGTGCAGGACTGGTTTTCTTTTACAGTACTGTACAAAACATCATAATCGTGGTACTTCTGAATGGGATGGAGCCTCGATGAAACATTAAAAAAACAATTCTAATATTGATGCATCCATTTACTGCTGGTATGGAATTAATCAGAGACACTCGAGTCCATTAATTATGATCATTCTTTTGGAGAACTAGCGGCGCAAGTAGCCTCGTTATTGCTGTAGCTAAAGCTAAAAGAGTTATAGAGAATAATTATCAAGTGTCAATTCGTTTACCTAGTTGTACTGTTGCCACCAATACACATAACTCGGATACATTAACATTAAGTTATACTTTAATCGTTGTATCTAGAATTATCTATATTATGGCAAGAAGAATCAGCCATAATGTTACTTATAAACATTGTTTCTTACATGTATTTCAGACCAGCTTGTAGCGTCAAGCGTATTATCTCGATGAAGTCCAGTTTAGATCCTTCTTAAAACTAAAATCAATTCTAGCCATACACATTAACACTAAGTTATAATTTAATCGTTGTATCTACAAATATATATCTTTATGGCTCGAATAAACTAAAAAGCCGTAATGCTGCTTAGACTACGTTATTCTTACTTCTATTTCAGGCCAGCTTGTAGTCCAGTTTGACCGTCAGGTGTATTATCTCGAAGAAGTCCAATTTAGGTCCTTCCTAAATCTAAAATCAATTCTATTTTGTCTTTCAGTCGATTATAGTGGAGGTTGCTTCGTAGCGAGCCTAACCGGGTCTACCAAGATGTTGGTACCATTTCCTTCACTTGGGTACCGAGTACTGTGTATTGCCTCACAGGGTCCGACGAAACACATACTACCACGACAATGCTGCCTTCGCTTCGCTGGGCAGCAACAATGGATAGCCTTGTGATGTCGTATATCTTCAATGTGCACCACATCAACTTAATGGTGTTATTCACATAATTGATTTTCAACTAATCAGGGCCGCCTGCGCTCCGCTCGGCAGCCAATAAAATTTTGATAGAATCGTGTGACTGATGAGCAGGAACTTGCTAGCGTTTTTGTTTAAGACTAGCCGAGCGCCGGCGCTCCGCGGCGGAGGCGCATGCATATTGTTCATTCGTGTCCGTGTATTTTGTAGGTGATGACTCCGTTCCGCTCGGCACAGGTTCGCTGCACTACTCGCATGTTAGGTCATTAATTTGAGCAGCGGCGGGTCCTGCGGTCCCGCAAGGTTGTACCAGGTGCCGGTAGAATCGTGTGACTGATTGACAGCCGTAGTAGCGTTGATGTTTATTAATTTACTGTATCCGTCCACCGTTTCTACTACGGTAGTAGTTAAACTTCAACTTGCATTTACCTCCAACTAACGTCAAAGATCCCGTGTTCAGTGATCATTAGTTAGTCCTTCACGTACTCCTCGCTGTTCAGATTTTACTGGGACTGCAACGTCCGGTCCTCTTCGCAGTCACGAGCGCTAAGGCGTTAGCAGTCTATCCATAATAACGAATATTCCCGAATAATACCCCGGGTACTATTTAATTGTACCCCCACCTGCTCACAAAGGGTTACACTGTATCGTATCTCCCCTGTCCTAAGCGATAGTAATTAAAATCGTATTTAAAGAGTAAAAAAATATGGACACGGCGGGGATCGACCCCGCGTCCATCCGCATAAAACGCGGTGCTCTTGCCATTTGAGCTACGTGTCCAAGCACACTTGGTTACCTTCAAAATTGCATGAAAAGGTAAAGTTGTGTGTAATTACTTGTGATCACAAAGGGTTAAACTGTATAACTCGTCTTGTGATTACAGTCTACTTTCGCCGTGCTTACTCGTCAATGAGAGCAATGTCATCGAGGGCATCATGAAGCTCGTCGAGGTTGAAGTCACCCTCGTCCTGCTCGGCTTCCCCCGAGGCCTCCCACTTCTCACGAAACCGATTTCCGTACACGTCGTGCCGCGCAACATGCCAATCCATACAGTGGTCAGCAAAGCCTGCTGCAGCGACGGAATTGGCCACCGTTTCGCAGTCAGTGTCACGCCACGCCTTCTTGACCCATCCACAGACAACTCCTACAGACGGCATGCGAGGGTTGCTGAACCGCGTGTACTCGACTTTGTCGCTCTCCTTCCACGCATTGATCTCCATGTACAGCAAGTCCTTGAACATCTTGTAGATGCCGATGTCGCCCGCTTGCAGGTACGGCGTCAGACCCCACAGAATGACACACATACTTACGTTCCGAGCAGCACACTTAGCCTTCACCTCCTTGGAGATGTGCGCGCGCATGGAGTCCCAAACGAGGTACTTCCCTTCACCCGTATCGACCAGCGGGAACGCAAGATCGATCCAGCGTATCAACAGCTTGCTGTCGACCCACGCGCGTGGCTGATGAGCCACGTAAACACCGCCAATTTTGTAAAAAGAAGGCAAAGCTTTGCCCTTCCATATCAGAAGTGGCGGGAGCTTTTTGCCCGTTGCTGTCACTGCGAGTACCGCCGCAATCCGCATGGACGAAAACCCCGTAGAGCGGACCACAACGTGGCGACTGGCAATGATGTCCACGGTCTGATTACGCGCGTCTTCGAAATAAACGGCCGTTTCATCCATCAATATCGTTCGGTGTAGGTCCATGGTGGGCTTCGCACTTTGCAGGAACGTCATGTAGGAAACGGCACGACCCACTAGCTTGTCGTCACTGAGCGTTGTCCGATTGGTACGCCGCCGCAGGGACAACCCATAACGCCGCATAAAGCCCGTGATCCAGTGTGGGGAGGCCATGAAGCCATCAGGGCTGGCGCTGGTGGTCCCCTGACATGCGAAGATTACCCTGGCCATATGGCCAATCCACGCACGGGTAACCTTCTCCTTCTTGAGCCGCTTTGCCACAACATCATCGTAGAGCGCCTCCTCCATTGCGCCGGAAAGAGGCCGCCGGCCGCCTCCTGCACGGCGTCTGCTGGCCGGGTCCGCAGCGAGCAGCTGTCCACGGTCACGCCACCAGCGGCGCACGCTGCCACCGTCTAGCTTCCAGCCCTTGGCACTGAAGTGCTTGATAGCTCGCGTTGGGACGCCATCGCCGTCTTCCTCGATCCACCGAAGGACCTCTTGCTTGCGCCAGATGCTGATGGGGATTCTTGTAGGCATTTCGCCGAATGAGGAAGCGCTGGGGGATAGAAGACAATGCAGACTGCATGAATGGTTGGATGTAACAGGTTTGACAAGCGAGGGAACCTCTGGTGAGATGGTTGGTGGCTGGAGTGGTACTGCAGGCGAGGTTACTCCAGGGTTACGGTGAGGTTACTCTAGAGTTACTGTGAGATTACACTGAGAGGGTACTATTCGGGTAAAGGGTATTATTCGGGAATTTCCGTTACATGTATGAATCCGAGCTCGAACATTTTGTCGTATCCCCCCTCCCCCTCCAGCAATGATACTTACCTGTCTGGGTACGTGGATTTTAAACTGTTCACCTGATTGCTCAATTCAATGGTTTCCTTTTGGATTTCAAGATATATCTTGGTCCAGTTTGTGTATGTGTGGAAAACACATCAATAGTAGCTTTCCTGACAGCAACAAATCATTTTCATGACATTGCAAGTGCGACAGCACGGCCAACATGACGCCCCTCTTGGCGTCGATCACGATGGCCGACTTGTCCGTCTCGTCACGACGGTTATGGAGATTTTCTGACAGGTTTTCATCCTACACACTCGCAGTAAGACTCGCGGGAGTTATTGCCGTAGACATAATGTACCCACTGCCTTAGCTCGCGATGGGCCCTTCTCGCCGATGCTAATAATACTTCCAGTAGACTCTATGCAAGCTTTTAATACTCTGTGCGAATGTTGCTCGATGAGGAAAGGCCGCTATTGCATGTAGCGCGAATGTCGTAAGATAACGACGAACTACGAACTGGCAATTATTTTTTTGCTTGCACGTTTGACTTAAAAATATTTGTATTGCCCTGAGACGCAATACTTCGAAGTAGTAAATATTATAATATATTCTATAATACCATGCATCTTACTAAGAGCCAATTTAACATGTTCCGATTATAATACTCTCCGGATGAGCCACCAGCCCTAATACGCAATTAATATATATTATAACTTCGCATGGTTCAATAAAACGTTATTTTAAACGGATTTTACTGATAATACTCATAATGCAAATTTTAGTTCAGACCCCTGGCATCAACACTGCATTTGGCGTGAGCTTTGTACCGGTTAACTAATTTCACTCAAATACGAAGTAGCCCTTCTCGCCCTCAAGATCGATTGCTGTCGTCAACTCATACAGAAGTACAACCGAACTACGAACAGATCTACGCGGGTAGCACTAGACTGACTTCAGTCGGCACCAGAACGCGTTTTCTCCGTTGTAATGATGGCTAAAGCGATAATCATACGGGTTGAGACAAAGTATCCAAGAAAAGCGTGTTCATTCCCCAACTTCAAGTTAGTTGACTTTATTTGGCTACGAAATCATCATGTAGATACCAGCGGCAATCAGCGCAGCCAAGCCTACACCGAGCGTAATCTCGAGAGCATCCTTGACTCCGCGCCACTTAAACGGGTTCTTCGCGACCTCCTGTGCATCATCCTCCGTGAGCTTTGCGGCCTGCTTTTCGTCGACGTTTTTGAGTTGGCCTGCCGCTTCCAGCTTGTCGAAGGCTCCTTTTCACTAACCTGAGGTTGCGCTTAGTGGTTAAAGCTTCGCTTCGGACTCAATCTTGCTCATGGCGTCGTCTCATATCGTGTTGTGGTTCCACTAGGGCTGTCTACCCGATTGGATGCCTACCGCTAGCCACGCGGCATACGCGTGCTGAACGTGTGCTGCCATTGAAATGACAGGAATGGTGTGATCTCATTGGCAGATCATTTGAGATCCTGGATGATGATTGGGCGACAATTCAAGTTGGACTATCATGGCATCGACCGCGGGAAGATAATCGTGATATGTGGCGTTCCCGTTAAATCAACCGTGGTCCGTTACGTATATATAGCCGTTGTATATACCGTTCCCGTGACATCAGGTGCTCCCGTTTCAAACGACAGGACCCGTATGGTTTGTATACATTTTTCAAGTGCTTTACAGGAGAAGTAATACATGTAGGATGAAGGAAGCTGCTAGCACCTAACTCAATCAATCTCACTTCCAAAGCTCCATTCATCTGCTCACATCGACTACAAGCCTCGGTCGCATACTCTTAATTGGTTATGAGCCCAAGCTACGCCGACATCATAGACAAGTTCGTAGAAGACAACTACTTCCACTGAGAGTTGAACAGGCGGATGAAGCTCGCTCTCAAAGGCCCACTCCTGCAGATCATCAAGGCGGAGTTCGACCAAGTGAGTGACCGCTCCACGGCTGAATGGAAGACCAACGATTTGAAGGCCCTTGGTGTGATCGCTGGAGACGTGAGTCTCGCGTACCAAGTCTACATCCGTGAAGCGCTGACCGCCGCTGAAGCGTAGACTATGCTCGAGGAGCACTTCAACAAGAAGACGCTCAAAAACCGGTTCCTCGTCACTAACTAGCTACATAGCTTCACCATGGTAGTAGGAGCGCACCGCGTCACAGATGGAGTCAAGGTTGACGACGTCTGCGCAGGCTGTTGCATGGGGAAGATGAGGGCAGACCACTTCCCTTGAAACCCGGAGAATCTCGGCAAGAGTGCCGGGGTACTGGATTTGGTGTACACGGACGTGATGGGTCCGATGCAGACCAAGACGCCTGGCGGTTGTACGTACGTGGTGACGTTAATTGATGACTACTCACACCATGTGACCGTATACTTCATGAAAGCGAAGTCGGATTTGCTGTCCAAGTTCAAGATCTACAAGGCAGCAGTGGAGAACGCAACAGACAAGAAGATCAAGCGACCGCGTTCGGATATCGTCGGTAAGTACACTGGTCGATTGTTCAAGGGATACATCAACCGCAGCGGCATGAAACATGAGAAGACGGTACAGATTACGCCTCAGCAGAACGGGTTGGCTGAGTGCATGAACCGGGGGCTCATGGAGATGGCTCGCTGTATACTCTACCACGACAGCATCGAGATGAAGTGGTGGGCGGAAGCTGTTAACACAGCCGCGTGGATCATCAATCGGATCCCCAATTCGGCCACCCTACGAGATCGTGTACCGCACCAAACTGCAGCTCAAGAATTTGAAGGTGTTTGCTGCTCTTGGCTACGTGCACATCCCGGACGAGAAGCGTCGTAAGCTCGACGCGAATGCGTTCAAGTGTCGCTTCATGGGTTACGAAGATGACGTCAAGAGATACTGTGTCCAGAACGTTGAGACCGGAAAGGTGCAAATCGTGCGCACCGTGAAGTTCGTCGAAACAACAAGTCCAGGGCAACTGGTGACGCATCAAGAAGAGGAAGATATCCTAGGCACTTCTACTGCACCAACGTTTAACGGATAGTGTGATATAGCGGATCGACTATCAGCCACGATTCAAGTCACGAACCATCGCAGGGGTCTTTCCAAGAACCCTCGTGGCCTTTTGGGCCAATCAGCACCCGCTGCGACGGTTCATATGACAAGGGGGCGTCACAGTGGTGTGGACCACACGAGACCGGACACCGACTGATTGTGGCCGTCCGGATGGGATGCACGGTATATCCGGACTGAGTTCACTTGATATTTGTATGGATCCATGGACTCACTTGATATTTGTATAGAAACAGCGGGAAGCATAGGATTAGAAAGAATAAGATCCAACTGGCCCTATAATGACAGAGCAGAATTTCCCCTGAAGCACTCAAGTGATCAAGCGTCGAGGTAAGCACCTTACCCTTAGTAGCTTTACAGGGTATGCCTACCAGCGAACAGCGACCTTCCTGAAGTTAGCGTTCGTTACTGGTCAGGTCAAGAGACTGTTAGAGGGAGTTTGTTTGGTTTGATACCTATTTGAGGGAAGTTCGGGTATTAGATTCCCGATATTTGTGGTTAGAGTATTGATAGTATACTCTAGACGACTTACAGCCTGAGTTATTCTCGGGCACCCCCGTAAAAGAGTTTACAACACTAGGCAACTTTCCGCTGTTGGTGCCACGGGGTATTAGAGAGAAAGAAAGAAGGATAAGCGTACAGGCGAAGCTCGTGCCTGTGACGTTTGTGTATTAAACCTACGGACGTAGATAGTGAGAGAGGGAAGCGCCGACTCAAGGTATTGGGTCGGACTTGGTTCCTTCAGGTGCGCCCAACTGTCGCTGACCCCTGTGTAAGGCGAATTGTTGTGTGCAAAGGCTCACTACGTGTCTAGCTACATTTCAAGTGATTCCCTACATCACAACTGGTGCCGCGACCCGGGATCGGTGTGACCTTCTACTATTGTTTACGTGTTGTCATGCTAAATTGGAGCAAAAGGACCCAAGTCAAACAAAATGGCGAGAGAGTCGAAGTCAGCGGTACCAGCGACTCCGATGAAAGGGTGGAGCGAGTCGAGCGATAAATCGCGACGCAGCGAAGACATCGACGCGAATGGCGACGATTGGAGAGCGCTCGGTGAGCTTCGAGGATTCGGAGGACGAAGACTCGCGAGCGACGGATGAAGACTTGGGCTACGGTGATGACCGCGAGGAGTCGACGCCTCCGACGGAAGCGAAGGCTGAACCTCGCGGGGAAGCAGTGCTGTCGGCAGGAAGCAGAGGAGTTGCGAGGCTCCTCTCACGAAACCCCGCTGACGAACTTTCGGCTGTGGCGGGGCCGGACGCAGCTGACGACGACTGGGGTGAAGAAGAGAAAGAAGATGAACTGTCGTCGAAGGCTGTGCGCGATCCGGACGGACTTGCTGTGCGTCCCCCCGTCAATGGCGACACTCCAGCGGCGAACAAAGTCCTGGCGAGGTGTTTTGAAAAGCTGCGGTCAAGCGACTAGATTAGGCAGTTCAACCCTCACCAGATACGCCAAGCTACTTGGGGCGATTTACGCGACAAATTGGCTTACCCAGTTAACTCGCTGAGTACGACTCAGGTCGCGAAAGATACGGTGTCGCTACTGCGAGCGATGGGGATGGACGTTCACAATTATCCGTCAACTCTGACGCTCAAGGAGTGGTTGCCCTCGGAAGCTGCGGCTGACCTTCACAAGTGGAAGAAGAAACTTCGCACGGCGTTTGGAGTGAGAGACATCAGCAAGGGGAGACAGCCGGTGTCACGAGTAGCGGTTCAAACAGCCAATCCAGCAATGGTTCCACTGCCGGAAACCCCTGCGAAGGTTGACGAAGGCTCCCGAGACTTCAGCGACAATATCTTCTCCATGGGAGAAGAGTCACCGTACTTCCAGGACTCGCACATGGTTACACCAAGCTAGGCAAGCCGTGCGCGACGTCTTGCGAACGACTGCGATGGTTCGCACGCAGGTCATAGCGCGCCGAGGTCGAGTCGGGAAACCCGAGGACGACGATCGAGCAATCGTCGCGACGACGATTCGTCAGACAGCGACTACGACTTCTGGGACCAAGTCGACGAAGACACGCGTGAAGAGTTGGTTCGACAGATTGATGCACTGTGTGCAACAACTACGTCCGACTCCGGACCAAGGCTCGAGCTAGCGTCGCACATACCGTTGGACTGCATCAAACTCTTCAGCGGACGTCGTAATAAGAGTGACAACTCAATGCAATGGCTGAAGACGTTTGCGTTCGAGATGAAAGGGACGCGGACGTGGCTGGACGAGTGGTGTGCTGCTTTCGAGCTGAGTCTTCGTGACGGCGCTATCCATTGGTTCCGACAGCTCCCGAAGAAACTCGTCGGAAATGAAAGCCGTTGTCTCAAACGTTCATCGACTACTACTGTACGCAGTACAAACAGTCGCCGGCGGCACGCTACTACGCGGCGACTCGTGAGCGCAAGGAGCATATCTGCGACTACTTGAATCGTCTCAACGGGTACGCCCGCAACGCTCGCCTCCAGGTAGAGAAGGGTAATCTCGATGCGAAGGATCACGTGAAACAGTTCTTGCTAACTTGCGGCGACGTTCGGCTTATGCAGGATCTTAGCCGGCAGCGCCTGAATGACATCCGCGAGCTTGAGGAAGCCCTAATGAGCCTGCTAAAAGGGGAAGAACGACTCGTCGCCCGAGGCGCTACGCAACAATTCCGGTACGTAGGGGACTCCTACCGTCGCGTCAACGCTCGAAACCGAAGCGAAGGCCGGTCTGAACAAGACCGGTCGAACCGTCGTGAGCGACGCGACTACGATCGACGCGACCGGCGGGACTACGACCGTGGGGATCGTCGCGATTACGGCCGTCGCGAGCGACGCGAGCAAGACCGATCCCGCGAGGAAACTCGACGTGCACCGCGGGTGACATTTGCCGAAGCCGAGGAGAGAGACTGGTTTGCCGACCTGAACGGCCACGGATCTAACACGTGGCGAGCGAGCACTCGCCGCAGCGTGTGGAGTGACAGCGAAGATGGCGTCTCAAGCGCCGGTGATTTTGAATCGAGCTGCCGCGATGGTTCGTTCTCCGATGACGGTCAGCGAGAGCTCGCGGCGGCAAACGAGAGTGAACGCAGGAGCGCCGCTGTAGGAACGTACGCGAGGACAGATCGACGCTTCCGCCGGAACGACCAAGCGGGGCGAGGAGACAGTCGTGAACGACCTGACGCTGAGCGCAGGGAGCGTGACAACCGTCACCGAAGCTTCGGGCCATGTGCGGCCTGCGGTGCGAGTAACCACTCAGCCCACTACTGGAACTGGCGATGCAAATTGTGCATGCAAGTTCATGATGTGGGGCAGTGGGAACTGTTTCGACACCTCCAAGGCTTCGTCAAGTATACTCGAGGGAAGGAAGACAAGTCTAATCTTCCGGCTGAGCTGCGGACCTTCATCGATGAAGGCCATTTAAACTAGGTAGCCCGTAATCACTGACTGGGTTGAGCCAGAACGGGCTACCACGGTTGAATAGCCCTCCGGTGGAGGCGAGGAGCATCTTCGCCTTCGTCGCGGGTAGGGAGTGGCCGGATGAAGATTTGGAGAATGGCCAAACGACTGAAATTGGAGATTACTACGATGGAACCTTCGCCGATGACGGAGGAAATGAAAACGACAGACCTGGTCCTGGTGGCGGGTCCAGCGAAGCTTCGATCGACAGCGCGGTGAGCGTGGAGCGGCTAGCGCCGAGGAAAGTTCCCAAGCTAGTCCGATTGCGCAAAGGTGAATCCCTATGATGGTGGTCGTCGCTGCGCTATGATCAACGCGTGCGAATGCGTGCGATGGTGGGTGGCGCTGGCAACGACAATCAAACTACAATACTGCTAGACACTGGTGCTAACGTTAGCGTCATCTCGGAGCTCTTCGCGAAGAAGCTTCGACTGAGGGCCGTGCCGAACCATAGTCGGTCGATCGATATCGAAGGGATCGGCAAGGGCGCGCTGACGACGAAGCGTCGCGTGCTGGTGAAGGTCACCTTGGAGAGGCGACTGGTGTACGAGTTTGAGATGTGGGTGCTGCCGCACACTGCCGGAGTCGATGTGGTCCTCTGAATGTACTTCATGATACCTGCTGGGGTTTATCTGGAACTGTACAGGTCCACAGCCATGCTTCCGAGGGAAACCACGTTAACTCTGCTTAAGTCGAAGAAGATGGAGGCTAATCCGGTCGGACGCCGCAAGGTACCGTGTCGAAGCCCGAGAGGTTTAAGGGTAGAGGCACACGGGTGCGCGGACTTCAGCTTGCAGGAGAATCGATCACCAGCAGAAACCCATGCACTATGGGTGCGGAGACCAGAGAAGCTCATTTCGACACTCTTGTCGAACCGTCGCGGTGACCTAGCGAATGTTCGTCTGACGAATGTTGCTGACTGAGACACCACGTGTGACGTGTTCACTGACTTCGTAGTCTAGGTACCCCATGGCGACCTTCCATGAGAAGTCGGCTACGTGAGGCCGAAGTCGCGGCGGTACAAGGATTGGCACGTGCTAGCTTACGAAGGCGTACGGGATCCGACGCTGTTAGGCCTCGAACGTGAGCACTATGAGCGCTGGGCCACGGCCCAACCGTCGCTCGTAGATCGGTCGGTTTGTCCAACACCAACTGACATTCTTCGAAGGCCGAGCTACGTCTCGGATCAAGGTCTGCCGCTACGAGATGGCCGAGACGAAGAAGCAAGCGACACTAGTGACGCAGACGATCCAGGCGTGACTGTGAGTGTCGGGGCTACGACTAAAGTCGCGGGCGATGATTCCGATGACGACGACGATGGAGATGACATCAGCGATACTTGCGATGCTTTGGATGACACTGAAGCAGCTACAGAATGCTTCGAGACTTGTTCAAGCGATGTCGCCAACGGTTCGTATGTAAACTGTGACGCTCCAGACCGGCGGAGTCAAAACTCGGAGGCATGGTGGTGAACTTTCATGTGACCTCGAGGGAACCGTCGTTGAGCGGTGATGAGGATCCGCGTACCCGACCGAAACGGCGAGAGGCCACTACGATGGTTCGAAGCATGGACCCCGATGCGGTGGCTGAACTGGACGCGACGTTCGTGTCTGCGATGCGTGTGTCTGTTGCTGAAGAAACTCAGGGCCCAGCAGAGGGTGATGCTACGTATGAACTCCCAGTGGCTGACGCCGGGTTAGAGGACTATGCTCATGAGCTGGTATTTTTACGACTTGACAGAAACATCGCCGACGATGCTTGACTAGTCAGCGCCGAATATACAGGGTGACAAGCACACCAGCGGCGAACCACAAGGTCGCCTGGTGGCAATGATAAGAAGCCACGAAGATATCATGATTGCCAGTGAAAACGCACTGCCACTACCGGCATATGGAGTGGTCTGCGACATCGACGTCCAAGGACATCCTCCCATCAAGCAACGTGCGCGACGAGTGTCGCTACGCTATTTGCAGAAGCTGTATGAATTGCTAAAAGGTTTGCTCATGACTGGTCTGATTGCCTTTTCGGACAGCCCATGGGCATCTCCGAAAGTGATAGTGCTCAAGAAAAACGGTAAGGACATTCGCCTGTGCATCGATTACAAGCGGGTGAATACAATCACAGCAATCATGGAGAACGCGATGCCTCTCGTGGACGACTTGTTGACAGAGCTGGGGCACTATCTGTGGTTTTGCTCGCTCGATGCTGCGAGTGGGTTCTGGGCGGTGATGATGACGCTACGTGCCCGCAAAATTTCGGCCTTCGTGTGTGCCCTAGGGCATTTCGAATGGCTCCGAATGACGTTTGGGTTGACCAATGCCCCGATGATCTACCAACGAATGATCGACAACGCATTGTGGGGGTTCGTTCAGCTCAAGGGCGGATGGAAGCGGTACGCTGGACGCATGCACGAAGCCGAGCTTCAATCTCTAGCGAAGCGACGCGAGACCGATGAAGCATCGCTGGAAGCCACGACGAACGGAGCGGCACTTCGGACGAAGTTTACCGCCGATCACGAAGCGTCACAAGCGATGGGTCCGCTGCAGGAGCTAGTTAACCGTCCGGACGCAGACATGTTCTCGACGGGCGAGCCGGACGAGTCGTCGCTGGTGCCAGTGCTCGGGCGCAGGTCGTTTGTTGATGACATTTGCTTCGGGGGTGAGACGTTCGTCAGCTGCCTGGCGACGCTCGACCTGCTGCTAGCTCGCTTCGAGGAGTGCAGGAACAGCGTGAGTTTCACGAAGAGCCTGTTTATCAAGTCCAAGGTAGATTTCCTATCGCACTAAGTGGCGCGAGTTGGCATTCGAGCTGATCCGGAAAAGATGCAAGCAATAGCGACGCTGCCGTTTCCAACGCCGAAGAAGGGCGTGCAGTCAGTCCTAGGAGCTTTGAACTACTACGGCCGATTCATTCAAGACTTCGCTGTCTACGGTGCTGAGCTGTACCAGCTAAAGGACGGCGATTTCGACGGGGGTGAGCTTTCAGCTGCGAAGGCATCGTTCGCGATGCTCCAGACGAAGGTAGCGGAAGCGCCGATACATCGACATTTCGACCGTAGCCGGGAGGTCCACATCATGATCTTCGCAAATGCGTGGGCGCTAAGTGCAACACTACTTCAGGAACACGAGTCGACGCTTCAACCGGTGTTGTTCCGGGGCCGCGTGCTGAAGGATGCGGAGATGAACTATCACCCTGCGGAAAAAAGAGGTCCTCGCCTTGCTGCTGCTGATGAAGGCGTGCTTCACGACGCTCGCTGGGCAAGCGTATCAAAGTATACACGAAGTTTTCTACCCTGGAGTGGCTGACCAAGTCGAAGACACTGTTCGGGTGAGCTGTCCAGTTCGCTGTCATGCTATCGCCATGGCATCTGGTGATCGAGAAGGTGCCAGAAAAGGACGTCAAGTTTGCTCAGCTTCTACAGTCGACGGTGACAAGCTTTGTAGACCTCGAAGACTCGCTAGCCCCGATGGCACCGCCGTCTCGAGGCTCAGCGACGGTTCGAATAGACCCTGAGTTACTGTATGCACGGCTACAGATCGGCTACAACGGAGTTGTGCTGTCTTTCGACGGTTCAGCTAAAACAGAAAGGCATGGTGGTTATGGCAGCTGTTCGTGGATTTTGTGGTGCCTGCCTGAGTGGACAATAGTGACCGCTGCGAGTGCTTTCCTCGAGTCAACTACCGTAGTACACTGGCATGAACCAAGGGGTGAAGGCGGCGATCGATAACAACATCGACGATTTGATCATCGTCGAAGACTCTCGGCTTGCAATCCAGCAAACCCTAGGGGTGATCGCCTGTCGGAAGGGACGCTTCAAACTCAGCTAAACAACCACAAGGAACACACTGCGAAGCTTCGCAGCGTACGGTACCTTCACATGGTGCGCGACTACAACGCAGCAGCCGACTCACTAGCAACGGAAGCCCTGGAGTCGAAGACATCGCGACAAGTTCGAGACCCAGAACGACTACTGGAACTACAGGGACTCAACCGGATGCATCAGGTTATCCACGAACCCTCGTTGAACACAGTCGAAGTCCCAGACACCAGAGACAGTCTAGACGTTGTTTACAGTCTACGTGCGAGTTTTGGCCTACAGAGGAAAACTTTCGAAAATTTCGTGGATTCTGAGATGGTATCGGTCATGACAAGACGACAAGCGAATGAACCATCGCAGCGCACACCAAAAGCTTCACGACACGCTGGGAAGACGAATGGTGTACCTGGCGATGCTTCAAAGACGAGTACAGGCGAACAGTTGACCAGCGATGCTTTGAGAGGGAATGCGAAGGAACCATCGCCAGCGGCGTTAGCAGCTCCTTTCCGTGAGGATAGGACTATTCCGACATCTAGCGACGCTTCGGGCGAACCATCGCAGGCCAATGGTGAACCATCGCTAACCTTGAATGGACAGTCGCAAGCACCGTCTGCGTCCGACGTGGACCCAGTCGCTGTGCAAGCAGAGCGACGACGTCGAATAGCCGTAGCGCAAAGCGAAGAGGCTCGATGGAGGAACATCAAGGCAGTGTTGACATGGGACACGGAAAATCTTAGCTACCGCGAAGCGAGAGATGCGTCGAAATGGTCTGACAAGTTCGTGCTAACTGAAGATGATATTCTCTACTACGCGGGATCAAACCGTCGCAGGGGCACCGATCAGGGCGAGGGACTTTAGCTACGCCTAGTGGTGCCCACGACTATGGTACAGGAAGTGTTGCAGAACTGTCATGACTCGCTAGAAGGCGGTCATCAAGGTGTGGTGCGAACTTACCAAAGCGTGAAGAAGGATTACAACTGGAGCGGCTTGTATTCGGACGTCGAGAACATGTCAGGTCGTACCCAGACTGTAGTACGAGGAAGAGCCGACCGCAGCTACGCGGGTACTCACCAGGCAACATCTTGGCAGAACGACCGTTTCAGATCGTGTCTATGGATTTTGTGATACCGTTGCCTAAGCGTCGAAGAGGCAATATGGCTTTACTTCTGTTCCAGTGTGCATTCACCGGATGCGTCATTGCCAAGTGGATGGCAGACACGTTCGCGTTAAAAGTGGCCCAAGCATTCAAGGAGAGTGTGTATCGACGTTTGGGTGCTCCGTCGATGATTCGACATGACCTTGACCCACGCTTCATGAGCGAAGTGTTCCAAGCCTTCGCCGATATGTTGCAGTCGCGGTCGAGAGCGACGCTGAGCTATCGCCCGCACGCTAACGGTCAACAAGAGCGGTCGGTGAAGTCAGTCATGGCATCAGTGAGGGTTTATTTTGAGAACCCGCTGCAACAAGACTGGAACGAGCTGGTGGAACGACTAATATTTGCAATCAACAACTCCGTGGATACGACGCGTAAGGAAACGCCGTTTTATCTCGTGTATGGTTGGGATGCAAGGTCTACACTGACGGCGATGACAACGTCGATGAGGGGAGGCTTCGGAAGGCAGTCGGATGCCCGGGCGTGGAGAAGAGAATCTAGCAGACAGCAGGAGATAACATTCGCAATGGCAAAGGAATACCAAGCGTCGGAAAAGGAGAAAAGAGCGAAGAAACATAACGATGCGCTAAGTCGGATGGAGAAAGCTTCTCTTCGACATGGGGGGCCGAGCGATACGTCGGGCGATGGTTCGAGTGACCAAGCAAATGATGCAGGGGCAACCCAACCAAATGGGAGGTCTCTCTTCGAAGTTGGCAGTCGTGCATGGCTGTACATGAGGCGAGTGAAACCAGGTTTGGTTAAGAAACTCGCACACTTGTGGCATGGCCCGTTCCAGATCAAGGCGAAGTTGGAGGAGTTCTCTTACGAGTTAGAGCGTCCCGATCGCGGAGGGTATCGATTTCACCCGGTAGTGCACGTGTCGAGGCTCAAGCCAGTGACGGAATTCGAAGACAGACCGACGGTTCGCTTGGCGCCAAAAGTGGAGGAGAAGCATCACATCGACTCCGATGAGGAGCTACTGCCAGAAGACAGTTGGGAGCAAGAACCTGCGACGGATGAATTCGAGGTTGAAGCGATTCTAGATGATCATGTACCAGTGTCGACGGGTACCGAAAGACCGGTGCGCGAGTTCAAGATCAAGTGGGCTGGTTACGACGAACCATCGTGGGAGCCTGTATTGAACCTGTCGTGCGGAGGATTGCTGTATGACTACCTCCTCGAGCGCAAGAGGGATCGACGTTTGCAAATAGTCCAAGTGGCCGACGAGGTGTAGCTAAACTTCGCCCGTGATGATGACCTGCCTGTGGGGTACCGCAGCCCACAGTAACAGACGAAGAGAGTTACTGGGACGCAAGATGAACTGCCTGTGGGGAATCGCAGTCCAAAGTAGCAGACGAAGAAAGTTACTGCGTACTACAAGACCTGTGTGTGGGGGGCGGTGCCGCCCACATGAACAGACGAAGAACTACTGCACCACAAAAAGAAAAAAAAAACGATTGCGTGTTACATATGAAACGAGAAAAGGAAAGAGATACTACGCGACAACGCTAGACTACGAATGGAGAAGGATCGTCGAAAGTGGCGCAGATCGACGCTAGACAACACAGTAGAGACACTGGAAGGTGTTCCGACGCTCAAAGCTCGGTAGTAGTCGACATAGCACCCGCTGAAGTTGGTGTGGCACCAGTGGAAGTCGCCGTAGCCGCAGCAGAAGCCAGCAAACCCAACCTCGACGCTTGTGAAATGTCGCGGGTGGACGTGGTAGTCGCTGCCGCCGACGAAGTGGCTGATGCCGTACCTTGATAAGCTTCGTGAGCAGCAGGAGGTCGGTTCCAGTCGCGGTCCCAGCCATCTGCGACCTTCCGTGGTGCCACCCAGTCATCGATGACGATACGCGAGCCGACCGACTGCAGTGTCTGGCCATGGGTCACGAAGATGCAGACCGTAGGATTACACGGCAAGAAAATCGTGTTGAACGGGTGGCGATGCAGCTGCTCCATCCAGCAGTTGCGCCACGGTTCCGCGGCGTCCAGAGCCATGACGGAAGAGATCTAATCGTCGCTAGAGGGCACCCAGGGCAAGTTTTCCAACGACATGACAGGGACGGAAGGTTCGAAAATCAACTCGGGAGGGAGCTCTTTGACCCCCTCGGCCTTAGCCTGTTCTTCGACAAACCACTCGCCCTGGAAGCTCCGCTAGTGGTGAATCCAGAGCACGTCGGCGCGTTGCTTGCGAAATTTGATGTACTCCTTCCACTGCTGGAGAATCGCCTTGACCACTTCCTTGTTGAACGACGGATCTCGGAACATCGCACGGATCATCCGTTCGCCCGCAGAGTTCGCTACCCAGTGGTGACGCTCCCACAATGCAATGGCCAGAGTTGTGTTGTTAGTCTGGCCGCGCAAGCGTCGCCAGAGATGGAAATAACGAAGCGTGAGTGGGGCGCGGCGCGAGATGACCAAGTCGATGGCCAGGATTGAACTGTCGAAGATGCTTGAACGATCGGGCAGCGACCGCAGGTAGGCCTGGAATTGGGGGTTGGCGTCAGCGAAGTTAGCAAAGGCGATGATGCCCTCGATGCTGCATGGAGCGACGGCATGACCACCAATCGGCGTTGGAACACGTGCGCAGATGATTGCGAACCAGCAGCGTGAAGCAGCTCTCTTGTGGAACCTGAGGTCGACGATCGGGTTGGTAGACGACGGAAGCTTCTCAGACGAGCGCACGGTTGGCTGGACACCGTGGACAGGCACCGGAATGTCTGACGACGGAATGGTGCTGCGAGGGTCGAACCCAGGAGTGAATGTCGACACAATGACCACACCGGGTCGAGAGAGCGTCAGGGGAGCAGCTGAAGTGTCGCTGGGTGTCTGAAGCAGCGCTTGACTCGACACTGGAATGGGACCAGCTGCTGGCGATGCTTCGCTGGACGGCCAAATGACAGGACCAGAACCAGGGGTGAGAGATAGTACGCGGCCGGATGGTTGCGAACTTGGGACTTCCTGGACCGGCGAATCAACTGTGACGTCTTCGGTCTTCTCTTCTACACTCGCCGCTAGATGGAACAGCAGGCGACCGCAAACCTTCGTCACCCGAGGAGATCCCCCCGACTTTGGACTCTAGACCCAGAACGTCACTATCCGAGGCAGACTCCTATTCAGCGAGCAGCGACGACTTGAACTGCGAGCGCTGGGATGACTGGCGCGAGGGTGTTGTGCGCTCGCAAGGACTTGGGCCGGAGAGAGAAACCGGAGAGTGAGCCGATGACGGCACGGACGAAGAAGCCGCTGCGTGAGATGAAACCGGAAACATCGACGACGGATACAAACGCAGACCGACCTTGACGGATGTACCAGCGACGGTTCCCGATCCGGTCACGGAGCTCGTCCCTCGAGCGGAACCCTCGCCAGGGCTAGCTGCACGTCGCGGGACGGTGGAGACATCAGTCGGAGCAGGTTGCGACACAGTACACACACCGCGAGAGTCACCAGTGCTCAACGACGCTTGATCAGACCCTTGTGTCACGGCGAGCGATGGTCCAGACGCAGGCGCTGCAAAACTGGGGATGATCGGTGACGGCGAAGGGCACGATGGAGCAGCAGGAGCTGCCGGCGAATCCCGAAGCTGTGGGTCTATCGTCTTGAACGTGGAGCGATCCTTGGGAGGAACCGCAATCGGACCCGACGCCGCACGACGCTTCTTGGCCGGCTTGGTCATTCTCCAAGCCTTAGTCATACGCAGACCGCGGTCTGAGGAATCCAGGTCTGGATACGTGGGTTTCTTACGTCAAGACGAGTAAGCAAAACTCCCATGAGTTGTTGTTCTCGAAGCTGAAGACACGATTCAGTGATGAAGAGTTAGCGAGGATGTTTGCTGCTCCGAAGATGGACAAAACGGTGAAGATTTCTGTTTCGAAAATGGAAAACCTACTGCAGACAAATTGGCTCAAAGAGGAACAAACCTCAGATGATATTTTCAAGCATCTCAAACTAAACGACGACGACGGCGACAAACCCTTTGATAACCCGATGTTGCTCATTTGGTTCTACTACGCGAGAAAACTAGACAACGAGGACCCATATACGTCAATGCTCTGGGTGATGAAAAAATACTACAGTGAACAAACTCTGAGAGGACGTTTATTCAGGGTTAGATTTGTGAGGAACCTCGTCGGACCTGGACAGACCAAGTCAGCAAGCACGTGAGCATACGACACGCTCAACAGGCGCGCGAGATAAGTGCCCTGTTCCATGGAAGTCGTTCAGGGGCAATCTTCATTGAGACGTTTATTTACTCTTACAAGAACGACTACGAGAACGCGAACAACGACGATGACGACGCTGCGATTAAAGTCGAAGTCGCCACAGACGCGAGAGGTAGAGGCCGGAAAGAAGAAGGCCAAGCCGAGGAAGAAATTAGATTGTGAGACGAATGAGAGTGATGACTCCAAGCATGATGCTGTGACGAGTACGAAGCGGCCGGCAACGTCAATGGTGGCTGGTATCCGACAGCAACCAACAACGGGAGGCCAGGCTACGGAAATGGAGTCGATGGCTCTGCAACGCCAGCAACAACAGCCTTCGACAACGGGACGTATGACTGGAACGATGGCGGATGTGACCGTACTAGCCACGACCATGACGCAGCAGCCATCCCAAAGTGAAGTTGAACAAAGTGTTAATGTGGCGATGGTCACCACATCCGCGGAAATGAGAGCAATGGCGGTGTCGCTGCAGAAGCTGACCTCGGTCGTAGCTGTATCCAGTGGGTAGCGGGCAGTCGCAGTAACGAGTGACGAGGGCCACGGGACGAAGGACGAGATGACGTAGCACGGCGATCACCCCGGAATGGAGGGCAAGCGAGCGGCCGACGAGCAGGCTCTACCAGTGGCCGTACGACGAGTGGAACTGGAGCCGACGCCAGCGCAGCTTCCAGTGGCACTGCGCCTCCAACCAGCAATTGGTGGAGCAGTGTCACCACTGTAACGGGGATACACACAAGTGGCTACACGTAGCCACTTGGTTACATGGAGGGTTCTCGAACGTTGGTGTAAAACACACCAATGGTTACACTTTGCAGACCGTATGCATTTAGGCTTCTCATTGGTAGATAAACATTTCGTTCTCCCAATTAGATTAGCAGGGTTCTGACAGCCATCGGATGGTAGAATACCTTTCATATAGGATATCAGTTTTAGGAGGAAACCCAGTCCAGACATAAATCATAAATAACAGTTCTCATTTTAACCCAAAACGGCTTTTAGCTTTTCTTATGCTAGTAAATCTATACTTTCGGACAAAATTATAGTAAATCTAAGTTTACGTAAACTATGCTTCCTCGTACACGTGCGCTAACGTGTAAGCCGAAGTAGTGGTCACAGAGTTGGCCCATTACAACCACACCACGTAATGACGGAGGTCGCCACGGTCAGCAATAACTTGACGACGATGGTAGCAAGGATGCAACCCGCTCTAGATGCGCCAGGACGACGTGGACGCGATCACATACACCGTGGGGCACGACGAGACGTGAGACGAGGAAGGGCTGACGCTGCCACACCTCCATCCGACGGTGGCGACAGTTCAGATGGGTTGCGGTGACGGTGGTCGGTGTGGACGGCATCGGTAGCGCAGATGTTACGGACGAAATGATCGACGCTGTAGACGGCCGAAGCGATGGAGTATACGGGGTTTGGAGTTGCCGACCTTCACCTCCTCTCCGAAGATGGGGTCGACTCGGCTTTAAAGGGAGCAGAAACATCCCTGAATGGCAAGTGACCAGACTGTGCGCTATACTTCATCTTATTTCATGTTGGACAACCAGCCCATGGAAAATACGGCGAAGCGGTGGATCGACATGAATCGTCGGCTGTCCGACGATAAGCGCACGTGGAAGAATGTGAAGAAGGTGTTATTTCGCCGATACCGAGAACAGTTGGACAAATCGACGGCAGAGTGACATGTCAGAATGAGACGCATGGTGCCGAGCGAAACCTACGCGGATTTCTGTGCGGGACGGAGAGATGTGATCGGTAGAAATACGGTCGACGAGCGCGTACGCTTAGCACAGTTCTACCGGTGTCACAATAAGACCACGAGGCAGCTGGTAAAATAGCCACCCGAACCAACGGCCCTGGAAAAGGCGGTAGATAAGGCGATGGAGATCGAAGATCCGATGGATAATGTGGCACGTGGAATGGTGAACATTGTGCAACCGTGGTCGACAGCCCCCCCCCCCCCCCCCACTGTCCGATCCCGATGGACGGGACGACGGGGCAGACAGCGGTCATTCCCGGTAGCAGCGGTGAGGGTGTACTTGCGAACATAATGGCGTGGTACGACTACGTCAAGTGACGTACAGGCGGTGGCCTTGTTCACCAACTCGAAGGGGGTCTATAAAAAGGTTTCAGGCACATGGAACTCACATCCAGGTCATTCGTGGAACGAAAAGTACTGTAATAAACCTAAGCGAGGAGAGAGACGAAGCCAGGCGGCACGAGAAGAACGCCAGGAAACAAATAAAAACCGGCTGAAGGCAAACGGGAAAGACGAGAAGTATACAGTAGCGACGATTCAGGTGATCCGCCTAAGCGACAACAATTTAAGGAGGTTGTGAAGCAGACAGCGCCGAAGCAGCTGCAGAACGACAAGATTAGTGCGGCGAACGGTGATCCGGTGGTGAGTGCAAACACACTCGCATGTTACCTGTTCAAACAGATGGGTCACTGGACTTCGGCTTGTCCTAACCTCAAGTGCAACGTTTGTAATCAGCAAGGCCATTCCGCGACAGCCTCTCCAGATACGGAAGCCAAGGCGCGTAATAACGCTACAAGAAGCAGCGCCAGCCAGGAAGGACGGCGGAAAACGGGAAGAGAGTACCGCGGGCAACTATCAGGTGCCGGATGAAGAAGTGGTGGCAACACGGTTGGGAAATAGCATGACGACGGGCAAAAGCAAGAAGGTGAACGAGGTGGTCGAGATGATGGGTGGGCTGGCTAGAGAGAAGGACGGTGACAGGGCTGCGAGCTACGTAGCAACAATGCGACTAGCCATGGCAGCGGTATGCTAGGCGTACCCAGCTAGCATCCAGGACTGCGAGGTGCTCCGATCTGAAGAAGGCGAGGGCTGCGTCGGAGCTCGCACCTGTGGTGGCAGTAGATGTCGAGTTTGTCGCGCGGGCGACCGAACCGGCTGTTGTAGCTGCACTGGACGAGCCGGCAGCATCATCGGAGTCTGAACTTGTAATTGCGACGACGGTGGCGCTTGTGGCGGGACCTGAGTAACCGTTAAAACAGGAGACTGCACCCTAGACTTCACCATAGTCGGTTGTACCTGTGGTTGCACCGCAACCAGAACGGGCGTCGACGTCGACGCCGGCATAGGTGCCGGCATCGGCATTGGAACTGGAGGCTGTACCAGAGCTGTAGCAGGCGCCTGCATTTGTGGCTGCATCGTCCTCGGACGCCCCTGGGCCAACTGCAAGCCCAGGCCATATCGTCCACCAAACGCCAAGTTCGTCACTCCAGCCGTTGGAGCGGTTTCGTTTACCATCGCTCGGGGCTGGGCTGACACGGGGCGCAGCCGTCGGTACCGTGGCTCCTCCTTGGACACTCGTGGTCCCCAACGCACCAGCTACTCTTGTCCTCGTGGTCATCGTACCCCCCGTCCGAGGAGGAGCATAGTGGGTCCAGCTCACAGGTATCGAGTAGGACCACCCGTCCCGGCTGTCGAAGTCCGTCGAGGCCCAACACTCTCAGGCGTCGTTCGCACACATTGCCCCGCTCGCTCGGGTGTATCACTCCAACTCCGAGGACCGCTCTGCTCACCAGGGCCTGGCACGCTCGCCATTCCCGTCAAGAGAGCCATCGACTCCTCCCTTCCTTCGGCTCTCTGGACTAATGTCGGTCGCTGCCTGGCTTCGCCGATTGGAACGACGGCCTCAGGACGTGCCCGTTCATCGTTGCCCAGCTCATCTCCCAGAGGAACTTCGTCTCCTAGATCGGCTCCCTCGGGCACGTCGATGTCGTAGAACAACGTCGTTTCGCCCGGGGTGCCTCTTCACCTTCTTCGTCGGACATGTAGAACATCGTGAAAAAGTCGCCGTACACGTGCCACCCCTCCTGTACATCGTCCGAGCCACCCTCGTGGTCTTTGTCGAACGCCCCATCACTACTCGTGGCACCCGCCCTCGACCTTCTTTCCACAACTCAGTGCCACTAGAGCTTTGAAAACTCTTCTCCAGTCGATCGGTGCGGCGCTGTACCTCCGCCGCCCTGAATCGATCGTTCGTCTTCCGTTTTCCCTGGCGAAGTACCCTGCTTCTCCATCAAGATGTCACGGTCCTCCCAAGTCTACAGGGTCGTGAGTACTTCAGCAGAACCTAGACGGAAGGGTAGCAAGTAGAAGAGTTCGAGAAATGAAAAAGTAGATTTTGTTGTTGTAGTTGTTTGCCTTCTTCAAGACTTGGAAAGCTCACGACTGAGTCCTTACCGTTCGCTGCCGGCAGCGATCCTGTCGGTACGCCTTCTTCCGTGCCGCACGCATCCTCGCAGTCCTTGGCGACACCCCACCGACAAGCTGGGCCCTCTGTGGCGCTGGAATCACTCGCGTCCTCCGTCCTAGTCGTCGCTGAGGTGCCTTAGTGGCTCCTCCTCTTGAACCCACTTCGCACGATGACTGCCCGCCTCTTCAGACCTGGTACTCAGTACCAGTCGGGAAGGGCAGCAGTGACGCCACTCGCTCAGCCTCGCCTTCCCCGTAGTGGGTCACTCGCTCCGATAGCCCTGTCAGTTGGCTGTCCCAGGGCGGCCCGTGACATATACCTTAGCTACAGTACGTTGTTAACCTAACTTCTGAAGGTCGTCTGCTGCTACACAGACAACTCGCGTTCTTTCTCTGAGTTTTGTCTCCATGGACAGCGCTGCAACACCCAGAGCCACGTACGTACGCGTGTTTCACGAAATAACAGGCTGGAAGCGAAAGCGCATGATTTCTTAAATTTCAGAGCGGGATCAAAACCCATTCACCCAGGTGCTGTTTCTTGAAGAAATATGGTTACATTAAAAAGTTTTAAGATTAAATGAAAGGCACACAAACCTCCACTTCGCCTCGACTGAGCCACATTCATAACCCAATTATGTTTCCTTCAGAGAATATTAAGTGTTCTACTTTGATGTATCGTGTTTTGCAGATGAAATGTCGCTCCGTTTTAGAGAGTGCAGTTGGGGCGTAAAACCACGCATAAAAATGAGATGGGAAAGGCAGACATGTATGTGTTATAAACTTGGGTTTTCAAAACGCACAAAAAGAGTCGTATTACAGGAGATCTATGCCTATTTAACGGGAAATCAACCCATGCAGTCTATTTATTGGTGCACTAAATAGGTCGGGCTGTTTATTTTTGGATCTACATTATCTCATTTTACTATAAATCGAGGATGATGCGAAGTAAAAAACACCAAACTATTATAAAGAAGCGCATTTTGTGTAGTAAAAACACACACATACGTTTGCACCGATAATTACGCAATTTTTAAGTGAGTATTGGTCCAAAAAAAATCGTACATCAAAATACACACTAACCACTCATATTTGCTAGCATGTGTACTGCCTACAACTTTAAACCAAGCTGCATTCCTCGTGGTGTCGCATTTGCTGGTTGTCTTCGCACATCCCAGCTTTTCGTCAGAACGACGTAATCGAAGGAGCTACCACTGTAGAGCTTTAGTTCACTCTGAAAGCTACCGTTGTTCAAGTTCGAAAAAGCACTAGTCTCCAAAGACAACAAGAGGTCGCGGCCGCGTGCAAGGAGGAGACTCTAGCACGCGGCCGCGACCTCTTGTTGTCTTTGTAGTTCTCTCAGCCTCACTTTCGAAGCCCATGACGCCGGGATATACGTAAAGTAGAACTGAACACTTAAATCAGCAATGACGATGTAAAGTCAATTGCTCGTACGTACCAGTTCGTATTCAGCTAGACATGTGCATACATGTTATATGGAGTTCAGGTGAAGATAATTCAGTGATATCAGCCTGAATTTCCTCAATTAGAATCGCTCTACACAACCAAACAGTTTGGAAACTGGAGATTAACGCTCCTCTTCGAGGCGGTGGGCCCCCGCTGTGTGGTGGACGTAAAAGCGCTGTTAAAAGGCACAACAGCCCTGGTGAGATGGAGACGCCGTGATAAGTATGTAGATTTCTGTCACACAAGGCTTCCTTTTATATAGAGACCCGATACAATTTACTACTTCGAGGGCTCATAGTAAGATTTTAGCTGTATCATCCTGGCTGTATAAATTTCTATCCAAAATCCGGGCGAGCAAGAGACTTCTCGAAGACAAAACACGCGTCCTCCACGTTGCCGAGTAGCTGAAGTACCGGTGTTAGTAGATCTGAGTGGCCAACTAAGCTGGTTAGGCGGCCAAACCCACTGTCCCATTCAAAACGTATCACCCCGTGCATGACAATGCGTTGGCCAAGTAGTTTTTGTGTCGATCTTCTTTTGCGGCTGATACCACCACTGTCGTGTAACTGAGGAAATACATACCGCACTGTGGTCTCATTTATAGTGATACTAGTGATCGTAGTGGCGACGATGGATCCATCAATACCTTTCTCCAGGCGATCAAGCTCGAGCTCGGCGTCTTCGAACCAGTTTGAAAGTCGTCGCCAGCTTCTCATCATTGCTTCTACCCCGACTCCTGAATTGTGAACCACATCAGGTGCCATTGTAGCTTGGGCAAAGGCCAATTGAACACAGGGTATCGACTCTGCGACGGAATCGGGGCCACTAGAGGGAAGACCGTGGCGAAATAGCCGGAAGTACTCTATCGCCGCGACCCAGACTGCGGTGTCTGTTCCTGGCGCTTTTAACAGGACCGCACGGCGTTTGTTCTCGAGCATTTTAACCTCTTCTCGCAGTCGACAGGTGTCCTTCTCGAGCTTAACCGCGAGGTCATATTGTTTCTGTCGGTATCGCTGTTGACTCAATCGATGCTTCTCTCGCGCTGTCTCTTCTTCGTCGTGACGTGTGAGTTGATTGCCACGTTTTACTTTTATCGCTGTGGTGGCTTGTTGAGCCTCGTCGCCAGGTGTGACAGGCTGGGGCTTTTTGAAATCTGGAACATTTCTCGATTGCAAGCTTGAGCACTCCACAAAGCCTCCTCCTGTCGCCTCTCGATCATATTCATCAACAAAGGCAAATGCATATCTCGACCGGTCAAATGTGGCATCGCCGAAATTGGATCGTCTTCCACGCTGTATCACCGGGCCAATTGCGTCGTCACGAAGTTGTTGGTATTTTAGTGGAGCACACTGGTTGTTCATTGCGACTGGAAGGCGTCTCTGCTGAAGAAAACAAATTGGAAAATGCACATCTCGCAGCGTAAATGGAAGCGGGTACCGCATGTAATATACCACCGAATAATACAGTCACTCAGCACACAAACGTTACCAATGCAATCTTGGTTCTGTCCAGTCTACATACATGTACCGACATTGATTTGAAGCTTACGGTGATCGTAAACATTCATTTTGAATCGGGAGAGAATGAAATATATTTTATTTATGCTATTGTAAGGGCTAATATTTTTATATAGACGTAAGAGCTCGGTTGAGAACAGCTGTGTGCTGTTCCTCTTCTTGGTCTTGGCCACGCTGTTCTTGGTGCTCACGATCTTGGTCCGCTGCAGTTGTCTTGTTCACCTTAGCCGCCGCTGTTATTGCTCTCCTAGCCGTAGCCGCGCTTATATGGGTGCTCCTCGGCATTGGAAGTGCTGCTCTCTGTGCTCTCGACTGTTTCTCTTCTTGGACTAAGCCACGCAGCTAGATTGCTCTTTTTAGCTGCAACAGCGCTTTTCGTGGTGCTCTCAGCCTTCGTCTGGTGTTCTCCTTTTCGCCACGCTGCAAACTCCGCCCTTGGCTTTCGACACGCTGCTCTTGGTGCTCTCGGCAATGGGGAGGCTGCTGTTGCTCTTGTTGGGGTTGGACACACCGGTCTCGATGCCGTCGGCGTTCCGTGCGCTGCTCCTGGTTCCTTTTTTATTTTTACCTTGGTCGTGCTACTGTTGGTCTTCTTGACCTGAGCCACGGTGTTTTACCTATTATTGTGGCCGGGCTACTAGTTGCTCTTCTTGGCCGCAGCTGCACTTCTATGGATGCTATCAGTCTTCACCACACTGCGTGGTTTATGGACTCTCAGAGGGGGAGAACAGCAACACGGCTAGCTACAACAATGTAGATATGCGTGCCGGCAGAGAAAATTATGTATTTGGAGACTGTAAGCCCACCCACCAGATTGTCTCTGTGGACCAACTGGGCGGGCACAGACTTTGTGTTGTGTCAACGTAATACTTGCCGAAAATAGAAAAGTGTGGCAAACTACATGTAGTTGTTATCCGATAGTGCTGGAGTAATGCCTCCGCCATCGTTCACGTTTGTTGTGTGTTTATACGTTGCGATCTCCTTTTTGGTGGAGGTTAGAAGTACTAGATTTGTTCATGATGTACAGAATGGAATGACGCCATATCTAAGATCCTCTGAACAACAATAACTGTTGTGATTCCCTGTAGATAAGGGTGGTGGTGGTTGGTACCATCTTCTTCTTTTCCTCTCGTGTATTGTAATAATAAAAAGGCGCGAAAGCGCCCCAGACAAACTAAGGCGAGCGGGTGCGAGCGCGCGTAGCTAAATCAAAACGGCGCGGGGAGCCCACGAAGCAGTCTGTGCTGTATTCGCGTAGGCGGGCCCAGCGCTGAGATCCTCAGCGAGCCGCGCACTGCACTCTCCAGGACATCCTATCCATATATTTATATCGCGAGCGCAGTGAACCGCGAGGGCGCCGAACTTCGGCTTGAAGGGGGCAGCCAAGGCGCGACCAGTTATCACTTTTGCATATGTTTTGGTCCATTTTGGTCATTCTCCGTCAACCTCGATCTCCATAGATTTTCCAATCAATACCCAATACCAGCGCATGCACATAATCTTCGCAAATGCATAATATAAAAATTACTAGCAGAAGGGAACGTAATCTTTGCAAATGAACATTACTGGTATAATAATGATTACTGGCAGAAGGAAAATGCAATCAACAGTAATCAACTGCGTGATCGATCAATAAAGGGTTATAGTTTAAGATATTTGTATGTGGTCTGTTTGGACCCCTTCTAAAGCCTATCAGAACAGTTTGAAATTTCAAACCAATCAAATTGGCGAGGGTAGTGGTTGGCCCCCTTCAGAACGAGATTCCCATCAATTTTGTTTTATCCCTTCATTCATAACGCGGTTCGGCAGCATTGAAGAGGGTGAGCGCCTGTGTGGCTGGTACGGAGCACTAGAGTGCGGCAGGGAGCGCTATGGTGGTGAGCTTCAAGAAACAGGGCTGCGCCTGGAGGGCAGGCTGTTGCGGGGGCGGAAGCAAAACCGTGCGATCCGGTTATCGCTGCGTCAAATGTATCTCTACGTGAAAACCGGAAGCATGACTGGTGATGTCCCAGTATGCATCGACAGACAGCGACATTAGCTTTGGCCGGACAGTAAGAAGGCAAGTACATTGTTATGGTGGTTGAAGAGTAGAAACCTCTACGCTAGTGATTGATCGGTTCGTTCGTTACTAAGAGGATAAATACGCATTGCAATTTCGAGTCCGCAATAGGTATTGCATTCGGTTTCAGTGAGGTTTCGCTGTCCTTTAGATACTAGCACGTGCGACGTCCACGTCTGGATGCTGTGTTGAAAAGCCGCCGTGACAAATAACGGAAACAATCAAAACTCTGCGTTATCTTGGTAGGCCCTGGCGACTTTGGCTTCGGCAACAACATGAAGTCGACTTTGCACGTTTAGCGAGTCCATATACGTTTACTAAGCGCACTAGGCGCCTAGATACTTGGTATACTGTTGTTGATCTCCTTGCTGGGTGTACCATGGTCGAGGCTGCAGGCCATGGTGGACTGATCAAATTCTGTTCTATCGTCGGCTCCGCCGTAGAGCAGTAACTGCATGCAAGGCTGGTCATCAACGTGTCTGTCCGTTCCAGCAATATGCTGACTCGCATGACAATGGACCATATCAGGCATATACCATTGAGGGGCGGTAGAGCTGGGCAACGACAGATCGAGCGGAGCTTGAAGACCATCGCCGTTAGAGCGGAGCTGCCCGTTGCCAACATCGCCAAACGGAAGCACCAGTGTCACCGAACCGCTCGTCGCCACCGCTGTCGAGCTGCACCTGGTCATCGTCTCTGACCTGCACATCGACACCGTCGCCTAGCTGCAGGTCTTCATTCACTACCTTATCCCAGTCGACCACGAGCGACTCTACGGTAATGTCCTCGACGCGGTACTCTTCCTGGTGTACGATCGCTTCCCATTCCTCACCGACCTCGCTATCTATTGTCGCTGTGCTCGGCGCGCTCTAATCTAAATGGCGTTTATAGTTCAGCTATCGACCTGTTACGAACAAAATCTGGTTGCCTGGCTAGCACCCGGAAGAGATCTCTATGGACGTTTACGGGGCCCTATCCCGTAACATGCCGACTTTATAGCCTATACGAATCGTGGATTGACGTCTGTTACAACCCACTTAACCCTTAAGGGTAAACCTTTAGCTACTGGTCCTTACATGCTATTATAGTGGTCATTTCCAAACTTACCACATTCCGGCGTATCATGTTTTTTCTCGAAGCATTGAGGCCACTACCGGGCCTACTAGACGATCTTGCCGCCACCAACAACGATACTAATACCAATACAGATCGCTTTGGTATCCAGGCCGGCTTAAGCTGATGTCGCTGTCTGTCGATGCATACTGGGACATCACCAGTCATGCTTCCGGTTTTCACGTAGAGATACATTTGACGCAGCGATAACCGGATCGCACGGTTTTGCTTCCGCCCCCGCAACAGCCTGCCCTCCAGGCGCAGCCCTGTTTCTTGAAGCTCACCACCATAGCGCTCCCTGCCGCACTCTAGTGCTCCGTACCAGCCACACAGGCGCTCACCCTCTTCAATGCTGCCGAACCGCGTTATGAATGAAGGGATAAAACAAAATTGATGGGAATCTCGTTCTGAAGGGGGCCAACCACTACCCTCGCCAATTTGATTGGTTTGAAATTTCAAACTGTTCTGATAGGCTTTAGAAGGGGTCCAAACAGACCACATACAAATATCTTAAACTATAACCCTTTATTGATCGATCACGCAGTTGATTACTGTTGATTGCATTTTCCTTCTGCCAGTAATCATTATTATACCAGTAATGTTCATTTGCAAAGATTACGTTCCCTTCTGCTAGTAATTTTTATATTATGCATTTGCGAAGATTATGTGCATGCGCTGGTATTGGGTATTGATTGGAAAATCTATGGAGATCGAGGTTGACGGAGAATGACCAAAATGGACCAAAACATATGCAAAAGTGATAACTGGTCGCGCCTTGGCTGCCCCCTTCAAGCCGAAGTTCGGCGCCCTCGCGGTTCACTGCGCTCGCGATATAAATATATGGATAGGATGTCCTGGAGAGTGCAGTGCGCGGCTCGCTGAGGATCTCAGCGCTGGGCCCGCCTACGCGAATACAGCACAGACTGCTTCGTGGGCTCCCCGCGCCGTTTTGATTTAGCTACGCGCGCTCGCACCCGCTCGCCTTAGTTTGTCTGGGGCGCTTTCGCGCCTTTTTATTATTACAATACACGAGAGGAAAAGAAGAAGATGGTACCAACCACCACCACCCTTATCTACAGGGAATCACAACAGTTATTGTTGTTCAGAGGATCTTAGATATGGCGTCATTCCATTCTGTACATCATGAACAAATCTAGTACTTCTAACCTCCACCAAAAAGGAGATCGCAACGTATAAACACACAACAAACGTGAACGATGGCGGAGGCATTACTCCAGCACTATCGGATAACAACTACATGTAGTTTGCCACACTTTTCTATTTTCGGCAAGTATTACGTTGACACAACACAAAGTCTGTGCCCGCCCAGTTGGTCCACAGAGACAATCTGGTGGGTGGGCTTACAGTCTCCAAATACATAATTTTTCTCGCCGGCACGCATATCTACATTGTTGTAGCTAGCCGTGTTGCTGTTCTCCCCCTCTGAGAGTCCATAAACCACGCAGTGTGGTGAAGACTGATAGCATCCATAGAAGTGCAGCTGCGGCCAAGAAGAGCAACTAGTAGCCGCCACACAATAATAGGTAAAACACCGTGGCTCAGGTCAAGAAGACCAACAGTAGCACGACCAAGGTAAAAAAATAAAAAAGGAACCAGGAGCAGCGCACGGAACGCCGACGGCATCGAGACCGGTGTGTCCAACCCAACAAGAGCAACAGCAGCCTCCCCATTGCCGAGAGCACCAAGAGCAGCGTGTCGAAAGCCAAGGGCGGAGTTTGCAGCGTGGCGAAAAGGAGAACACCAGACGAAGGCTGAGAGCACCACGAAAAGCGCTGTTGCAGCTAAAAAGAGCAATCTAGCTGCGTGGCTTAGTCCAAGAAGAGAAACAGTCCGAGAGCACAGAGAGCAGCACTTCCAATGCCGAGGAGCACCCATATAAGCGCGGCTACGGCTAGGAGAGCAATAACAGCGGCGGCTAAGGTGAACAAGACAACTGCAGCGGACCAAAGATCGTGAGCACCAAGAACCCGTGGCCAAGACCAAGAGAGGAACCAGACACACAGCTGTTCTCAACCGAGCTCTTTACGTCTATATAAAATATATAGCCCTTACAATAGCATAAATAAAAATATATTTCATTCTCTCCCGATTCAAAATGAATGTTTACGATCACCGTAAGCTTCAAATCAATGTCGGTACATGTATGTAGACTGGACAGAACCAAGATTGCATTGGTAACGTTTGTGTGCTGAGTGACTGTATTATTCGGTGGTATATTACATGCGGTACCCGCTTCCATTTACGCTGCGAGATGTGCATTTTCCAATTGTTTCTTCAGCAGAGACGCCTTCCAGTCGCAATGAACAACCAGTGTGCTCCACTAAAATACCAACAACTTCGTGACGACGCAATTGGCGGTGATACAGCGTGGAAGACGATCCAATTTCGGCGATGCCACATTTGACCGTTCGAGATATGCATTTGCCTTTGTTGAATGAATATGATCGAGAGGCGACAGGAGGAGGCTTTGTGGAGTGCTCAAGCTTGCAATCGAGAACTGTTCCAGATTTCAAAAAGCCCCAGCCTGTCACACCTGGCGACGAGGCTCAACAGCACCACAGCGATAAAAGTAAAACGTGGCAATCAACTCACACGTCACGACGAAGAAGAGACAGCGCGAGAGAAGCATCGATTGAGTCAACAGCGATACCGACAGAAACAATATGACCTCGCGTTAAGCTCGAGAAGGACACCTGTCGACTGCGAGAAGAGGTTTTAAAATGCTCGAGAACAAACGCCGTGCGGTCCTGTTAAAAGCGCCAGGACAGACACAGCAGTCTGGGTCGCGGCGATAGAGTACTTCCGGCTATTTCGCCACGGTTCTTTCATCTAGTGGCCGATTCCGTCGCAGAGTCGATACCCTGTGTTTCAATTGGCCTTTGCCAAGCTACAATGGCACCTGATGTGGTTCACCATTAGGAGTCGGGGTAGAAGCAATGTGAGAAGCTGGCGACGACTTTCAAACTGGTTCGAAGACGCCGAGCTCGAGCTTGATCGCCTGGAGAAAGGTATTGATGGATCCATCGTCGCCACTACGATCACTAGTATCACTATAAATGAAGACCACAGTGCGGTATGTATTTTCTCAGTTACACGACAGTGGTGTAGTCTCAGCCGCAAAAGAAGATCGACACAAAAACTACTTGGCAACGCATTGTCATGCACGGGGATGATCGTTTGAATGGGACAGTGGGTTTGGCCGCCTAACCAGCTTAGTTGGCCACTCAGATCTACTAACACGGTACTTCAGCTACTCGGCAACGTGGAGGACGCGTGTTTTGTCTTCGCGAAGTCTCTTGCTCGCCCGGATTTTGGATAGAAATTTATACAGCCAGGATGATACAGCTAAAATCTTACTATGAGCCCTCGAAGTAGTAAATTGTATCGGGTCTCTATAATAAAAGGAAGCCTTGTGTGACAGAAATCTACATACTATCCCGGCCGTTCCATCTCACCAGGGCTGTTGTGCCTTTTAACAGCGCTTTTACGTCCACCACACAGCGGGGGCCCACACGCTCGAAGAGGAGCGTTAATCTCCAGTTTCCAAACTGTTTGGTTGTGTAGAGCGATTCTAATTGAGGAAATTCAGGCTGATATCACTGAATTATCTTCACCTGAACTCCAATAACATGTATGCACATGTCTAGCTGAATACGAACTGGTACGTACGAGCAATTGACTTTACATCGTCATTGCTGATTTAAGTGTTTCAGTTCTACTTTACGTATATCCCGGCGTCATGGCTTCGAAAGTGAGGCTGAGAGAACTACAAAGACAGAGGTCGCGGCCGCGTGCTAGAGTCTCCTCCTTGCACGCGGCCGCGACCTCTTGTTGTTTTGGAGACTAGTGCTTTTTCGAACTTGAACAACGGTAGCTTTCAGAGTGAACTAAAGCTCTACAGTGGTAGCTCCTTCGATTACGTCGTTCTGACGAAAAGCTGGGATGTGCGAAGACAACCAGCAAATGCGACACCACGAGGAATGCAGCTTGGTTTTAAAGTTGTAGGCAGTACACATGCTAGCAATATGAGTGGTTAGTGTGTATTTTGATGTACGATTTTTTTTTGGACCAATACTCACTTAAAAATTGCGCTAATTATCGGTGCAAACGTATGTGTGTGTTTTTTACTACACAAAATGCGCTTTCTTTATATAAGTTTTGGTGTTTTTTACTTCGCATCATCCTCGATTTATAGTAAAATGAGATAATGTAGATCCAAAAATAAACAGCCCGACCTATTTAGTGCACCAATAAATAGACTGCATGGGTTGATTTTCCCGTTAAATAGGCATAGATCTCCTGTAATACGACTCTTTTTGTGCGTTTTGAAAACCCAAGTTTATAACACATACATGTCTGCCTTTCCCATCTCATTTTTATGCGTGGTTTTACGCCCCAACTGCACTCTCTAAAACGGAGCGACATTTCATCTGCAAAACACGATACATCAAAGTAGAACACTTAATATTCTCTGAAGGAAACATAATTGGGTTATGAATGTGGCTCAGTCGAGGCGAAGTGGAGGTTTGTGTGCCTTTCATTTAATCTTAAAACTTTTTAATGTAACCATATTTCTTCAAGAAACAGCACCTGGGTGAATGGGTTTTGATCCCGCTCTGAAATTTAAGAAATCATGCGCTTTCGCTTCCAGCCTGTTATTTCGTGAAACACGCGTACGTACGTGGCTCTGGGTGTTGCAGCGCTGTCCATGGAGACAAAACTCAGAGAAAGAACGCGAGTTGTCTGTGTAGCAGCAGACGACCTTCAGAAGTTAGGTTAACAACGTACTGTAGCTAAGGTATATGTCACGGGCCGCCCTGGGACAGCCAACTGACAGGGCTATCGGAGCGAGTGACCCACTACGGGGAAGGCGAGGCTGAGCGAGTGGCGTCACTGCTGCCCTTCCCGACTGGTACTGAGTACCAGGTCTGAAGAGGCGGGCAGTCATCGTGCGAAGTGGGTTCAAGAGGAGGAGCCACTAAGGCACCTCAGCGACGACTAGGACGGAGGACGCGAGTGATTCCAGCGCCACAGAGGGCCCAGCTTGTCGGTGGGGTGTCGCCAAGGACTGCGAGGATGCGTGCGGCACGGAAGAAGGCGTACCGACAGGATCGCTGCCGGCAGCGAACGGTAAGGACTCAGTCGTGAGCTTTCCAAGTCTTGAAGAAGGCAAACAACTACAACAACAAAATCTACTTTTTCATTTCTCGAACTCTTCTACTTGCTACCCTTCCGTCTAGGTTCTGCTGAAGTACTCACGACCCTGTAGACTTGGGAGGACCGTGACATCTTGATGGAGAAGCAGGGTACTTCGCCAGGGAAAACGGAAGACGAACGATCGATTCAGGGCGGCGGAGGTACAGCGCCGCACCGATCGACTGGAGAAGAGTTTTCAAAGCTCTAGTGGCACTGAGTTTGTGGAAAGAAGGTCGAGGGCGGGTGCCACGAGTAGTGATGGGGCGTTCGACAAAGACCACGAGGGTGGCTCGGACGATGTACAGGAGGGGTGGCACGTGTACGGCGACTTTTTCACGATGTTCTACATGTCCGACGAAGAAGGTGAAGAGGCACCCCGGGCGAAACGACGTTGTTCTACGACATCGACGTGCCCGAGGGAGCCGATCTAGGAGACGAAGTTCCTCTGGGAGATGAGCTGGGCAACGATGAACGGGCACGTCCTGAGGCCGTCGTTCCAATCGGCGAAGCCAGGCAGCGACCGACATTAGTCCAGAGAGCCGAAGGAAGGGAGGAGTCGATGGCTCTCTTGACGGGAATGGCGAGCGTGCCAGGCCCTGGTGAGCAGAGCGGTCCTCGGAGTTGGAGTGATACACCCGAGCGAGCGGGGCAATGTGTGCGAACGACGCCTGAGAGTGTTGGGCCTCGACGGACTTCGACAGCCGGGACGGGTGGTCCTACTCGATACCTGTGAGCTGGACCCACTATGCTCCTCCTCGGACGGGGGGTACGATGACCACGAGGACAAGAGTAGCTGGTGCGTTGGGGACCACGAGTGTCCAAGGAGGAGCCACGGTACCGACGGCTGCGCCCCGTGTCAGCCCAACCCCGAGCGATGGTAAACGAAACCGCTCCAACGGCTGGAGTGACGAACTTGGCGTTTGGTGGACGATATGGCCTGGGCTTGCAGTTGGCCCAGGGGCGTCCGAGGACGATGCAGCCACAAATGCAGGCGCCTGCTACAGCTCTGGTACAGCCTCCAGTTCCAATGCCGATGCCGGCACCTATGCCGGCGTCGACGTCGACGCCCGTTCTGGTTGCGTTGTAGCCACAGGTACAACCGACTGTGGTGCAGTTATATAGCTTTTACCAGGGTTTCAGGTTTTATAAAGTTTGTATGGGAGTGATTTTGTTCGTATATTATGTCCGATGGGCAAAATCGGATTTTGTATGTGAGCTACGAGTTTTAGCACCATAGAGCACATCAGAGTCGTGTTATGATACTTGTGTTAAAACCGCGCCTTAAAATAATAAGAATTGACGAAGCTACAGCGCCTATTGGCGGTATTCGTATAATTTTGGCTGGAAGTGTACTAGAAAGTCGTGCTGCGCTCGAAGAAGCTCTAGCATTTCGAGCTACCGAGAAATTACGTGGTAACTTCTCTTACTTTAAGTAAATCGTACGTACGCGATTTAGAACCAGTATAACAAAGTTTTGCTTCACCCGAAGAGACTTAGATGCCGCGATCTTCTTTTATTATCGAAAAATGCCCTCATTATTATGTAATTATTGTATTAGGTAATTTCATGCTAGTTGATAAGCGGTTTACCCGCAGCAGTGGACTGTCATGTTGTCGTCTACAGCGCTGGATAGTTGCTAGTAGGATTGGGGTAATATCTGGTGCGAACCTACGTTGGTGAAATACCCGTTACCCTGACTAACCACACCACCTTTTTGCGGTCCAGGTTTTTATCCACATTAGTGGCGTTCGTTGTAGCGTTTTTAATTGTCATTTTCGAGTTTTTAGTTGCGTAACTATATGTTTATCTTACCGAAAGCTGTATGAGCTCATACCAGAGACTAGCAGTATTGGGAGGCTGTGTCTCACTTTGGAATCCCGCGTGTGGCCTTGCACTTGCGTAGGATGCCTAAATCGAGCAACGCCAAGGGTGGGTACGGGAGCGCTTACTAGAAACTTCGAGCAATGCCAAGATTAGCTCTGGGATTACTCATATATTAGAGAATTCGGCTGGTAGTGTATTTTTAAACGACTGGCGTTCATTCGCAAATTCGGACTACGATTCTCGCTTCTGCGGCATTGGAGCCAGCCTGGCGAGATTTGGACCCCTAAAGGCTCCGATCAGGATCCGACGTTGGGGCATCTTTTTGGACAGGTATGCGTGGAAGACTAGCGTGTTGTAATCCTAAACTGATTGCTGTTATGGTTTATTCGCATAACCCCAGCATATTTGCTGCGCTCTCACATGACTAACTACCTAACGAACTCACCATAGCAGCGAGCTTGTTCGCTGCGGTAGCCACCACCCCATGTGGGACCTATACTGTGCTGTCGTGGCGACAGCATCCTGCTGCACTGAAAACATCCCACGGTTTCACCCTAACTATGTCATCCGTGCAGCGAGCGTGGTTGCCATCCACCCAAAGACAGGATTTATACTGTGCTGTCGTACGCACCAAACTCGCTGCAGCTAACTCACATACTTTCGTGTTCAAAGGAAGGTAGGATCAAGTATTATAATTGTTTTTAACGAGGTCGCGTAGATTCGGTTGAAGAAAGTATCTTCGCAGCGGAACTAAGGGGCTTAAAGGAAATCGAGCATAGCAACCAGCGTGCAGTGCCCATTTAGCTGAGTACATCTCGATCTCAGTTGTTGGCCTTGATACCATCCAACCTGATAGAATTTCTCAATCTCGGTGAAATAACCTGCGTGATGGACTAAATCATAAATCATCGATATCAAATAAATATTTTATAAGACCATTCATTTGAAGTTTTTATGCTTAGAAACTAAGTGGCGCACACCAAAGTGGCCCCGAACTAGATCGTCTGCGACTTACTCTGGGAATACAGGATATTTTTGTTCTTAACCCCTAATGACCGGTGTGCAGCATAATGCAGCATAAGAGGTATTTAATTTTGATTTTTGTATGTCACAGAAAATTATCATAAACGGGGGCATACAAAAATAAGATGGCAAAAACATGGGCAAATATCTTGCACATATTAGATGCCCGCGATTTGCTGAGAGAGTGAGCATAGACCGGTGATTCTTCTTTCAAAATATTAATTTCGAAATGCTGTATGAAAATGCACAGGGGACGCTCGCAACACCATCAGTTTAATTTCAGAAATTCACCGCTCCTGCCTAAGTCGAACTTTCCGCGCTCCCTCAAATCGATCATGCCGGCTCCACTCGGCAAGCCAGGCTTCGCGCTCGCGACCTGCCCTTCAGGCCTGTGTGGAAGGAGTTGAAAATCAACGGATGGACATGTAAAATGGCCCCATCGCGCAGCCTTGATGATAGGTACCGCTACATCCGCCCAGGCGCGTACCCCATTGGAACAGAAGGTCTTGACTTAGTTCTGGGACCTGATGATGCGCTTGAGTTCTACACTCAAGGTATGCGAAAGCTTAATATGCCGTGCGAGATGTATGTGATATATCGTTTTTTGTTTTGAAAGCTGCGAACGTATCCACGCGTGTAGCATATGTAATGAGCGAGAGCACGTACCGGATGCCCCTGCTCTACGTGCTGTTCTTTACGTCCCGGATGAAGAGAGAACTGCTGCACCCACCACACCCCAGCAGCGATCGAACCACGGGCGTCTTGATCTGGAGTCTGCCGCCTCACGTTCTGATGCGCCACGTACGCCTTCGAGTCGAGCACGTGGTAAGCAGCAGAGAAGCCCGCGATCACGCCCACTATTCTCACGACGACTGTTCATTGCTACATCGCCGCACGCCACCAATGGTACGTACGACGACACAGCTGACGACACGGGTGGTGGATGACCTTGGTGCTGATGACGACGACAGTGTCGACTGGACTGGATATTCTGCTGAAGAAGATGAAGTGTTAGAAGGTTGGTATTGCTGCATAATGTGCTGCATACTGACGAGGTGTGCGTTGTGTTTTTTTCTCTTGAACAAGTGCTGATAAAATTGCGGATAAAGATGACGACTTGAATTGCACCGCGCCTGGCGAAGACACAGCACAATATGGTGCGACGGACTCCGGTGATAAAGCTGCTCTCGATGACATTGACACTGGCAAAGAAGCAGCGATTATCCCGAAAGTTCTGGAAGTTGATGAAGCTACATATGCACCAGACGCTGCAGCGTTGAAGATTGCCCATGAGATTCGCTTTGAAGAACAATTCCTGGAGAATATTGGAGGCAAGGAAGCCGGCTGGCTGGAAACTCCAGGACAAGATCTACGCAAAATGTCATTAAACGTCTGGGAAGACATTGAGCAGCCATCCACTTTCGACTACATGCAGTCACCACTTTGTCCTTCTAATTGCGGGTGCAATCATGCCAAACCGCGAAAGGCTGGCTCATCACTGGAAAACAACCGACGAGGGAGGAATTCCTCGGGGTACCTTCCGCTCTGTTTTGAGCAGGGACCGCTTCCAGCAGATTTCGCAAAACCTGCACTTCAACCCGCACAACCATGCAATGACAAAGCAAGACAAGAGCCTGGAAGATTCGAATGCTGGTAGGGGTGCTACAGACGACATTCGAACGATGCTGTATTGCTCCTGCACATCTTGTGTTTGACGAGGTAGTTTTGCCTAGCCACTCGTCGCTCAACAAAATGAGGGTGTTCCTCAAGGACAAGCCCCACAAGTGGGGCACCTTACTCTTCATGTTGTGTAGTGCCATGTCGGCGTAGTGCATACCGTTAGCTTTTGTGTGTGTTTATTTCTCTTATGCTGCATTATTCATCACTGATCTGACGACTTCTTATTTGTTGTGCTGCATATCGACAGCTTCGAAGCCTACTGCGGCAGGAAACAACACCCCAGCAATGCCTACCGGACGGATATGAAATCCGTGCCCGCCGCAGTCGTTCGCAACTTGCTGGTAGTGTTTGGTCTGAACGCCGAATAGGAAGGCATGCGGCTTGTTGTTGGCGACAGGATTTATACATCAATGGCTCTAGCTACCCAGCTCTTGCTTATGGGCTTCTACTGCGTCGGTACTATCATGACGAATCGCATCGGCTACGGCAAGGGTGTGATCGAACAAAGAAGATGAGACCAAAAGGTATGGACCACGGCTCCTTCAAAGCCAGCAAGTCTATACTGGTACCGAGCATGGCCGCCATCGCCTGGTGGGATTCAAGACCGGCTCATTTTCTCGGTACGGGTGGTAGTATGGTGGTGGATGGAGTTGTGCGTCGTGACGGCTTGGTGATCAACACGAAGTTCCATGCCCCCATGTAATCAAAAACTATCATGCTTACATGGGGGGCAGGGACGTGCACAGGTCCTGTTTGGGATCTGGAGGAAGTACAACATATATTTGAGCTAGCAGAAAAGTATATAGGAACCACTGTAAGATCAAATACATCTAGGATATTGGCACATCTACCGAACGGAAGAAGTTGCTGAGGAGGAAGCACAAAAGTCGCAAAAAGTGTATGCTGGGTGGACTGGAAATGTCGAAACTAACCTGGTTCATAACGAATAATCCATCAAACAAGCTGGAACGCTAACATCAACTCCTTTCATACTGAAAACTCTGTAATCCGATAACATGGTTAAGACGGCAACGCTTTTACCAATAAACCCTCTATAACTTCATGGGTTTTAAGATAACACTGTGAAAACATATGGTGTGCGCCACACATCGGCAATTTTGAATTTATGCGAGGAGAAACGCCAATTTCCAATCGTGTATCCCAGCATCTTGCTGGAACCGCCATAGTGCAACAAAGCAGCTCCCGACCCCGTAGTAGCCCAAAAGTATTTCCTTGGGTTTTCCTTTCGCAAAATACTGCGAAAATACTAGAAGAGAACGACCATCATCCACGCACAAGCGCCAAGCCCCCCATTCCGGCTGGGAATATAGCGACCCCACTTGATCGATAGCTCTGAGCCAATTTCTCTTTTCACTTTATCCCACGGCTCCGCCGTACTATAGCGTCACATACTGCAAGGCTACACGCCGGCTTGTTTCCTACTGCTGCGACCGCACGCCGAAGCCATGCAAATTCCGCGTAAATGTAAACTCTGAGATCGAATAACCTAGAGAGTACGCTTTTGAACCTACCGATAAACCCTCCATATGTCCATGCGATCTAGAATAACATCAATTTTCGTGATTTAAAAAAATATTTCATTTAAACAAAATATGGTTCTGCTTCGTGTACGATCCACAGTAGTATGAGCGAATTAATCCCCTTTGGGCTGTTAAGCACTTCTACGAAGCACTGCCAGGATAACCGAAACTTGCAAGGACGCCAAGAACTGTCATTACAGACATTTTTAGATGGCACCAGACAATGGACTGTTTTAAAAGTATAGAAAGAAGTAGCGAATCGAGCCAAACGCCCATATTAATTTAACTAACGGCGTGTACTGTCGGTGCTTCTGAGTTCGGCGGCTAGCCCACCTCCATTTCAGCTATCCTATCAGCCCAATATGGCTACATTATGCATGGTATTGGTTTAGTGGCACAATTTCTTCGAGGGAGGAGTTTAATGCCGTGAATCATGACACATGACTTTCATCTCTGGTGTATCCGGATTAGGGTGAATGCCCTCTTTCATTTGGGGCGATTCTAAATGTAACACGATCCAATTATGTGTGCAGGTCATACTATATTGATGATTGTTGTAAAGAACGACTTCTTAAAATACCTGTAATTAAAGAATCAAAATCCTATGCTAATATATTTTATGATCTACTGGCTACGACATGAATACGGAAGACACACAACTTATCGCTACATACTTTACCCTACCCTTTCACCAAAGAACTACGAATCCGCTAAGTAAAAAGCTGGTGATACAATACCACGCAGTGAGTTGCAACGAAACATCATTTGTTGAGACTATTTGCAGCCGGGTTTTTTGTGTGATACGGCATGTCTACCTGTAGCTCGTGTTGCTAGATGATATACATCGATTTTGTTGGCAAACTTGGTAGCTAATGTTTTGTTGGTCGATGGCTGATCGTTGTCGCATTAATCCGTTCGGGCTGTCCAACCCTCATTCTTCGGTAATCCCAGTATAAACGGAATGTTGCCACCAAAATTTCGATCTGCGTCTAGGACGAGCACATGAACTAGCGGGGTCCACCATTACTCAACTACCCCAGAAATCCAGAATAGACGGCTAAGTTCACCTGGGCTCTGCTTGAGCATAAAGGTGACCGCTTTGGGATCCAAAGCCTGTACGGTTATCCACTCCTTGAATTGTAGCTCCCGCAAGTTGGTAAGAGTATGGCCTTTAAGAATCCCTTGGATGTGGGTTGAACCACAGCATAACTAAGCATTCGTGCCAGATCCAAATCGCCGAAGTGCTTCCTTAATACCGAAAAAACTGCGAACTCGTCTGGGTCATTTTTGCTGACGAAGGAGACCCAAACATCCAGCGCCGGGTCCTTAAAAATATCATCGCCTTTCTCGTCAATCTTCAAAAAGTTGAAATAGTCGTCTGCTGATCTTCCTTGGCTTCGCCCCAATGCGTTCTCCAGTTTTGAAGCAGTGTGTTTAGCTCTCCCCGTACCTTGCTTGGCCTGAATAAACATCCTCTCCAGAGTTTGTTCACTGTAGTATTTTTTCATCACCCAGAGCATTGACGTAAATGGGTACTCGTCGTCTGGTTTATTCGCGTAGGAGACCCACATGAGCAACATCGGGTTTTCAAAGGGTTTGTCGCTGTCGTTGATTAGTTTGAGAAGCTTGAAAATGTCATCTGATGTTTGCCCCCCTTTGAGCCAATTCGTCCGCAGTAGATTTTCCATTTCCCAAACAGAAATCTTCACCTTTTTGTCCATCTTCGGAGCGGCAAACACCCTCGCTAACTCTTCATCGCTGAATCGTGTCTTCAGCTTCAAGAACAACAACTCATCGGGGTTTTGCTTACTCGTCTTGACGTAAGAAAAACACGTATCCAGACCTGGATTCCCCAGATTTTTGTCTCGTTTGTCAGCATTAAGTCGTAGAAGCTTGAACGCATCTTCTGCAGTATTCCCATGCCTCTGCCAGATCCGAAGCAGTGCTTGTTCCAATTCATACTCTTTATATCGCCAAGTGGGATCCGACCGCGCTGCAAATACCAGGTTAACTAGTTCATCGTCATCGAAGCGCTTTGATAACTTGAGTAGCCGTAAATCGTATGGGTTTTCAATTGAGGGTTGCTGGTTTTGGGTACTGTGTACCAGTTGTACCCATTAACCGGTTAACCCGAACCGGTCCAATACGATCCCGCGATGATTACGGTACGTTGTTTACGCCACCGATGATTAGACGAGTAGGATGATTGGACGAGTACAGAGTGTTGGTGATTGGATGCACCAAATGATTGGATGCAGACTAGGTAGTGAAGACAGTGTAAGCTCCGATCAATCAATCACTTTCGAATCTTCATTCTACCCCTCAAGTGTCTTCGCTCCGGTCCCACCGTCTGCGACGTCCCTCCCTCCGCCTCATACAAGCTTCGTGTCCAAGATCCATACCTTCCATCAGGTTATGAGCCCAAGCACCATGTCCTCTGCCCAAGACGCCTCGACCAAGGTCTCCATTGACAAGTTCAACGGGGACAACTACGCGACGTGGAACCGCTACATGCGTGGCGTGTTCCTGACCAAGTCGACGTGGCATGTGGTGAACCGCGAGATGACTCCGAGCTTCACGGACACGCGGGTCAAGGACGACTACGTCAAGTCCAGCAACATCGCGTTCGGACTGATGTTGCTCCACATGAGTGCGGACTACCATCATGTGGTTGACGACTGCGAGGAAGCGTGGGCTGCGTGGACGCGCCTGAAGACGCTCTACGGTGGTTCGCAGAAGGCTGGTCGCATCTACTTGAAGCGCCAACTCTTCAGCATGGAGATGTCGGAAGGCGGCAACGGCGACGGTGAAGACGGAGAACGCGGCCAAGGCGTTCAACACCGACCGAGAGTCTAGCCAGTGCACATACTGAGGGAAATTGGGGCACACGGTGGACAAGTGCTGGACCAAGCAGAAGGACGAGAATCGGGGCCCAAGACGCGGCGGCAATGGCAATGGCAACGGCCGTGGACGCGGGGCCAACAACATCCAGTGGAGAAACGACAGCGACGGATACGACTACGACTACGATCGAGTGGCATTCGCGGTTTCTATGGAATGTGGAATTTCGACGGGCAAGAATATGTCCGGGATGTGGGCGGTCGACAGCGGCGCAACGCACCACATCTGCAACGACAAGGCCAAGTTCGCCAATTTGATCGAGCGAAATGAAGGCGAACTTTCGGTGGCCGACGGCAACAAGGCGGCAATCAAGGGTGTGGGGACCATCGTGGAACGAGTGGTTCTGCCCAACGGCGACGAGTGCGAGATCGAGATCAAGAACGCGCTGTACGTGCCGAACATGAGCAAGAATCTGCTCTCGGTGTCGCAGATCAACAAGAGTGGCAAGTTCCAAGTGGTGTTTGACGCACCGAAATGCACGTTTCGCGCAAGGACTCGAAGCTAGTGGTGGCGACGGCGGATCTTGTGGATGGCCTCTACTGGCTTCGCACGCCTCAGCGATCTGCGAATGCAGCGACAAGTGGAAGAACGGTCGACTTGCATGCGCGTATGGGTCACGCTCCAGTCGAGGTGCTTCGCAAGATGGTCGACACCAAGATGATCAAGGACGCGAAAGCACCCTCCAAGTCGAGTGGAACAAGCGTGTGTCGCGGTTGTCAACAAGGCAAGATGGTCCAAAAACCGTTCCCCAGCAACCGTGACAAGCGTCACTACGACACGTTCGAGTTGCTCCACTTCGACATCTGCGGACCCATGGAGGAAAACTCGCTTGGCGGCAGCAAGTACCTGCTGCTGATCGTGGATGAAGCCAGCGGATGCATGAAGGGTTTCTGTCTGCGTGCCAAGTCGGAGAGCGAAGACTGCATCAAGACGTACATCATGAAGGTGCAGACGCAGTTCGGCAAGAAGGTCAAGTTTGTGCGGCATGACGGAGCTCGTGAGTTCGCTACCAACTCGCCCAAGGCCTTCTACGAAGACGAAGGCATCGAGCAGCAAACCACGGTTCCGTACGCGCACCAGACCAACGGCACGGCAGAGCGAGCCATCCGGACTATCGTCACGATCGGCCGCAGCATGCTGCATCACGCCAAGCTGGACAAGTGTTTCTGGGCCGAGGCGGCCATGACGGCCATCTATGTGAAGAACCGCCTGCCGTCACCCAAGATCGAGCACAAGACTCCGTTCGAGATCATGTACAAGTCCAAGCCGAGTGTGAAGCACATGTGCGTGTTCGGCTGTCGGACGTACATTTTGATTCCGAAGGAGAAGCGGCTCAAGTGGGACCCCAAGGCTCGTGCCGGAATATTCCTGGGCTACGAAGAAGTGTCCAAGACATATCGACTTTATGACATCGAGGCGGGGCAGGTGGTGATCAGTCGCGATGTCAACTTCGATGAGTCGGCCTTTGAACTTTCACCGCGGATTTCCGATGGAGATGTCGATGACCTGGACGTCGACTCGCTCGATATCGACGATGACGGACCTCGCCAGACGGAGTACAAGCAGACGGGGAAGCGCAAGAGTCGCCCAAGTGACGAAGATGAAGCTACCAGAAGACCGCACACTGTGCGCCATCGGCCTGGACTGGAAGAAGCAAGTGCGCCGGATTCCTCTTCCTCTTCGCACCGAGTGGACGCCGACGAAGAAGAAAAATCTGGTGACCAAGATGAAGAATCGACTCCCCCAGTGTTTTGGCGTGCAAGTGCCAATGCTGTTGAAGCGACTGTGGACCTGTCGGAACCATCGACATTCCAAGAAGTGGTGAACGGCCCGGACCAAGTGCACTGGCGCAAGGCAATTCGTGCTGAGCTCAAGTCGATGCGACTTCGTGGTGTGTTTCGTGCTGCAAAATTGCCCAACGGACAGCGCGCCATCGGTACCAAGTGGGTGTTCAAGATCAAGCGCAAAGCGGACGGATCGATCGAAAAGTACAAGGCACGTCTCGTGGCCAAGGGGTTCAAGCAGAAGTACGGCATCGACTACACGGAGACGTTTTCGCCCGTGGTCAAGTACGTGACGCTGCGCATGGTCATCGCTATTGCCAAGTACTTCGGCTGGCCTCTCGACCAACTCGACGTGGTGACAGCGTTCCTGTACGGGATAATGAAGGAACTGGTTTTCTGCGCGGTCCCCGTAGGTGTTGATCTCGACGATGACTTCGACTGCCTGGAATTGGTTAAGGTGATCTACGGTCTCAAGCAAGCTTCGCGCGTGTGGAACGATACCTTCGACGAATTCGTGTGTTCTATCGGCTTTCAAGTTTCGGCCTTCGACCCGTGCCTCTACATCAAGGTGGTGGACGGTCACTGCGTACTCGTGCTGGTGTATGTGGACGATGTGCTGATCACCGGGATTTCACCCGAGCTGATCGCACGCACGAAGACGGACCTCAAGACTCGCTTCAAGATGACCGACAGCGGCAAGTGCGCGTTCGTTCTTGGGATCGAGTTGGTGGACGGCCCAGACGGCAGTGTGACGATGTGCCAGCGGCGCTATGTGGATGACATTCTCAAGCGCTTTGCCATGGATGAGTGCAAGGCCGTGGTGAGTCCCGTCGACATGAGCACTCGACTGGTTCCAAGCGACGCAGCGACCAAAGTGAACGCTCCGTTTCGCGAAGCTGTGGGTGCCCTGATGCACCTGATGACTGCCACGCGCCCGGACATCGCGTACGCTGTGGGCTATGTGTCGCGTTTCATGGAGAATCCTCAAGAGGAACACTGGGTGGCAGTCAAGCGTATCTTTCGCTACCTGCAAGGCACCAAGACGCACGGGATCTTCTTCAAGCCGGGCAACAAGATCGACTTTCGTGGATACTCGGACGCAGACTGGGCTGGCGACCTCGCCGACCGCAAGTCGACTTCAGGCTACACGTTCATGCTGATGAGTGCGCCTGTGAGCTGGGGCAGTAAGAAGCAGTCAAGCGTGTCGCTGTCTACGAGCGAAGCGGAGTATATTGCGCTCAGTCTGGCGATCCAAGAGGGCAAGTGGATTCATCGCCTGCTGTGCGAGATCCTGGCAGCTGCCAACGAGACGGGACCCGAGCTCATGATCCGCGAAGACAACCAGTCGTGCATCAAGATGACGAAGAACCCGGTGAACCACGGCCGCGCCAAGCATATCGACATCAAGTACCACCACATCCGCGACGAAGTGAAGCGCGGTGAAGTGAAGCTCCAGTATTGCGAGACTTCCGTGATGCTGGCGGACATCATGACGAAGGCGCTCGCGGGACCACGCCACACGGACCTCACGGTGGCTCTCGGCATTCATGGGACTTCGCATTGAGGGGGCGTATTGAGAGTTACCGGTTTGGTATCGGTTATTGACCGTGAACCGGTTAGCCCGAACCGGTCCAATCCGAACCCACGCCGATTACGCCACCGCGGATTACGCCACTGTCGATTACGCCACATGTGAGTACAAGATTGTAGGTACAAGATGGGCATCGACGTGGCGCTCTCTGATTGGCTGAAGTAACTCAGTATCCAGTAAAGAATCAAGTAGGGTGTATCCAGTAGGTCTAGAGATAGCAAGAAGGCTTTCGAGCTAAAGACCTCAATCAATTACTTTCGAATCTTCCCTCTACCCCTCAAGTGGTTTCCTGCCTCCACTCCGGTCTCCCCCAGAGTGCTGCCTCCCTCCGCTTCGTCCAAGCTTCGGTGTCCAAGATCCATACCTTCCATCAAAAACCTAATCTGCAGAAGCTACGTGAGAGCGCAAAGACTATGTTGACGCCCGAAAACCAGCTCAAGGCTTCCAAGCGCTTCAAAAGGCTCGAGGTTAATCTGGATAAGTCCGACATGTTTTCGAGCAAATCATTTGATGAATCGGTTCAGTACGTGCATGCAGCGCGCGATCTGGAAGGTGGGGATCAGTCACAGGTAAAGGCGGGGAGGGGGGAGGAGGAATTCTGTGTTGAGGTGGGTGCACACGCTCGGAAATAGTATATAGCAAAATATTAAGGGATAGACAGGGGGCCAAAATCCGCCCGAAAGCGGAGGAGGAGGGGAGGGTAAATAAAATGGATCACCAGTACAAATACTTTTTTTTTTAAAGGAACACAGTTCTTCCCTTTAGGTCTGCACAATGTTGTCAGATTGTTGCGTTTTGCCGATTGCTACTGGTAAACGGTAGAGCAAGATGCCATTCCACGCATGTCAGTATGAATTTTCGTATCCTAAATACGAATAAGCGGGGTTTTGACTAGCCTTAACTCGAACACTACTGTACGTGTGCTTCAAGGCCCTAAGCACCACCACTTTCTTAGATTGTTATCTTCTATCTGTACACAACATGACTCAACCATTTTCAAAATAATGAGAGTTGCAAATCATGCTAGACCTACGAAAAATGCATATTAATTGCCTGATCGTTGTTGTTAAACTGATCTTGATTTTCGAATCTGGCAGATAGGACTAAAGTTCAAATCTTGGTCTCGTGAGGAAGGATGGCGCCTTTGCTGAATACATCATGCTACCACTTGCGAACTTATACGAGGTGCCCAACGGAGTTATGGACTCGCACGCTGTCTTCACAAAGCCTCTTGCTGCTGTGTGTCAAATCCTGAAGCAACACATCATTCAGCTTACCGACAACTCTGTCAGGCTTGTAGACGCCTTGGGCATGTAAGGTTTGGTAGGACAGCAAACAGTACGACAAAAACCAAAATAACCGGTTTCAAACCACTCCCGATCATTTTTAATGCAAAAAAGCGCAATTCTACTTGTATGTTTCTTTACATAAGCTGCATGCTCCGGCTGTGAAGCAGGCACTGGACATGCATTGACGCATAATACATGTAAGAAATACTTGCTACATTTCAGAGCTTCTTCGGACGAAGGACGGCATTGTTTTAAGCTTATCCATTTTTGAGTTACAATTAGCCTCCGCTGGCCACTCTTGTCATGACGGTGCCGTTGAACTCTTGTGTGCCGATGATTGTGTTAATCAACAATTATGTGCAGCTATCTGCCTATACAGCACCACCTAGTGGATTTGCACCCATCAGTGACCTGCTACAGTGTAACCTACAGGTACTAAATGTAGTATGGTTGGCAGGTACTTCGGTATTTCCACTTCTCGATTAGTGTCGTGTTCACAACTTAAAGTGATCGTCGAATTGATCCTGCTCTGATATGGCACGTTTTGCTCGCTGGCTGGCAGTTGCAAGTGTTGCAGCGCTCACGCTTTTCGACCTCGCACTGAGTCACTCTCAAACACATTTGGGCAGTGGCAGCAAGTTGTTCGTCGAAACGGTCGACGTCTGTTGAAGAATTGCATCAAGTCTCGGGATGGCCAAGTACTGAAAGAAAGGGCGACCAATCGTCGTCTAGCACAATTTAAAGACATTCACTTTGCCCGGCGTCTTGATGCAGCTACGGCTTTATCAACCGACTATGAATCAACCCGTACTGGGCTCACATCCAACACGAGCGCAAATCGACTTTTCACGGGCGAACCGGCGTGTCTGTTAGTGCCCGAAGCCATTGAGGGCACGTACTACGTCGCTGGAGAGCTCATCCGCTCGGATATTCGTGAGGATCAACCAGGTATCGATCTGTACATGGACCAGCAGTTTATCGACGTCAACACCTTTTCACCGGTGAACGAGCTGTACGTTGATTTATGGCACGTCAATGCTAGTGGAGTCTACTCCGGGGTGGTTGCGAGGACAAACGGAAACTCGGACGATGCTTCGAACATCGACACCACTGTTCATCGCGGATTGTCGTCTACTGACTCCGATGGATTCGTCTCCGTCACCACCAAGTTCCCTGGACTGTATGCAGGTTGAACTTCGCATATCCATATCATGACGCGCTCTGGGGGGACCGTGCTGTCCAACGGTACATACTCCGGCGGGCGGGTATTGCACGTTGGTCAGCTTTTCTTTGATCAGTCTTTGATCACAGAAGTGCAGGCTACTGGGGCGTACGCAGATAACTCTGCCCCCGTGACTCCAAATGAAGTCGACTCGATCGCACTACAGTCTGCAGCCGACGACTTCGACCCGTTCGTTCGGTATGTTCAATTCGGTAGCAGCATTGAAGATGGTCTGTTATCGTGGGTTTACGTGGGTGTGGATCTGACAACTGACCCCAGCGTATCGGCGATTGGCAGGCACACCGAGAGTGGTGGCCAGACAACGTCCGGGGGAGGTACGACAACTATCTCGGGATCAATTTCTGCGGTTGAATATGACTGACATTTTCTTTGTTTTCTGGATATTCGGCTTTTGTTCATGCAGGGAATGTGTCCCGAGTCAGGGTGGGTAAGCGTCCTGCCATGGCCAGTGTTGGTGCAGTTGCCCGGGGTCGCTGCTGCCCTACCGCGTACCGTACCGATGGGTACCGGTGTGGATACCTCCGGTGTGAGCCACATGACCTGAGCAGTCAACCGTGCAATGCGTCGTCTTGAAGATGACGCGAGGTCTTCGAGATCCTGTCGGCATGGGGAAGGACGGCATGGGGGAATGCTGATATACGCGGTGAGGTGAGTCTGAAGGGGTGTTGTGACCAAGGACGGAAGGCATGCCCCAAGCGTACTCGCTGTACGGACACGATGAGGTGTCGTCCCTATCTTCGAAGCCATCGAGGCTGATAGCTCTTTGATTTCGTTTGTCAGTCGTGGATTTCCCTCCTAGCAACAACAACAACAACAAACAAGAAACAACTTTACTTTTACTACTTTTGACCAGTGCTCGCCGCCTTTTTCCCTGGACTTTGCCCGTACTCGCTTAACAGCCGCGGTCTATCTGACCCCGCTAACGAGGGAGGCACGCGACAAATGACGTCATCAAGATAAAGGAGCTCGGTGTCGTTTGGGCTCTCGCATTTATGTTGCTGGTGTAACCGCAAAACTTCGCGAAGCTGCTTCAAAATGGACGTTTTTACGGGATGCGAATGGAATAATTGCCATGTGCACGTGACTTTATCACCCTGCTGGAGCACTACTTTCGTCCTAGTCACCCCATCAGTATTTTATGTATCTCGCCCCACGCTACACAACATCCCAGCGGGACGAGGATGGTGGTGGTGGTGCGGGGGGGGGGGGGGGGTCACGCGAGAAAGAGCCGGCGTCATCCCGTAAACTCGGCCGCTGATTGGTCCCGTTCGATTCTGGGATGATATAAAACTAGATTACAAAATCGGAAATAAATGGAGATCTGCTGACCAATCGACCAATCACAGGCGAGTTTCGGGTTGCGATCTCGGTTCGGAATGGCCCTAAGGGTGTAACTTTGATTTTTAAATGCTTAAACGGTACGCTAAGCAACACATGTTTCCGCAAAAATTTCAACACCATCGGATGGGTACATGTATTAGGGTTAAAGGTTAAGAACAAGCCCCACAAGCGGAGCTCTTTGCGCAAATTTATTAATAAGCGGAGTTAGAAAGCCGAGTAAAGCGAGGCGGCCTGATAATTTGTCTTTACTCCAGTAATCATTTTAAAGTAGGGTGCGATAATAGTGTAGATTTCTGGTGGAGGCAACATTAATAGATGGACTCGGCTACGTTTGAAGTTCGAGCTCGTATTACTTGTATTGCACCTTCATTGTTGAAATTTAATTTACCGAAGTGTGGCACAGAAGATTCCAAGTTTATTTTTTACAACATTTCACCAAACCGAAAACAAGTATATACAAATGGGAGTTTAGAGGGCTTATAAGCTATAAGCTATTGATTCTTGGTATCGCTAGAGGCTGTACTAAACGCAAAATCGACCCTTATTTGTGGGTTTACTGTTTCGCCGCTATCGTTGGATATGATTTTTTTTATTTTGTATACACTGTACAGCTGAACCCAAAATAAAAATAGGTCCGTGGAGAGAAGCAGTACCATTTGTAAGGGTTTTATCAAGTTCGTTCAGCAACCCACCCTGCCTGGACTTCTGTTGCGTTAGTCTCATTCCATCGAAATGTAAGCACGTCGACAGCTCCTTATTCGAGAGTTTCATCGCGACTATCCAATCCTGGTACAACTAGCTGATACAGCGCTGAACGAATTAAGCGAAAAGCAAGATAAATTAGGATGCACTGATTTTCAAGAAACCCACTTTGATGGGCATACTGACAAATATCGTATAGGGAAGTCATCGACACTTTGTTGGTTATAGGCTTTTGAGGTAGGAGGCAAATGCCGAAGTGAGTTGATTAGCGTTAACAAAAATTGTCCTCAGTCTACCCTAGCTTCGTCTACTTGTTTCCCTTAGCGTTCCTTGAGAGCCATCCACTTAGCTCAGCCAATAGAAACGCAGTCCGTAGGAACCGTTCCAAACGGTTCACGTAACCGTGCATGAGTGGTGCATGCCTAACACACTTTCAGAGTTATTTTTTGGGTCCCTGATAAAATGATCGTTTTAAGTTGATATCATTTTCTCTTTCAGTATATATCAGTGCTTACAACTCTCACGGCTCTCGTGATGTCCGATACGTTTTGTAAGTGAAGCTGGAAGCTGAGATTCCTTAATTATGACAGGTACAGCCCTCATGTGTTAATGATTTTGTGTTTTGGATTGAGAACGTCGACATGTTTATAATTATGGACCAAATAAAATGCGAATCGACACTGAATAGGAGTCCAGACCAATTGTTGTTCAACTTGAATACCAACAGCATCGAATTACGTGTATTTGAGCCCAGAGGTCTCTTCTTTCTGGGCTACGTCAGGCATTTTCAAACTGGTTATCGCATACAAGCCGTAGAAACAAAAGCGAGATTAAAAAATGATGAGGCTGCTTTCAACATGGTGATTCTGGAACTAGTGCTTACATTGATCTCTTTCTAGGATTACCCACGAGTGCTATATATTCATTAGAGCTATTTATAACATTAAATGATGGATTCGTGTTGTATTGTTTCAATTATACGGATGTATTTCGTGGTTTCCCTTTAAATAAACAGAAAATTATTATTTCTATAAAATACAAATCAACGAACCAACCTATTTTATGGAAAATGAGATACCAGCTAACCCATACTCTTTTTTATTTTCACTTAGGTCTAGCTACCAATGCAGATGGTTCGGATTTGATTAGCCATAACATAGTAGAAGTCCTGTGAGGAATTGGGGTTCACCTATCGCAAAAAGAACGAATCGAATCATTAACCAACGAAGAGCTGCTAAATGAATCAACCGAATCATGATCGAGCTGAAACTTAGTCCATATCTCAGCACACCCCAGATTCGTATTCTGGTTAGAACTACTATAGAACGGAGACGGAAGATATATAATCCAGTAGACAAGAATGGCAGACAGCGATCGCTTCATGTAGCTACATTCAGAAGGATTGAGTGACTATCAGATTTGTTTCGTCACTTTAATCTTCGACAGGTACGATGTAGGTCCATACTTGCTACTGACTACAAACAGTTACATATTCGCTATAGCAGGATATCATTTATTACGGGTTTAACTGTATAACACCAAATCGAACAAAACGAAAAAGTGCAATTGCAATACATGTAGTGGTGACACCCCACTTTAGTATTAACATTTCTAAGAAAATCTCATCAGATTTTCAAATTTCCACATGTTAGCACAAAAAAAACCCGAGTAGAAAACATAAATTTGTTAACAATTAAAATAGCGATGTATTTTTACATCTGTAGCTTGTGTAGGTAGCGCTGCGGGTCAGCGAAACGGACACAGTGCTCTCCTTGATAAAGTATGGGATCGGTTTTAACTTTGTTACCCTCCCCACCACCCCTCACGGGGGTAGGCATTCGGCACCTTGCTTATCCAGTAAGAGCCTCCTTGTTTTTGGCCTGTAATCAATTAAACCACATATGACCCCCATGTCCATATGTTTGTTGGAAAACACCATCCCTTTCCTGGGCCGGATTTAGAATGGAGATTTGGGTTCTGCTACTGCGTTGACTTTGTGCGATTGTGATGCTACACTTATAGAATGCATGACCCAACAACATGCTCATTCTTAACAGCGACTCTTCTGTATTTGGTGTAAGCTTAGTGTCTCATTTGTCATTTGCGACTTCTCTTCAGTGTTCCAGCTAGCATTTCTAGGCCAAAACATTCTCTGTTGAGCTAGTTAATTGTCTTCACTGTGGGAACTGGTTGCCGCAGCAGCTATTATGGCAACTATTGACGCTCTCCCAATGATGACGGACCCGAAACGTAACCTCCCGTAGCTGTGGCACCTTCGCTTACTGTCGGGTAGCACCCAGAGATGTTTTTCGAGCGCACGTATTGGGGAGGGACAACACCGACCAAGAGAGGTCGATTAATCTTAATCGATCTTCGACGTCGATAAACTGAAAACTGCGTAGACCCAGAATAACTCTCGAAGTACCTCAAAAGAGGTGAAACTGGAGATGTACTCTTCGTAAATCCCATCCTGATAAGACAGACAAACTGATTTTTGAGATTTCAAAATTCCACACTAGGGCCAAGTATGCGACCGACTACAACACACAGCCAGGTAACAAGGAGGTACACTGCGCGCCAGGTTATTATGTCCACCTACGTTTTTGGACATAGCTCAGTCATTTTTGCGAGTTAATGGACGCTGTTTAGATATGTTGTAGGTTTCGTAACACGGCGTTTGGGACATGTTTTTAACGGATGGAAAAGGGCAGTTTAGAGATAGGCTAGTATACGAGTGACCGTTTTAGCTATTGCGACCATTATTACTCCCAACTCTTTTTCGCGTGGTTGGGAGCGGGATTTTTTTTGGGGGGAGATAGGAGTTTGTACCCGAAACCACGAAATAAACTATGATATTGAGAAGGTTATGCAATAACCATAAGTTCCCGGGTATGCATTCCCATGTCGGGAATTGGAGATGCATGTTTCATTCTGAATTTGAGGTGTCGTAGTCACTTATCTTGAAGTTTAACGTCTTCGAATAACCGAAAACTGCTGTACACGCCCATTTTCCGCAGTCCACTGGATTGCGTAACCCTGTGCAATGAGGCGAGAAGTCCTATTTAAGGGGGCCAGCCCGTGGCGTTTCCTATCTTTAAGTATAATGATTATCGACCCAGTGGATCAAATCGGACTCGGCATGCGGCAGGGCATCCTGAAAGCAATCAACATTCAAATCGGCCTCGGCCAACACAACTTGGCGGCTGCGCATTGAATATTAGCAAGCGAGTCTGCTGTCCGATTGAAGGCTGTGCGCCAATGGGAGTACCGTGCAAGTGTCGCCTAGCACCCGGCAACAGAGAAAGATCCGACTCAGTCCGATCGCCTCTGGTGGTCAACGACTCCGCTGTTCGTGCGTGATCGTCTGACTGTCAGTTACCCACGATATATAGATGTCACGATGGTATTTTTGCATGGGCCCGCTGAAATCCTATCATGAGATCGGTGTACTCGGCCAGGTTGTTGGTCATCCGTTTGTCTGCGTACGACAACCGACAACGCGGCCGACGACCGTACCTGGAATGTGATGCACTAGACTGCCTCACAGCCACCTGAACCCGATTTACCGCGATATCCACCATCGAAGAAAGGGCACACACTGCTGGAATATTTGGATCATCGCACACGAGAGAAGCGGCGATGATGTCGAACTTCAGTCCAACGAGTGAATGTACCGGGAACACGACGACGGAGAAAAGCGAAGAGCAGAAGTTCTGCTCAACAGAACCCGTTGCCGATTAGTAGTACAGACTGCTAGAGTGCTGAGGACGCTGGTGCCAAGGACAGCGAGGATGAGAAGACTGAAGTATCGAGCAACAGGCCGTTGGTGTTGTTCTTGGTACCTACTGTGTCATGCCTGAGTCTTATATGCAACATACACTCCATTCGGGGATTACTCCTCCAGCAGCGGGGAAGACCACGATTGTAGTAGTGCGTGGCCAATCACTCTCATCACTTTTATTGTCGTTCTGGGTTTGCCGACGCCAGTAATACCTTTCGACACCTCCCTCAGTCTTTTACGTAATATTGCAAGCCGATATAGTATTGTTACCGCCTTGTCGTGACCGAAGTGATCCGTCCGCCATTTGCTAAATCCATCGGGGCTCGATCATTCCTCCAATTTTCTGCAATCGGCTGTAGATGTGTGCAAGCCGAGCGCAATAAAGTATTGCTCTGTCATTTGGATCAAGAAGTGCTCGATTTTCGTGCAGCTCACGAATTCTCTGGGAACTTCCCCCTATCGTGAATGTGATACATGTCATGACATCAAGGATTGTAGCCGGGTGACCGAGAATATGTCACTAGTGTATGAAGTCCTTCCACAAAACTGCAGTCGCCGGACACTGCCAAAATATATACTTGAGTGTGATACTTGTTTGCTCGCAACTATCCTTGTGCGATCAACCAACCGTTCCTTGGGTTGGTAAAGAAAAATACACTTAGTGCTCACGTCTTGATTCTGTAGGAGAGCCGTTAGTCCATACATCCATCCCAACCCATCTCTGCGCCTGCTGCCAGGAAATCGCCAGTAGTTCCGTACATGCTTCTACTTCCCAACAATGTCCTTTGTAGCAAGTATACGCCTGTCATTAGCTCAGCTGACACCAGCAGCAGGTTCTTAAACTGTAGACGGTTGCAGGTCCAACGACGTGATACTGCCCACATGCACGTGAGTCGATCCAGCAGTGAACGCGTGTGGAAGTCAATGATCCCCGTGTCTGTGCCGATCGATCGATCGGTGGTGGACAGATCGGTTTAGTTGTGTACCGGAAGAGGACGCAGAAGCTGCTCGCTTAGCATAATCAGGGCTGCTTGTGACGTGCGGCCCGAAGCATCGACGTACATTCTGCTTGTGATGTGACCAACCGCACATCTTCGTGCTCCAGCTGTCGTGTGAAAGTAACCTCTAAGTCGTTACCGATAAATAATATATGAGCTGAGTCATATGGATCAATATAGTCAAATCTCCGACCATAGTTGTATTAACTAGGCCAATAGACAAAAATATTTGAATTAATTTGATTTTTCAACCAATCAGTGGTCTCATTGATTCATGATGGCTACAGAGCCACAGGTCCGATATATCAAGTCGGAGAGACCAGCGAAGTTATTGATATCCCCCTACAGATCACAAGGCATTCGCATAAATCACGAATAACACTCAAGCTCCGACACTTCCGACCTCCGATCCAAGATGAGTCTGAAAGACCTTGCACCACTCAACACCAAGCGCGTTCGCGAGTCTGCGGCGCGGTCGTTCTTAAAGTTTGGCGAGGACGAAGGCGTTACGTGGGAATACCTGGAAGTGTGCATGCAGCGCGAGAATGAGGCGCTAATCTTAGCAGCTGTGGTCAACCAGTTCGGCATGTACCTTGCCTTCAAGGAAGGACGCAAAGGCCAGCTCTTGGCACGACACTCGGTGATGTAGTACTATCGACAGGCCACAAATTGGCTGTTGCAGAAATTCCCTCAGCATCGAGCAGCGATTGAGAAGACCCTTCTCACAAAAGGGCAAGTCTTGGAACGCTACTGCATGAAGAGAGAGTCTGGAGCTTTTATTAACAAGGCTCCTGCATGCGCAAAGAAGGCACTGAAGCGGATGATCGAGTATCTCTATTCGACTGCTGTGTCTTCCGCGGATTATCAAGACGCGGCTCTGCTTTGTTTACTCTGGTATCTGTTTGGGCGAGTGTCCGATCTCACACTCCTTCGCAAGGCAAACCTATCCGTCGGCTCAGGCTACATCTTCTTCGTTCGCTTTATCCGGGTCAAGACGTCTGAAGAACAGGGTCTATCGTTGTGTCCTGACGACGACTTCGTCATCTGTCCACTTCTTGTCATTGCGCTAGCGCTGATTACGCAGTCGCCACCAACCGCCGCACTGCTAAATCAGCTTCCAGAACACCAGGCCAAGCCACAAAACCCCTGACTTCAGCCACCCCTCTTATTGATCTGATCAAACATCCCGAAGATGTCCCTGACCTGCAAGTACTCAACAATTGCTCACCCGAAGACAAGCAAACCGATTCTGCTCCTGGGATTCACAACTATGTAAATCGTGTCTTGGATCGAGTCGCGAAAAAGGCGGGCGTGGCTGAGCGCTTGACGTCGCATTCCTTCAGGCGTGGAGGTGCTCAGCATGCCAATGGGGCTGGGATTTGCGTCTAGTGGATCTTTGACCGAGGGGCTTGGAACATGACGGCGACAAACAAAGCATTCGCTTACGTCTTCAACACTCCATCGGAAGACCGCAAAGTCGCTCGAGTCTTGAGCAGTCATGACCCTGAGAAAGCTGTTCCTCTCCTCTCCCTCGACGCCTTCGATTCCGAAACACAGGTGAAACCTCGATCCGTCGTGTCAGCCCTCTTCACCGCTTCGTTCGGTCTCGAGATGCCACAGTACAACGTGAACGAACGCGCGCTCGACACATTGATGGCGTTCCTTCTGAAACACTATCCTCAGCTCAAGAGCTTGGGGTGGATGGCCCGGCAGTTCAGCGCATTGAGGCTTGTACCCGTGGCAAAGGATTCTCCAGTAATGACTTGCTGGCTTGGTCAACATACCTGGCCGGTGACAAAATCACAAACACTATTCAAGCATGCGCGGCTACACAAGGCACCTCCACCGATTTCACCAAACACCCCATGTATCCTCACCAAGCGTCCTTGATTGAATAACTATTTCAGGTGAACCAGAAGCTCGACATGCGGTTGTCTATCTTGAAGGCTAAGTTCTACAACAAGCAACAAGACACACCAACTACAAATGAGGTAAGTATCAACACGGAGAGCAATGAACCACCAGCCAAGCGACGTCGTACCCTTAGGGCTACCAACCTGAAAGATGTTTGGTTCACTTGGTACACCCTAGAACCGCGTATGTGGAGCTCAACGGACGCAGGAACCAAGTATGTGCGTTCAACTGCCAAGGAGGTTGTCGCATTCTTGAAGCTGTTTCTTCCGGATGGCTTCAAGCTCCACGAGAAGTCACCACGATACAGAGACGAAGTTCTCAAGATTGGCGAAGCCGCTGAGGTAGAGCTACTAGCGTACCTTCGTGGTCGGGACATCACTGCTCGCGGAGCTCAAAACGTCCTGAAGTCCATGCGCAAGCTGCACAAGAGTGGTCATCTCAATGACCAAGTTCGCCGTTACCAGAAGCTTCAGGCTGCAAACTGCATTGAAGATCCTGCTCCAGCACACACTACGAAAATACTAGGGTTAGTTTCGTCAGCGTAATTACGTACCCTTTTACATGTTTGTCACTCCAACCAGTGCTTGCTTTTACTCGACTTGTTCTCCCAAATTCCATCGCTCACTGTGTATTCTTCATCCGAACCAGTGCAGCTCCGCCACCATGCCATCGACCAAGCCTGTGAAGAGCGCCATCAGCTCGGCGACGGAATTCAAGACGCTCTGTGTGACTGTGTCCAAGAGCTACAAGATTCGGGTTAGTGATGAAGCCATCCGCCATCTGCGCCTTACCATGAATACGAGCGTCGCCTTAGCGGCACTGCTTCCTGAAGCCATTGACGTTATCATCTCATCGCTGGCAAAGCAAAACAAGCGGCGTTACGTTCTCAACGACGTACGCGCGTGGCTTGTTCCTCCTAGTCCGGCCAACGACGAAGAATCCGATGACGAGGCGGAGTGCAGTACCGACGAGAAGCTTGAAGGAGAGAAGCAGCACTACGTCCGCAGCTGCTGAACTGGAAGCGCCAAAACCGGAAAACGTATTACCAGGTGGACTGGGAACCAACGTGGTAGTCTCGTGAACATCTAAACAAGACACTTGTCGCTGCCTTCGAGAAGAGCGCCGCCTTCTCGTTCGCAAGACCTTCATCGAAGACGAAGCTCTGGAAGACAACACGCTAAACAACACGGAAGCTTAGGATGAGATGAAGCATAAGGAGCAAATACAGGGTGTATTACATGCTTAATAATCAGTTGCGGGGAGATATGCATTGGTAGTATTGAACACTAAGCTTATCCTCTAAATGGAACAGCAAAGTTAACCTCGTTACAAACCGAACACGTATTTGAGTGCAGCGTCAAACACAAAGTTTAACCTCCGTATGGATCAGCAATGTTAACCTCAACGCAAGTAAGCACACCACGCACAAGGAGCAGAGGTGGCCGCACATCGCACGAAAATACAACATAAAATATGCACAGACCCTTGGTGGTAGTCCATTGGGCCCAGTAGTAGGTGATAGGAGACTTGAGATATGCCGGGAAAAAATCGAGAATGGCGGTCAGCTTGACTGTGCGGCTCCACAAGCAAACCGATTGAATATAACCTTATAAATAAGGTTTTACCCACGTTCAGCGTGGGAGCCAGTCACTGGTGAAAGTAATTACGTGTAAAACAGTCGTAAAAAGTGGGATTCGCTTCTAATAGTGGACTCCGATTTCTGACTGATGGCCTCATTTCCTTATTTGCAATATAGCGTGAACATGACTCTGGGCGTAAAAACTGCATAATCAATAAATCCCTGTTTTCTTGGCCCACAGGCCGTTTTACAGCCTGATACTCTGCCTACAGACTCGCTGCAATCTGGGCTTTCCCGCACCTGATGGGTTCACTTTTCCCAAAATGCGATACCCTAAGCACCCTACACAACTAATACACAGTTACATATCTTACACATTAATTTGTACTGCTTTTGTTGCGGTCGGAGATCGTCGGATGTCAGAGATTTTATAATATGGGGGAGCCTTGCTGCGGCTCTATCCCTAAAATCCTGTAATGCTACATTGAAACCGTAGTATGAGCCAAGCTCAGTACTTCCCCGATCGTGGCGTGAGGTCCTATTAAAGGTTCTCCGCCGGTAGTATAAAATATAAAATGATTGAACAGAGTGAATAGGCTCCAAGATGCATAGATATGGCAATTACTCCTACAACAGTGCTGTGTTCCCAATGGTATGGCAAAAGTGGCGTAGTGAACGCTACAAAAGCAGCCTCCTAATGAGAAAATATGACGTTGTTTGCCCAAGGCTGTCATGCTTTACTATTTGTAGGGCTCACTGAATGTGCTGGGGGCCGGTTGAAGATCCACAGAGGGAAACGCTGCGAGGTTTGACCCGACGAAGTATTAGCCTACCGCCTATAGAAAACTAGCACCATTTTACGGCCTACAAACAATCCTACGCGCTGATATCTGGTGCTATACTGTATGTGCATTCGTGTTGAGGTTGTATGAAAGCTATTTTGGGTCGACACCGTTGAGGTTGGCGCTCGCGAGGGCAGTTATGGCGTTTGCTCTACGTGGGCAATAATGGAGGTTCATTGTGAATAATCGGCCACTATTAACTACGGTTCTCCCGTAGTGCACCATCACTTTTCCGTGCTACTTTGGAGCTACTTTTTGGTCCCTATAACCGGACCGGTGGGGGTAATTTTTTGTAATAGTGTAATTTCCTGTCATTTTTTTTTTTTTAGTATTTTGCAAGATGCTCTTACAGGTGAGCAACCAACCAACGGTTTCACCAGCTTTCCGTCAGTATCAAATAGTCTCAAGTAGCTCCTTTCAGCAGGTCCAATGCAACCTGCGCACCCAACGTCGCAAAAATATTTTTATGTTCAACCTTCGTGGCGTTTCTTTTTGTCCCCCCAACATCAAGTATTGATTCTATCTGCGGCTCCGGCAAACGACTTTAACACTGTTATCCTGCAATTAGTCGAGGGGATTTGACAAGAGGAGAATAGGTTCAAGCTTAAGTGACGAGACTAGGTTTATCACCGTCAGTGACAGTAAGCCAGCCTGTTGTCCACCGGGCTTTAATTTTGTCTTGCTAACACTACATGTTCTCTGAAATTTATTTCAGAGTCTACCGGTGATCGCATTTTCAGTGCATATTTCATGTATAATTGTACGTTGGTACCATCTTTACAACGATACGCTGGGTATGTCAAACCCTTTGGTTTCGTAAAATCGATACCCTTATATACTTTTGAAAGCACACTTCTCGGTACATTAAACCGTAAGATTGTCCGAAAATCTTATATATAATTGTACATAGCTAAGAGAGTTCGATGTATTATGAATAACTAGTATCTCCAATAACGTAGACCTGTCGTGTCTTTGGATCTCCTAGGTGATTGTTGACCCTGTCGGCGACGGTCCCATCTTCGTGCAACATGCGACTGCTAGTAATTTGGATCGGTTTTTATTTTGCGGATTTGCTTGGGCTAAATGTTTCATGTAGTTTATCCCATTTGGTTTTCCATGGTTTTAAGTTGGTGATATAAAGATCGAATAAATATCTTCCTCGTAGTGCTATGGTCGCGTAGTACGGATAGCCCAATAGGGATTAATACTGGGAATACCGAAGAATGAGGGATGGACAGCCCCCATCGGATTCATTCCACGGTACTGCGTAAGCGTAATTTGGTTACATTTGTACAACATTCAGGCAGTAGCAGCCAGAACGCAACATCCATAGTATTATCATATTTTCTTGATTTTGCGATCAATCGCAGTCATATTCAATCTATTTTTCCTATCCTTTTGTCATTCAAATCCTGCCGCGGCATTACCGCTGTCAGACTTACGAAGGACCCAAGACCTAATCCTACTGCACGCTGAGGTTGGCTCCCGGAGGATACGTTGAAGGACAGGAATATGATGCTAGAGGTTGCAGGTTATTAATATTGAGAGCACGCGCATTCGAACAAGATTGGATTTTGTTAATAGTGTATCGGTGGACAACATTTCTGACAATTATCATGAATAAACCATGTCGATGTGTAGGCCACTAGGGCTGGAGGTACCAGACGCGAGCGAGGAAGTTTTTGTTCCCAGCACGTTTACAGCTCCAAGCAAGCGCACATACTACTGTGATGACCATGTACTAATGTACGGTTTTAAATTTTATTATTCGAAGCATATAGCGCTTGCAATTTGGACTATTGTACAGCGTTCATTCATGTAGCACAAATATACACTTACCCCCCCCCTCAGACCGGCTGATATTGATTGACCAGTTGAAGCTGCAATATGCAGCCCAGTTATACTTGGATTTTTGTATTAAACCTTGCGGGAAGGACATGGTAAGTTTGCACATACTCGGCGGTGGACGAGTCAACGGAGGGCTATACTGCATATCGGTGCAGGCAGAAACGCTAACAAAGATATGAAAAAATGCATAATGCCGCAGCAAACCGTTCAGAGCCGTGATGACGTCATATATGATTTGCATGTTTGTAGAGATATTGATGTAGTTTCATCGAAAATGCCATCCTTACTCAAAACAATTGAATGCAGATCGCAATCAATTGATTGCAACAGATGAAGATTGTGTAATACAAAAAAAACACAAGATAACGAAATAGACGGTAGCAACACAAGTTTTTGTCGAATTACTGATGATCATGCGATCACTGAGCACGCCAGCTTCAACATTTTATCTGCTTCAGATATGCAGTTAACCGCATTGAATTATGCAGCCTCGTGCTCCTTCCCCGAAGCGTCACGCGTCCGTCGCCTCTTGGCAGTGTTTGGAGTCCGCTCACCTGCTGATCTCTCATCCAAATGTTGTGGCTCTTGTCTGCGATGGCAAATCCGTCCGGCAAGCTCCAGTGGTACCAAGTGCCCGTTCTTCCAGTTCCGATGCCAAATATCCCAGCAGGTGACGGCAAGACCGCGGACTTTTCGGTGCAGCCGAAGACACAGGAAGACAGAACCGTCGTTCCTTCACTGCGAACAGTTGTAGGTAGAAGTCTTGGCACACTTCCCTTCCTTCAATGCCGAACAAACTTTACACGCAGCAGGGTAGCGCTTGTTTTGCGTGTCTTGGATGCAAAAACGGTGCAGCTGCTGGACATCGTGCGTGCTTCCCGAGCCGACGGCTGAGACCAACCGCTCTTGCCGCTCTGGTGTCGCTGGCGTCTGCACACCAAACCGATTGCCCTCGTACATGTCCGAAGCTGGCAGCTGGCAGAGCTGCAAGTGCAGAACCTTCATGTATATGACGTGCGACATTAGCTTCGCTTGTTTCTGCTTGTAGTACTCCTTATGAACAGTGTAGCAGTTCATTATCGCCATATCTATCAGCCCCAATGCCAACGACTTGTAGGGCTTCTTTGTTCTTACTGCACACTGCAGCGAGTAGCGTTGTAAAAGCCGCAGGGCATCACAAGACGCTCATACACTCGAAAAATTGAGTCTACAGTCGTAGAGTGGGCTTACTTGCAGCTTCATTCGTGCTACACTACAAGTCAGCAACACTAGCAGATGCTGCGGCAACGTAGCAGGCGCAGGAGATGCATTGATGGAGCCATATAGCTCAACACGAGTATGGAAACGTGATACTGGTCAGCGCCGTGTGTTACAGCAGAGTGTAAAGAAATGTGATTGTGCTCTACTACTTTATTCTTGTTTAGTGCCCTCAGATAATATTTGTTTGCAATATGTAAAACGCTATTGTATACTTGTCGCTATCGCAGCCCCGGAGTAGCCCTCGTTTTACATGAATTAAAATATATTTGAAACAGTATGAACACAAAGAATCAATAAAATTCCCTTGATCAAGATCATAGCTAGAACAACATGTTATGTTGAGCTACCACATACTTGAGAGAAAGGATTTGCCTTTCACAAGCGGTAGAGAAATCTCAACAAATTTAAATAAAATCAGATCTTATCAAGGACCAAAGGGCAACAGATTGATAGTCCTTTACGGCTCTAGGCAATTGTAAAAAAAAATGAGCACAATATCTACGATCCGTTCAGACACATATTATAGTCACTAGCAGTTTTTTCGGAGACGCATTGCCATTTGAGGCGTCAAGTGAGGAAGCGTACATACTTCAGCAGATACTGCGGCTGAGAACTAGGCGCAGGATATGCGAATCACTATAGCATCAAAAGAAAGGATGGATAAGGCTTCCGAAATTACATTGTATGTTCGGCATCTTCACGAATTCTACCCGGTATTTTGCCCTGTTCGTACGTCACCCTTAATCGTGCTACATGTAGAAGTAGTGTTCGCACAAACCCTTATTGCACCAGTACTGCTACCATTCCTGTTTGCAAGCTGTTTGTTGTTTATCGCAAAGTTAACATCTTGGTGGAGTTAGCTTGTCACTGCAGGGTACAAACGTGTGTTGTATGCATATAAGATTCAAATCATCAGCCCCAGGCCGAGCTAGAACTCAATAGTGACAGCCAGAAACACAGCAAAGACGACAGCGTAGGCATCACAAATAAGCCAAATAGTTACATTGTTGGCGCTAATCCATCTTACTGGAAGAAGATTCGCCAGGACAATCGGTGACGGTAAAATCATGAATCGGCTTGCCTATAATTTTAGACGCACAAAAAGACAAACATGTTTGCAGACATCGCTAACAGTTAGTTAGTGTGTAGTAAGAATCACAAACATGTCTGCGGAGTACACCATGAAGAGGTCCATGCCGGGGATAGTTATGAGCCCGCTGCAATGCAGCATTGCTGCGGGCTCACAGCTACTAACAAGGATGCTACCGCATTTCTGGCACTGCCGTTTGAACTAGTCAAATAGCTTAGCTCCAATAAGAATTCTAAATTGCGTTAATTTTAAAAATTTCAAACCAAATGATTGGACCACCAACGCACGAAACAGTTATATAATAGAGCTTGAGACGGTCAACGCCTAAGTACGCGTTTCGATATAGTTATACTACTACATTGGGGTGTTCTTTAACTTTAGTTTCCTCAGATGACAGATATTGGCCTAGTTGTGGGCTTTCGTGTCAAGCAACCATTTTTTTCTTCCATAAATCAAAGAAAAATATTTGCATTGCCCTAAGTATAGGTTTTGGCGCTAATTCCAAAAATAGGATAATATTTGGACGAATCGTCTTCAAAGTAGGTCAAAATTGCCCGAATGTGGCTTCAATGAAACATGCGGAGAGACAATAATAGTCACGATTACAGGTACCTGGAGATTGTAATACAACAAGATTTGCAGACCAATTATAATCCACGTACCAAAATAATTAGGATACACTTTCTCGTGATTGTATTACAGACAACGACCGGGAAATCCGTCATAACTTAGAAACACGCCCGTGTCCAATTGGTCGGTTTCCTCATGCGCTCAGGACGTTGAAGACGTGCGAAGACGCGGAAAAGGGACCCCCGGTTTCCCGATCGGAAAGGAAATAACAAAGCTGTAGACTAGTCATTCTTAGGTTTCTGCTCTAGCTTACCCACCACAGCCACGCCCTAAATTGGCCACGAACATGACCATTTACCCAACCACTTATTTCGCAAAAATGTAGAAAGATTCTCGTAAAAAGAAAAAAAAATAGCTCGGCAAATAATTTTCCCAACGATGCGTCTCTCGTGGCCCATTTTTGGTATCATCTTTGGCTCATCTTTTGGACAAAAAATATCCTCATTAATGAGTACATTAAAAAAAAACTCTTGGGAAACCACCGAGAAATAGCAATCGTAGTAATTCGTACTCGAGTACAAGTTTTAAGCTAAATAGACCTCGATAAATCGTTCGAGTTACAATCGAAAGTGCCAAAAGTCTGCAATACTAATATCTACTTAGTGTACTCCGCACACACTAACTAACTGTTACCGAGGTTTGTAACCGTGTTTGCTAGTTTGTGCACCCAACATTCCAAGCAACTTGCTTAAAGATTCAACCTTCACCGATTGTCATGGCGAATCTACTTCCAGTAAGAACGATTAGCGTCATCAATGTACGGTTCGGCCTATTATGACGCCCGCGTAGTCGGCTTTGCTGTTATTCTGGCTCTTACTATAGTGTTCCCGCTCCGCCTAAGCGCTGACGATTTGTATGGTACTATGGCTTCGCATACGCTGAGATAGCTATTATTCCATTCCCGCACGAAACATTAACTCGGTTGGATCTAGGGCTCGTATACAGCGGAATATTTTTGTGGTCTTACACAAGTTCCGGGATGATGCATGAACAATCATTATCTACTAAAAATAAACACAGGTATTTTCTGGTGAAATAATGCTTCACGCTCTTTTCATTCAGTAAAACATCTAAATACACAAGAATATCACTAACGACTCGTGCAGAAACCTTATGACGATGCTTACCGCTAATATAGGGATGTTCGCCGTCGGTCTCGCACTGTCCGATTCTGGCACTCAGTGGTATCTACCAGTCTACTGCGACTACGTCACGCAACCTCACCTCGACCAACCCAGCTGCATGTTTGTTCACCTACACCGCCATGCACTCCACGGGCTATCTGCTACCGACATCAACGCTCTCCGCCATACTCGAGGACTCCATCAACGACGATATAAGGTTAAACGCAGATACCTTTTCACGTACATCCAAACATTCAACTCCCAGCTTTACGGCGTGAGTGTCGCTAATAGGCTGTCACCCACGGCATCAAGGTGTACCTCGGTATCTACGTGACCGACGAATCGTGGCAGCAGGACCAAATCGCCACCCCGAGAACATCCCTGACAGTGGTTGCGGACTAGAGCTTCGAAAGGGCTGGGATAGCAAAGTCGTGTATATTGCCAAACAGGAGTCCCTCAAATCTTCTCAGGCGCCTGCTTCGAACCTTGACGTGAACGGTCAGTATTGGAGCAACGCATTGAAAAAGATCCCAACTTATTGATACCATAGCCCGGGTAAAAAGTTGTAAGCTCTAAACCAAAAAATCTAACAAATGTTTCAGAATTAAGTTAGACCTTCAAAACAATCCTGCGCCTGCTTCGTAGCCACAGGATCTGTATTGTATAACGGCAAGAAATTGGTTTGTATAGTACTCCTATTACAACCTCGTGGACGAATCTGAAATTTACATTTCAGTTAAAGAGTTCACAAAGTAGACGCACAGAAAAACACGTAATCACTTCGACACGCAATTGCAACGCATTGAAGCAAAACACGAGTCACTGCTGCACTGAACTGTAGTAATCCCGAATTGACACTGCTGTAAAACATTAGATTTTGCTACCAGTTAGTAGGTAACTTCCTCAACATTTTATCGGTGTAAATATATTTCGAAAGCGTACGTCGTTGTTGTAGAACACGAGCAACATAGATCGCTAATCTGACGATACATCCGTGGGGTTAAAGTTCGCCGACCCCTTGAATCTTTGCGTGATTGAGCGTTCCAGCTATTGTTGTCGTTTCGCTACCTCGACATATCCCTGGACTGCCCTAACCGAATTGAGTATGTGATATGGCGATGACTGGACCCGTTAGATGGGAAGCTACGCCTAGTGCGTGAAGCCCCAGGAGGAATTAGAACAGTTTCGGTTTTGCGCTGAAGGGAGCAAGCGGGTTTGCCCTGAAGGCAATAAAGAACAGAGAACTAAGCAGCAACTATCGTAGTATACGTTGGCGTTCTTTGGGAGTTCCAGCTCCCATGTTGATGTTCTTTGTGTATGGCTCTGACAAAGAACGATGGTTACCAAGCTCGCATCACGCACATCGACATTTGCTATCACTTCATTTGTGAGAAGGTTACGAGTGGTGAAGTTGAGCTGGAGTACTTGGACACCAAGAACCAGCTCGCCGAATACCTCACCAAGGGCTTATCAACCAAGACGCTGGGCTACTTGGTGGATCGCTGCAACGTCGGGTCCAAGCTCGAGACATCGAATTGAGTGGGGGTGTTGCCGTTGCACTTCGCTGTCTACTCGACTGGATATCTACGGCTAGGCCCGCGGCGTGCGCGTGCCGAACGCGTGCTGTAGTTGAATGACAGCAATGGTACGATCTGATTGGCAGATCATTTGTAATCCTGGATTGTGATTGGCGGACAACTTTAACTTGGACTATCATGGGATCGACCGCGGGGAAATAATTGTGACATGTGGCGTTCCCGTTTCAAATGACAGGACCCGTATGATTTGTATACATTTTCAAGTGCTCTACTGGAGGGACAGTAGAAGCAATGCATGTAGGATGCAGGGAGCTGCTAGCACCTAACTCAATCAATCTCACTTTCAAATTTCCATTCATCGACTCACATCGACTACAAGCCTCGTTCGCATCATCCTACACTCTCAATTCTAAGTAACTTCTGTATTCTCTCTACTTTAGCCAATTGATATTTTTCTCCACTTTCAAGTTCACTAATGTCTGGTACTTGATTTTTAAACAGCTTATATGTTTACTAAAGCAGGAGGCTTCACCTGATTTGACTTCAAATGACATGATTTGGGCTGCGCCAGTAGCTTTGCTGCTATCTCAGAAGTAAATAACTCACTAGCCAGCCTACAGTAGACAACCTAATTCCACCAATGTGTTAGTTAAATTGGCAATACACTTGCAAACAGTTTGTAAACAGGAATGCTAGCAGTACAGTTAGTGTTTGTGCGAACACTATACGTCCTATAATCAGATGTGCCAGAATATGCATTTATAGCTCTTGATTGCGATTTATTTCCTCTAGTAAGGGAAATTATCAATTAAAGGCTGATCAAAACAAGCTTCACTGTTTTGCTCTTTTTTTATATCAAACAAAACTGTAAGACGGCATGGGCACCAATCAAAAGCTGACGATTACGTCTATTTTCCAGACTGTTCTGAAGTTTTATCCAGGGTAGGTCCGATCAATAACAACATCGAAAGTGACATTAAGGGCCGCTTGATTTTACTATGGGATGTTGACTTGTCTCTTATATGGTACCCTATCCCTTCGTCGCTCAGCAAAAAAAAAAGTGTACAAATATGCCACAATTTCTCCCACACAAAACGAGGTATATTTTTATATCACCCCTTCCAGTCGATATAAAGTCAGATGCGGTTTGAATTGACTAGTGTTACATGGAGGGGTCCATCACCATACTCGCACAGGATCGATATTATGCTTCTCAACACCTTTGATGAGGCGGCCTCACTCTATTTTGATGTAAACCCTTACGTGACTTCACTTAGACGTTGAGAACAATGACTTGTAGGTGCAGTAAGCATTAACTACGGCCGTAGCTAGCATTCAGAAAGTGATCTTGTGTACCAGCAACTGTATCGAACAGTAGCAGCAGTGTCGCTCTGTCTCTTTCATCGCACTACATCACTCGTTTTGGTGAGCAGACATACCAGCGCTAAAACGAAGATCGGTCCATCGTTTGGCACCATATCTCCGCAATTTTTTAGAGGCAGGAGAATCAGCCAATCACACGCTACATGGGGAAATATGAAATAGTTTTCCAAAACAATGTGCCATAAAATAATGTATGGCACACAAAGCGACGAGGTGATATGACGGAAAGTGCACTCAGTTGTAGTGTAACACGCAAAGACACTTAACTTGTTGATAAGAAGGTTAATCTTGGACTGAAGCGTTGCCGAGGCAAGCTTCTCTGTGTGCGCACTGGTGTCCGCACTGGTAGCGTACTTTCTACCATCACTCTTTACTTATACGTGACTATTGTATACTTGACCTTGGCCATCGTACACTTCTGCTACTTGGACGCGGTTTCCAACAGGATAAGTGGCCAATCAAAATGAACAATCGAAAAAAAGAGTCTATGATTGGCTAACGTAATCCGGTCCTTAATTGTTTGTTTTTTATTATTATTTCCCTTGCATAACTTTCCAAACGACCATTTCGTCTGTACCAAAGCATCGTTGCATCTCCCCACCCTGTTGCGAGACTTCTTCATCATGGCGAAAGGACCTTTCCTCCCGGGCGAAGACATGAATGCGGGCATCAACCTCTTCTGCTGCATCTACGGTATTGGAACGCTTGGCATGCCGGGTAACTTGCTCGCGCTGACCCTGTGATCGCCGTCGTCGCCATGGCCTTCATGGCTTTCACCAACGTATCCTCATCTATCACAATGTCCAAGGTCATGCTATTCGCCCCGTGGTCGGTAAAAACGTTCGGGGACCTCGGTGACACCCTAGGCACGGACGGCCGCTGGCTATGTATTGTCTCCCAAATGAGTTCCTGCCTCTTGATGCCAAGCGTTTTCTTCGTGCTCGGTGGTCCGGTGCTTGGTGGTCTCATCCCCAGTGCTTTCAGCCAGAGCACTTGAATCATCCTCATGGCCTTGACGGTGCTGTCAGTCTGCCTTGTTCCGACTCTAAAGAAAGGTTCGAGTGCTGCCTTTGCTGGCTGCATTGGAACGGCCATTGCTGATATTGTCGGTGTTGGAATCGTGATGTACGGGATACGAGGCCATCCTACCATCACCTACCCGGAGCTCAAGTTATCTCAGGTGGCTGGAGTGTTCGGTAACCTCTTGCTCGCATACGGTGCGGGGATCGTCATCCACGACCTGCAGATCAGCACAGCAACCCCAGTCGCATGCCCCGCGGGGTAGGTATCACTGTCGCTTTCGCCTCGGTTCTCTTCCTCGTGCTTGCCAGTACGTTATACCAGGTTGTCGGCTGCCTGATCTCAGGCAACTTACTTTTAACCATTTACCCGGACAGTGAAACCGGCATGACCACTTTGGGCTTTTCCCCAGACTTGGGTATGATGGTTCTCGCCTACCTGTTCAGCAGCTGCACATTACGATTGTCTTTTTGATTATCCTGAATTCGGCCTTCTACCTTGCTGAACATGTCGCGTTGTGACAACTGGTGAGGCACAGCGCAGAGGAAAACGACTAGAGCAATGCTCGAAGAGTCGTATGGCGATTAGTCTTTGACAGAGAGGCGAAGGCAAGAGTCCAAGGCAGGGACTCGAGGCTTGACGGTGTAGTGAAGTGAGCCGAAGTAGGTAAATTGGAAAGAGAGAATTAATTGTTTTTCGGCTACGAGGTAATGCTAGGTACCGGTCCAATATGCATTTCACTATACTAGATTCTAAAGTAGTCCTTGAATCGTATCTTGAAGTAGCGTAGAGTGGTAGTTAACCGGGCTATAATACCCATGGTGAATTCAAATGAAAGAGAATGCATGTCATTGAAGCTCCGCGTTTGGAAGTGTTCTTTCAAACATGGTGATTGCCTTCGTCCAGGCATGTGGCTGCCTGGCCGCTCATTGGCAACCAAAGAAGACAGTAGGACGCATACAATTACCAACCTCATGCCTAACGCTGGCTGTGATGTTGGTGCTTCGTTACACGCGATGGGTATGCACAAGGAGACCACAGAAGAGATCGAAAATGGTTCGCTTTCGAGGAAATCGCAACCCCGGCTGGTTTTGTTGCCAAAACCTCGGGCGTTGGCGTCTCCGACGCGAAGCGTGTAAATAATGGCAATGAAGAGGAAGAGTCTGAGGGATGTACCGGTGCGAATGTCATCAAGTACGTTGCTCTACGCATCGCCATCATCGTCGTCTTTTTGATCGTCGCCGTCGTTTTCAAGGACCAGTTCACCGAATTCGCCGACTCCGTGGGCGCCTCATGCATCACCATGAACTGAATCCTGCTACCGACTATCTTCTACCTCGCCAGGGCGTGGGAACGCATTCCTATGTTCGAGAAGGTGGCAGCTGGTATCGTTGTTGTGTCGTTCTCCGCGCTGGGTTGCTATGTCACGTACTCGGCTGGCAAGTCGCTGTTCGCCCCCACGGAGAACCTCGCCCAGTTCCCGTACTGCCACCCAGATTTGGAGAACACCATCTACTACAACTACATGGCTGCGCACCTAGAGTAAACCATTTGTTCTAGATCTGTACTCAGGATTGTAATCACCTTCGCTATACTGTATCCACGACCGCAAAATGATGGTAAAAAACATGTTTTAACATAAAAATAGTGCTGCTTAAGAATTTACTCGACTTAACTAAAGGAACATTAAATGCCTGTGAATGCCATTAATATGCTTGGTTGTCAAAGAACAATAATATTAAATGTGGTAGAACAATATTTTATGTACTATAATTTATATTTTTTTCCGAGCACTGCTTGTAACCAAATGTACCCCAAAAGAGCTACAATTTCTTATTGTGATTCCTCTACCACTACCGAGAAGATCATCTGTACTTTATCCAAATGTGCCATTTGGGTAAAGTACTTTGAGGAGCGATGTCAGACGCGATACGGAGAAGAGCAACCTGGTACCACCTTAATGTTAAAAAAAATTTTTCTATAAACAGTAATGCTAGCACGTTGAACGTCACTTTTCCACAAACATGATTCTTAGGCCGTTCTTATATGCAGCGTACAGGCTCGCCCATAAACCTTTGCAACTTTCGATTGGTTCTAAAGAATTAGGTTCGGGAAGGCAGCAGCGCTGTCCTGGTAGGTGCGTGTCTACGCACAGGACAGGCTGCTTGGGCAGCGGAGAGATCACTTCTCAAACGGTGGCACTGCCTACGATGGTATGCGCTCTTAACACCATCCAGCCAACTCACCACCCGCAGCTCTTACTAGCGCTGTACAGTGCTACTGCGACGCTGCTAACAGGGCCTAAAGTGTCGAGTCAGGCTGCGGTCTCAATGGCACGAGTGCCATTGTACGGTGATTGGTTTGTGGTTAGATTTGAAGACTGATATTAATGGTCTAGATGTCGTCCAGCCCTCTGCCGGTGCTCTTGCCGCCTTCGCTGCCATACCGGAACATGATGGGCTGCACGTTTACACTAACCCCTTGTTTCTACCAATCAAAGATCTGACATATCTAAACACTGATCTCTAACTCTAAACGTTGACCGAGGTGGTGGTGGATATAACCTGGTGCGGAGTATACAGTACTGTATGTACCGAAACAAACGCTTTTTTTACTGTGTATTATCTGTGATTCTAAGGTGTTCGATATTAATAAGCCGGTTGTGTCCTAACAAGTTCATTTGATCCTTTCTCCTTAAAGACATACAATCTTCTATAATGGTTAACTAAACTTACCCGTTGTAGAAGCAAAAACCTGATTGGGTCAGGCGCGGATTGTAGCGTTTTGGTGGGGTACCGTCACCAATGCATCTATTCACCTGACCTTCGAGATGATGTAACTTTTCGTACAAACTTTAGGTTGCGACGGCATTTCGGTGTTAATGGAAATGACGACACCTAAACGATGTGAGAACTGAAGGCACAGTACATTAGTTATTACTCATATATTTATTATTGTTTCTCCCCTGATGCATTAATTTCTTTTGCTGTGCAAAACAGCTAAAACATTTATTTATTTATTGTAATGTCCGAGCACTGGTTACAAGACTATAATTCATCGGACTGCTGTGCTAGCTCCATGGACGCAGGCAGGCAGGGAAAATTGTATTGTAGGAGCTCTGTGAGGCCACCCACGAGATTGATACTGCGAACCAACTCGCGGACAAAGACTTTATTTGTTGAAGATAGGAATGTGTGGTAAAAGAAAATATTAGTGCGTCTGCAATGCCTCCACCATCGTTCTCGGTTTTGTTATGCGTTTTACACGATGCGAACATTTTTCAAAGGAGGCTCAGATTCTTTCAGGCATCCTGTACATTATGGGATGGCGTCATATTTAAGAACCTCTAAATAACAAAACCCAACTCAATAATCACTAACAAGAGGATAAAATGGGTGTACCATAAGAACATCTGCATATGAATCATAATCTTTTCAAATGCATAATTCACATATTATTGGCAGAAGGGAACGTAATCTTTGCAAATGCATAATTTTGATTACTGGCAGAAGTGAAACTGCAATCGACAGTAATCAATTGCGTGATCTATCAATAACATGCTATTAAAAGTTGTCACTTCCAGACTTACCACCTCCCGGCAGATCATGTTTTCTCTCGAAGAATTGGAGACACTATTGGGCCTACTAGACGATCCTACCGCCGCCGCCGACGGCGCTACGATCGATACAGATATCTTTGGTATCCAGGAGGGGGCTGAAGCTCTTACAGCACCACAAAGCGGCCCAACCGAGAAGAAACGTCGCAGAGCGAAGAATAGTAACTTGCCGTATTCTACAGACATTCAACGTCGCCGAAAAGCCGAGTTAGAGGCGCTACGGTCACAAGTGCGGCAACTGAGCGGCGAGCTGAATTTATTAGCCCGATCATGCGATAGCCATTCACACAGAACGGTACCGCCTTCAGAATTGCCAGAGGATCAACATCAACAGCTCATATGGCGCAATCGGGCAATGGCCAATTGGGGGTAGCGAAACCGCGCGGTGCGTACGAATCTAGCGTTGAAACGGATATTTTCTCAGCAGGTCAAGCTTTTGAAGTCTATGCGAAAAGTCCTTCGTCAGAATGACATACGCGAGGTGAGACTCTTTTTCTAATTAATTACCTCGTTATTGAGTCGGAAACTCAAAACTGTATCCGTTGTATTATCAGGGAATAAAGCTTATTGGGCAGCTACAACCGACGGCCGATAGGCTGTTGTTCCGGTTTCACACGAGCGAGCTGATGCTAGCTGAAATATCGAGCAATCTGGCCTGGATGCATCTCCGAACAGACTTGGTAATGCCGACTCTGGGCGAAAATCTGTCCGTCTCCTTCTCCTCGCAAGCAAAAGTGCATGGACACTGCGGAACTCGCATCGAAACTACTTCGCTTACTCCTCTCGCGTGCACGGTTAAAGAAGCTGGGCAGATATTGTGGGGCCATGCTACCAACCAGGACGCTTCGAGCATTATGAAGGAGGCCTTCAACGTTGTACGTTTGCGTTCGAAGGGCGTTCTCGAGAAACGTGAGCTAACTATTCGTTGTGAATGTCTTGTAGAGTCAAACGCAAATCTTCGACGGAGGCCAGACGGTCTACGACCGACGCTGCGTAACCCATCTATTCATTCAAAATGGCGAGTTGGATACCCCTCGCTACGCCAACGCACTCGGCGCCTATCGGAAATATGAAGACAAGAATCAAGTTCATCTGGTTGGGCGATTGAGATGGTTTATACCCGATGATAGTATCCAGTTAGAGGACCACTATTGGACGGTGATCGAACCATCCCCTCGAGACCCAGAGCATTCCTGTGTCGTTCGGACGTATTATCTACTGGAAGTCAGGGATACTGGAATGAGATCCACTCCTCAAGGGAAGTCAATTCAGGACTTCATGCTGACGGCTATCGCAAAAAAATCTCGCCGGGTTTTGCAACTCGTGCAGAATGCTTTCTTGGATCAGGCAGGTCTCGCAATGGATCTCGAACAGCCTATCACAGTAAATAAATGATATACACGTTCTTTTCCGGATGAATCATCTAAAATGATGTCACTGTTCTATGAAATTTAATTAAGAAATAATTTGAATTGTCAAGAGGTCTAAACCCTGTACGAAATTGATAAGGGTTACTTGCAACATTTAAGTGACACGTTTATATTGTGAAAATCGATTCATGGAATTGTAAATCAGCCGATTTGGCGTCATAATAAGCATTTTCACAATCGAACCCCTTTGAGCTATAAAGGAGCACTCCTGGAACTTTTCAAATGGGCATTATGACGGTGCACTAAGCTTTGTGTATAAAATCTTGGAAACGTTGAAATATAGAGTACTAATTATATAAGAAAATGCATGGTGCCCTACTTCCAGAGTTCATACGGCTCGTTGCACATTACTCAACAGCTTCTGCCAATGGCATGATGCCGAGAAGTTCTGACGAGCGTGCAGTTCCCCTACATAATATTTGCTGAGTCTAGCTCGGTAGCTCCAGTAGACGTCGAGTTTAGCGAAATGCGGAAGGGTACCAATAGATGAGGCGATATCACCACTAGACGGGTGGAGTGAATCTGCTCCAACATTTGTGCAGAGCGGTCAAAGGGCAAATGATGCTCTGTCCAACAAAGGACACAGTGCGTTATCTTTGCCATTTTGGTTGATACAAATACGCCTTGCGCTGTCAATTTATGATGGTCCGCCCTCGCGAGTACGGAAACACGAGGGCTCGATAATGCTCCCATCGATTGTACTAACGATTCATGTTTATAAGCTGACCAATGCATGGTGTGGCGTCATTGCTTTGTCGAATTAGGTCCCGGCCTCATTCGATCTCCGCGCTTCTGACGAGGACTATAGCGATTGTCACATTGTGAGATATCTTTCGGAGTCTGTCTTGGCGTTTGTGGCGGCGCGTAGCTCGAGTTGACAGTACATATGTCGACTCTGTGCGAGCTCCAGACATCGAGTTGTAAACGATACCCGATGGCGTTGGAGATCTACATTCTAACTTGAATATGTGAGCTCGGAATACAGACAGTTGTCGTTGCGCGATTTTTTTATTGCTGTAGGGTATCCCGGGTAGAAGACCGAAAATCAAACACGCGGTAATGCGGCGGCTTAACCCGCACGGAACTAGTAGCCTAGTGTATCGATGGATAGATGAAAAAATGAAGAGTGTGCTCCAGGTCTGATGCTGACCAGCCCGTCGCTCAGAGACCACTCAATCAACCGCTATTTACGCGTGAACTCTGATGTATATAACACTCTTAGCGATCTGAGTTATAAACTGGTAGTTCACGTTTTAGAAGTCCGGCCGGGTATACCGTCGAGCTTCAAAATTAGAAGTCTAACATCAATTATACTCATTTTAATTATTTTACCGTAGTCTATGATAATGAATCTCGTCCTCAACCTCAGCCTTACATTGTATTCGCTCGCAGACGCGATAATTCACTAAATATTCCCATCAGGGCAACCAGACATAACTGCATCAGCATGTAGAAAAAGAGATACGTCATCGACTAAAAGGTCTAGAGGCATGCATTTCTTCGTTTGTAGGGTGGAAACTGCAGGCTACCCCCACAATACATTATATACAAGTCTTTATCCGTTCAAAAAAACCTCTCTGTAATATCGCTTACGGTTTAGGGGCCTTTGAGGAATATAAGACCGGGTACTATTTGGTAAAATCCGTTAGTTGTGAGTTCGAAAAGCAGGTAAGTATATATGTACTTCAACGCTCAAACAGCTCGTCAATAACCGTAACAAAGCACCCTATATATTTTAAAAGCTTCCGAAGGCATACGGTTTCGATAAAAATACTGGCTGATTACAACAATCCAGTCGAATTGTAATGAGCTTACTGTTATATTCCCTGGCTCGCTAGCCAACTCCTTCATTTGCTACAGCTACAATAAGCATCATTCTGTAATATGGTACGGCTGGCAACGCGCCAGCTGTTAGCGAGATAGTCCAGCAGACAGTTAGTGGGAGTTCGAAGAGCCGTTGCATGTAGTGAAAGCTCGGGTGAACCAACCAGACCCCGCAAATGTGCGGCCCATATGTCGAAGATCGCAGGCTGCGAAGAGTCGTATAACGAGATGAAGGAGAGTAAAGCATGGCCTCACTATTGTATCGGCAGGCAACGACGCAGAAGCGAGGGCACGCTTGCATCTGTGGGAAGGAGCGCGAGTGAGCAGAGGAAGGAGTAGCGAAAGACGAACGAAGGAGAATGACGAACGTGGTGGAAGGAGACACGACCCCGGCAACACTATACGTTTACGAAGAAAACTGTTCGAGGCCAGGCGACGGTGATTACGTAGAAAGTCGGGGTGGAGCAGGCGTCGGTGGCACTATAAGCTTACGATGAAAGCCATCGGTGGGCTGTGAAACAGCGGCACTACAAGAAAGAGCAACCGATGTCACAAGGTTTAGTCCGTGGATCCGGAGAACGCAAACGTGAACGGCGCTGAGGTGAACGCACCGCAGGGCGAGAACTAGACAAAAGACGAACAGAGCGATGACGAACAAGGAGGAAAACTCCTTCGTCTTGGAGTTGACGAAAGCTGGGTTATCTAAGAAAAGGAGTAAAAAGCAAAAAGTAGGAACCGGTGTAGGACTCCAGCGAAGATCTTCTGGGTCAGTGACGGGTTTACGAGTAGTCTATCAGCAACCGCGGACTAGGGACACGCAATGCAGCTAACACGGAAAACTATTACATTTGTTCTTATTGAATTTCGCTTCGCTATCGTTTCATTTCGATTCGACGCCAAGGTTTCATTACAGTCATTTATTGCGAATTCCAGCCGAATTTGCCAATCTGGCCCTATTGAGCGAGTCACATTCCCTGTTGTTTCGATACGGCTGCAGTCCGCATCGTACTTAATTGGGTCAATACTCACCCGAGGTCTTTAGCCGATTTGCGCGGTTGTTTGCGCTCTTCATCCACCAGTAGAGACTCAGCGGTCCGCCGGCAGCGCCAGTAAATGGTTAAAAGATGTGGAGCTCGTAGAGCCCTCCTCTGCGAGAGTTGCCGGCTGATAAGAGCGCTGTTTCCGACCATGTGCCCATTGATGCCGCCGGCACGGTTGAAGTCCCAATCGCAGGACCGCATTTCCAGCGAGATTGTTGGTGGTAGAAGCAGCGGCGTGCGACATACTGGCGATCCAACACACTTTAGCCGGAGCGCTACCCAAGCCGAGTGTGACGACGACCGCTGCCGCCGGGGCCTGGGTTTCCCCTCGACCCACCATCAAATAAGGGAGGTAAGAGCAGATGTAGTCTGGTCAGACCGGTGTATTCTCGGGGTGCCAGTTGCTGAGCAGCATTCTGGTGGCTACTTGGGACGCTTGCTGTATGATCTTTCCTGGCGAGCTGGCTTGCAAATGCATCAGTTCCGTCTGGTATCCACTCCGAAGATGTGATGTCATGCCACGTGATGTTCACTAGTCACAGCATTCATCCCGTCATAAAACGCGATGTGCCAGCGCCACACCTCGTGAAAATACAAGGCGGCTCCCAAACTCCAGCAGGAGTCGAGCAAACGTGTCATCGTATTGGCTAGTTGTGCTTGTAGTTTGAAGTCACTCGAAGGATACGTGGTTTCCGTCAGTGCCACGCCCCCAGAGGAGTGGCTCCAAGCTGGAGCGAAAAGAGAGCGTGCTCGGCGCTGCGGGTATCGAATCCAGTTTGCTGTCACCGAGAGAGAAACACGTGCCGGAGGGTACCAGCAGCCGGACACGTACAGAAGACGTGATACATGGTGACGCTCGATTCCCGCTCACATCCAGCATGAGGGCACGCCACGCCTCCCACTCCAGGGACGTTGAGCGAGAAGCTTGATGTTTGATGCGCAATAGGACCTGCTCACTCCATGGGTTGAGGTCTACACTTTTCGCACTCTCGTCCACTCGATCTTGTGAAGCCCCGCAGCAGCAATGTTTTTCAGTTCCGTCCATTTGTTGGGGAGCGTGGTCACATGGTCGGATCCCCGTCGTCTTCGCTGGCGAATGAGCGCGCGCTTGTAGTGCTCTCACGACAGCGCTCGTCGCCGTTCCCCAACTCACATTCAAGCCAACCTACTGACACTCGCATGTGGGTGAACGGAGATTACCGTGGTGTCTGGACGAAGCATATCCTCTAGACAGGTTGTGAGCGGTCCGTCGCTACACACCACATGTTCGTGTGCAGGGCTGCGCACAATGCAATATCACATTGATTGGGCTGCGAAGTGGTGCGCAGTAAATAATTGGATTTTTTTTTTTTATTGCTTCAATAAGAAACAGCCACATGCACATTCATCACTAACGCCCGATCGCTCCCATATCTCATCGACGTGCAAACGGCGGAATCGAGGAAATCGGACACGCGCATTCGAATCTGGAGGGGGGATTACCCTGAGAACCCTCCCGCCGCGCACCACCTTTCAAACCAATATCCACAATACCTCCCTCAGCTCCTCTAATATAGGTAATACAAAAATCACAATAGCAGTCCAAAATATTTGAATAGTTGAAACTCTAAAAATCTGCTAGATAGTAGTCAAAATCTAATCAACTCACTCAGTTCGTCGCTTCCTCCTGTTGTTCTCGATGGCTTGGGCAACCGCACTCGCATCCCACATGCTCCGATTATACTGCAGCAACAGTATAGTCTCCAGCGTCATCGGGTTTAGACTGCGACGGAGACGCGAATACACGATGCCTGCACGCAAGAAGAGGCGCTCGACATGGCGGAACCTGCTTCAAATGGACAACCGAGTGACTGGGTGCTTCGTCAGAGAGGACTGCCTCAGCAAAAGATCTTTTCTTCGTGGTTCCATCGCCTCCCTCCTCTTCTTAAGATTGCCCGGAAGAGCCCACGAGGTTGGCCACCGCAGCTTTCTCAGTACGGTAAAGTGTTCGTACCTTCCCCGCTAGCACCTTAACCACTCCATTCTCGAAGTCCGGAAACTTCACCAGGCCAGAGATAGCCGAGAGCTGGATGGTGCACACGGCTCGTGAGCACCTCCCAGGCCCGCCGTCACGTGCGCCAATGCCGGAAGCGCTGTGCCATCCACCTCGGTTGTGGTGGGAACTCAAGGTGGGCGTGATTCCATCCGGTCTTCTGACGTGACATAGCTCAGGACCAGGCGCCTCGAGTACATGAAGGATGAGGGGTAGTGTGAGCCTTTCTAACGCGCCCGTGAAAGCCGGCGAGCAGTGCCACCGCTGCACCAAAGCCATGAAGGCGACCCTGTCGTCGCCAATGCATCACCTAGCCAATGCATTACATCGCGGGTGTATCAGCCACGCGCGGTTATGAGTACGAGGTCCTGTGCCCGACAGGTTGTGCTATTCTAGTCTTACAACACCAGAATAAAGAACGAGGTGAAAAGGCAGCCACTCCAAATAGATCGACCCGTAATGGTGGAGCACTTCCTGGTCGTAAACCTTTTGATGAACCCTCACAAACAGGATCCAGGCGGCGGTCGCGCCATGTGTATGTGAGTAACTTGCCCCATAGAGCTAAATTGCATATTTGGCCGGTATTCACAATAACATTTGAATGCTCAAAGTATGCTATTGCAACTATGATGGAGTAACTAATTAACTGTCTGGCTAGCGGTGTTAAAACCTCCTCGGCCAGTTTCAGACAGATACATGCAGTTGCAACGTATATCATATATATTTGCTCATCTCTGAAAGATGATAACGCACGAAACCGCGCTCATATGTCTGTCGCTGCAAATACAACCAGCGAATGTTCCCATGCGTCCGTGACTCCATCGAGAATCAACACGAACGTTTCGCCCTTAACTCCGCACAGATGTGTGGTTCTACTAACTGGATGGCTCCTGTCATTCGCGCCTTGAGCGACTCTGAGCTTATGCAGTCAACTGAAAAGCGTCGGGAATAGTTGGGTCGTGGACAATTGATAACGTGAAGTTTTAGTGCGCAACCTGCTTAATCCACGGGTACGTAGCATGCGTGTGCCGGTCGCTACGATTCTCTTGGATACAGCTTTGCACCACGTCCTCGCACCCGGGTGCTTCCTGCCGAGATGAGCTTAAAGTTGGTGCAGCCGGCCTTTTCCGATTGCTTCACGAAACCGTTGCAGGCATCGAAGCCTGTGTCGACATCACACAGGTTCTTCAACATTATCGCGATGACTGGCTTCGAGTGCAACTCGGCCGTTGCGGAGAGAAGGACGACGCGGTCGGTAAACTATGTCGTTGTCTTTGTGTGTGTGTGTGTGTGGTGTGTGTGGAGGGGGAGGGGGGGGGGCTAACGATTCGTTCTCGTTGTTGGAGTGCTGTCGTAGGGGGGGGAGGGGGCTTGCATTTGTGTGAGTGGATTAAATAATGGGCCCATACTCGTTCTAATCTGGTTATGGCGAATATCCTATTGAATATGCTATTGAACCGACACACGAGACCATTGTGACATGGGGTAAGAACAGGACCGATTTTCAGGCTGATGCGGTACCGATGATGATGCGTACTGTGCCGCATGGGCCAGACGCGAGCCCTTCCCTACAGCTTGTTCGCCAGGCCAGTCTCGAGATCGTCTCCGTACGCTGCCAACACATCGTGGATTGGGAGCTGAACCGACGAAGAAATATCCGAGCGGATGTCTTCAAAGACCCTCCGCTTGCCCAATCAGTGCCCACTGTTCTGATCCCTAACATTAGCAGCAACACTTCTGTAGTTAACATATTTCACATGTCGTCCATTGATTCCGATGATACAGCTTAAGCCGATGTTCCTTCAACTGAACCACCTCGTACGTCCCCAGAACCAGTCTCCTTGCAAACGAAAGCGCCACGACGACTCGACTGTGCAAGATCTCCTCCTATCATACAACGACGATGTACCAGCCTTCCCGGTGATGATAGCCGCACAATCATCGCCGTTTCGGCCGTCAGCGATAGAAAACCACGTAGACGCCGCCGCGAACGCCGAATCCATCGACAGTCCAAAAAAAAAATGCAGGCGGAATTTACCAAACCCGGAATGTACCGGTCCCGCACTAGGGCAATGATACTAACCAAATAGTGATCAAATAGAGATCATTACGAACATCCCGCGCAACTAGAAGACGCTAAGGCTGTCATCGGCAAAACTGTCGCGATTTGGCCCCTGCGTTTCATGATCTGTGGCGCCAAGCGGAATCGCCACGCCCGTACAAATGATATCTGTGTTTGGTACACGAGCTTTGCCGTCAATTACGACTGCCAGCATCGCATCAGTCTGAAGTATACCGACTCTCAGCACTGACCAATCTCTCCAAGGATACAGGCTCGGAATGAAGTATCAGCTAGAGCACACGCTCCAGTAGATCATTTGCCAGAATACAATTCACTTTTAACAAACAGTGCAGCAATGGATATCAAACATTCGGCCGCTCTCAAAATGCTGTGTACCGCATTATGACGACATATCCCATTCTCTATTATCGCCAGAACATACCAAGGGTCAACTTTAATGTCCCCCAACGTACGGCATCATGCGAACTCCAACTGGCCTCAGAACGCATTGAACCTGACGCACAACTTGCGCGACGGTGTCAATCATTTTTAGAAGTATGTGTGCAATTGTACTACGACCAACCTGTGAACGACACGAGCCCAAATTAGAATTTGTTCGAACAACCACTTCCGGTCGACCCCAGTATCCGCCAGCCGACAGCGCGTTGGAACGCAATTGTTCATGAACGCGTTGAACCCGCTGTCCAAACCGCCAGTACAAACTGTCCGCCCCCGAGCCAGAAATCGATCGACAACCACATTCAGCCAATCACATTGGCTACCCAAGTGGTGAGCCAATAGCGTTCCACAACCATGATCAGCCAATAGCAGAACGGTTCGGTAGTAACCGCTCCAGCGGTTCGGCTAACCGTGCATTGGCGGGACATGTATCCTCAACAGTTATGACGCTACAAAAAATATAGTGAATACAACGCTGATACACTGCGCGACAGATCATATCGGACACCTACTTAGCTTGTCGTAGCGAAGTCAGCTCTTCGAGTTAGACTATGCTATTTAGATATATGCGAGCTGTAGACAGGAGAAAGAGCCTGCTTGCGCTAACGACCGCAAGTTCGAGCTCTGCAGGGTACCCCCTATACAATTTTCCACATTCAGCACTGCGACAGATTAAATCGGACAAACCACCCATCCAAAAATCAAGTATTTTGTTTTCGTTTTGTAATGCGTTAAATCTCTATTCTCGGCGACAACCTCCAAGCATCGGCACGGCATCGACCCGACGAGCGACTGTAGCAAAGCATGAGGGTTAGAATCCCATGACTCTAACAGCGCAGCCTTAGGCTCAGATACCTTGTCTAACTGCTTACCGTTACGTATACCCTCCTGCTCATTATCGATCATTGGTTTTCTATAGGATTTAAGTCTCGCGACTTCGAAGGCCAGTCGAGCACTTTAACTTCCTGACCCGCACAGAAGACCTTAGTGCGGGCCGAGGTGTGAATACTTGCATTGTCTTGTTGGAAGGTAAAGTCTGTGACGTAGTTAGCATGAGCAAAGGAGAGCAGAAACTCGGACAACGTGTACACATAGTCGTCCGAGTTCTGCTTCCCCGTCAGAACCACTAGCTCAGACTTACCTCTTGCACTAAACGCTGCCCAACCATGACTGAGCCCCCTCCTGCCTGCCTTCGCTTTGTTCTTCGAGGTAGACGCCGTAGATCCCGCCAATAGTTTTGAAAGCCGTCGGGCCCATCGAGATTCAATTTCTTCTCATCGGAGAAGATAATGGAATCCCAATAGAACGCGGCGTCCTTCAGCAGCAGCTTTTCCCTTGCCCACGCTTCGCGAGAACGCATTTCCTCGGCGTTAAGCGGGAGGGTGTTTAGCATTTTTGTGAAGTCCAGCCAGTCTACCCTGGCAAGGATACACTGGATGGTCCTCAAGTGGATGCTGAGCTGGAGCTCAGCTTTCAACTGCGCCACCGAATGCTCACCGCGAGCCGCCATGCGCACAAGGCGCCTGACCTCGCGGTCAGTAAGCGCTGGTGGCGCTCCGCAGCGCTTAGGGGGCTTGGCCTTCTTGCGGGTCTTGGGCGGGGGCGTTGGTGCCAGTGCGCGGCAGATGGTGTCATAGCTGCGGCCAAGAGCACGTGCGATGCCACGCTTGCTCGTGCCGGCCTCGAACAGGCCGTCAATCCTTCCTCTCTCTCGCTCCATTAAGCGGGGCTTCTTGGTCCGGGGCATCTTCTAGAATGAGCCACGCAGTTAACAGTCCTAGCGACCACCCACGTAGCAAGCTCAGCGGTCATCAATTCATACTAACCAACATTCTAATAATATAATTGATTTTTGGATGGGTGGTTTGTCCGATTTAATCTGTCGCAGTGCTGAATGTGGAAAATTGTATAGGAGGTACCCTGCAGAGCTCGAACTTGCGGTCGTTAGCGCAAGCAGGCTCTTTCTCCTGTCTACAGCTCGCATATATCTAAATAGTATAGTCTAACTCGAAGAGCTGACTTCGCTACGACAAGCTATGTAGGTGTCCGATATGATCTGTCGCGCAGTGTACAAGCCTTCGAATACGGGTATTTCAGGTTTTAGCGTGCTCGTGTAGGTGGTGCTAAGTTCTAAAACACCAAAATCCCTATAAATTGGTGGGATAGAGAAGTACTGATCACAAAATCGCGGTGAACTCTTTCGAGTACACTAGCTTACTCGAAAATTAGTTTTTTTTACAACGTTTCGTTTTGTATCGCTTCATATATTGATGGCATGTCTCCACCAAAATCCTGCTTTTCGTAAAGTGCAACTTTTCTGAAAGTAACCATATTACAAAAATGACAGTAAACGAAAAAAACCCACACAAATATTAATATATGTAAAGGGCATTTACTATCACGACTAATACGAATCCCTGACCCGATTTGTCCAGCTGCCGCAACAACGACGGTTCCGTACGTACATGTTGAGGCCCGCCAGCACATAATCATCGTACTGCATCATCAAGACACGTCAACAGGGGTACTGCATAATCGTATCCGCGATACCGGTAAAAAAGAAAGTCTCGTTGAAACAGAACGACATGCCTCCCGCTTGCTTATGTACATGCAGTACATGTACAAGAGAATGGTGGCAGAAGTGGCAGCAGCTGGCGTTATTTTAACTGAGGTGGTTGCGTATCCGCGATGGCACTGAAGAGCTCAACCGTATAATAAGGGTGTATTACGTATACGTAAGCTGAACAGAGCCCAGGTAAAGACAAAAACAAACAGCCGTTTTGCTAATGTATGGTATTTTACCACGTTCAAGAAACCTGATGTACGCTTCATTGAGGGACGCGCGTTTTCTGCTGGATAACGGTAGTTCCTCCTTTAAAATTCGTTGAACGTAATTCGTTAGAGAGCGTAACCATCATACAGTAATCTGCCTCGATAAAGAAGTCAGGCTGCGCATACAAATTGCAAGTTTATTAGTAATTGAAAGAAAAACGAAAGCCAAGTTGGTGGGGCAGAGAACCCCGTCTTATACGGCTCGGGAGGTTATCGTTTTTGCTGACTTCTTTATCGAGGCAGATTACTGTACTACGTATTAATATATGCAGCACGTAATGAATGCACAGTGTATTAAACTGAATATTTAAATGAGCGTAATTCGTTTGAGCGCGTCAACATCAATGGCTATACACTAAGTAGCAATAGTCAATGATGCTGCATTATTTCCTTGTTCCAATAGGCCAGATAATATTGACACAGGATAGGAGGACGGATGTCATGGGACTGCAAATCTCTAAATTTGAGGAGTCGACTGGATTTCTACGACCCAGCCTAAACTCAAATCACCCCTCCCTGCGCATTGTTAATAAACCCTAGACTCTAGGCTAGAGGTCGAAGCGCGACGGCTTTCACCCCCTCCTACCCGTTTTGTGCATAAGGAGGAAATATGGTCCGGTTTACAAATGACAAGAACTCACGTTGTGTCAATAGTCACTCTTCTAATAGACGATAAAACGAGGGAAATGGTATGATTCCCTCTAAAAAAGGGATCACGGAAGGTTTACGACACATGAGCTTCGTTGCGGTCATTCGTGAAATTGCCGGCCCAAGCTCTTCTTCTCGAACACGAACCCTGGTACCAACTGAGATGAATCTCATTGCCTACTTCGTCGCTGCTGTTGCTGCGGTACTCGCCACGTCAATCCATGCGCAGCCGTACTGCCAGGCGCGAGGGTGTGCGTTAGCGTTGTTATTTAGTTGGTTAAATACGAATATCGCATTTCTAGCAGTTAAATGCAGATAAATAGCGATTAAATACGGTTAAATACTTTCGAAAGTGATCTCAAATGCATCTATCATTAAAATCCGTGTTCTGAAAATATACTTGCCGATTTCTGAATATACATATATACTCCTATAGTGAAACAAAGAGTTCAGTGCTGCTGAGCTCTTCATCCAGGCTTTCATCTGCAAGGAGGTGAAGGACGCCGTGATCACGGCGGAGCCGGCCTACTTCAATGACTCGCAGCGGCAGGTGACTCAGAATGCGGTGCCATCGCGGGCCTGAAGGTGCTGCGTATCACTAACGACCCGACGGCCGCCGCCATCGCGTACGGCTGAACAAGAAGGGCGACAAGCGCAATGTACTGATCTTCGACCTGGCCGGCAAAACCTTAGATGTTTCGCTGATTATCGAGAACGACGTCTTCAAGGTGAAGGCGACGGCGGGTGGCACGCACCTGGGCGTCGAGGGCTTTGACAACCGGCTGGTGGAGACCACCGTGAGGAACTTCGTGCACGGGTACAAGCACCGTGAGGCCATCACGGAGAACCAGCGCGCGCATCGGTGTCCCCGAACTGCGCGTGAGTGTGGCAAGCGCACGCTGCCGTCGGCGGCGCAGGCGTACATCGAGATCGACGCACTGTACGACGGCATCGCCTTCAATGCCACGTCACGCGCGTGCGGTTCGAGGACATATGCGGCGACTACTTCGATGGATTCCGTGGATAAGATGCTGACGACACCAGACTGTCGAAGGACCAGGTGCACGAGGTGGTGCTGGTGGGAAGATCGACGTGTATCCGGAAGGTGCAGCAACTGCTGTCGGGCTCTTTCAACGGCAAGGAACCGTGCAAGTCGATCAAGCAGGACGAGGACATGGTGTGGTACAGGCGACAATCCTGAGCAGCAACGATTCGTCGGACATGTTGGAGAATCTGCTGGGACGCCATTGTCGCTGGCCTCGAGACGGGAGGTGGTGTGGTGGCGATGCTGTTCGCGCTTAGCACGACGGTGCCGACAAAGAACTTGCAGACATTTTAGACATGCGCGGACAACCGGTCGGGCGTGCTAATCCAGGTGTTTGAGGGCGAGCGCCCATGGTGCGCGACAAAAACTTGCTAGACAAGCTCAATCTGTACGGCATTTTACCGATGCCGCGCGGTGGTACAAATCAACGTGACGTTCACCATCGACGGCATCCTGAACGTGTCTACCGTGGAGAAGTTGACAGGCAAGGAGAACAAGATCACAATCACGAGCGTCGTCTGTTGCAGGCCGAGATAGACCGCATAGTGGGGAGGGCAAGAAGTACAAGTCGGAGAGCAAGGTGCGCGTGGAGGCGAAGAACGCGCTGGATAACTACGCGTACAACTTGCGCAACAGCCTGACCGGCGAGAAGCTGAAGGAGAAGACCCCGGAGGCCGACAAGAAGGCGGTGGATGACAAGGTGCCGGAGACGCTGCAGTGGCTGGACGCGAACCAGGCGGCCGAAAAAGAGGAGTTCGAGTCGGGCCCACCCGGTTCTGTAGAAGGTGTATGCATCTGCTGGCGGTACTGTTGGAGGAGTTCCTGTGGGACGGTGTGAACAAGCGCACAAGTACGGCGGCAGCATCGAGAACCGCGCGCAACTCATCTTCGAGGTCGTGGACGTCGTCCTGTCCAGCTTGCCGTTGAGCCAAGTGGGTATCCTGCTGTCTCCTGTCAGCGAGACGTTCGGCTGCAAGGACTCGGCGCCTCGAGAGACCTACGGCTACGACCTGGTATACCTCAGCGTGGTCGAGCGTCGCGGCATCCACGCAGACAACGCGGGCGTGTCAACGAACGGCGTGGCGCACCACTTCCGCAGCATTTACCATGGAGTGCTGATCACAGCCGCAGGCATCGACCACGCTGGCGCGATGCAGACCGTCGAGGACGGTGCAGCCGATCTCGTGGCCTTGGTCGGGACTTCATCTCGAACCCGGACCTAGTGGCTGTACGCCTGGTATCGGTGTGGCTTGTACTTCCGGTGCCACCGAAGGTTCCACAGGAGATAGCAGCGCGAGTCAGCAGACGAGCTACCCCAGGACCTGTTGCGGTTGCTGTAGCCGCCGCTGCTCAACGGGACAGCGCGTGGTGGAGAATTAAATACGCCTTGTATCGTGTAGTGATGGTACTATTAGATGACGCCTGGATATGGCATGCAAGAAGGACCACGGAAATGCATATTCAGAATTTGATTGTCATCGAGGACATACAGTGCTACTACGAGAAGAAAACAAATGATGAAAAAAGCGTGTAGGGGAGGGGGGACACAACCACCACGAGCTTAATCACGTCTGCTAGCGGTGTCCACGCTCACGATCGCATCCAGAAGGTACTCGAATGAGGCGTCGTTGAAGTCGAATAGGGACTCGTCATCCTCCCGCTCGTTGTCGTCATCACTCTCGCTGTCAAAGTCGCTGTCGTTCGGTCTCGTAGGAGTTTTGTACAATGGCATGCTCGTTGGCTTGGTGTCTCCATTGTTGGTGTAGATAAATGACAGCTTTTCGACAGTGACGACTCGGAGACGATTGCGCAGCTTGCTGTGAGTAAATCCATGAATACTCCACAAGCGCTCACTCGCTGCAGACGAAGTAGGAATGCTCAATACCCTTTCGGCGAAGCTGTAGAGGTGGGGGAAATCTTGATCGAGCAGCCACCAATGCAACGGCGGATCCGCAGCAGCCTTTTCTCTCTGCTCAACTGACCACGACTTCTTCCTTTCGATGAAATCCAACAATTCCAAGCGAAAACTAGCTGGGCTCACATCAGGGGGCAGTCCAAAACGCCTAGCAAGCTCAACAGCGTCGGCAACCGTGTCTCTCAGACTATCTCCGGTGAAAAGCGAGGTGTCCTTTGATGGATCCAGCAAGTACGCGATCTTGGTGGAGTTGGAAGGTGGACTAATGAACTTCCAGCGATTTTCAATCAGGTCTAGGATTTTGGCTTGAACCAAGGGATCTGCTAGACCGGAGATATACATGGTGTACTCAGGTGCGCTCTTCAGCCACATCTGCCCACTTAGCCTTCGGCAACACCGGTGCTGTTGAGCAGGTCATGATGTGTGGATACAGAAGGCGTCCAGGCTGAGCATTCATGATGACCTCATCACAATGGCTTTAGACCACGTCGGGGTGCTGCTTTATCGCGCTTTTGGGACGAATCGTGGTGAACTCGATCCATATTGGATCCTCGTTACGGCCCATCGATCTTCTTCAGTCAGCCCTCCGTGGTGTTTCGAGCGGCTTGATACTGGCTTAAGCAGCTTGTGTGATTTTGAAATATGAAGCACGTGAAGGACATGGGGCGCGTAAAGGGAGTCAAGCGCATGATGCGCATGCGCTGTGCATCGAAAGTATGAAGGGCGTCAAGCGCTTTAACGGGGTATAGGAGGTCTTGCTAGATCGCGCAAACTCATCTGGTCTGGGTCTGGTTGAAGCGGTCTGATCGCTCCACCAGTTGTCAAACGAGAAATGCAAATTTACATAAATCACCCTCGAGGGGATGCATATTTAACGATATTTAACTCGCAATCGTTAATAACGTACTTAATGTTAGTTAAGTTAACTACTAAATAACATCGCGTACATCTATTCGGACAGCAAATTAGCGGCCAGCGCATGCTGCAAAAGCCAAGAAGGCGATTTCGACAAATGCTGCACAACCTGTTGCAACTAAGGGTATCCATGCTAGTGAGACCGATTCCGAAATGGCGATTCCATCGACGTGCACACCCTAAAATTTTCAGTTACGGTATTGAAAATCAAGCTGCCCGGGAAAATTGAACACACTTGTTGTTTGTTTCAAAAATCATTGTTTTGCCTGCATCAAAATGCCCACTTTTTTTTTTAGTAAACTCACAACCACTCGCACCCAATATTTTCGTTAGAAGTGCCATTCTACAGTCTACAGGATAGACTGGCTGTAGGAGTTAGTGTTGGGGTCGTATAGCTGGTTAACGTAGATGAACCTCCCAGCCGGTATCCCTCCATGCGGTAGGGGGTGGGGAAACTTATAGCATTTCAATATTGGTTTGGAATTTACATAAAATTATTTGTTACTGGACCGATTCGGTTTTGATAAACCCGAAAATTGATCCAATTATTCTCAATAAATAAAAAATGAACTCCCTTAAAGATCTTTATAGTACGACGAACCACTGGTCGAAGAACTTGGGGCTCTCGTCTAGCTGTCCGTGAATGTTTGTTCGATCCATCTTGGTAAGCATCTTGGGCTGGCGACACGTTTCGCAACGGGAAATAGCCGCGTCAGCTGGCGAATGTCGTGATCCGACATGTAAATGTCGGATACCAGTCGCGAGTCTTCACGAAGCACACTTTGAAGATAGCAGTTGAATTTTGCAACGTTCCTACGCGCATTCCCTCTGTCGGGGTGAATAGAGTGTTTTAGTTGTGATCATGCAGTATTTCCTAGTTTAGCTTAGTCTAAGCAATCCTGGATACTTAAACTTCGTGGCTCGGATGCGGTTCGAACAGAACGACTTTGCTTGGCTTTTGCATTAGGACGTTGAAGTAAAAAAAAATAGCACACATAATTTCAGGATTTCTTCAGTGAAAGTATTTGAAAGGTTTGCTCGTTTTTACATGTATGCGGTGGCTCACCAATTCCGGAAGCAGCACCTCTTACTTCGAAGGTTGCGACCCCAAAAGTTTTAAGTTCAGGCGTTTATTATAATTAAGAATTGTAAAAACTGCGAAGTAAAGTTTCGGGGCTGAACAGTCATTCGCAGAACACTTATCTCTACCAGGCTGAGTGCCTAACACACCGGGAAAAATTAATCCTGAGTAATACTACAAAGATGGACCTTCTCCGACAGGCACACATGAAGCTTATTCGACTATTGGTTTCGGGCTGCTACCATAAGCACGTTTTTGAGGAGCGCGGCGTAGGTTGCTACTGTGCGCGAACTAGGGAGTAGTCCGCCGACAAAACTGCAGCAAATTTCCGACTATCAGGTAACCAGGAATGCGAATGTCGTTCGGTGACATCCAAAAAACTTGCAGTACTTCGAACTGCATGGTGTGAAAAACATTACCGCTCGGGCGCCATCAAAATGACCCGACATCTCCCAAAATATCACCCCGATCAGATAATGGACTTTTTTCAGCGGTAGATAGGATGCCTTCCGGTCTACACTGCATGTAGAAGGGTCCCTTGGAGCCCTCCCGGTGCGTGCAATTCAGTGTCTGTAATAGCATGCCGCGGGACGTCGAGAAACTTTCACTATCTACCTTTATGCACTATTTGGCAGCCCAGTATGGTACCATACTGCACAGTCGCGCACCAGAGCGTACACAACACCTTGTATTCATGCTGAGAGCGATGCTGGGTGATGCAAACGCTCCCGAACGCTCGCTAGCCGCATGCAAGGGTGGTGACTGTGTACACAACCCCACCGCCCCAGTAAAAGCATGGATACGAATACAATCCGTAAGATAAACAAAGTCATGGTTGGATTAAATGTAGCAAAAATGGTTAACCAGTTCAGAAATGGTCGGTGATATCAGAAATGTTTACCTGTTTAAATGAGCCATTTCGGAAAATGAAATATCCGCAGACGCACTACGTAGTATTGATACTAGTATGTCAGTCATTTTGCCAAAAAAAAAACACCACGAACAAGCTAACTATGAATCCCCCTATTAAAACCAAATATACACTTCCTTCCATCATACTACGTAGTACATTTGTTTTGAACAATATACTCGTCGTCACAACAAGCACATTAGAACTCTAGAATCTACCAGGTGTAATACTACTACTAGTATTCATGTACTACATGTACTTGAGTAGCTCAGTTCGCCAGCGCCACGTCACGGATCTTGCATGTCAACGCGTACGTGTTCACAGCGTCCTGGTACTGGCAGCGGATGTCCTGGCCCTCGCCGTGAACCGCCATCAGGAACTCGCGGTCCTCCGTCAGGTACATGTCGTCACCGGAGAACTCAAACGTAATCTCCTCGTCACTGTCGCCCTGTAGCACTTTTAGCATCGGTGTCTCCGAGTACGGCTTCACCACGCCGATGCGCAGGCCGTCCGCCATGATCTCCACCGACGCGTCGTACGCCTCGCCCTGCAGCAGAGCACCGTGCACCAGATTTCCGAGTGCGCCGCTCTTGAAGTACCAGTTAGCCACGTGTGCACGCGGCACACGGTTCTCCGGTGGCACGATTGTCTCATCCACGGGCACCTTCTCCAAGTAGCCGATGTCACCTGGAGTAAGGCTGGCCTTTACACTGCGACTGTAGACTGTGTCCATGTCCACCTCACCCACGAGGTAACGCGCGATGTCAGCAAAGTGCGTCGCCTGCTCGACGATGGGCCCACCGCAGTGTTCCGAGTTCCACCAGAACGGGCTCGGGATGTGGGCATACGTACAGTTGTAGCGTGCCATGAGGCAGACAGGCTTCTTGCCCTTGAGCAACTCCTTGATCTTCTCTCCGAACAGCGAGTAGCGGAACATGTATCCCACAGACACCACCAGCTTCTTCTCTTTGCGCAGGGCCTCCACCTCAGCCGCGTACTTTGTCACCTCGTCCACGGGTGCATTCGATAGTGGTTTCTCCAAGAACAGGTGTGCACCGGCACGTAGGACCTGCAACTCCAGCGGATACTTGTAGCAGCCATGGAACGTGGGCGGCACGCCGATGAATACTGCCGTTGGCTTAACATTGTCCAACATGTCTTGGAGGTCAGCATACACCTCCGTTTTGTCCCACACGTGGGCATACTCCTTGTTGGCACGACGTTCGTCAATTTTTTCTTGGGCCTTAGCGACGAGAGGGTCGACAACCGCAGCAATTACGGCTCCAAGCTTCTCGAGACGCGAAGCGTGGTCCCAGGGGCCTTCAGCTCCACCAAAGTTGACGGCTCCAGCGCCGATGAGGGCTACACGGGTTCCAGCGATTGATGACATGATTGGAGTGGGCTTGAGGTTGTTGTTGGTAGTAAGAGGTAAAACCGAAAATGGAAAAATGAGAGATCGAGTGCTGCCATAAACGATATTGAAGTACATGGCGGTACGTACCGGTATTGTGTCTATCAAAGTTGTCGCATGTCTAATCGAATTAGTAATTGGATGGGGTTATAGTTTATTTAGACTTCCTATTTAGCTTACTAATTCAGAATACGGCTGATAATTCTGACTAAAAGACAGCAGCGTGGGCTAAATTTTATGTGATCGCCAAGAGCTTTAAGGCATCTAATAGGAAGGGGCAACTCGATAGAATGCTTCGATGACACTAACACCCCGAGTATTGTCCTATACATCGCGGTATGAGCATGAGGCAGCTTTGGCATTATAGCTAAATATGGCGAGGTAGCTTGTTCCAGTTGGATTTGTCATCCCAATTTAGTCACGGAAATAGCTTCAAAGTCGGTTCAATATCCTTCTTTTTTTTAAGAAACTGCAAGTCCAAATAGATAAATTAAAAAGCTAATAGTGAGTGGGGTTCCTAGCCGCGTGTCGCGATAGCTGCAGCCTCTATTTATAATAATCTGAGGGTGGCTAATATATCAAGCTACGATGAGCCAAATCGACAGCTAGGGGTCGATTTTCAGACAAATCGAAATCGATACCTTGTAAATCGACCCTATGGGGTGTTTGAAAACGCAATTTGATGCCACATATATAATTCCATGCCTGTATTTTTTCATCTCAATTGTATGACGAGCTAGTTTTATATTCCGATCATCACGGTCTAAGCCAGAAGGCGAAGTGACATTTCATATGCATAGCACATTACCACAAATGAAGTACAAATTTTAATTTCAAGGGTAGATTACGCAACCGGTAGGAAGGTACATGTAGGTATGTACATGTAGGTATGTAAATAAAAGATGATGAGATGATACCGTATAAACATAATTTATGCGATACCTGCAACATAGGGTTTAACACATCATAGGAACACCTATTGGATTAGGATTTATTATTAGACTAGCCGAGCGCCGCCGCTTCGCGGCGGGGGCACATGCATGTTGTTCATTTGTTTTGGTGTATCTTGTGGGTAATGCCTCCGTTCCGCTCGCCGCAGGCTCGCTGCACTACTCGCACGTTTGGTCATACTTTTGAGCAGAGGCAGGCCCTTCGGCCCCGCAAGGTTGTACCAGGTGCCGGTTTGGGCCGCCTTTGCTGCGCTCGGCAGCCAATCAGATGTCCGGATTCGTGTCACCGCTTTGGCGTTACGGACGGACGGACGGACAAATTTATACTACCGTTTGTATGGAAAAAGGTGTTGATACTCCAGTAGTTCTTTAAGATCAACAGTAGTAATTTTAAAACTATGTAATATGAATTTGATAGCGTAAACACAGCAGAATCAGGCGGAACACCTGGCTACCTGGATGTGAGAAGCTCTTACTTCTATTAAAAAAAAGTATGGACACGGTGTTGCAACCTCCGCCCCCTCATAAGGAAAAACCTCTACTGCGTAGTGCAACAGATCCGGACCTCTTCGCCGTGCCCACCTACGCTGACATCGAACGTCCTCCTTCGTGGGCGTCCGTTTACAGTAAAAAAAAATACTTCCGAGGACAGTAGACATGTTATTAGGTATCACGACGTGGTAGGAACATCCACTGCAACTCGGTGAGTGGAGTTGCACATCGATCGAAGACAAGCTGATGAGCAAGCGAGCCCAATCCGGGATCGGCGATCCCGGAATGTAGCCGGCCTGGATAGTCGCGATATCTCTTACTTCAACCTGCTTCGCAGAGTAGGAGATGCGGTGAGGGACCATGCAGCTCAATATTATGGGGGCTGAGTAGGTTCCGCGGATTGTGTTAAAGCTCATTGAACGTCGTCGTTATTTAACGATACATGTAAAAATTGCGAATGTTTCTTAACATTTGCATCTCTCTATATCTCTTCGTACCCGGATGGTTAGGTGCTTAATCCTCAGTCTGGTTAAGAATTCAAGTAGTGTGAGCCAGGCATCAATTTTAGCTAATCCGATTGCAACTCACACCTAACCGTGGACTTGATTTAACCAAGCAGCCGAACTGTACATGTATGATGTGAACGCGTAAACAGTGAATGTGCATAAGCAAATTGATACTACTACGTCATTAGCGTGAATAAAAATATGTGGCGCACGTATGTTATTAATACATGTATCCTGTAGCAACTTGATGCGACTTCGCCCTTCACTGAATCACTGGAAAAAAAACGAACACATGAATTCTGCAACCTGAGACTGATCTTTACGGCTTCATTCAAAAGTCGGTATCTCTTGATAGCAGGGCCCGAGCTGCTCGAGCCGAGCAGTCCTTGGATGATGCAATGCATCAGCAACTGCATTCCTAAATCTGCAACATCGTCCTCGCACCACCACTACCCTCCCCCCTGTTCCTTCTGAGTTTCGAGATGGCTTCCGACGCAGCCGAAACAACGATCAATGTCCTCGCAACAATCGCCACGATCTGCATCTTCATCAGCATGGTTCCTGGGATGAACAATGTACACAAGAAACGGAGCACGGTCGGCGTCAACTTCTACCCACTGGCCATGATGTTTGGGCAGTCCATGGGCTGGGTGATCTACTCGTTGGCAGACCACGCGTTTTTCCCAGTGGGTGCTGTTAACTGCCTGGGCGCTGTACTTGGTGTGATCTTTTCCGGCATTTTCATCTTGCATGAGAAGGAGCTCAGAACACGTTATTCTCTCTTCTTTTGTGGCGTGTTCGCACTCATCGTCGCACTTCTGCTCTACCGCTTCCTAGCCACACAAGACGATGATTCGATCGCCAAGGTGCTTGGATATTTCGCTATGGCCATGGCGATTATCATGTTTGGCTCACCACTCATGCTCATGGGTGACGTCATCAAGACGAAGAACTCGGAGATCATCGCGGCACCAATGGCAATCTCGGGTATTGTCAACGGCGCACTCTGGACGACGTATGGCATCATGCAATCAGACTACTACGTGCTTGTGCCGAATGCGATTAGTGGCATACTGTGTCTAGTTCAAGTGGGCCTGGTTTTAATCTTTCCTCGTAGCTTGTCTGGAGAAAAGAAAGGAGAGCTCTCGGAGAAGCTCTCTGTTAACAGTGAGGTGTAAATCTTGACATCTCGCGTTTAACGTGAATGGGAGGCAAATGTGCCGTAACTAGCTTGGTGTTGCGTGGACTCGTACTTTAACGTTAATGAAGCGCTGCGCAAGTTGCATTTTTTTCCGGGTTTTTTTTTTGTGAAGCTCTGTTCTCTGCGTTTTATGTCTAGGGTCCACCCAGGATCTCACCCCAGGTCTGAATCGGCAGATACAGATTAATCTCCCTTAGCTAATACTTCCCATGGAACAGCTTCGGATCGAGTGTAGCAACTTGATCATGTTAAGGCGGTTCATGTGGTACACATTTACGAAATTAAGTGGAATTCGAACGAAATATGTCAAATGTGTAATATCGGGATATCTCGTGATATGCGAGACGATCCCAAGGTTTTACTACGGCCCTTATCGTGGTTAATTACCGATGAAAAGTGCTTAGAATAGATGGACACGTGATTACATGTACTATCATATCGATATAGGTACCTAATTCCGACCAAAAACCTTTGATTTTGACCTCAACAGGCCGCTTTTTTCTATCATCAGAATGTATCAAGTTTCAAGTTAGACAGTGTTATCAAGGGTCTTTACAAAAATAAAGTTACCAGTACGATGGAATCAAATCGTATCAAGTACGATAGCATATCACATTATACAAGCTCATCTTAGACAAGTTCATCTGTACCGCCTTTCCAAAGCCGATTAATCAAATTTCCAAAGATACTGCAGTCATCGTTATTTTTTTTTACTACACTAGTATTAACTGTTTTTACCCGTATATATGGCTATACAGTTGTATAGGGAATGCACAATACCGCATATTCCATCAGACTGCAACCTCGATAGGCTTACTTGGGGCTAGAATAAACGACTTACAAGCTGGGAACGTATTCCCTCCTCGTCGGTGCTATCCGTACATTATGCGGTCTCGCGTTCGATTTCTAACGGGATTTACCATATTTATTCTTACGAGTCCATGATTGCCAGCCATTGGTTGGTCGTCCAGGGGGATGCTGATCAAACAGCTGCGTCGACACTGTGAAGCACATCTCAAGTCCTTTCATGTTCAGTGACTAACAGCATCTCCACCGGGACCGCGCCATCACCATCGCCAAGTGCCGTTTGGCGCGTCAAAACAAATATAATACGGAAATAGCGCGACTGATACACAATACCAACCGAACAGTCGCCAATCTTCTTCATCCAAGAAATTGAGACAATGATTTGGAGGGAGCGAGTCCAGGCGCTCCTTACTGTCATCAAGGACGAGATCAACGACGATAAGCGGGCGTTGAGGTAGCGGCAGTAGCTGGGGCGTGCCAGCAGCTGTAGCTGCGACGGAACCACCACTGAAAAAGAAACAGAAAGGGGGTTCGCTGCCTGGAAAGACCCCAAACATACATCGTGGTCGTGCTGCTGCAGACCAGCTTTTATTCGCCGACTGCTTTGCACCAAGACCACTTTTCCCTGAAACCCTCTTTCGCCGTCGTTTTCACGTGTCACGGCGCCTGTTCGAGCGTGTCGTGGAGAAGGTGACAGCAGCCGGCAGCTAATTTGCTCAACGTCCAGATGCGGGAGGAGAGCTAGGATTTTCGCCATGTCAAAAAATGACTTCTGCACTCAGGATGCTGTCCTACGGAGTGTACGGAGACGCTACGGATGAATTCGCATCGCTGAATCTACCGCTCTAGAGAATCTGAAGCGCTTTGCAAAGACGGTTATTGCGTGTTTTGGCGAGGAATACTTGCGTGAACCAACTGTCGCTGATATTGCGAGACATGCTGCTATCAATCAATGCCAGCCTAGTTTTCCTCGACATGTTCTGGTCGCTGGATTGCACCCACTGGGTACGGAAGAACTGACCCACAACTTAGCACGGCATGTACCAGGATCGTGACGGAAATGTTACGATGGTCATGGAGGCGGTTGCCACTAAAGACTTGTGGATTTGGCATTCATTTGTTGGGCTACCTGGTTCGAACAATGATATTAATGTGGTAGACCGCTCTCCGTTGATGGTAAACTGGCTGAAGGGGAGTGCACCTGCTCAAAGGCAAGAAACACAAGATGTGTTACCTGTTGAGTGATGGTATCTACCGTAATTGGCAGCTGTTTAGCTCTGCACAGCATGATAATCGAGGACGAACGCGACGATATGGAGGCCTCTACATTCAACTCGTCCAAAGCCCTTCTGTTGCTCAAGCTACTCTTCCGTTCGATGCACTGTTTGCTGCTATTTCGCGTATATAGAACCATGCTGCTCGTGCTCAACTACAGCATGACATTATTGAGCATCAATGGAATATAAGGTAAAACAAACCGCAGTTGACTTCTCTTTGAGCTCTGTGTACAGTTTAATGTCACTCCACAGCAGGGCTTGGGCGTGCTCCATCTTCTTGCTCCTATTCGCCACCATAGTGGTCAGTTAGTCTTCGCATGTTGTAGCTTCATCTTCTTCAGCAGCACGGTCCTTCTCAACTCTTGTGAGCACTGGACGACGACGCAGTTCAAAGAATCGCCGAGAATCGGGATCCAAAAAGCTCACCGAAACCGTAAACAACGCGAGACCACACGCTTTTTGAATTGCTTGTGCACTCTTCATACTTGCGTCTGCAATCTCCTCGTTGGCTTTGCCAGCTCTGCGATTGAGTTCGATGTTGTGGCAACGATCTTTGCTTTCTGCTTTGCTGCTTTTCTGTCCAGTGGCCGCGATCCACGAGCTTTCATTTTCGGGAGTGGGAACACCAGCCGCCACCACGGATTTCTGACTCGAATAGAAGTTCAAAGCGGTTCAGTGCGCAAAATTCGCCAGCAGTACAACAGTTTGAATGGCTTGGTCAGCGTCACTCCATCTGGATCCTCCCTCCTCATGTAGACCTGATGTGCGTCTCGGATCTCATCGTCAAAGCTGACCCCTGAACGATGCTCCACCTTGTCCATTGCAGCAGAAAACAACTTGGTTTGGGCAGCGATCTTCGACCACTTGCACTTCAATGAACGAATCTCTCTAATTACTGAGCCCGCAGGACGAGCTGCTGCAAAATTGACATGAATGTGTTTCCAGAATGTAGCAGATGCCTGGTCCATCCCCGTCTTTGGGTCCTCACCAATCTTGAGATACGACACCTCTTCGTCCTCCGTGAAGCTTGATCGTCGAGGCATCGGTGTGAATCGTGCTCGCTTGCCTCGCAAAGATATTGTGCTAGACGTGACTCTTGAGATGGCGTGTAGGTCGCTATATGGACTCTATCATCGGGACGCTTTTAGCGCGAAGGGGTGCATTTTAGCGAGCCTCTCTTATTTGTTTTAGTGATAGCGAAGCGCCGGTGCGCAATAAATTTCTCTCCCACGTAATTTTCGCGCTGAATTGCTTTGGCGATGGCGATGGCGCGGTGGAGATGATCTAATGACCCATCTCTACGTTAATCCAGTTCGTGTGGCCACCTGTAATGCTCTGTTTGCGACCTGTAGTGTAATGCACGTAATTTAATATTAGAATAGAGGCGCTTGCATACCGGTAGATAAGACCCAGTGTCGGCTAGATCGCTGGTATTAAAAACGTTTAAAGAATTTAAAAAAAAGAAGTATTCGTTCTTTTATTACCGTCCAAAACGTATTAAAGTGCGGGTTCTTCCAGTTCGACCCACACTTTGCAATCTGCGCTCTCGGACTTAAGACATCACGTCGATCTCCAGGACAAAAAAATGCGTGCCCTATCAGTTTGCTTTGGTCTGATTTCAGCTGCATCGACTACTACCTCAGGAAACGCAGGCTCGATCTGAGTGTTGAGCACTTGCCTCGCAAACTCGTTGGAGACTACCACGATACCAAGCAATCCCTGCGTCTGCGTGATTTCACGGAAGAGACTGAAATTGAGCCAGAATATGAAGAGAGAGGTGGTTTTGAGAAGTTGGGCGATTTGATAACGAAAGTGGACAACGCAACGGGAATGACGGGGAAGTTGGGCGACGTAGTGGGAAGGCGGAGAAGCTTGCGCTAGTGGCGCGATGGAAATCCGCAATACGAAGGTAACCGAGCGTTCCGGTCTCGTGAAACAACTTCCAGGGAAGTACTCGATCGCCGACGAGTCGACTCTTAGAACCCTAAGAGAGTTGGCGAAAGTTGGTGAACAGAGGGCGAAAGATGTCGGTACGTTTGACAAGAAAACCGGCGGTGGAAAGCGCAAGAAGATTGAGCACTTCGAGGGCATCAAAATTTCTCCTCAAAAATTTCTGGAATCCCACGCTGGGCGAGACATGCAGCGCTTTGACGACGAAGGCAATCGATTATTTTGATGATTGGTCCGAGAGCGCCCGTTATCGCATCGACGTACATTGCTTCGTGGCGGAGAAGATTTCTTAGTATTATTTATACCTAACAGATGTGAGTCTTTATGTAGATTCCAATCCGTGACGCGAAAAAGCTGGTTGCTAGGCGTCCGTGGATGGTCAAGATTCTGGAGGAGGCAGAAAAGACGAATGCGCTAGTCAAGAGTGGTCAGTTGCCTACGAGAGGCCCCAAACTTGAAAAGTTCGAAATTGACATGAGCTAGCTTCACCAAAACGGCATTTAGCGTGGACCGGACTAATTGTGTAACGGAATTCCTTGTCGATCCATACAGTACATCTTAATACGCTGTGTTTCGATTTGCTTGTATATTAACATACTCTATCCGATATCCAAATCTTACCACTCGAATGTACGCACTCCAATCCCGCATGCTGCATTCGCTGTGAACAGACTTTAATACTTCATAGTTTAGCAAGTATGATTGTAACTCTTAAAAACAGGTTTTGTCAATCCGGATATATCTGGGACTAAACTTCGATTTGCTTAACGTAAATTGAGTAGCAAGCATGTTTATTCACGGAGATCTGTGACAGAGCTACATTTTTGAGTAATACAACACGATATTATCGTGTGGCATGGTATTTGGAGTATTTCCGGGGATTTTTTTCCCGAAAACGGCTCTACATGCATTAGCAGTGCAAACCATTTATCATACATGTAAATATAAACGTGGGTCCATCTCCCTGATTATTACTATGGAGAAACGTTTACATGTACACTCCTGGACACAATGTTACGGCCACCCATACTTTTGCCTATAACTTTTTTTCTACTGCGAGTTAGCACGTGCTGTTTAGATATGTATTGTAAAAGACTTAACTTAACATAGCTACGATGAGAAGTTTTGCGGAAGGGAGGCTCCCATACAAAAAACTGTATTATGAGGTCGGTCACAATTTACTGCCACTAACAAGTATACAAAATCCAATTCAAATGAGACGAAATGATTGCTTCATTATGCTTTGGCGCCCGCGACCACCAGTGTCATGGTTGGTGGGTAGCGCTGTCGGGGCGAACTCGTTGTTCGTGTGCTCTCATTTCCGAATTGGATGGGGCGAGGACATCCCCTAACAGACGAAGATCGCGGCCGGATCCAAGGACTGAGTGAAGGTGACTCTAGCGCGAGAGCTATTGCCAAGAAGGTCAAGCGCTCTCGAGACTACGTACAGCGCAGAATCGCGCTCTCAAGCCACGCTGCCGCCGCCCAGCAGGCAGAAAGCCCTCTCTCTCGAGGAGCTTGACACGCCGCGTGGTCAGGAAAGCTTCCACCGGAAACTTCAGCTCCACACGGTTGAAGGAGGAACTGGGGTGCCCGTGCACAGCACGAACGATTCGCCGCCTTCTTTCTGGCGTGGGCTGGCTGGATTACGCCAAGATGGACAACACTCTTCCCCTCACGGAGCAGCACAAGATGGCTCGCCTCAACTGGGCCAAGAACATGATCATCCAGCCGGAAAAGTGGCCTCAGATTGTCTTCTCAGACGAGAAGAAGTTCAACCTGGACAGCCCAGATGGACTCCGTCATTACTGGCGTGATGTACGTCGTCCTGCAAGACAGACGGTTCGCCGGAAGAATGGGAGTGGCTCTGAAATGGTTTGGGGTAGCTTCAGCTCGGCGGGGAAGTCGAAACTAGCTGTATTGGAAGGGCGACAAGCATCAGAGCACTACATCTACACTGTGTCGGAGTATATGCTTCCTTTTGTCCACCTCCACCATGGCGTGGACGACATCTATCAGCAGGATAACGCCTCCATCCACCGCTCCAAGCTCACGATGGAGTTCTTTGAGGAGGAGCGCATTAAGCTTCTCGACTGGTCAGCTCGTTCGCCTGATCTGAATCCTATCGAGAACGTCTGGGCAATGATGACTCGTATTGTTTACCACAATGGTAAGCAGTATGACAGCGTGACTGAAATGAGAGCAGCGATAATAGCTGCATCGGAGGTACTCGACGCATAATACTTGGGCAAGCTGGTGGACTTGATGCCAAAGCGCTGCATTGAAGTCATTCCGAAGCAGGGGGACAAGACACACTACTAAGCATAATAAAGCAATCATTTCGTCTCATTTGAATTGGATTTTGTATACTTGTTAGTGGCAGTAAATTGTGACCGACCTCATAATACAGTTTTTTGTATGGGAGCCTCCCTTCCGCAAAACTTCTCATCGTAGCTATGTTAAGTTAAGTCTTTTACAATACATATCTAAACAGCACGTGCTAACTCGCAGTAGAAAAAAAGTTATAGGCAAAAGTATGGGTGGCCGTAACATTGTGTCCAGGACTGTATAGTAGCCCCCCACCCCCACCCCCCAAAAAAAAATGTCCAGTCTTTCCGGACTACCCATTGGTTACTATTGGTTTCAGCCAGTTAGCGACGACGGCTCTTCTGTGCAAAACCCTCACTATTAGAGCGCTCTGTTTACACTACACAGCCAGGTGGCCGTGTGTAATTCCTCATAAACAGATACTTTATTAGTTCTTCAACAGTGTTTGGAGACAGCTCATATATGTATCTCTATGCTCTAGTAAGAAAAAAGAAAAATCAACGATCTTGTGGTGCAAAAGCGGATACGGACGCCTACACTCGTTCCATTTGCATGTTTCAAGGCTAGAGTGGGCGACCCGTTAGCATCTCCATCAGCACACCTACAATTTAATACCGTAGAAAAATGTGGGATAGTACATGTACCTAAAGCTTTTAAGTTTTCAGGATACACTTTTAATAGTTTGGAGTAGGAGGGGGGGGGGGCATCTGCCAATGTAGATAGCTCCTGCAAACAGAGTTAAATGGTCCCCAAAAAAGCAACGCTTACAACTCCGACACTCAGAAAGTGCTTCAGAGATGCCAATATAGTCAAAATGGCCGAATCAGCGATAAAACTAAAAGGGACCAAAAGATATACTAAAGTGGAGGATGACCTGACACAGTCAGGGCTGCGCACTATGTAATTTCATATTGATTGGCTGCCGAGGATTGGGCAATTAATAATGGTGTTCTTTGCCTATTGCAGAAACTTTGCCCTCTAAAATATACTTGGACTGTCTCTAAATCAGAGTTTTCATGAGATTTTGCGAACTCTACTTTGATTTGACTCTGTTGTAGCGGTCTGTTTTATCGACGATACATCGTTTTTGCCCTTCGGGAAGGGCGATTCTGCGTTTTGAACTCACAACAAAGTGTCTATGCCTGAATTACGAGTTTATAACTCAGATTACCAAGCTACACCAGGGTGATTTATAAATCAGAGTTAAGTCGTAAATACGAGCTGGCTCAATTAAATTCGAGCTTATAATCAATATAATATACATGTCTGGGCCACGAAAGGAGCAATACATGGAAGTAGTTGTTAATTATTAATAACCAAAGACGTAAATAAACGAACAAATTCCATATCGGTATACCGGTACCATCTTCAGGCCAGAGTGTTGCAGACCAACCGTGCAACTCTCGCCGCGTGGAGATATCCCCCTTCATTTCGAATTCAGAAGAACACCAAGCAAGAAAGAAGGGGGTAACCTCGCACAAGCACGCCATGATCACTCGCGGAACCTTGGACCTCGCCTTCATCCAGGGCCAACATCGCCCCTCCGGATAGTGAGCCTCACCCGGCACCGTCCACTGAGGAAGGACCGGTCGTCGCCGACGTGGTGGAGGTCAGGGGCACTGAGGAACCTTGGTCGGCGGCTCCGACCAGGCGCATGACGGAGCAATTGCCGCGTGCGCGGAAAATTTCCCGAGAAAGCGCCTATTCTACCATTCCCCCCCCCCCCCCCTTCATCGGACACCAAAACGCAGGTGTCACCAGTCTGCCGGTCGAGCGCCGCTTGCAGCACTGTCACCTGGGTGGAGGCCTTGACTATACAGTCAGGTCCGGCTATACGCCCACCATCAGCTATACAGCTGTCACCGACTATACAGTCCGGGTTGACCATACAGTCTCCTACGGCTATACAGCCAACTTCATCTTTTCAGACAATACAGTCGGCTACAGTCAAAAGATCAGTGCTCGCTATACAGCGATCGCCTCCCTTAGAGCTACCTGGCGTAGTGCCACCCAGCCTGTGCTATCATGGAGATGCGCCTACCAACAAGAGCAAACAGCACACTGTCAACCCGAAGCAAGTCTCTAAATCGCCCGCCGTGTCAAGACATGGCAGCTCTATGTCGAGCGCCCAGCGTGCGAGCAGCGGTGCGAAGTCCAAGGTCCCGCGTGCCGACGCTGCGACTAGGTCGAATCAACTGCGTCCCGTCGTCGGGGCCAGGACTGCTGCTGCGATGTTCGCAAACGCGCGTGCGCGGAGTGACCTGCACCGCAAGACGAACGTGACTACACTGTCGAGGGCCATGGCGAAGCTGGGCATAGAACTGTCACGTGACGAGTACCCGCTGTCTCGCCCCGGCGTTGATGGCCCCGAGTTTCTTCTGAACACTCCACTGCAACATGCATACTCAGAGTACGCACGCAGGTCGCGCATCTCATTGCAAGCGTTTGTGGAATTGGTTCGTGATCAAACCGCGAGTGACTATCGTCCAAACAAGAATTTGGTCCCGGAGGCGCTGAACGAACTGTGCAAGGACTATAAGCACTTGAAGCATCTCCAGAAAATCGTCCGGGAAGGTGTTGAAGTGCGTCTCAAGGAAAGGCTACCGCAATAGTAGAAGCGTCCACCAAATCGTGGCTCTGCGAGAGACCGACTCAACATCCTTCGCAAGAACATTCGCAAGGAGCAAGATGCAGGACGATGCTTGGTGCTGGACAGGAATCTCCTCGCACAGTAGCCAGAAATTTTTGTTAGACCCTTCGGCGTGGTCGACAAAGGCGGAGAAGATGTCCATGTATGCGGTCGCAAAGTCCGCGATCTCTCGTACCCCGATGGTGCTTCGATCAACGACTGTGCTGACCACCAAGCCGGACTACATTCACTGCGACGCAGTGGCGACTGAAATTTTGAGGCTCAAACGCGCTCATCCTTCCGCGAAAGTGTGCGTGATGGCTGGTGATGTTGCATCGGTGTTCCGCAACATTTGCATTCACAACAACAGCGTGTACTTGTTTGCCGGCCAGATCGAGGAGGACGATATCATTGTGATCGAACTGTCGGCACCCTTCGGCTGGACCGGATCGCCTGGTTTCTACGAGATCGCCGGCGGCGCCATCGCGCCCGCGCATGGGACCAACACCAACGCCGAGTGCTCAGGCGGGTTCTTCAACTATCACTGAGTCGATGACCACATTAACGTAACTGCGAATGTTGGCACATCATGTCACGACATCGATCGGTCTCTTCGATTCGCTATGGGGGCGCTGATGCGCTTAATACCGAGGAATTCACCAAGTGGGACACACGGCAACACATACTCGGGTTCGAGTTCGACTCCGTCTATATGTCAGCGGCAAAGATCGAGAAGGCACGTAGAACTGTATCAGACGTTTATTTCTCTGCGACGATGTCAAAGAAAGCGTACCGATCCCTCATGGGTAGTCTCAGGCACGTGGCGACATGCATACGGGAAGCGCGTCCGTTCCTCCAGCGACTGCGCCAATGTGAGAGCCACTTGCATCGCTTTCAGACTGTTCCAGTAACCGAAGCAATGCAGCAAGACCTGCTGTGGTGGTGGCTCGTGCTACACACATCCCACCTGAATAGCGTGTCCCTAGAGTACTTCAACACGCTCCCGCCGCCCGATTTTGTGGTCGAGATAGGTGCTTCTGACTACAGTCTATGCGCGTTGGACACTTCGTCGAAGGCGGCGCTGACCTATCTGTTTTCCGATCACGAGCGATGTCTGGCCTCCGAGTTCAAGCCCGGCGCCTAACGGGTTCGACATCAACTTCCGCGAGCTTCTCTCGTGTGCGTTTGCAGTGAATGAATGGGGCGCTCGATGGAGTGCAGATGTCCAAACACCGGACGTCCCTGCCATATTTATTCCCGCATCGACAACACCTCCGCTGTCGCATAGCAGAACGAGCTTTCTTCGCGGAACCCGCGTGCCCAAGGGATTATATGACTGTTCAGTCGGTGGGAAACATCGTTTCGACTTCGGTTCGCCGCCTCACAGGTGGCTGGTGTCGACAACGAACGCGGCGATGCCGGTTCCCGCATCCCCGCTAACCCGTCCGTCGTGACAAAATTTGCATCGCTAACCCCTGGCTGGTCGCAGGTCTCTCCGACGATCGATGCCCGGGGTCTAGCCGAGATTTGGCGACGTATCTCCGAGATCACTCCGTTGACCACTCCACGTTCGACCAATATAAACGAGCACTAGCCAAGTGGTCGACGTGGGCGTCGTGCCGTGGCCTTTCGCCATGGTTATCGGTCGTTTCCCCGGCTGCACAAGTGCAGCACATTTCGGACTTCATCATTCACGGTTTCCAGTTTGGTTTCGGATTGGGTGGTCCCATTCGCAGCGATTCTATCATGGCAGTTCTCCACGGTGTCCGTCATTTCTTTGCGGCGTCCGGCTACAAGTTCACTATTGCACACCCGTACATTCGCATCCTACTGAAAGGCATCAGCCGCCTCGACTCATCTCGTCGCCGGAAGGCACCGGTCTCGCTCAACCTCCTTGGGGAATGTGTTTCCAACCTCTCGATGGCTGAACCTTTTGAGCTAGCCTTGTGGGGGGTCATGTGCCTAGCGTTCTTTTTCCTCCTGAGACGATCAGAGGTTGTGGCGATCAGTGGAAGCACTTTCAAGTGGTTCGCCGTTCGATCACAGGACATCGCAGTGTTGAACGCGCAACGCCATCCCCCACAAGAGCACAATCGGTCTATGTGCGTCTCGTGTGGTCCAAGACCAACCAAGGTGGAGTTCCGGCAACACGGATGCTGTCTCAATCAGGTCATCCCATTCTGTGCCCCGTGTTTGGTGTCCTTATTCTGCTTCAGGCCCGGGGAAGCCTGCCGGCAGACATTCCCGCTGCTATTTACGTGGACCGGCATGGAATTCCGGCCTGCGTCTCAACCGTGAACGTGTCAGAGATTATCAAGCGAGCTGCAATCAGCACTGGTCAAGATCCACGTCACTTCAGCTCGCACTCGCTCTGTGCCGGCGGTGCAACGCACATGTATCGTTCCGGAACAGATGCACTCACGATCTAGTTCCATGGCCGATGGGTATCAGACGCCTTCAAGACCTACACCAGACTCTGCAAGGAGTCGGTGTCCACGCTGTCCGCGAGCATGGTGACAGGCTCGCAGGGGGATTCGACGTTGCATTAGTGGAGCTGACTGCATGACCATTGGGGGTACCGCTCTCCTCGTCCCTTATCGGATTGTTTAAAGGGCCATTGGATAAGCTTCCATTAGGGCATTTCCACCGGTAGGTGAGTAAAACTAAACGTAAATCCTTTCCGGACTAAAAATATAAAATCATGCAGGAGAGCTTTGCTCATACGCATACGCACCGCCAGAAAGTAAGGGGTTTTGCCCAAGTTTGGTCAGAACCCTGTACTTTCTGAATGTGCGTATGCGTAAGAGTAAATCAGTCCTGCACGGTTTTATATTATTATCCGGGAAGGATTTACGTTTAGTTTCACTCACCTACCGGTGGAGATGTCCTTAATGTAACTCTGTTGACCCCAATAGTAGTGGTAACTCACAGTATGGTACTGTATACTCTTCAGTAGATATCGCTGGAATTCTCTCCGCTAGAAGCGGAGCGAATTCATTCCTAAGAGTGCACCACCGACATCCACTCGGATAGAACGAGGTACTTTTTTTCTCCTGGGGACCTGCCTGACAATCAAGCTCTACTGTCTCCTGTCGGCACAAGTCTTACGGCGAATTCAGTGCAATGCTTTGCTGTCGCCATATTGTCTCTTCGTCACATACAGACAACGACGGCGACGGTGACGACCACCATCACCTGAAAAACTTTCTCCATACAAAATAATAGTAGCAGGAATGGCCGTTCTACTCATATCAAAGTAAGAAAACCTGTAATCACTTATACGCTTATTATATTTTCTGATCACTTTCAATATATAACAGAACCGTATGGTGCCCCAAAACAGGTACAAGTAGGCAGGACATTGTACCCTTCTCTTGTAAGTTCTTACTCTGAATTTAGTCATTCTCACGTGATCGGAGAAGTTCTCACTTTGTTCGGGAAATGGTGCAACTACAAAAGTCCCTCTTAGAATGCGCGGTGGGGTATTGATTCTACTATGCGACATAGACTATTATTGTTTATTCTGGGATTTAGGGGATTGGTTTTGTACTTTTTGCACGTAATATGATCGGAGAAAAACTCATTTTGATCGGGAAATAGTGTAAATGGTATTAATATATTACAGTTCTAAATTTCTAACTGAATTCAACTGTACGCACGTCAAAACAAGACGTGTTGGGCTCTCCAAACAGGAAGTTACAGTACTATCCTTTCGTTCCGACGGCTAGAACTTACACGTATGACGCTATCCGATGTTGACTCTTATGACCGGTCCGTCAGCACACTACGTGCCAATCTGGTTTTGATGCGTAAATGGAGTTCATCCACTCTTCAATCTGCCAAGCGGGGGATTCTCCTTCTGACCCCACTTCACAATATTTAGCAAGAGAGATCATGCGCCTGCACAGTGTCCTGATGATGTTTGTGGCGACTCTTGCCATCGTAAAGAGCGACGTCTCTACAGCGGATAGCACCAACCTCCGCAAAATGGAAGCAACAGCTTCGATCAACTCCATCAATACCGTCCACACAGAACCCACAAGCACGCGAATGCTACGCGGCGCTGACACGAATAACGGCGAGAATGGACCCGTCTACTACTACCCAGCCAAGAAAGGCGAGAGAAAATCGTTCATCGAGGTCCGACTTAAGAAGGCATTGACAAACCCGAAGAAGGTTAACCGATTGTACGAGCGATGGTACAAGAGGGGGGTTTCCGCGAAGCAAGTTGAAAAGGTCTTAGATCAGAGCAACAATAGAGAGCTCGACGTGACCTACAAGGATATTGCGAAGGGTTATGCGGCGTACATCAAGGGGAAGCACTCTCAACAGCAGGCGCTGTGAGAATCGAATTGCTAGTTTTGAACGGAGTTTACTCGTTGAGAAGTAACTTTTCACGTGAGTGCGGATTAAACACAAAATATCATTTTATCAAGTTGGTGGGCGTTTAAGAACGGTAGACCTGTGAATATTCTCGCTTTCTTTGTGAATAGCCATTTTTTGAAGGCGTCCGCATTCATGGCTATGATACTGTGAAACTGTTGTCGTCGCAGGTGCTCCAACGATATCGTGTTGTGAGCAGAAATCTATGCAGCTGAGCTGTAGTACACGAGATGGAAATGGCGGTGCTACGAGTTGAAGACGACAGGACCAGCTTGGAAGTTTGGCTGTTACTTCGTAATATTAGTGGGAAAGGAATTATTGATGAAGATACTAGTACGTTTATTTCATGCTCAATACCAGGATCCCGAATTCAATTTACATCAACATTTCTTCACGGCATCAAGAAATTAATAGTTCAATTAGTAGTAGTAGTAGTGTAGTAGTAGTAGTAGTAGTAGTAGTAGTAGTAGTAGTAGTAGTAGTAGTAGTATGGGCAATTTCCTAGCTCAACATTGAGAACACATTGAAAAAGCAGAAAAGTAATGTTTTAATATTGATTTTATTGAAATGGAGATCATGTCTGTGATTACATCCTCGGAGATATTGCCAGCGACTCGTTTTGCTGTCAGCGCAGCAAGATCTCGACAGAGTCGCCCAGCGCGACGATGGTGAGGAAAGTAGTCAGGTGACTGTGACGGCAAATCAAGGCTAGAAGGCTATTAGATATGAGCTTTTGATATTTCTTAGCTATACAAATTCAGCAAATTAGGTCCAATAGGCTATTACATTTGAAATGTGGCAGCTATTAGAGAACTTTAGTTGTTGGTACAGCGCAAGCTTCGACAATCTGGATATAAAGAATACCCATGGATGTTCCAATACTTAGTTCCAGCGGAAAAACGAAGGGTCGCGTTGTTCCACTGGAATATATTTTTGGACAAATGATTTTACACTTTTTCTACCAATTCTTGTTCCGAAATTCTGAGGTATTCCAGGAACTAAAGTTCTCTGTTAAGTCTACATGAACAGAATTGGTGAGCTCTATTGACCTACTGAGTAATGATCAATAACAAGAATAGCGCAGTCATCCTCCAACATCTAACGATCACGCGGTGGTCAACTCGCGTCTGGGGATCATAACGCAGCTAATACTCCTCTCCAAGCATCTCGTCCTCATCCTCGGCAGTCTCGGCCGATACCTCCTCGTAGTCCTTCTCCAAAGCAGCAAGGTCCTCACGAGCCTCCGAGAACTCTCCTTCCTCCATACCCTCACCGACGTACCAGTGAACGAACGCACGCTTCGCGTACATCAGGTCGAACTTGTGGTTGATACGCGAGAACACCTCGGCGATAGCACTTGTATTCGAGATCATGCACACAGCACGCTGCACACGAGCCAGATCACCACCAGGCACAACCGTCGGGGGTTGGTAATTAATGCCACATTTGAAACCCGTGGGGCACCAGTCCACGAACTGGATAGTGCGCTTGGTCTTGATGGCGGCCACCGCGGCGTTCACATCCTTGGGGACGACGTCGCCACGATACATGAGGCACGTCGCCATGTACTTGCCGTGACGTGGGTCACACTTGGCCATCATGGAGGTGGGCTCAAAAGCGCTGCTCGTAATCTGGGCGACAGAAAGTGCCTCGTGGTAGGCCTTCTCGGCCGAGATGACGGGGGCGTACGAGCTAAGCATGAAGTGGATGCGCGGGTACGGCACCAGGTTGGTCTGGAACTCGGTGATATCAACATTAAGAGAGCCATCGAATCGAAGCGACGTCGTCAGGGACGAAATCACTTGTGCGATCAATCGGTTGAGGTTCGTGTAGGAAGGTCGCTCGACGTCCAGAGATCGAAGGCAAATGTCGTAGATAGCCTCATTGTCAAGCATAACTGCAATATCTGTGTGCTCAAGAAGAGCATGAGTCGAGAGCACCGCGTTGTATGGCTCTACGACAGCCACGGAAAGCAGCGGTGATGGATAGATCGTGAAGCCCAGCTTGCTCTTGCGGCCGTAGTCAACCGAAAGACGCTCGAGCAGCAATGATCCGAGTCCGGAACCGGTGCCACCGCCAACAGCGTTGAACACCATGAAACCTTGCAGGCCCGTGCATGCATCTGCAAGTTTTCGAATGCGATCAAGCACATGGTCTACGATCTCCTTGCCAATTGTGTAATGACCGCGCGCGTAGTTATTGGACGCGTCCTCCTTGCCCGCGATAATCTGCTCCGGGTGGTATAGCTGGCGGTAGGTACCGGTGCGGACTTCGTCGCATACTGTGGGCTCCAGGTCCACGAACACGGCGCGTGGCACATGTTTGCCCGAGCCTGTCTCGGAGAAGAATGTAGAGAATGAGCCGTCGTCCATGGCACTTGAATCGTGGGGGATCTGTCCGTCGGGCTGGATACCGTGCTCGAGACAGTAGAGCTCCCAGCAGGCGTTGCCGACCTGGATACCGCCCTGGCCAAGGTGGATGGAGAGAATCTCGCGCATGTTGATGTTGCCTAGAGAAGAGTGTTGGTTTGGCTTGGAACTAGCACAAGCAAGTCTTGTGGTTGACTGGGAAACGTTGTGAGGGCGCTTGCTGTCAAATTGGACAATTGGGCAATAGTATCGGAGACCGGGCGTGTCTTGAGCAAGTTGAACATGGCGCGTAAGGCGAGCACTTAAAATTGTTAGAAAATTGAAAGGTTGACTGTAAAGTGTTCGAACAAGAATTATTCACATTCATTCCTCACGGACGTCAGCATCTGCCAAGGGCGCAATCGGAGATACCATGCTACGCGATACGATTGGCAAAGGCTGTGCTAATCAAATGATACTGTCATGGATGGCATTTTGCAGTGCCACGATTGCTGCTCAATTTTGTAAGGTTTTAAAACACTTTCCATGATTTGATTGGCGGTTTATTAAAAGGGCTAATACATGTTTTAAAAATATATGATCGATTGGCAAGTGTGTTACGGGGGGCCTTGGGTCGTCAATTCGCCTGCATTGATCCTATCCACACCATTATGCAGTAGCTCCGAAGGTATTGCTGAAATTTGATCAGAAATGTGCTTTATTTTCTGCTTCAGATAGCACTTTTAATCAAATTTGGCAGTAGTGCTGCTGAATTCATAAAACACTCGGGTGTAATTAGCGCCTTAAGGCGACATTACCTAGCACTTGCACCAATACAGGCACCATACTTCCGAGGCAAATTAGTTTTCTATTTTTCTCATCCCAGTCGAAGTGAACCCATATTTTAATCGCGCCGCAATTTGGAAACATCGGCTCAGTTAAAACGGTAGCGGAAAAGGCGAGTAGCGAGTGTTCGTGCTGCTTTAGCTGAAGGTGTACGTCTGAAAACCATTGCGCGAAGAGGCTCCAATTCTTCACTAGCGCTTGTGTGTCATTTAAGATGTCAGTAGCCATCGTTGCGAGTAGAAAATCAAGATCGATTGGTGGATGCCGTCACGGATGAAGATGCCTCGACGAAAGGTACCGAAATACTCATGTAGCGATCCCTAACCGTTTCACGTCGAGATAGCAATACCTAGATGTATTAATACGTATTCATAGTATAGGCTGCATAGATGAGTTCACTCACGGCCTCCTATTTGAGGCATACTCAAACCAAGCTACATCATTTTTAGCACGTCATCGTTTCAACTGCATAATCTTCCTGCCCCTGCCAATCGCAGCACAGTAGCAAAAGGTTACTCGATGTCTTATCCCCTATCCGGAATACCAGTGCTCACATCGCTCGCTGCACCCAACATTACTAGCATTCCTCCAAGATGGACGTGCCTGAAGTGCTTACACTGCTAGACGCCACCGACAGCAACGAAAGCGATTCCAGCTCTGTTTTACCATTCGATGTTGAGAACGAGCTTAGCCGCGACGCTGTTCCTCATGTTCCGCTCCAACAACCGCAACTGAAGACGAAAAAGGATCGTAGACGGAAGGAAGGCCCCGTGAGGTACACAACAAGCCTACAGCGTCGCAAGAAGGCAGAGCTGAAAGCTCTGAGGGAAGAAGCGCAGCAGCTAAACGCTCACTTGCAGCGATTGCTCTTATCTCGCCTTACTCAGATGGGAATGGTACCAGCCATTGCTCCACAGGCTCAAAGCCCCAGTGTATGGCGCAGTCTTGCTATAATCGAGAGTGAAGGGCGTGAGCGTGCTGAGCGTACCAATCGAGAGCTGAAGGCAGTCATGGCAAACCAGGTCAAGGTGTATGCTTCCATCCGAAAAATACTCGGACGACATGATCTGCTGAAGGTATGATGCCTGTGGCCTGGGTTGTGTATATGTGGTCTGAGCGTTGTATGCATTGCTGTGTCATTTGCAGGGAATGGAATTTGTATTCGAGGCCCAGCCAACGTCTGACCGACCTATCCACCAGCTCGACTTCAGTGATGCCATTCTGGATGAATTGTCAAACAGTTTGGGAAGTTTACGCTTACAAGCGGATATTGTGCTCCCCGCCTTGGAGACAAACCCCTCGGTCACCTGTATAAGTCAGAACAGGCTTCTCAGCTCTGGTGGTAACTGCAGCGAGTCGATATCGGTCACCCCACTGGCATGTCCAATGCAGAAAGCGGCCGAAATTCTGTGGCATCACATCACGTCCAAGAAGAACAGCGATACCCAAAAATCATTCCGCTTCGTAAGGCACTCGTATTCCAAAAATTGTTATCGACTAAAACAACTCACCCCGTTGTGTTTTTTTTTTTTGTGAATCCAGGTCCGAACAAGCAAGCCCAACTCGGTTGAGAGGAACTGCATGGCTTCACTTCCTGACGGGGAAAACCTGCTCGTAAATCTCGACGGCGTGAACATCGTTCGCATGTTGGAAGAAGGAAACCAAATCGTTCTTGTTGGAACAACGACCTGGTTTCTGCCGACAGGGGGTCTTCAATTTGAGCATCACCACTGGACGATCATTACGCCGTCTCCAACCGACCCGCTGCACGCTTCCGTCGTTCGAAGCTGTTACCAGCTATGTGTAAAACACGTGGACACAACTTCAGTTCTACCGATGGACTTTGCGCACGTTGAGAAAGTGGTAATGGAGTCATTCGGGGGAAAGCTGCGCAACGTGCTGCAGTTACAGCAAACTGCGCTACTGGAAAAAGCACACCCCGCGTTTGTAAGCTTTCTCGAGTAAGGAGCACTATAATATCAGTAAAGTCGCTGTGTTGCGATCGATACAAGAATTTCAGTGACGATAAGTCTACTTCGTTCCGTCGAACTTCTAATCCACAGCTCGGCATTATTCAAGTGAGTACGTGTAGCCTACAGGTGTGTTTCATACATGTATACATCTATGGGTTTCCAAACAGGACCGTGATCGATTGAAACTAACCAAAGCAAGAGCCAATTTCTTTATCTTATCAAGACAAACACAACGAACGTTCTAAATGAACTTCGACGAATGATCGTAATCTTTTAGGACCGTAAACTGGATTACATCAGAGTACTGCTGGGTTTACATATTGCTACCGTTGCGATCCATCTCCTGCTTCTTTTAGCTTTTCAGTTTGCAATTTGCTTATCGAGCGACAACCGAAGTGTAGATTCCACACCATGCGTCACTGTATTGGGCTATTAGCTTTGGTTATTCTACTTGCATGTGCCACAGCCTCGGCGACGGTGGACTCGAAAAGGCTGTTAAGGACCCCAACGACAACGGAAGTGGAGGACCAAGAGAAGGCGATTATCGCTCCAATGATGTCAAGGGCATCGAAAGTCGCCGGAACCGTGTGATTGAGGGTTTGGCTGTTAAAGAAAAAAACTGCTGCTGATGCTTTCGTGAAACTGAAGCTGGACCAAGGCGTGGATCAGGCTCTTTCCAGTCAGTAATTGAAGACTTTGAGCAACTACGTGGACATGATCAACAAGAAATACCCAGGCGGACAAGTGTCAGTGCTCGGGATGCTAACGGCAAAATATGGAGAGGTTGCCGTTGCCGAAGGACTCGTGACTGCAAAGCTGGGCACCAGATCGAAGGATATTGCTACCAAATTGCAGACCGAGCAGTTGCGCGGTTGGCTGAACAGCGACAAGTCCGTCAAAGACGTCTTCACGTTACTGAGAAACGGTAACGACGACGCCTTATTTGCGATAAGGCAAAAAGTGGAAATACTGGACGAATACATCAAACTATTCAACGCAAAGAATCCGCAGCACAAAGCGGATTTGTTTGGGGCGTTACGAGATGCCTTCGGTGGTGAAGACAAGCTTGCCGTTGTGGTTTCGAAAGCCGTGGCATCTACTCCAGCAGAGGCCTTCCCATTCCAGAAAGTGCTGTTTACGCGATGGATCTCAAAAGACTATGACCCAATGAGCATTCTTACCAAGGTGTTCAAGGTCCCGGCGAACAATTTGGCTTCTGCTACTTCTGAAATGAAGTTGGTCACAAATTAGTATAGACCGATCTACAACAGGGCCAATGGTATCCAGGAGCCTACCGTTGTAAATCCTCGACGTGTTTAAGTCAATTGGCTGCATTTACAGCTACTGTATAGCAATAAAAAAGTGTTTTTGTACATAATGCGTTGGTCGCTACGATATTAGAATTACTGTGCATTCGCATGAGGAATATCCTTACTTCCGAGTTCTTCCGAGTTACCCGTGCATTCAATTTACAGTGTTACGGATGTCACTGTAGCATCCGTGATCCAGGTTGTCAGAAGCGTGCTATGACAGGCGTATCCATAGATGTTACGATCTTGGTGGGCTTTTGTCAGAGGCCAGTGCAGTAGCCACTGCGCTTATATTAATAACAGCTATGTATATCTAGAGAGAGAGATGACAAAACGTTCGTGTTCTTTGCTCGCATCCTGGCTGCAATAAGAGTGTCATCGCAACGAGTAGAACTTTTAAAAATCATTAGTCCATAAATCGCTTTTTATTGCACAAACCAGTCGAAAAGATACAAGAAATTAACGATAGGAAGCGCAATAGCTTGAATCTTGTTGTGTTGATCGATCCAACTACATCACATTCATCTAGAACGATGACAATCCTGAATATTCTTATCGACCGTCGCAAGATCGACGAAGTGGTTGTTATTAATATAGATTGGGACGTTTCAAATAGCATGAAAACCATCGGTAAAAAACGTATTTTAGTCAGATATTTTCAGGCTGAAACGTTTAAGGCCAATAGAGAAATAGCTATGGAGGTTGAAGAAGAGAGTCGCGATGCACTAAAAGCGAGCTGGAAATGCTGATTTGGGCCCTGCATTGTGTTGATTCAGCACTGCTGAATCCTAATTCTGATGTCTTTTTTAAGGGGGAGCTGGAAAGAGACCAAGGGGCCGACACCGTTCCCAGTGCAACATTCAGAACACCCTACCCTATCAATTCCGCTTCCGTGAGATCGCCTTGAGCGCCACCACATTCGTCTGTGGTGGCTGCTTTGCTAGTGATAGTGCCGATATATTCAGCGACAATCCACTTCTAAACCTGCTGGCGCTTGTTCATCCAGCTGAAGCTTCGCGACGACGGAGTTGTGTGCAGCTCGCCGGTGCGGTTTCTCACCGAAGTATGGACTCGCTTCGCAACTTTGTTTTGGCGCCCAACGCATGTATTAAATTCCGGTGCTGTATACACTACCACCACGAGGTCTGGAAACCAGCTCCACGCTTGAGACCAAATGTTGAAGTGCTGTATCAAAAAGACTGGGTATTACATGTAGATCAATAAAACATGTCTAACGTTTCTGTCGGTTTGATTCGCGAAAACCGACAGGTGATATAACAATACTGTATGGTAAGGCAATAGTAAGGTTTCAAAGCAGTCCCAACCTGCTAGAATGCTAGAAATGTAGCATTAGACGAGTTGTATACTCAACTTGACTTGGTGTTTGATCCACCATATACAGCCGGACTTGTAGCCGCTGCACCGAATCTCTTATCAGAATCATCGAGGTACTTCTCTTGACTGTAGTTCTGACGAAGCTGCCCGTCTGTCTCTTCCTTCTTCTCCTCTACAGCATTCGCTTGGAGGGATGCCACGTCATCTTCTGCTACCCAGTCGGGGAGACTAAGGAATCGAATTGAAACCAGCGCTGCGATTCAGCCCGCACTCACGATAACCATACGAAGGATCTGTCGTTGCAGTCTGGGTTTTGAGCTTTCGTGGTGATACCCACCCACAGAGCGAAGAGGGTGCTACGTCAGACGTTAGAAGAGCTTAAGAGTACAGTGCGTACTTGGGCTCATCACTGGAGGAGGTTCGTACGACCACAGCAGAGGACGCGGCGATGGCAGGCGAAATTATCCTCGCCGCTCGTCGTCTACTTTCAACTCGATGCTTAGAACCCAAGAGCAACAACCACAGACGAAATACCATTCAACGGAAGCGACTCGACTTTGAGCTCCAAGAACAGTTTGAACAGAAAGAAACACACTTGATTACGACAACGCAAGAGGAGCGTGAAGAGCCGAACGTAGGCACAAGGGGGAAAAAACACGGAATAAGGCGATCATGGCGCTTCAAACGAGGGCTGGGAGGAACTGGAACGTGCCAAAGAGGCCCACGCAGCTCTTCTGGAAGCCTAAAAGAATGCTCGTGATCAATCCACGAGGGAGAAAGAGAGACAGGCGAAGCTGGAAGAAGAGCGACGCCACGCTGCAGCGATTCAGGAGAAAATCCGTCAGATTTGTCTATGTCCAACAGGCTTCAACTGGTACAAGTCTGACGTTGGCTGGTGTTGTGGTGGAGACAGCCACTTCGTGTCGGTTGAATATAATCTTGATCGTTTGTTGTCTCTTATCATCGCCAAAAGTCGCTGTTGGGTCTGAAATTTACCTAGCTTTGTCTTGCGACTTAGAAATCACCATTCGCTAAACAAAATCATCTTCATCCATGAACCCTCCAAAGTCGAGCTCCTGTTCCCAGCGAAAGACCACTTGTCGAAGAACCGGAGGAACCGCAAACCCAAAAAGATTGATCAGCATCAACTGGTCCAGCATCCATTTCGCACTGAGCGAAGGGGATATCTCGCGGCTTCTCTTTCTACCCACTTTGACAGTTTTTCCGTGCTCCACCACACTAAGAAACGCGATCTTGACTTGAAATGGTAGCCGAAGAGCTCGATCGATGGGCTGGAGATGAAACCTCGTCAACTTGCTGGCATACCTAGCATACACTTTGGTACGATCACGTCCACGTGCTCCAATGAACGGTTGAGCTCTAGCATCTGCAAAAGAGCGTCTAAATCTGCTTCATATCACGTGGTGTCGTATCCATGAGGAACTACGCCTGCTAGCCATTTGTTCGACAAACTGATGCGAACTTGGCGCACGCACTTTGTGAGGAGGCTGTCGGTATTCATTTATTCTTGCGATAGCGTGGACACGTCTTGCCAATTACACGAGACAACTGGGAGCTCAACGTCGTCGTGGCTCGCTCGATAGTCGCGGATGTCAATCCGTACTTCCACAACGGATCCACGCAGCCTCAACTCAAGGAGGTTGGGGCAGCTCTCGAGGAATAAGTCATCACCAACCAGTTCTCGACGGCCTTGCAGTATCAAAAACTCGATCAAAGTCCCTACAGTCGCTAGAAATTGGGTAGACCGTCAGCAGCTTCAGTATCCAGCGTAAATCTAATCTTTAGAGACGTAATACCCGGCGATTCGATACCGGTACCGTCCGACTTATCGCTAGAAAACTCCAGATCTTTGCGTCTAACCTGACACCTTCCACACCCAGGAATCATTGCATCAATCTACTCACTTTCTCCGTCGTCGCTGAATGTTCTAACGAATGGAATAGAGGAATCAAATATCAGAGGACCAGAGTCCTCAATATGTTGGCCCTGTTCATCAAACTGCCAGCGAATAGGAGCACGGCTCCTGAGTTTTCCGTCTCGCTCATGAACCAGACCGCGAGGTCTCCCAACGAGTAGTTCTTTTTGATGAGGAGACGACATGACAGCAACAAAGTTATCTACGTCTTCTACACTCATGTACCGACGCAATCTAGAACCAGGTGTTCTAGAATTGAGTGTCTACGAGAACGACGAGAGAAAAGACCATACGCCAGCCATCTCCACCAGTGAACGCTTTCTATATCATTGTCCGGGTCGATCTCCAAAGCAACCGAAAGGTCCTTGGTCATGTGATTTACCGCTAGTGCAGAACACATGGCCTCGAACTGAGCTGAGGGCAGATCATGGTCACTACACTCCAGCAGAACCCGGCCAAGCTGAAGAGGTTTACACTCTTCAGGCAGCAAAAGTACTTTGAGTTGTACGTCCCAAGACTCCGATGAGACGAGTTGAAGACGGCACTCATCAGCTGGCCGAACTTCTTCTTGCATGTCTGTTGCTTCGCCATGAGCTTCTCGTTAAAGTACAAATTGACGGAGAATCGAGAAAAAGCACGTTGTTTGCAATGGCACGATCGATGGCGTCCACCATTGCAGAGCTGATCTTCATCTCATCGAATTCGGCCAGCATAGGCTCGAGCATCAACGTGCACCGCAAAGAGCCTGGCTCCACTTCCCTCTGCTGGTTATATCGTTCAAATGTTTCCCAGAGCTCTCGAATCTGCTTTTCAGCTGCTACAATATCCTTAATTTCACCCAACGTCCCACTATCGTATTCAGTCTGGAAATAAACCTGAATTGAAACCTGGATATTGTTGGATTTCAGCGAGCACCACTTCAACATGGTGAGTATAGGATCGTGTATTTGAGTTGTAGATCGAAGGTTTTCGTCCAGGCCAACCATCGCTGTGGTTGGCCATGGTTTTCCCTCACCATGAAGGACCGAGTTGTCCTCTCACTCTTCTACTTGCTTAATAAAGTGCAAAAGATATCAACTCCCGGTCCGTCTGGGTCCAAGTTGCTGTCAAGAGCAGCGATCTTCTTCAGAGCTTCAATGTACTATTTACGTGGACATTTCCTCTGCTTTGTCCCACACAACTCTACCAGCTGAAACCCACGCACGTTTCCGAATTTTTCCACGCGGCGCGTGATCACGAAGTTAAATGAGAAGATGTGTGCCACTTTCTCGTCAGTGAATTTCGCCTCCACTTGGCAATATTTGTCCAGAAGATACTTGGCTGCTGTTTGGTCCGCATGAGCCACCGCCGCCAATAAGGCCACCGCCTCCCGCACCCTCTCCAAACTCATTAGGTTGGTCTCTCAGTTCTTCATCTTCCAGCTTGAGACCGATGCTGTATTTGTGGAGATCCCACACGTCCGGGTCGTAGGGAAAATCCTCGTATGCCAATCACCCATTAAGAACTTCACACCACGGGGCTAGAAACCCCAGCGTTCCTCGACCTCTGCTGGCGAGTCAGTGTTGTAACTGATATTTTGGGTGATGGGTTTTTCGGGCCTGTCGCAAAATTGGGATTAACTATTTTTACACTTTGAGATAAAAACCCGTGTTTAATTAAAACCCACCCGCATTTTTTGTCACACCCACCTCCAGTGAAATTTTGGGTTGAAATTGCGAGCATTAAAAAAAAAAAAATTGTTGCACTTAGCGTATAAACTGGCTGTTCAACTGAGCATCCGACACGAAGTGACTGCCACCACCACAACGCCAGCCACTACCGTGCTTGTACCACTTGAAGCCTGCTGGGCATGGACAAATCTGACGGATTTTCTCCTGAATCGCTGCAGCGCGGCGTCGTTCTTCTTCCAACTTCGCCTGGGCGCGACGTCTCTCTTCCTCCCTCGTTGCTTGATCACGAGCACGCTTTAAAGCTTCCAGATGAGCAGCATGGGCCTCTTTGGCACGTTCCAATTCCTCCCAGTCCTCATCCGAAACGTCAGGGTCTCGTTCAACCTTGCCGTCTTTTTCAATCTCATCGGTGTAAGGGTCTTCTTCGGCATCCACCTCGACGATCTCCTCCGCCGCAGCTGACAGAGCTTCTTTCTCTTCCACCTGCTCTAAAAGCGTAACTTGTTCGGGCTCTAGCCATTCAATCAGCTCGGACAACGGCTGCTGCGTTTGCGGAGGTTGTTGGTCTTGGGTTCTAACCATTGAGTTGTCACTAGGCAAAGACGACTGCGAGAGCACTGGTCCATCCGGTGGACGACGAGCGGCGAGGACAATCTCACCTGCCATCGCAGCATCTTTACCTGTGATCGTACGAATCTCCTCCGGTGAGTCGAATACGCGCTGTGCTCGACACTGGAGTAGTTCTTTCCAGACTCGAACTGCGTCACGACCATTCCCAAAGCCATCTAACTTCTTGAGCTCGACGAACGTCTGATAGAGTATTCCCTCTGCTCCGTGTCCCCACTCAATCTCCTCCTTCTCGGCCTTCGCTTGGAGGAATGCCACACCATCTTCTGCTTCCCAGTCGGGGAAATCAATGAACCGAGTAAAGCGGCTTTTGAGACCAGCGTTGCGATTCAGCATGACGTCCATGTCCTTCGGGTAGCCCGCAATCACGATAACCATACCTGCATACGAAGGGTCCGTCATCGCAGCCACCAACGTCGTCATCGCTTCCTCGCCGTACATGCCTTTCCCAAGCTCATACGCTTCATCGATGAAGAGCAATCCGCCCTTGGCCTCCACAAGTTTCTCCGTTACCTTAGCCTTCGTCTGACCCACGTACTCTCCGGTTAGATCCAAGCCTGAAGTTTCGACGAGTTTCGTGGTTCCTAATGCACTCATGGCATGAAGAATCTGCGCCATCACACGCGCCACCGTCGTCTTTCCAGTACCAGGGGAGCCTCGGAACACAAAGTGACCGATTTCAGGACGTGTCGAGCCTTCACGCTCTGCGACCGCCATCTCCATCTTCAAGCGAGACAGCTGGTTTCGGATTTGATCCATTCGATACAGCTCATCTAGTATCTTTATCGGATCTTCATCGGACGCTACTCCCTTACCCGGAACACCTCCACCTCTACGTGCAACCAGAATGGCTTCGCCTGCCTTATCAGCGTCACTTTCCGTGATCGTCCGCTCCTCTTCAGGCTCGTTCACCACTCGCTGAGATCGATATTGAAGTAGTTCCTTCCACACTCGTACAGCGTCTCGTCCATTGCCGAAGTTGCTCAGCTTTTTAAGCTCCACGAACGTTTTTTGCAGGGATAGTACGGCCTCGCTTTCGACGTCAAAGTTCTCGCTTTCCGCCTTCTCACTCAAGAACACCACTGCATCTTGCGCCTCCCAATCCGGGAAGTCGATGAACCGCGTGAATCGGCTCTTCAGTCCAACATTGCGGTCCAGCATTTGGTCCATATCCTTCGGGTATCCAGCTATGATAATGACCATCCCGACATACGATGGGTCCGTCATTGCAGCAACTAGAGTAGTCATGGCCTCTTCTCCATACACCCCCTTGCCCAGCTCATACGCTTCATCAATAAACAGCAGTCCTCCCTTCGCCTCGCCGAGTTTATCTGTCACTTTCTGCTTTGTCTGTCCAACATGCTCACCGGTGAGGTCCAGTCCAGAGGTTTCAACGAGTTTTGGCGTTGCCAACACTCCCATACCATGCAGAATCTCCGCCATCACGCGTGCGACCGTCGTTTTCCCCGTGCCAGGCGAACCACGGAATACAAAGTGACCAACTTCTGGAAGTCCCGAGCCTTCGCGGTCTGCAACAATCATTTGGTTTCGTAGCTGAATCAACTGTTCCTTGATCTCGTCCATGCGGTACAGTTTATCCAGCAACTTGACGGGATCCTTCTGCTCCTTTGACTTTTCTCCAGACACGTCGACACCAACGTCTTCTAGTGCCAATACAGTCATTCCGTTCACCATCGGACGACTCATAGCCTTGCCCATCGCATGTTTCAGCAATTGCTCCACAGCGCCAGCGTTGCCGAAGTTTGGCTGGGTCTTCTGGAGAGCTAACTGCTTCAGCAGCGCCTCTGCCACCTCGTACGGACACGTCACACTGCGTTTCGAGCAATTCCACTCCAGAATACCCAACAGTTCATGCTCCGTGTAGTCGTCGAAGTGGAAGGCATACTGAGGCGGAAAGCGTCGCATCAGACCAGGGTTGTGCGTCCGTAACATCTCCAGCATCTCGTGTTCGTAACCGATCAGTAACACAGCTAAGTCGTCACTCTCCGTGCCTTGCACCTTCTCAACCAGCACGTCCAAGACCTGCTTGCCGTACAAGTTGTCATTCAGATTGTACGCTTCGTCAATCACCAGCACTTTACCCTTCGACATGTCCAAGATCTGCGCCGTTTTCGTTTGTGACTCGCCCACATGGTTACCAATAAAGTCGCCCGCTGTCTTCTTCACTACTTCGCCATTACTCAAGAAATAGAGCGCCTTTAGAACACGTCCATAGTATCCTGCACACGTTGTTTTACCAGTTCCAGGATTGCCCAAGAACAGCCGATTAAGACAAACAGGTACGGTCTCCTGGCCTTTCAGTTCACGTTCGTAGTTCTCGTCACTGATCCGCACCAGCTTCTTCATCTCCTCCTTGATTTTATGCCATCCGGTCTTCTCCTCCACTTCGTCCAGTACAGCTTGTAACTTCGGATTGGTCGACGGCCGGTCTCCAAGTAAATCCACCGTTTGAAACTTAAGAGTACCGTCGAAGTCCTCGCGAGCTATCGCTTCTTTAACCACTTGTTCGAACAATTTGCGCACAGCTCGCGCATTTCCGAATCCTTTGCGTCCCGCAGCCTTCGCAAGACGTCGACAGGCTACCTTTGCGATAGCCTTCTCGTACTCCCACCCACGGTCTTGTGCTAGTCCATCCCACACAATCTCCAAGTCCTGTGAGTCGAAGTCTTCGAACACAACTTCTTCGAAACGTGACGGCAGACCATCATTATAAGCGTACAATTTCTTCTGGATATCGTCTTCGTAGCCTGCGAGAATGATCGAGAGGTCGTCCCGCTTGTCTTCGGCTGCAGTCAACAACTCGGCCACGATCGGTTTACCCTTGAAATCTCCCGCCGGATCCAGTTCGTACGCCTCGTCAATGAATAAAACACCACCCGAAGCCTTCCTCAGTTTCAAGCGGAATTCGGCCGCACCATCGTCCTTTAACTGTTGAGCGGTACATTCCACGAACGTATTGGTTCTGCGAATCATCGAGTCGTTTAAGATCTTGGCGAATAGTCGAGCAACTGTAGTTTTGCCAGTGCCAGGGTTTCCCACGAAGCAATAGTTAAACGCCATCGAGTTCTTCTTGCGCTGAATCAGAGATAGTTGCTGCAGTATCATCGCATTTCTGAACATATTGACCGCTGCGTGCTTTACTTTCTTGAGTCCAACCAGCTTCAGTAGATCCTCCATCGCTTGGGAGCGACAGCCATATCGGCTCTTTAAACTCTCCCACTTGTCTTCCACTGACACCGAACCGGAGACGATAGAACCGGATGCAGTAGCTTGGTTGATCGTGGTTTGTAGTAGCTGCAGCTCGGCTTCATTTAGCCACAAGCTGCTGGCCTCTGGATAAAGCGCAGTGAAAATGTGAAGAAGCTTTCGCTGAATATCCGTTTGACTCAAGCGAACCGCTAAGCGTGCGAGAGCAACGATTACAAGCGGGTGGGCGTATCCGCATTCCTCTCCACACACTCGAGTCACGTATTTCTCCAATTTCGACCGTGTTTCACTGATATCCTGGTTCCGAACAGCGAGCAGTTCCAAAGCCAAGAACAAATTGCCATCCTCCTTCAGCTTCCCTTGCGCCTGCAGGTTTTGCACGTACTTTATACCACCGAATGGAGTCTTGGGATTCTGCTGCGTCGTGTTTGCAGCGTTTAATGGGACGAAACTCAACTTGGAAATGAGAGTCTTCTCCATACGCTGCGGGATCGCCTCTGCCGCTCCTGTGGAGAGAGATTTCCCGTCCCACGGATACCACACGTTCAGCTTCTCGAAAAACGGGCTCACGGATGCAGAGAGTACCCGTAACTTGTCAATATCTTCGTCCGAAATAACGGTAGGTGCCTGGGTATTAGCGGGCTTCTCTTCCTCTTCAGTCGTGACCCCTGTAGGCTTGTTGAAAGAAATCTTCAAAGGCTGCTGGATTACTTGCGTTTTCTCCGGCAGACAGCTCACGATTGTCTCGCGGTTTGCGTCCGTGATTTCTACTCGATGGACAGGGAACAATGCGTACGGATGCCACACAATCCAAGCGCCACCTTTCTTACCATACTTTGCATCCCGATACAGCGCATCATACCCGTGCGATTGCTGGCGACTAAGCCATGTCCGGATGTTATTCCCGTTCTTCCCTTTGTTCTTGGGGATATCCGTAGGGTTTTTCAGAGATTTTGCCGAGTAAAGATGGCCGAACAGGACTGACGCTTTGCCACTACTTACAACACGCTTGAAGTTCTCCTGCGTTGCTTCGTAGACTTCGATTCCGTTCAGAGTCTGCTGGCTCCCAAAATCCTTCATCTCAAACTTGTCGATATCTCGTCCTTGCAGCTTCCGGCTCAATACCACGAACACCGGGATCTCCAGCGGCAAAAAGAGGGGGCTAGACCATTTGGCACTAGAATCTAGGCCGGTTTTAAACCTCCCTAGTAGTTTTACCTTCCGAACAAGAAAGTCTCGTTTACTGGACAAACTCATGGTAACGTGCGTCACTCCCCTCATGTCTGGGAGAATTCGAGCTGTTTCTGGCGACCAAAGATTGAGCTTCTGGTCACTCATGACACGCTGCGTGTCTTTGATCACGGTATCCAAGCTAGTGCTCGAGCAACACGGACAATCCGACGGAAATCCTCTGCTGCACAATCGTAACGCAAACGAATGTCCTTGTGGACAACTCCATTCCGTTTCCGTCGCACATTGAACACCGTTCGCTGACGCTTTGCAAAGCACCGTAACCTTACTACCACACGTCGTGAAATTCCAGCAGGGCTTTTCGACGGACTCGTGGCATACCACACTGTCCACCTCGTCAGAACACTTCATCACAGCCTCGTGGCCGCAGTTCAACTGCTTCAACACCCGAATACTGCATGGAGCTGGAGTCTGTTTGCCCTGCAGAAGTTTAAACGCATCGCAGCACTTCATCTCGACATCGTGTCCACACGTCGTGGTTCTACGATATCGTACGGGGGCTGTACAGTCCTTCAATACGGATCTCAAAGCAGCCGGTCGAGCCGCAGGGACAAGCAGAGTGTCCTCCACCACGCTGTCGTCGTGTAAAAGCTGAATCGAAGGCATCTGCGCTTGCCACGGTTGCCATTCTTTCAAGTGCTTGTTCAAGAGACACGGTAGACGCACCACGTGTCCGCAGATTGGCAACGAAGCAGTCATCAATTCTTCGCAAACTGTAGTAATATGACGAGCTTCGCTGCACTTCATCTTCGTCTTGTGACCACAGGCACGAGCGTACGTCACTTTGTGGCTGCATTGCACATTTAGTCCGTAGTTGCGGTAGTTACTCGAATCTCCTTCGTTCACAGTTTCTATCGGATCAATGTCGCCGGGATTTCCTGAGTATTGTGCGACCTTGTCCCGAAGTCTCTTTTCCTCGAAACAAGTCATAGAACACTCGTGGCCACACTCCGGATTCGACACCACAACCTGTTCTTGACAACGCGATGGGCTCTGAGCAAGCTCGAAAGCTCGCTCGCATCTGACCATCTCATAGTGACCACAGCGTCGTTGAAACTTGACATTTTGCTTGCAAAAGTAGTCTTTCGGGCCGTACGATTCCCCTTCTTGGACAAAATCCATCGTTGGGCACGACTCTCTAGTCCATTGCTTCAACGTCTCTGCTGTAGGACAGGAGACAACCGTCTCATGTCCACATCGAGGCAACGACACTTTCACTTTCTCTTTACACACATACCGACGCACTTGGTTGGTGTAGTCTTGGCGATCGTGACACGATTGAGTCACGGTATGCTGACAACTGGGCGTATACTCCACCTTCTCTGTGCACGAAGGTGCATGGCCCTTGGAATACCGATCGAACTCGTTGCATGTGCACTTTAAAATGTGCTTACACTCAGAGTATACGTACGGCGCGATAGCTTCTTTGTTGCACACTGGCCACGATGAACGTCCAGCCTCAACCTCAGTATGCGAGTAGCACTTCATGTTTTGGTTATGACCGCAGGGTAAACTCACATCCACTCGAATATCACACTGGTACTTCTTCAGAGCCTCGCTGATAGGAGCTCGTGCCGCGGAAGCCGTCACAGCCGAACACTTGAGTACACGAGGGTGGCGACTGCAAGGCGATTCGACTTCCACGCTGCAATTTTTGTTGTGCATGTTCACTTGAGGCCAGTGACACATGAGGTCGCACTCGTGAGAGCACGAGAGTTCAACAGAACATACCACAGTACAGAATCCGAGCTTCAAGTCGCGCTCTTCCTTTGTCAAAGCTACCGACTCTCGATGCTCAGGGCAGCAGATCGGAAGCGCAGCACCAATTCGCGGCCCTTTGTATATTGTGCACTCGACCGCATCAGTGTTGTCAGACTCTGCGTCTTTCTCAAGAAGCTCAAACGTTTTCTTCCAGTGTGATGTTTCGCCAAAGTACTCGGCGTTGCCCACCACGTACATCCCCAGACGTGCACGACTCAGCAAGACGATCATGCGGTTCTGGAGCTTCACGAAGGGAGTGCGAGACTTGCCATCAATCACCAGCGAAATGATCACGATATCCGCTTCGTCGCCTTGAAAACGGTCCACAGTCGACAAAAAACACGAAGGAACAGGTCGCGGATCTCGCTCTTTTGTCATCATTTTCAGGCCATACTTATCCATCAGCATCTTCCGCATCAACATCAACTGGCCCTTGTACGGAGTGAGCACAGCAATGGACTTTGCAGGCACACCACAATGGACGAGATACTGCACCAACTTGCACGTCATCTTCGCTTCCTGTTGGTTCACTCGCGACAAACCGACTGATGCTCGCTCTTGTCTACCCGAGTGTGTCCAAAAGAAAACATGCGGCGATACACCTGGAACTTCACGTCCTCCTCCCTCACACGCATCCAGAAGTGGCACCATTCCTGGCTTTCTCTTGGCACCTCCAATGACTTTAGTACCGCAGACTTCGTGGTCTTCGATCGTCGTGATATCGTCGTAAAAACTGCGAGTGAGATCGCAGATACTCTTGCGCATTCGACGCTGGATTGACAGGACCGAAGACGGGACTTCGTTTCCCTGTGGAGCACTGATCAGTCTTTCAAACATCGAAATGTTGATCTTGTTGACTCGCTCAAAGTCGATTCTGCCCATAACAGAAGGCTGAAGCTGCATATGGTCTCCAATCATCTCCAATTTTCGCGTGGATGAACTAAAACACGACACCAGTAGAGGCTCCATCACTTCTGAAGCTTCTTCGACCAAGATTGCAAAGGGGTTAGTCGTTCGAATTGCTTCTAGACGGGACACGCAGCCCGTGATCGTTCCGCCGATCACAGATTTGCCCTCATAAACACGAGAATTCGCACGAAGGATCTCACGTTGCAGTTCCACTTTCAGGTCTTCGAGCTGCTTGGCGAACGCATGCTGCAAGCGCGTGTTGAGATCACCCCACAGGGTCAACACGGAAAAGAGAGCGTTCCAGCGCTCTTCAAGTGCCATATCCCAGTGCCACGCATGGGGCCGAATTAGCTGCTGATCCGATGATGTCCACGGAGCCTTCTCGTCTTCCTCAGACTCCTCGACTGCTTCGATCTCAACCTCGACGTCATCGTCTTCAACCTCGAAAACATCGCGCATATGCTGCAAGTGCTCGGACTCTTCCACTTCGTCCCCATTGTCGTATTGAACAGCGTCCATAAAATTGCCCTCGTCTTCGTCGCTATCTAAACTCCATACATCGTCATTCTTCACTGTTGCATCGTCTGTTTCAGCGTCCTCCACCTTAAGTTTATTAAGCTTGGACGACTGAGGAGGTTCAACATCCAGAGGTGCATCGCTTGATGGCAACTTCGGGATTTCAGTCTCCTCTTTTGTCTTATCTTGGACATCAGCCTTCGGCAACGACAGCTCAGGAGACGTCAAGACAGGCAGGTTGCTACGGCCCACGTGATCTCTGCAGAAATTGGAGCCCGATAAAGGAATTGCTTTGCATAGTTTCCCCTTCCTCGTTCGTGCCTGGCATTTCTCGGTACTCATCTGGGCCATTCGTTCAGACAACGCTAGTTCTTCGGCGTGATGGCTTCCACAATACTGTCCCGTTGTAGCAATCTCCGCGCAAGGCTCCCCACGCTGCGATACCCACTTGCAGTATAGATCTTCAGCGTGCATCTTGCAGTGGGAAGAACTGGGTTCCGCCACTTCGACGCACATTCCTTCCAGGCCCCAACAAAGCGGGTGCCGGTCGCACGTGTTGCGAGGAGGCTCATCTACAGCGACGTCAGCCCTCTCTTCTCTAGCTAAGCACACGAAGCACGCGTGGTCTTCGCAGAACAATTGGACGTCATTCATCCGGCAGTTCTTGCACTTTTCAGCAGAACACAAGTGTCGTTCGCAAAACAGCCGCTTGTGAACAACTGCGTCGAGACAGAAATGTTCTCCGTCCTGTGTAAACTTGCACGAATGCTCCTGACAGAATTTACTCTTGTCGAAGCTCACGTTCAAGCACGATTTGGAGTACGCACACGCGGGGAGAGGGCAAAAACCTGAAATCCACTGGTACAGCACTTCCATAGGATCAATGGCTGGGTCATAATGCTTGATACCCTCGTGCAATACTGCAATATTAGCATTCGTCAACATCGGCTTCGCCACCAGCATCCGTTTCACGATCTCAATTGGAGTGACAGTTGGTGCAACGCTCACAAGTTCACTCTCTCCGTCTTCACTCTCGTTGGCCTTTTCTTCGGTGTCATCAACGTTCAGCGCTTTGTCGTTGTCGTCTACGCTAATAATTTCCGCCAGCTTCAGTAGCGTCGCCACTGCAGATGACACGGCTGGAACTGCACCTTGAATAGTTTTCCGTTCCTCAGGACTTAACGTTTTTGTATCACCAGCAACGACTGTTTGTGCCTCATAAATGGGCGTAAAGCAGTCTCGGAACTTGTGCCACTGGTCACGCAACTCTTGGCAAGCCTCGATCCGCTCAGAAACTTTCCGGACACTGGGATCGGAGAAGGCGACATTGCGTTCACGATACGACTCCAGTTCGGGTTCACTACATCCTCCACCGATGCGGACGAGCTTTTTGAAGCCGTTGTTTAGATAGTATCTCCCGAAAGAAGTGTTGTGTCTTGGAGTATGGTCCAGCGTAGGCTCCGATCGAAGCAAGTCTAGCAGAAACTCGTCGATCGCGTGGTTCTTGTACGAAAGAACCAGAATAGGAGGATCCCCGATTTCGCCATTCTTTCGTTTCCACAAGTCACGAATGACGAGCAAAGCGCGCACAACGACGACTCCCAAGTAGGACTTGCCTGTACCAGGTGGACCTTGAGTGCAATGCACTGGGTACATCAGCGCCTCTACAAAGCTCCTCAGTTGACCAGGATCGAGTGTCGCGCTCTTCGCCAGCCGCAGTAACGAGTACTCCAATTGGTTACGTAGCGCTTCATCTCGGCGGATATCAACGATAGGATCGAGCAGCGACAGTTGAACCACCTTCCGGATTAAGTCGTGCGAGGGTATATCAGCAGTATCCGTAATGGGGTTAGCGTCACCGTCGCTGTCATCCTCGTAGTCATCGTTATCCGTTCGATTTGAGTCAGCATTTGGTCCAAAACTAACGTGGTTGCACAAGTTGAGTAGCGCACCGTTCTGGAAAGGCACGGGCATCTGACGTTGCTTCTCCAACGCTTTCAAAACTGGAATAAACTCCGGGACGAACGTCTGGCAATCAATAATTGCCACTGCATCTCCGATAGCTGGGTTGTGAGCCTGCAAGGCATTACCCGGTTCATCGAGGTACTGGAGCAGACGCAAGGTCAGACGTCCGCGCTCGCGAGCCTTGTATTCGTCAAAACTCTTGCCCTGGAAAATGATTTCAGCCCAGTAAATCTCGTCGGTGGCTCTCAGCGATGCCTCACGGTTGGCAAGTCTCACGATTCCAATCAGATTGGGACTTGAGAGCCGCTTCGTCGTCCTCCAGTGAATGGGCTGCAAAGGCGGCCGACGTGACGCCACTTGCTCAATCGACAATGTTCCGTCGTACTTCACGTTGGCAATGGATCCATCGTAGATGTGTGTCGACGCATATTTGGACGGTGGGCCGCGAAGTCGCTGCTGGTATTCACCCGCACACCTGCTGCAATACCCTTTCGTGTGCTGCCTGTGAGCACAAACAAAGGTTGCGTACCGATCGCACTGCGAGTTTCTGCAATGAATCGACATCTTGTCTGAGAATGGCCACAGTGGTTGATCACACATTTTGTGCCCCATCTTCACCGTGCAGTGCGGCAGCAACGCGTTGTTCCCTTCCACGAACGTCATACCGATCCACAATTCCACGATTGTCCTGAAATATTCGTCACTGCTTTCGTAGACTCGTCCTCCATTACTACGAGGAAGCTGCAGCTTGGGGAGCAACGCCGGCTGAAAGTTCCGATAGTCTGCTAGCCACGCCACCGTCGGATGGCGCCAATCTAGTACAGATACCATTTGCTCTATCTCCATTGCCACCCGTACCTTCACCTTAATACCCCAGGGTTTTTCCATCTCGTTTAGCAACGATGTCAGTCGACTACGTACTGTACGATGGGTCGTCAATCGGACGTTCAAACTCGAGTCCGCCTCCGCAATCATCTCGTCCAGTGCGTCTTTGACGTCGTCTCTCTTCAGATCCCATGTAAACTTCAGCAACCGCGTGACGACCCGTTCAACCAGTTCGACACCCTCGAGGGTTTCGTCGTTGCCATCCAGTGCCTCATCACCCCCTCCATACTGCGTCACTCGGCTCAGTAGTGCACTCACCGCTTTACTGATTGCAGGCAGTGGAGGTGGCGCTATCGAGGCTGAAAACGGTAGTCTTGACAATGCTGATAGTAGCATCTTCAGTGCATCCAGAGGAAGACTCTCGGCACTTTGCCAGCAACTGAGCCAGGCCTTGTACATCTGCTCAATTGTCTTCATCAATTTGTGGTTTGGACAGTTCTTCAAAGCCGAGCGAATAAACTGGAGGCTCGACGGGTTGGATGGAAGCTGCGGAACGCGATAACCGACAGCTCGTCCACCTCCCGATCTCCCTCCTTGAGCTCCACGACCGCGGCCTCGTCCACCACTTTGGTTTCTCCCGCGACCCCGTCCTCGACCACCATCCTGGTTGCGGTTATCATGGTTACCAGGTCCTTGACCCCCTCCTTGTCTTCCGCCACGACGACCACCGTCACGACCTCCGACCATCTTAACTTCACGATTCTAGTGTTTCTTCCTCTTTTGATCTGTGCTCGGGGAGGAAGATTCCCAAGTGAGAGAATCGGGGAAAGGAGCTGGGACTGGTGCCATCAGTGGGTCAGATCCATTCCATCAAAACGAGGTTTGACAATAGCGTCGGTAGCTATAATACAGTTGGATCAGTTGACATTTCTGAAGCCAGCAGACCTGTAATGACGCAAGTGTACGTACCAACCGTTGCCGCACGTGAAAACCTGAGAATCGATTGGCACGGTTGACGAACCTACACCACCAGTATACACGTACAAGAAGAGCAACTTGTCCAAGACACCGATGACCGCTTGCTTACCTTTGTCTTTCCTCTTGATCAGCACCATAGCAATGTCAAGATTCTATGACTGGCAGCTCATTCAACCACACACTGAAAAATGTAATCGTTAGTAATAATGCAGATCCGACCTCCACACCCTTCTTGACGTTCTCTCCTCTAGCTGGCGTCGCGATATTCTCGTATTTGTCGTGCATCGCAGGAACAACATACAGAACAAGTAAGTTTGAATTGAATCGACCACCTTAGTCTCGACTTGGCGCGTCCACCAAGCGTATTGTAATGCTAGGAATTAAACCCAGCATGCAGCTATTGTACAAACACGGGAGACGCGCTCCATTCTCGCAACTTCACAGCGACCACTTCTCACTCCCACTTGCTCGATACTTAGATCACAAACACTCATTCATCCAAGTGTCAGCCCTCCAAAGCTTCAATTAAATATCTGTCCGCCGCTCCTGCGTGTTGTAGAGGTTGCGAGGAGTCTGAGATACACCGCTCTGAACAATCCCAATACCCACATCTCGTAAGGCATTTCGGTTAATGGCCATCAACGTGTTCACGCGACTGGTCGCTAATCCCTGAGAGCGCAACAAATCACCGAGTTGAGAGACAATCTGGGGTGCGTTGGCAATGGTCACGGTGGTGGTTGGTGCTACAACGGCGCTTGATCCACCACTTCGCAAAAATGGATGCTGTAATAGACTATTGTCTCCATCAATTGGTGGTCGGAGACGATGGTCGCGCTGCAAACAGGAACGAATCACGTCTTCCAAGTCCTTGTTCTGCAGCGACGGAAAGTTGATTGGTACTGCCGGATCGATAATGCAACGAAACTTCTCGATGATGCTGTGTACGTCCCCAAACGGGGGCTTCGAATACACGATCTGGTAGAGAATGCATCCTAGCGACCAAATATCACTTGCCCGCCCGACCTAGCCACCAAACACAGAGATATGTGCGTCAGTCTTCGTCTTCGTTCGTTTCTAGCTAAGCATTGTACCTTCATTTTTCCTTGAGGATCGCGCTGGCCATTAGGGGCTGTGTTGCCCTGAATTGCCTCTGGGGACATGAAATTGACTGTGCCAATCTGGCTATCGCGTTCGATGTTTGTCGTGTCATTTGAGATTGTCTTCGCGATTCCGAAGTCAATAAGTTTGAGCGCGCCGTTCACAAACAAAAAGTTTGCCGGTTTTAGATCACCTAAAGCACGCGTGAAATACCACAAATTAGCACGAATGTTTTCACGATCACACTCGCCACACTGCTAGGACGTCCTCGTTATTACTATATTCTTACCGTGAATAATTCGCTTTTGATGAATGGCGTTCACAGCTTGGAGCATTTGAGTCCAAATTACTCGCAGCATATTCTCATCCATTTCGCCCTTCAGGTCTCGAAGACGCTCGCTAAGATCGATTTCCCCGTGCTCCATTATCTAACGTACGACCACGCAAACGGTAAGCACAATGTCCACGCAAACCGTAAGAATTAAGCGAGCATACCACATTGATCTGCCGCTGCTGAAGGTCCTGCTCGGCAGCAATCAGCTTGATGATGTACGGGTTTCCTTGCAATTTCTTCAGCAATTCGATCTCGTTTGTGAACTGGGCAATACTTTGAGCATCCAGCTTTTTCAACTTGATCTTTTTCAGCGCGTAAATCTTGAGATCTGGCCCCAACATCCGGTAGACTTTGCTGCTTCCACCACTGCCAATCTGCTCCAGCTTGATATACTTTTGTCCGTTTACCTACACAGTTCAGGCAAAAGATAAATTACCTTCTTCATTCATCTTTGTCCGATACAAATACCAGCTGACACGTACCATAACTTTGCTCGTCAATGACTCCAATGCATCTCGAGATGAGGCAGTGCTCATTGAAGCCACTGGCGGGGATGACGACGAAGATACAGAGCTTGGCGAGCTCGAGTCGGCATAATTTGTTGCTGCTGTTACTGCTGGGTCCAGTTGTTGACGCTTCGGAGAACGATAATGATCGATTGTGCGTGACGCACTGCTGCTCGGCCGCACTTGCGGTTCTACACGCACTGCATTTGCCTTAATTTCCCATGGAAACGGCCTGTGCACTCGTGGGGAACGAGTTTCAGAAGCAGAGGGTTTGTTGATGATCATGGGCGCGCTTGTCGGTACTGGCGACATTTCTCTGCTCTCCGGTGATACCTCTACTCCTGCGCTTCCTTTTGATGGTAGCTCAGGCACCGCCATACTTGCTTTCTCAGGTGGTAATGAAGTCTTGAATGTCACACTCAATGCTGTGGGCTTCGCTGATGAGCCAATCGACGATATGGCGTCCTTGCCGCCGGTAGGAGTGTTATGAATGCCTTTCTTCATCATCATCATCTTCTCCTTCGTTTTGTCTGGGTCCCACTTCAAGATATGCTTTATATCACTCACATTGATCTTGGACTTTTCCTTTGATTCCGCCATGGTATCTAGAAAACTACTTGCAGGATTCGCAGTCTTCTGAGTACAAATCGTCGACGTGTTAGCTTTAGTCCAATGGTCAAAGCTTAGTACTAAATCACGAACCTTTATCGGCGTAATAGCCTTGCTGGGTACGGTAGGTGTTGCTTCACTCCCCATCATAGCATCGTCGTCGTCATCGTCGTCGTCATCGTCGTCGTCGCTCTGGTTTGCAATCACTCGAAGCGCTGGGCCCCCTGTATTCACATAATAAGCACAAGCGAACTCGTTAGTCCAGCAAAACATAAACAGCACTAGCAATCCTCCTCCGTACCAAGCTGAAAGCGTAAAGGCGGGTGGTAGGTTTTTCTGGACGTGGACAGCGTCTTGAGACTTGACCGCGTGGGGATCGAGGGCGTCGTCAGCAGCGGCGATTTGTTCGAATTATGCGGAGCCTTAGACGCGGTCGAAAAACCTGCTCCGTTCCGAGTATGGCTAACTGGCGTTGCATTAGACGGGGTCGTCGCCGAACGAACTGGGCCTGCCACTGGCGTTGCAATAGACGGAGTCGTCGCTGTACGAACTGAACCTGTCACTGGGCCGTCTCGTCCTCGGCTAAATGGCGTCGTATCCGCTGGAATAATCGACGGGTGGAGCGGTGTCGCCACGCGAGTAGTAGTGAGTGCGCTCTGCGTTCTGTGCTTATCCTCCACGAAACTGTTCTGTGTCCGTCGTAGTGTCCTCAACGCCAACACCTTTTGTTCCTGCGGTGAGCCTGAGAAGGCCGCAACCCATCCTGCTCTGCCTGCAACGACCTTCTTCAGCAGCTGCTCCTTCTGGGTCGGTGTGAGTGCATCATTGTCCACTCCTCGCTCCAGAACCTCCTCCGCCGCGTCCTTGTTCCCCGCCGCATACTCAAAGGCCGCCTCCTCCTCATACAACAGCGGCTGCTTCTCGCCCACTCGTCGCTTCTTCATCTCACGGAAGTTCTGCCGCACTCCAGCCTCAGTACTACATATGCAAACACTATGTCAGCTATACTCAAGTCAAGTCAGAAACACCACCCACATACTCGCTCAGTTTGGCCAGCATAATGCGCATCTCCGTGTATCCGGCAGTCTGTCGCGCCTCCTCCGAGTCCACGCAGGTCAGAGCGCGTTTCAGTAGTCGTATCTTGTTGTACTTGGCGGGATTTCCAACCAATGGGCAGCGCAGCAGCTCCAGCCACGCATCAACAGACAGAGGGGCCTCTTTGAGCGCGATCACGAGCCGCAGTCGCTTCTCCGTGGGCTTATCCAGCATAAAGAGGGAGCGCGCATTTTCCCCGAAGTGCAGAATCTGCATCGGCTGGCCTCGAGTATATCTGTCCGTATACCGCACAGTGGGTAAGGGCAACTCCTCCTGAAGCGAACCGATTGCAGACTCAGGCGGCTGGTTCTCTTTGTCGTCGGGCGCCTCCATCTTGATCCTTCGCCTCGTAGGGAGGTGCGAGAGTGCTTCCCGCGGGCGCTTGCGGCCTCTGGCCGAGGCCGGCGTGTCGAGCGCTATGGTTGCGCACAAGGAGTGATGGTCGCGCGTACTGCTCTGCGCGCGGAATTCCAAGTGAAAAGCAAAGGACCAGCCGATTGGCAATTAATGGAAATATGAGGTGTTGATTGGCTGAAATACGATTTGAATTATCAGTCTAGCAATTGCAGACACCATGAGAAAGACGGTGGACGATGCTGCCTTCTCTGGGCCACTTCTCGTCTCTCGAGCAGCATGAGCGGCGCGTATTTTGTGAGTAGGACGGAGCTTCTTGTCTGGTTGAACACGCTGTGCGCCATACAGCTGACGACCGTGGAGCAGGCGAGCTCGGGCGCCGTGGCGTGTCAAGTGCTGGACTTGCTGTACCCTGGCATAATCCCCATGAACCGAGTGAACTGGACGACCACGCAGCCGCACGAGTGTATGCACAACTACAAGTTACTGCAGAAAAGCCTTTTGGCCCTCCATATTGACAAGAATATTCCTGTGGACAAGCTCATCCGCGGTAAATACCAGGACAATCTCGAGTTCCTGCAGTGGCTTAAGGCGTTCTATGACCACCACGAGCCTCCTCTGCAGCCCTACGACACCTGTGCGCGGCGTTCTAAACGCAAAGGCGGTGCTCGGTATAACCAGAAGCTTGGAGGTTCTCCCGTGAAGAAGAGAGCGAGAGTTGCTACCACGGGTCGACGGTGTTCGGCTGATGCAGCGGAGGCGGAATTCGCTGCGGTGCTGAAGAAGATGCAGGCCATGAAAATCAAGAGCAACGGACTGATGGAAGAGAGGAATGCGCTCAAGGCAGAGACCTGCGCGCTCCGTGAGAAGGTACGTCTTAATTAAGTTTGGCAGTATGAGCCTTTGTTGCTGAGGTGTGCTGCTTGCTGAGGAGTGCTGCCTCGTGGTGACCAGGCTGAACGGGTCAAGGGTGAACGCGACTTCTACGTCAACAAGTTGGAGGCGATAGCGGAGTTGGTGCACGACGCCGAGCTTTCGAAGGCCACGAATGCGCAGACCAACCTGCTCGGATTATCGATCCTCGACGTGCTGTTCGCGACGGAGGAAGACGAGGGAGGAGAATGAGTTGCCATTTTGAGAAAGAGCTCAAAGTACTCGACCCAAACACGGCCCAAGAATGTTGAGCCCAGTGTGGTGTGTAAGATACAATCAACGTCTGAAAGTACCGTATGAGCTGCAAAAACCATGGTTCCGGTTTAGATTCCAGAATCAAAAGCGCATCCGATGGAGACACGTCAAGCCAACTAAACCTCAGGGATCAGTGTCAATGGGGCACCCAAGCAAGCATTGATGAACCGTGTCGCACATGAAATCCAAGCCCCGCAGGAGAACCGATAGCACCTTTAAAAAGCATCGCCAAGCTCATCACTTTTCTGGCTCATAATCACGGTAGAAAAGGGCAGGGGGCAAGCAGGCCAGATAAATACCGGTACATGTATTGCTTGCAATCCGCAGCTCTTGCTCACAATTGAAAAAGCTTTACTGCAGACACTTGGACCACCTCCAGAACCCACCATGGCAGAAACCACAACTCAGCAGCCCAAGCTCTACATCTACGACTTCTGTCCGTTCAGTTGTCGTGCACGCGTTGCGCTGGGGCTCAAGAAAGTCAAGTATGATGTCGTGTTCATGGCATTTGACGATATCTCGACACCAACAAGTCTGGTCGGTACCAAGGCAGCTCCGATTTTCGTGCCGGTGGGCGAGAACCCCTTCACGGAGAGCTGGGACGTCGTGAGCTACGTGGACAAGAACTACGGCGACGGTCCCATCATCAAGGAGGCTTCGGGTCGTGAAGATCTGGCCAAATGGATCGAGTCTGCTATGCCCTCGCTGAATACGCTGTACAACCCTCGACTGTACGCTGCCCCATTGCCGGAGCTCACCCTTCGTGCGTCGCGTGAGTTCTTCAAAACCAAGCGAGAGGCCTCCATTTCATTCAGCGAGGCACTTGCCAAGACCCCGAAGCTCGTGCAGAAGGTCAATCAACTGCTACTGGAGCTTGAACCCATGCTGTACTCGAATCACTCCGTCAACGAGGAGCTCAGCTACGACGACCTGGATCTGTTCGGTCGACTGCGCGCCCTCACGCTCGTCAAGGGCATCGAATGGCCCACCACGGTGCGTGAGTTCATGGAATTCATCTCGGAAACCGGCGATGTGCCCATGTTCGACGCTATTGTCAAGATCTAAGCAGAAATGTTCACACAGTAACCAAATGTTTCACCAATTTGCTCTACATTGTCACCCTAAAATTCATGAAATCCTCGCTAAGTGTCGGTTCGGAACAGTCGGGTCATTCCAAGACTTGAGCCTTCTCTCTCTCTTGATAACGATGTACCAGACGCAAGATGGTGCTGGGAGCAGCTACACGTCAACGATATACGGGTTTATCCGGGACCAAAAGTACGAGGAAGCAGTGCGCATCCTCCAGATCGAGTTAGAGAACCATCCGCATAGTCGAGCAGCTTTGTCGCTGCTGGGATACTGCTACTACCATATGCAGCTCTTTCACCAGGCCGTTGGCATGTACGAGCAACTGTGTGCCAATTACCCAGAGGTGGACGAGTACCAGCTCTATCTAGCGCAGTCACTGTACAAATCCGGGCAATATGACGCAGCTTCGAGACGAGCTAGTCAACTGGAAAGCGAACAGTTCGCACAACGCGTGCATCTGCTGAGAGCGGCCTCATACTACGAGCAGAACGACATTAAAGCCACACGCTCTGTGCTGGAAGAGTGTCTACCCGACGACCCCACCACGATCGTATTCGACGGAGCTATCGAGTACAAGGAAGGTCGCTACGAGGCTGCACGTGCCAAGTTCGCAGACGCCCTCAACATCCTAGGCTACCAGCCAGATTTGTCCTATAACATCGCGCTCTGCTTCTTCAAGATGAAACAATACGGTAACGCCATGCGGCAAATAGCCGAGATCATTGAAAAAGGGGTCCGAGACCACCCAGAGCTAAGTGTAGGCAGTAAAAGCGAGCAAAACGCCGACGTCAAGTCCGTTCGAAACTCGACGGTACTACGCGAGACTGCTCTTGTTGAAGCATTTAATCTCAAAGCTGCTATTGAGTACGAGATGAAGAACTACAAAGGAGCTCGAGACGCACTGCTGGACATGCCGCCTCGACAGGAGGAAGAACTGGACCCGGTATCGCTGCACAACTTCGGCCTCATGAACATGGACGTGGATCCTAACGGAGGCTTCAAGAAGCTCAATTTCCTGCTACAAAACCCGCCGTTCCCGGTTGAAACATTCTCGAACTTGCTGATCTTGTACACCAAGCACGGATTCCACGATCTCATGGCCGATGTATTGGCAGAGAACGCTCATCTGACGTTCCAGTTATTGTCGAAGGACTTTTACGACTTTATGGACGCCACCGTGACACTGCAGACCTCCCCGGAGGACGCCTATCGCAAGTATGATGAGCTGGCAACGAAGCACGTTGAAGGGTTACGTAAACTGACCAAGAAGATCCAGGACGCACGTCTCGCCCAGTCCAACGAGGACATTAAAACATCTCTGAAGGCGTACGATGATGCTCTTGAAGACTTCATGCCCGTGCTAATGGCACAGGCTAATATCTACTGGGAACGTGGCAACTACACACAAGTGGAGAAGATTTTCCGCCAGACGGCTGAGTTCTGCTCGGAGCACGAGGCTTGGAAGCTCAACGTGGCGCACGTGTTCTTCCTGCAGGGCAACAAGTACGAACAGGCCATTCAATACTACGAGCCGTTCGTGAAGAAACACCAGGACAACTTACTGGATGTACAGGCTATTATCCTGGCCAACCTGTGTGTGTGCTACGTTATGAACACTGACAACGAGAAAGCCGAGGAATTGCTGCGCTCCATCGAGCGAGAGGAGGAAGAAGAATCGAGTCGCGACCCCGATAAACGGCTCTTCCACCTCTGTATTGTGAACCTTGTGATCGGCACGCTGTACTGCTCCAAGAACAATTACGACTTTGGGATTTGTCGAGTCATGAAGAGCATGGAGCCGTATCACCGCAAGCTTGGGCCAGACACTTGGTACTATGCCAAGCGCTGCTTCCTCGGGTTGGCGCTCACGCTAGCGAAGCACATGACCACCATTCGTGACTCCACGATGGATGATATCCTCGAGTTCCTCGACTGCGCAGACCAACATGGCAAGGATATCTTCACGACAACTGAAGCCGACCAAAAGAGCGCAGGCATGACGGGAAATGATGCGATCCAGCACACTATCAGCTACGAGGTACGTGACCTAAGACCCAGTTTATCTGCAGTTGATCTTCTCCACAAGCTGATTTTGCTCTTACGATTGTTGCTCACAGGCTCGAGTTCTAAAGCGAACATTCCTCAAGTTACGCTCTTAGGACGAAGAAGGACGTTCGTCAAAGCACATTCCATTGGAAAGGATGTGAGCGATAACATATATTCGATTTCCATTTGTTACTACTCAATTGATGGAGTCTGTCGCCACGAACTCATGATTTACAAACTCAAAATACTGATGGTCACTCGTTGGACAGCCTGGGAACGCCTTAATTAACCAAGCGAGTAAGGTCCCAGGAGTTTCATTTTTTTTTCACCTCACTCCAGCAAAAACCACGCAAGTATTGCGAAATCTTATGCTCGCGTCAGTCGCTGGCACCATTGACGTTGGTTACGTCGGAGGTTGCTGTCTGGGTCTCGTAGTGTTCTGGTAGTTGGGCCGTTTAGAATACCATAGACACGAAAAATTACAAGACCAGGAGCCACCAGTGCGTGGCTACCGACATCACGCGATGGGTGCGTTACAGCAGAGCGGGTGACCTCTTGGAGACCTGCATCGCCTTCCGGAGATCACTACGCAATTCACCAACCTCTCGACAAGTGCACCAACCGAGCCAATCTTCAGTATGGAGTCAGGCTACACCACCACCACCCCACCAGTCATCGACATCACTAACAAGTCCAGCACCTACGCTCCTTACCCGGATACGCCGTACTCTCCTCGACAGGTCGACCGCTGCGAGCGCTCACTGCACCACACCAATCGCAGTCAGTACTCTCGAGACGAAGATCACCACAAGCAGTGGTTCGTGACCAGTAACCCCCACCTGCGTGAATGTTACTCCGAATTCCTCGGCACCTTCGTCATGATCTCCTTCGGCATGGGCGTCAACAACCAAGTCGTTCTCTCGAAAGAAAAAGAAGGCACGTGGCTCAGTATCAACCTGGCGTGGGGTATCGCTGTGCTCATGGGTGTATATTGCTCTGAAGGAGTGAGTGGTGCTCACTTGAACCCAGCCGTCACACTGGCTCACGCTGTATACGGTCGTCTTCCTTGGCGCAAGGCACCTGGCTACGTCGTAGCTCAGCTTCTCGGAGCTTTTGTCGGTGCATTCGCCATCTACCTGCTCGACTACCAGCGTCTACACAAGGCTGACCCAGACAAAGAAACCATGTTCCACAACTTCGCTACTCACCCGAACCCAGAGATCTCCAACCTCACCGCCTTCTACACAGAAGCTCTAGCTACGGGAATGCTCTTGCTGTGCGTGTACGCCATCACGGACCAGCGCAACCGTTCACCTGGTACCGTTGGTACTCCGTTCGCGTTTGCACTTATGATCATGGCGCTCGGCATGAGTTTTGGCATGAACACGGGCTACGCTATGAATCCAGCCCGCGACTTCAGTCCCCGCCTGCTTACCTTCTTCGCTGGCTACGGCTCCAAGGTCTTCACGGAGAACAGCTACTACTTCTTGGTCCCAATGTTCGCACCGCTCATCGGAGGCGTCATCGGTGCAGGCGCCTACGAAATCCTCGTGCAGGTGCAGCACCCGCACGATCCCTCCGAGTTCTAATCGCTCGTCAATTTGAAGAGAAAGTACTGAGGGACAACGAACTAGCACAACCAACGCCTGCAAATAGCTCGTACGCATAGATCTTATCCATGTTATGGACAGCAACATATTATTTTATCCTTCGTTATTGTCTTGAAAACATATTCAATAGACCTGGGACGGAGACACGACCAAGCTTATTACTAGTTTGCAGTAAGGCCTACCTTAATACCTCAAGAAGCTCCAAGACGGAGATGTCGAACGTCATCTTCCAGGTACAACAGTGCTGAATCTAAAGCGCCACGTAGGCTTAAACACCGTATTCATCAACATTGTTGAATCAACACTGCCGAAAACACGTTATCCCAATATCTATATTCAGCCAATCACCAATCGAGATTTATAACAATCCTGGCAATCACACTTACCCGTCCCAGGTGTTGATGCGCCACGTTATCTACTTCAACGATCCATGGACTTTGTCCTTGGTAAATTCACTCTCAATTTTGCAAAGCGCAACACAAGTCAATGAGCGCCACGAAGGTGAGCTTTAGCGCCATAAATGATGATTGCTGCAGCGGAGCGCACACCACAGACCCGACGCCGTACATTCATGCCCGCGATACTCACGTTCCCATTATTGATCACGAGTCCTCGCTCAATGCGGACTACCGCGAGCCCACCAAGCGACAACTATTCGTCACGCACAACGCGCACCTGCGCGAGTGTCTGGCCGAGTTCTTGGCCACGGTCTTAGCCATCGCCTTCGGACTCGGAGGCATCGCTCAAAATGCCCTTTGGAATGGTGGGGGAGATACTATGACCGTCAGCGTTGGGTGGGGAGTGGCCGTGATGCTCGGCACATTCGTCGCGGACAGTATCAGTGGCGCTCAGATTATCTCTGTCATTACGGTCACCAACGCCGTGTACGGCCGCATGCCCTGGTGGAAGGTTCCAGGTTACATGATCGCACAAACACTCGGTGCGTTTGTCGGTGCGGCACTGATCTACGTCCTGAATGCGCAGAAGATCCGACGTGAGGATCCAAACCAGGAAACGATGTACAAGCTTTTCATAACGTACGCACGCGACGGCGTCTCAAACTACACGGCGTTCTATACGGAAGTGCTGGCGTGCGCGAGCATCATGTTGGCTTCGTACGCTATCAAGGACAGACGCAACCGCTGGCCCGGCAACAGAGGCACTCCATTCGCTTTGGCACTGCTGGTTACCGCCATTTCGTGTGCGTTCAGCTCAAACTCTGGTCTGGGCATGAGCCCGAACCGAGACTTCGGTCCTCGCCTTTTCACGTATATCATCGGGTATCACATGGTGTTCACGGAGGACTCGCACTACTTCTGGATCCCAATTGTAGCACCATTAATCGGAGGTGTCATCGGTGGCGGGCTTTACATCCTTTTCGTCGAGATGCAGCACCCAGAACTCCCGAACAAAGCAACTCCGGATCGAGAACGAGTTCTTGAAAATATGTAGAGGATTAGACTCTACCGCAAAAAAAAAAAAAGAAGATAAAAATTAGACCGCTGCAATCTATAATAATGCTACGAGCATTGACAACCCCTAATAATACCACAATTTACATGCAGTATTTTGCCTTTAAAAAAGCTTCTACGTCGACCCATTCGCGCAGTTAGATAAACTTGGATCCTTACCAAGTATATCGTCAACCACATTGTGTTCGTAAATTGCAGGTGACAACGCTCGCAGGACAGTACGGTTCACATCCCAATCATACTTTGAAGAAGGTGGCTTTCTCCATCCGATGAGTGGAGCACATGGTATTGCATCTCACCACCACATTATGGCAACTATTTTTTGCCTTCTGTCCGTTTGTCGCATGACTCGTGAGGCGAAGGAAAACTCGTACAATATCGGAAGCTTCGTGGCTCTAGTCGTGGACATCTGGGAGGCGACTTTGCTCTAAATGAACAGCATTCGCTACCCCCAACTGCCATAGGCACCACACAGCACGAGGTTCTGTTTGACATCTGACTAACCGGCTTCAACATTGCAAGTCGCTCGGCATCGTAGGCGTCCGTTCATTCTTCATTCCACTGCCTTCAAAGTACGTCCAAGCCCACAACTCATCGTAACCATGGAGGAACCAAGTTTCGTTAACAGTGGTCAGTACGTCAGCGATCTCATCGAGAGATCCGGGCATCATAGCGGTGGCAAGACGCCCAACTTGAATCGCTACCCGTCAACCCCGCACACGCCGATGCACCGCCGACCGGGACAGGCACCGTACAACTTCGCTAACACGCCATACACCCCGCGACGCCGCAATGCTTCCATGCACTCAGTGCTCCACCAGACGAACCGTAGCCAGATATGGCTCGCAGACGACAAGACCAGGAAGCTGCCCATCATATTGAAGAGTGTGCATCTACGCGAGTGTCTCGCCGAGTTCTTAGGAACGTTCATGCTCTGCATCTTCGGTCTCGGCGTGAACAACCAAGTCGCGCTGTCACAAGGGGACAATGGGTCGTGGTTGAGTATCAACATTTGCTGGGGCATCGCTCTGCTCATGGGTGTGTACATCGCGGAAGGAGTCAGCGGTGCACACCTCAACACTGCCGTGACCTTCACACACGCAATGTTTGGCCGTATTCCATGGTGGAAGCTGCCAGGATACGCGCTCGCACAGACTTTAGGCGCGTTCGTCGGCGCTGGACTGATCTACATCTACCAGTATCAAAACATCATGGAAGAGGATCCGCACAAGATGACTATGCACGCCAACTTTGCGACGTATCCGGACGAGAAAATCTCCAACCTTACTGCGTTCTACAGCGAGGCGTTGGCTACGGGGTTACTCCTGATAGCAATCTACGCTATCACTGATGAGCGGAACCGCGGTGCAGGCACAGTTGGCACGCCGTTCGCCTTCTCTCTGCTCTTCATGGGGCTTGGAATGGCTTTTGGCATGAACACCGGCTACGCGTTGAACCCGGCGCGAGATTTTGGCCCACGGTTGCTGACGTACTTAGCTGGCTTCGGCTCCAAGGTGTTTAGCAGCAGCAACTACTACTTTTGGATCCCGATCCTTGGACCAATGCTGGGCGGTGTCATCGGCGCTGGGGCCTACATTTTGCTGGTGCAGATCCAGCATGACGTTGATGAGGATGAGGAAGACGCGTAGGCGAACGTAGATTGAGTGTCAATTATACAAAATACTTCATACATTCTTCACATAGCTCCAATCTTGCTAGTCCTCTTACGAGGCAAGTTTCACGCGCATATCAACGAGTCTGAGGCGATGTCTCCAGTGAGAAAAACTGCAGGATATATGCTGTATCAAGTGCTCTGTCGCAGCCATATATACTGAAGAGTTTGGGACGTTCCACACGAGACCACCTGCTCGACTGGCTGGCAGCTATCGCGGCATTTGGTTTCGAAAACAGCAGAGCTAATACAGATGACGAACATGCACCACACAAGTACCCCGTATCATTGCGTGAAGCTAGCAAGCTCCACATAGAGCACCACGTGTTAAAGTGTCACTTATGAGGCACTCGACATGAAAAATCTCCTGTTATCCACAAAGCACGAGACTGCTTTGGATCCTCTCACTATTCGTTTCTTCCAGCAACCACCCCTTGAGCCAACATGGAGGAAGCAAGCTTCGCACACAGTGGAGATATCTTCTCCCTCACCGACAAGTCGGGATACCAGATCCCTTACTACATCAAGACGGGAGGAGCAGCCGGAGAAAATGTTGGACACCGTCGACGGCTGCCTCGATCGTACTCGACGCACTCAGTGCTGCATGAAACCAACCGCAGCCACGTGTACATCACTGGCAGCGCCCGGGAGCACATCCCGTTCGTGACCAAGAGCGTGCACATGCGGGAGTGTCTGGCCGAGTTTCTCGGCACGCTCGTGTTCCTCTGCTTTGGAATCGGCGTCAACAACCAGGTTAATCTCTCCGACGGCGCCAACGGCACGTGGCTCAGTGTCAACATTTGCTGGGGCATTGGCGTTCTCATTGGCGTCTACGTTGCAGAAGGTATCAGCGGCGCGCACTTGAACACCGCCGTCACGTTCACCCACGCAGTATTTGGACGTCTTCCATGGTGGAAAGTGCCAGGCTACGCAGCGGCCCAAACAATGGGAGCGTTCTGTGCCTCCGCTCTCGTCTACGTGCTGCACTATCAGCGTCTTATGGAGGAGGACCCGAACGGAAAGACCACACAAGGCAACTTTGCGACTTACCCCAAAGACAACATCTCTAACCTCACTGCCTTCTATAGCGAGACACTGGGAACCGCAGTGCTGCTCATGGCCATCTACGCCATTACCGACGAACGCAACCGAGGCGCAGGCCCCGTCGGTACTCCGTTCGCGTTCGCGTTGCTTTTCATGGCTCTCGGCATGGCGTTGGGCATGAATACCGGCTACGCTTTAAACCCGGCGCGCGACTTCGGTCCTCGTTTATTCGCCCTACTTGCTGGTTACGGCCCCAAGGTGTTCTCCGCGAACGCCCACTACTTCTGGGTCCCGATCATTGGGCCTCTCGTAGGCGGCGTCATGGGCGCTGGAGCGTATTTCTTCATTGTGCAATTACAGGAGGACACTGATGAGGAAGGGACCGAGTAGTACTTCCCTAATACAATGCTGTGAATATGGCTCCGATCTATCGATATGTGCTAATTAATGGTACGAAGCTTGCGAGACAACCTCAACGCTAGGGGGAGCGTGTGATGACGCTCTGTTAGGTCGTCTTTTTCAGTAGGAATATAGATATCTGGACCAGAGAAACCGCGAGACTGCCTGGAACCACTTTCGGAGTCGCGGAGGCAGCACGAGGCCCACCTGTACCCGTTGTGCGACGATCGCGCCGTCCTCGTCCAGCACGTCGGCGATGCCGTATTTCAGCATTCCTAGATGGACGTCGAGCATAGGCCTCGGAGACCTCGAAACGCTTAAAGTGTAGGAGAGCTATAGGTAACCACAAGAGCAGGAGAAAACAGGTAAGCCAGAGCTATCATGGCCGGAGGAAGTATGTCGTGGTAAGTCTTGCCTGGGCGCTTGAGATTGGAGAATGGACAGGATGGCGCCTGTGCTACATCGCGAGCCTTTGGCGCATGCCAAGAAACGCAAACATGGCTGCATAGATGACAATTTTAAAGTTCTGTTCTTGTGCACAGTGCATATGAAGGGACGCTTTACTAAATCGCTGATACTAGCTTTTGAAAAGTAGTCCGGACTTGGGGATGGATTTTTCTCAACGTCTTCCGAGCACGCAGTAACGGTAGACAAGTTTTCAGACTGCGGAGATAGTGTACATGTAAGTTAGTGCTAGAAGTAGAAAGTCGAGGACGAGTAGGCAGCGGCACAGACTCGTCATTCAAAATTTCGCTGCGCAGTCTGCAAGTCAACCCACCCACCACTCCCTAGCGCGATTTATATCGCGATCATCTGCTAATCAAGCTTCTCCATCAAGTTTGCTGGATTCCCACATTGTACACGTCGGTAGCATGAAGGATTTTTTTTCAGGCTACTTTTGATGAAAGGTGGTCTTCTATTTTGTTTTAACCCGCTCGTGTTAATTATTATTTTTCTATAGAAGTAGAGCTTGAAATAACACTCGAATAGTAGCCCTACTCGACTCTATCAAGAAGTTTGTATGATAATATGCCTAACCCTATAGAATGGTTTACGACCGCCCATTGGCCCCATGTTCGCTGGTGTATTAATGGACTGCCTACACATTTTTTTTTTTTTTTATTTATTTTTATATTAGTAAGGTGTATTGCGTTACTGTCACCGAAGCGCCTAAACTCTAATACCCAATCTTCATGGTTAATTTCTACCCTATGAAGTCGTACCGCCCCCGCCCGTACTCGGCCACGTCTCTCCTTCGTATCCCGCACTCCTTAACTGAGCCTAAGCTCAATCTTCTCCATCTCTACCTTCTAGCCATCGAGTGATGTCTCCTGTTATCCTGTCCTGAACCACCTGCATAAGGGCATGGTTCGGACCTTCCTGTGGATCATAGACGATGCCCCTCTTCGTGTCCATAGCGATATTCGCTAGTTTATCCGCAGTCTTGTTGAACTGTCGATAGTGGTGGGTCCAGCTCGCTATGTTACATTTGTCTGCTAGCAACCTCGCTTTCTCATACCACCAGCGCAGTTTCCTTGAACGTGGCGTTCTTCGATCTGCCATCACCCCCAGTATCATCGCACTATCCCCCACAATGTGGAGACTCTGCCATTTCTTGTGGTGTGCATGTTGCAGGACTATGTGAAGTCCAACAAACTCAGCTATATTGTTCGTAGTCGTCCTTTGGCTGAGTGACGTGGCCGCACCCCACACCACTGTGGGCCTTCGTTCTAATCCCCCCAGCTCCACGACTACACTTCCGCTTCCTCCGGGCCCCGGGTTCCCCCGGGAGCCATCATCGAAGAAAGCAACTCGCTCCGTCGAATCAGCTGCACCCTCCATCCTTGGCCGATCTGCGGACACCCATCGTGCCCTTATGGCATCCGCCACTGCCAGCCGACTCCTTGCCGGTCCCTTTAGGGGAAACAGACTCAGTCTGTATCTGGCAAAGACGTCAGATATCGCCGCTCTCCACCTTGCCACAGCCGCCTCAAGTGATCTCTCTATTGTCTCCTCCGGATGCGCGTTCTCCAGATCGTCGTTATCGTCGCCACGCATCCCCGTTCCCAAAGTGTTTGGGCCACGTCATGCATGACTGCCCACGTCTCATCATCTTGATCTGCACCCCAGTCTTGTAGCCATGCAGGCACCCGTTGAATTTCCAGACTGAAGATGCACGTGAAAGTTGCTGTTGTTTGACCTTGTGTATTATCCGCACCAACCTGTCCCCAGGCCTCCATCCATGTGGTCCAGAAAACTTGTGCTTCTGGGCATGACCAAGCCAAGTGTTCCTGGCCGCCATCTCCATCCCCACAGCTGGCACTAGCACATCTGTACCCTTTTACATCCCTTCGCCACAGTCGCAGTTTCCATACTTTCAGCTTGAGCCAACTTTGATTCCGGTACTGCGTAAGACCCTCCAAGTGATGGAACTGTTTCCATGTGAGCAACTCCAGTGCGTCGGCCAAGGCTTTGTGCTGTTCTCTTCCTTTGTGTACCACCTCTTTTTGACCTTCGAGTGCTTTCTTGATACTCTTCGTGCTGAGCATCGCCCTGTATTGTTTCTTTGAGCGTTTCCACCTCCTCTTCCCCACCCAAAGCGGCCGCATTCGCCTTAAAGTGGGGTGAGGTGACTCCCATACCGAGCTTTCGCTCACTTGTAGCTTTTGTGCTATCGCTTTCTCTGGGGGGGGGGGGGGCGGTCCTCTCGTTTTGGTCCCATATCCGTTGCTCTGTATTGCCCCATTGATAAAGGATGCATTTACTCTCCTGTCTTTCATCCACCCGGAAGGTGTGATGTGGGTCATCCACCCCATGGTGGACCCGAAGCCATTGCGCCTCCTCTTTCGAGAGATAGGGCTTTCCATCATCGCTCAGTTTCCTGAGCTGATCTACAAAGCAGAGGTGTGTCTGGTTGCTCGTAAGCGGCAGCGCCATGGTTCCAGGGGAACACACCACCACACCCGTCCGTCGGCATCTGACGAGTATGAGCTCTCTCATCTTCTTGAGTCCCCTGTTCTCAATTAGCAGCCGGTAGTCTTGCCACGGCCTCCGCTGTCCTTGTGCATCCCTTGGGTGTAGTACCCTAAAAGGTAGCTCTCCTATTGTATCCGTAAGACACCTTCCCTTGTTCATCTCTCGTTCTCGTTTTAGCTGCAGTAGTGGTCCCGCCGCCAGCTGCTCAAGGGCTATTGTCAACCCGTCAGAGCACCACCTCGTGGTGGCTCCGTTGCTGAATCTCAGCTTGCATCTCACTTCTGCTTCCTCCTCTTCCCCCGTATCTTCCAACCCTCCAGTCGACGCATGTGCCGCTGCTACCACCGGTATTCCCGTCTTCCACATTGAGTCCCGCAGCTTCGCGTCCAACACTACACCGCTCGGTAAAATGGCGTCGGCCTCACCTTCCGTACCCTGTAGTAGCGAGCCCACCACTTGCTTAGTGATGTCCGTCGTGGTCGCCCACTGCTCAGCCGCCGACGCCGCCATCGCAACAACCTCCGTTTGTAATTGGGGGACCCCCAGTCCCGCTTTGGTCACTGCTAAACTCGCTATGTTTTTTCGAAGCCACCCCGCCGGTACGCTGACTGGGTTTGTAAATGACGACTTCCATATGAAGTTTCTTAGTCTGTGGTCCGCTTCCCTGATCAATTCTGGCGTCGGTCAGGCATGCCGAGCTACGAAGAGCAGCTTGGGAACTATGATGACACGTGCGATCATCGCGCGTTCCTGTGCGGAATTCGTTTTCCGCACTGCCAACGCCAGCCGCACCGTGAGTGCTTCAAAAGCCTTGGTCCACGCAGCACCGACTGTATCCTCCGGTCCTGTCATGTGGCCGAGGCATCTCGTCAACTTTGTCTCTGCTACCTGATTTGTATCCCTGTGTTCCGACTCTGAGTCACCGCAACCGTCCCCGACCTTGTCCTGTCCCAGCCGTATCGCTGTGGATTTCGCAACGTTGAGTCGCAGTCCCGAGACCGCTGAACACCTGTGTACTGTTGGCAGAGCCTCTTCCTGCATTTGCTTCGCTGCCAAATACACCACCGTATCATCCGCGAAGCCCCCCACTTGTACCTCTCGTTCGTTCTCCTCCCCCTTGAGGGTGATACCCCTTAGTTCCGTTTTACCTCAATGGCGTCATAAAGCGGGCCCACCGCAATGATGAAAAGCAAGAGCGCTAACGGGCACCCTTGTCGTATTCCGCTAATCACGCTCATGCTGTCGGATAAGGTCCCATTTGCCATAAACTTCACCGATGTATGTTGGTGCATTGCCTGTATCGCCCTGATGAAGAGCGGCGGGAAACCCTTGGCCCGCAGTATCTTGAATAGGTACGCTCTGTCTAGAGAATCGTACGCCTTTGCGAAGTCCAGCAGAAGCACCTGCGCATTGCTTAGAGTCTCATTGTTGTGTGCTGCTTTCTTGGCCGCTTCCAAGATATTGATAGCATCATGAATCATTCGTAATCCAAATTGGGTAGCATGTACCAACTTCCGTATGTACTTATGCACCCTCCACGCTAATATCCGAGTTAGGATCTTATAGCCCGTATTCAGCAAGGCGATTGGTCTGTAGTTGAGAGCATTGGCGGTATTGCCTCCTTTCGATATACTAAATATGTATGCCTCCGAGAAGGTCTCAGGCATCTTTCCTTGTTGCATACATGCATTATAGAGCCTGGTTAGAAGTGGCGTTAGGAGGCTGTGATAGTCCTTGTACCACTCATTACCCAGGTTATCTGGGCCACACGACTTGCCCAGCTTGCACTTTGCGATTGCTGCTGCAACCTCGTCTTCAGTTATTTCGTCATCGAGTTCTGTTACGTCTGTCTTCTGCCACCTCTCCATGTATTTCTGGATGAATGCATCTGCTTCTCCTGGTGAGCCCGCTATCCCGTTGAGGCATGCGAACCAGTGGTCCGTCAGAATTGATGTCTTGTCGTGTATGTCCCTGGGAGGGGCTCCTGCTTTCTGATTCAGCGTGGGTATGATGTTATCCCCATATTTCGTTGAGAGTCGTTGAAAAAAAAACTTTGCTGATGTCGTCGATGTCCACACATTCCGATTCTGCAGCATGCGTCTTTTTAACGCCCGATACTGCTTCTGGTTCGTGCGCAGTGCTTTGACCCAGTCTTTCCTTTGTTTTGATGAGGCCGGCGTGTCAGTTTGAATAGCGTTGATCTTTTTCTTGAGTCTCCCTATCCTTTGTCGGTAGCCGTTGTTGGTACGCTGTCTCGCTTCCTTTTTTAGTGCAATGATGTCCGCTTCTAGCTGCCTCTTGAAATGGTCCCATTGTTCTATGAGTGCGGTGTCCGCTGCCTCAGTGATAGACGTGATGAAGTCGTTTATTCTGTGTGCTATCATATCCTTCGTAGCGGCTTCCACATACATTGTTGGGGGGTAGACCACCACCCTCTTACACATTCGGATGGCCCCGTTGGGGGTAGTGCATCTCCATGATGACCCCGCAATGGTCCGAATCACAGATGCCTGTGTCCACCGACACCCCTCGCACTTACTTCCAGTCGCTGGTGCTTACATACCACCTATCCAGCCTGGAAGAGGATCTCGTGGCCCCCGGTCCTGCATGTCTGTACGTATGTTGTACTACCGCATATGCATTCCTTTCCTGCTCCGTACTCCCATTGGGAAAGCATGAGCCGAAGCGTCGACCAGTGCATTCCGCTGGAGAAATTACCGGAGCCCATGTGCACCGACATCTTCTCCTCCTCCAGATCCGTTCCTGTCGAAATCTGCGTTGAGCACGCAGTTGAAGTCACCCCCCATGATGACTCCTACTCCAATTGGAAACTGGACCTGCTTTAGTTTATCGTAGAATAATATTCGGGTGGATCCATTCGAAGGAGCGTAGATGTTCACAAAGATGTATTGCTTGCCTTGGATTCGAGCGCTCGCCATCACCAAGTGCTCGCTCCAGTGCTTCTGTCCCCACCCTTCTAGTGCTTTTACTGTTCCGTATGGGTATGTTAAGATTGCCACCCTGGCTCTTCTTCCTTTGCTTGGGGCCCATAGCGACATCTCGCTGGCAAATGCCCGCTTGCAACCCCAAATTGCCGCATATTGTGCGGCTGCTGCTTCCGTTTCGTGTCCATGCAGGTGAGTTTCCTGCAGGAATACTATATCCTTGACTCCTGTCTCGATTATCTATTTCAGTCCTTGGAGACAAACTCCAATTGCTCTGCCAGTCCCCGTACGTTGTACGTGGCCATTCCCACTGCCTTATCCAGAGGATGCTGCCTCGCCACCAGCCTTCTCCTCTTGCGTCTTTCCCTTCTCCGTTTTTTTTGTTATCTGTCTTTTATGTTCTTTGCATTCCAACGCAATTTGCGCCTCCGCTTCGGGAGCTAACAGGCTCCTGAAGAAAACTGTCAGCTCAGTTTGGCGCCTTTGATTGGAGTTAGTAATCATCACCATCTCCGTCGCCTCGTTTGGCATCCGTCGAGGCAGCTGTCCCTCCCACTCCGCGGGAGGAGCTGTTTGGTTTCATCTTGATAGTCACCTCTGGACTTGCACTCAGAGCCTTCCCCGCTGTCGGTGCCCCATCCGTACTCTCACGTGGAGCCAACCCGGTTAGCCGCGACGCCTCATCTTTCGACTCCTCCTCCATCTCGCAATCGTCCACTTCATCCGTGACGCTGTCCGTGGTGTCTGGCACCGCTGTGCGTCTCCTCTGCGCCCGACCTCAAATGGATTTCAGGGAACTCGACGCCAGCTTTGCGATGTCCTCGTACTCCCACTGGATGGTGCTTAGCGCTACTGCCTCGTAACTGAGACGAACATCGTTCACTAAGGGAATTTTCGATTCTCGCTGGCCTTGGTAAGTCTTGAAACGCTGTGCATCATACACCACCGCTCGGAAGTGGTTGTTCTGCAAGACTAACGCTAGTGGTAGGGCTCCCGTCGCGACCACGTCCTCTAGCATCACCGTCCCTCTATCTGTAGGCATCTTCTTTGCTGTTCCAATTTCCACCGTCTTATCCCTGGCGAGCATGACCGTCTCGTATGCGTATCCATGCAACCGGGCCGCTCCATCACTGTCAACACCCAGGACAAAGAGTTGTTCCCGCGCTCAACGAGCCATGGCTTTCATATGGGCTGGGCCAACCCATTGAGACATTGCCACTGGGTTGCGCACCGTACATTTCCTTTGATTCACGTAATGACCAGCTAGCACATCCAACTTGTCTGCCAGTGTGTAGGTGAGCTTGTCTTGATGTCCACTCAGCTCCAATATGGTGTCCAGTTCCTTTGGGTTGAGTTTGGCTTCGTCAGCCATCGTAGTTATGAGTCCGTTCATGACCTGCTTCTTTGTTTCATTGACTTTGCCGATTAGCTCTAATTGGGGCCCTTTCGGGTCCAAATGTAAGTTGGTGCACGCTACTTGGTAAGCGTACCATCCGCAATGGCCGTTATCCGTCTCATCAATGATCATGCCCGTTAGCCGTTGCAGCCATTTTTCTAGCGGGCCCCCTTTATCGGGTGGCACCTTCACCGAGTATATCCGGCAGTCCTCCGAGTCTGGTGTATCCACTGCTATGTTATCTTGCTCCGCACAACGTTCCGGCATTGATGCCGTGTCTCGAGGGTTGGGATTCCCTTCAACGTTTCTGGGTTGGTCCACCTTGAGTAAAACCACCTCTGCTTCCTTTCTGTCGGCCGTCGCAGTAATTATACCCTTGTGCCCTGCGGCGGGTGCTGCAGCCTTCTCTTCTGTCAGGTCTGCATCAGCCTCTGCACCCATCGGTTCGTCCGGAGTGAGGGAGTCTGAGTCTGAGTGATTCCCGACGATCTCGCGTTTTTGCAGGTACTGATGTATGTACTGCTGTTGGCTGGGCTTAGAGTCTGCCTGGCGTTGTTTGCCCTCGAGCTTCACTGGCGAGACTGATCGCTGCTGTTCCGACGTCCTGAACGCCTTCGTAGGGCTCCGTGACCTTGACTGGTCCTTGCCGTTTTGGGACTCATCCCATTCCTGTGGAACCTTCCTCTTCGGGGAAACTGAGGCACGGGCTGTTGGGGTGGTAGGAGTGTTTCCTCTCTCTCGAGATCGTCCACGTTGCTCCTCTTGATCCTGAGCTTCCGGTGTGCCCTGCGCCTGCTGTACTGCCATGTGTCCGCTGGTATCTGCCGCCTCCAGTGGGTCCGCCATAGTTTCGTTCCTGTCCTTTTCCACCTCTGGTTCCGCTGGTGTGGCCTCCTCTGATGTGGCTTCGTCCTTTGCCTTCATATCCACATCGCCCTCTTGGTCCGTTGGGTTGTCTTCCTCAGGTGGGTTCGCGTCAGATGCCTTCTTGTCTGGCGTGTGATCCTGAGCCTCCGCATTCGCAGTCTCTTCCTCTTGTCCCTCCGTAGCCTCTGCTGCTTCATGTTGTTGTTTCTGTACGTTTACTGGCTCCTGCTGCTCATTACCCTCCTGCTCGTGGATGGGGTATTGATGAATCTCCAGGTCCTTTGGAAGTGAGAGCTTCTCCGGTTGCTAGGTTGTCGCAGTCTGGAAAGATTCGGCGTTGCTGGGCATGGGGTCCTCACTAGACTTCTCCTGTCCCCCTGTTGTCCCCATCTTGGAGGTGAAGTTCCCCGCATTCTTGGGAAGCATCCTCATCATTTGCTCCATCGTCAGTGCATCAACTACGTTACCAGCACTTAGCGTTGCGTTAGACGTTCTCGTGGGCCAGTGGCCCTCCAGTCCCAAGTCCCAATTCTGACGCTGCTGCTCTAACTCTGCCTCTTCCACTAAACAGAACCTCGTGGGGTGCTCACGTGAATGGCACAATCGACAGGATCAGCTAGCATGAACGGTGCGATGGTGAACCGCCACTTCGCTCCCATCCAATTGGATGTGTGTTACGGCTTTCAGCTTCTTGGGGCATTCAGCTCCGTGCACCCTCACTCGCCACTCTCTGTGGTTTAATCCACATTCCCCGTCATCCGGTAGTTTCATCTCCTGGATCTTGGGACCAAGTTTCTTCGACATTAACCAATGCATGTCCGTTGCCTTTACGACCCCTCGCCTCACGGTAGCCTTGAAGTGGTAAAAGTCCATGTCTACTGTCTCATATGATTCCTTGGCTTTCTCAGCTTCCGCCTTGCAGTCCACTAGAGTTAGTGTTCTTGAAGCGAAGGGGGGCTTCCAGTCCACCCAGCTCGCCGCGGTGCGGCGTCCCTTAAAGGTGACTGTTAGTAGTCTTCTTTCTCCATCTAACTCCATTCTCGACAGGTCAGATATGAAATCGAGGATTTCTTGCAGTTGCTGCGGAGCTGCTTCTGCACCCACCGCTATGAGTCGTAGGATGAATTCTCTTGTGAGATCATTGCCAAACTTCTGCCCTGGCGCTAAGTGCGCATATAACGGGTATTCAATTGAATGGAAGATGTCCGCGAAGGTTGCATAAGCCTCCGCATCCATCGATTGCAGAAGAAAGTCTGGCGGACGTGGGACTTCGATGTCATGGTTTAAGATCAGCAGTAGTGCAGCATTTTCATCTACCGTCCTTTCCCTCAGTTTTGTAAGACTCTTGGCCGGTTGTAGGCGCAGTTCTCGAAGCCTTGACTGTTCCGCCGTCATCTCACCCTTTGGTTTGGTCTCCAAGCCTTGAGTGACTGCTCCAAGGTATGAGGCTGCATGCTTCTCCCGTTGCTCCTTTGCAGATGTTGCCGGCAACTCTCCTTGAATGTGGCAGAACCTCATCCTTATTTCCACCTCCCCTTGTGGTAGGTTCTGATCCACCACCCATCCATATAGAAGTTTGCTCGGTCCCTTCCGATGTTCCTGTCGTCCTATGTCCCAGTAGCACGTTAAACCTTGGTATTAGTCCTTCTGGTCTCATCCGCCCACTGATCCTTCATCGTCGCCTCCGAGATCTGCTCAGTCTTGGCTCTGGCTTGCTTTTACTTGTAGAAACGTCTCTCGGTTGCTAAAGTCTGTAGCCTCAAAGCTGAGTGGATCACATATTCTGGCGTTTTACCTTCCTTGAGGTACTTGCGCAGTTGTTTGAAGGCTTCTTGCCCCGTCCAACTTAGGTGGGCTTGTTCCTTGCGCTGACCATTGCGTGCTGACTTCCCTCTCGTCTTGCGCTCGCTTTTGGCTTTCCTTGGTGAAGCGGCCGTCTCTCCTTTCCTGGCTTCTCTGTCGGCCTCCATTTGGCCTTCTTGTTGCTTCTTGTCGTCGTTCTTGCGTCCTGGCTTGTGCATCACCGTGGTCCATCCAACTCCGTCCGCTGCTTCCGTCTTCTGTGGCACACCTGCATCGACTGCGTGCGCTGCGTCCTTCCCTGTCTTCCCCGCAGCCACCCCGCCTTCCTGGCGCTTGTCTCCCTCCATTCCTTCCTAACGCGGTGGGCGACTCTTTGTTTTGACTTGAAGATCGCACTTCCAGCGCCCCCCGGTCTCATTACTCTGCTGAGTCTGTTCTTTCTGGCTGAAGAGTCATGCTCTTCACCCAGAGAATTCGGAAGTGAGACTGCCTACTCATCCGGTGACCAAACTTTTCCTTGCGAAATGGATCTTTAGATGATACAGTATTAAAACGGGGTGTTACTAACGGGGGGGGGGGGGTCCTTTTCAGCTTCTTGCAGTTGACAATGTCCAGGAAGACGAAGACAAGCCGCACGACAAATGGGAAGGATAGCAAGGTTGCGACGGACAAGAGCCCGGCAGAGGGGCACCGCGCCAAATGGACCGAACCCACGGCTCGATAAGCTGCAGAGGAATGTGCTGCACGTCATGCTTCTCCGGCTGATAAGTCCAGCTCCAGCTCTGATGAAGAAGATCATGATAGCGCAGGGGGCGGCACAGATGACACCATGGCTACAGCGGACTCGCAAAAGGTTTCACCAAAACCACGTGGCCATAAGTGACGTGTTGCAAAAATCAAACGAGTTCGTGGGGGCGCGACGAAGAGAAACCGTGCCAAGAAGAAGGCAAAGGTTGGCAGCACTTGGGTGGACGAAATGAAGTCATTACTCGGAGTGGTGGATTAGTACGTGAAGATGAAAGTGACGAAGATGGTGGTACAAGACAACCAAGGGAACCTGAGTTGAAAACCAGGTTTGGAGCTGCTCTGGGTGGCACCGCGTATGCTGACGACGTTTGCACAGACGCCAGCGACGATGTCGCTACCGGCGAAAAGGATAACGAGGACAGCAAGAACATCGAGTACGAAGTGGCAGTCTAAGGTGAGCTATGTGGTTTGTGGTCGAATCCTGCGTTTCAAGCTAGTCACTTATTAGTTTATCCCACAAGGCCTTCGAAGGCTAAGGACCTTAGACTAGTAAATGGTAACAATAGGAGTGGTCAGTAAGGTTATGCATCTGAACTGAATGGAGCTCATTTTTTTTAAGGCTCATTATTTGCTACCAATGTGTTCTCAGGATGTGCTAGAAGTGATCACTACTTCGTCATCGCTTATGACGATTTAATTGTCACTATCGAAAGACATATTTGATTCAGCTCGCCCACTGCCACTGTCATCACTGCTTTCTTCACTTTCTTGGTCGCTTTCCATTGAAGCGTTACTCCTGAATTCTTCATACCCTCTCCACATTTCGTTTGTCATCCAGTTTCTCCAAGACGTTCCATTTTGAAAGTCGAAAGCAATGGGTTCACCATCATCGGAGTCATTCGAGATATCACTACTACTGTCATTATCGTCCTCCAAATCCGAGACGAGGTCAAATTCGTCAAATTGTCGGATAAAATTGTGAGCCAGAGCACATGCTACGATCACAGCTTTGGCATTCAACGGCTCGTAGTCCATGCTCGATCGCAACACTTTAAAATGACGTTTGAGAAGCGTTCGACTATGTTTCTTGCCTTCGCATGACGCAGATTAAACAGTTCCTTACTGTTTCTGGGTCGCTCAGATCCTTTTGACCATTCTTTTGAATGGTAGCAATCACCGCGAATGGTGTCAGTACTTGTGCACTCGGAGCATACCCAGCATCCACCAGTACGTAAAATATTTTTAGGAAGCATTTCCACAAGCCGACGCCACTGTAAGACCATCGAGTCATGCGCGTTTCCTTCTGCACCAAAGCAAACGTTCATTCTCCAGTCACAAGCAATGATCACGTTGGTGGATATAAACCCTTTATGGTTCCGATAACGCTTAACGTCTTCGCTGGGAACGACAATACTGGCGTGTGTTCCGTCAATGGCGCATAGTGCTTGGTCAAAATGAGGATGATTCTCCATAAACTCGTTAGGAACAGCGGTTCGCATAACCAGAAGACCTTGCAAAGCTCGAATCATCGCGTAAACGCCACGAAGGCGATACTTGTGGGCAGTAGATTAAGCCAAACCAAAGAAAACCTCTTGTCCTCGACACATCGCTGCTGTTCCGATCCGGTTTAAAGCAACAGCAGCGAGTACTTCGCGTGGATGTTGAAGGGAACTACGAATGTGTGGCCTACACATATTGTACAGCGCGTCGAAGGCTTCGGCATCCATACGGAAATAGTCTCTGAAGAGTTTTGTGTTTCGCGAGCTATGTATTGCCTCGAAAAAGCGCTCTCCATTGCTTGTTGTGAGTCCCAGTAGTCGTACAGCCTTGATGTGCTCATGCTTGCGCATCTGGCGTTGCGTCACACCCAAGCGAATTACAGCGATCATCAGTAGCAGCAGCAGCGCATTGTTGTTAACGAAAAGCAACTCGACTAATATTTTGCAAAGCGTCGCGGATTTTGATGGAAATTTTGGGAAATGGAGTTTTCGTGCGTGAGCACAACGTGAGCATAATAACCTTTCGAGGACAAACTTTAATTGGAAGTTGCTTTGGACTTGGTGAGTAAAATAACTATTTCGGTGCAGGTAGCTTAGCGCGAACACGGCCTAAATATTGTGGTTTTCATCCCGGATGGTCCAAGATTCGATATATCGGACCCGATTGGCTAAACTCCTCCGATGTAGCAAGTAGCGTTGAGGGAAGTTAGTTATCTCGGACAAGATTTGACGCTGGATGTCATATTGTGCTTTGCAGATGGAATGTCGCTCCGTTTTATGGCTTAGATAGAGCATGATCGGAGCATAAAGCCAGGCATAAAATCAGATTTGAAAAGGCAGACCTGGAATTATTATATCTGTCCTCGATTTGCGTTTCAAATACGCAAAAGGGGTCGTTTTATAAGAGATCGATGTCGATTTGTCGTAAATCGACTACAAGCGCTCGATTTGGCTTGTCGTAGCTCGCTTTATTAGCCAATCTAACTAGATCGATCTGTCCCTTTTTATTACCTCGACTTATAAAACGACCTCCCTTTATTATAAAATCGAGGATCCAGCTAAGTGAAAACGACAAAAGCTTTGCAAAGCACAATAATTGTTGGTTTAAAGTGACCACCCAAAAAACATATCTGAGGGCGTCTCCAAATTGCTATTTGACTTACCATGAGAAATCCAAGCGGCCGTAGGTGATCACACATGCATTTCATTTGGAAATATCATAACTGTATGTGAATAGGTAGTGGGTAGTGATTCTCCAACGGCTTCAAGGCTTAACTCGTCCTTAGGCATGGAAGGTCTTAAGTCCCTAAATCTGATCAATATTGATAAATTAGACCGTATTACCCTACCGCGATTCATTTTTATTTAAATCACCGTTTGAGATAAGACGGTAAATCGACGGTAAAATCGATAAAAACCACAATATATCAAATTCCTTTACTAATAACCTCAGCATTTTTTTTAATTTTTTACAAAAGACGACTCTCAATGGCCTGGCAAAACAGAAGATGAGACCAAACCTGCCGAACGGATCATTTAGTGGGCTCACCTTTGCTTCGACTGATTGATGCGCTATTTGCTCTTATTGATGTATTTGCGAACCTTTCAGCAGCAAGCGGATTGTGTATCTAAGATTCTACCTTTCGTAGTGGAAAATCTCGATTAGCGTGGGTAAATGTTGCTCGATGGTCGTAGAAATACAAACATTTGTGTAATCCACACAACTTGCCGACACTGGCAACTTTGGTCAGGTATAAATTGTTCTATACTGGTACTGGTACCAGTTTTTCCTGTACATAATATGTTATATTGTTTGTAAGAAATCCCGTTATTACCGATTTTGATCAGGGAGTTTGTTTAACGAGGATTGGTGAAATCAATAATCACATCAGGGACCCTGAAATATAAAATACATTTCAGAGAGTTATGTAATGGAAACTTTCTTAACCGTCCAGAATATGCAATTTAGGCGGAATTCACAATACATGTACTTGCTCCGACGATGTTTGCCGTTGACGACCCGGCAACCTTACGGCGAAATGCGTGTGCAGACTGCAAACACTGCACGCTGTATGCCATAGAGCATGCGAAGATGATTTTGGCCGTTTGACCAGCACAAAGACACTGGGACACTGTGGGACGCAGGAGGCAAGGGCGTTGCTGAGTCAGCAATGCTGACACCTTGAAGGAAGACGCTCGATACTGAGGCACTGAGCGTGGCGCTTCAGATAGAACCAAGCAGAACCGCCCTCTACACGAAGCCAAGAGCGTTCATCGCTTTGCAACGCTGTTAGCTAGCACTGTGTTGCATTCATACAGCTTCGCACACCAATCTTAATTTGCAGCGCGCAGAAGGGAAGTGGCTCGCATCTAACGCGAACAGGCCGATACACGGGAGCACCTTGCATTCCTCGTGTGCACGTACCGGCTCACCTCCTGAACCTTGAAGTTTCGACCGACTAGTCACTAGTCTAGTGAGCTGCAGCGCTTGGTGCGCAATGTTCTGCTACGCTTGAACTTAGTCGAGCTGCGCCAACTCTGCAATGATGGCAGCACACACTACGGTAGCGTGGTGATAGGTGGCTTCGATGTAGACAAACACGGTCTAGTGGCTTCGCTGTTGCAACTATTGCAATACCGTACAGCTTCTCTCTTGAACGGGGAGCGTATGAACCATCGTCTCATTTTGTCAAACATTCCACTGCTGCTTTGACAGTTTACGTCCCCCCGCAGTGTCGCTGCGCGATACGCAATGGGCAAGCTGAAGTTCCTGAACTCACCCTGTCCACTTGACGGTCAAAACAAGTGAGAGTGGCCCTTTGAACTTGTTCAACAGCTCTCACGTCAGGGGTCCGGCGCCATCTTCCACCACAAGAGGCTCTTCTCGCAAGTCACCACGGCATCTGGATCGCATCCTGGATTCGCTCGAAGCTGCTCATTTCCCTTTTTCACGCCTAGCCAGCGCATTCGAGGTCGAGTCATCGCCTTCATCACCAACTCGTCCGCTCACAAACCCGACAACTTGTCCACGATGGCTCCGTTCCCTTCCAATCAGACCCCGAATATGACGTCGGCCAACCCTCCGCAGCCTTTCGAAGACGTTGACGGCAAGCACGATACCAGCTACATCGATATGCCGCTGACGCCTAAGGCCACTAGCGTCAACCCTGCTGACGCGAGACTCGCGAGTCTGTCTCGCTTCGCCGTACAGAGCGTCCACCTGCGCGAGTGTTTCGCCGAGTTCTTGGGCACCTTCGTCATGATCTTGTTTGGCATGGGTGTCAACAACCAGGTGACCAACTCACAAGACGCCAACGGCACGTGGCTCAGCATCAATATGTGCTGGGGCATTGGTGTCCTGATCGGTGTGTACTGCACAGAGGGCATCAGTGGTGCCCACTTGAACACCGCCGTGACGCTGGCGCACTGCGTGTACGGGCGTCTGCCGTGGTGGAAAGCGCCGGGCTACATGATCTCGCAGGTCTTGGGTGCGTTCGTGGGTGCCTTTGTGATCTGGGTCATGCAATGGCAGAATCTGAACGTCATCGACCCCGACCGCGAGACTACGCAGAGCAGCTTCGCCACGTACCCAAGCGACAACATTTCCAATTTCACGGCCTTCTACACTGAAGTAGTCGGTACGGGCATGTTGCTACTTGGTATCTACGCGATCACGGACCAGCGCAACCGTCCGGCCGGGCCTGTGGGCGCTCCCTTCGCCTTCTGCCTCTTGATCATGGCCCTCGGTATGTGTATCGGTATGAACACGGGCTACGCTATCAACCCGGCGCGTGACTTCGGTCCTCGTCTCTTTACGAGTATCGCGGGCTGGGGCTCCAAGGTCTTCACCCTGCGCGACCACTACTTCTGGATCCCGATTGTGGGCCCGCTGATCGGTGGTGTGATTGGCGCAGGTCTGTACGTTGTGCTGGTGGAGATTCACCACCCGCGTGAAACGCTTCCATAAAGAGGAGCTTTGGTCGATGTGAGCAAGCGGGCATATCAAGCAAAGCCCAAGCCAAGTATTCAGTATTGTGATTATCAATCGTAGCTTCATAAAATAACTATCTATATACTACTCGTTGACATGCTTCGATCCTCAGTTGTGTGTTTCTTCGGACGATTATTTCAATCCGTATCCTACTAGTACAATGCAGCAGAGGTCGCAACGGGTACCCGCCCATCCATACCCGCCCGTTTGTCTTATGGGCGGGTATGGGTGCCCGATTTGGATTGTATTATACATGTATTTATTTAATATTGTATTTTTATCGTTGTCCACGGGACCGACGGGTACCGGATCCTCATCACTACACCGATCCGGATACCCGATCCACCCAAGCGGGCGGGCTGGGTCACCCGAAAAGTCTTGTTTCTCTGCAGAACTGGATCCTTTAGTCCTCGAGTCGATGAAGACTTCGGATACCGGTAACAACTTCCTGTCCAAAGTGATGTGGTGCATGGATCCACATTTTCTTTTCTTTCTTTTACCGAAACAAAACAGCAAGATTGTGGATCCAAAATATGTATGCCGATCTCGAAAATATTCTAAAAAAAGAAGCATCTCCTGGTGGAATCTCGCAAACCTATAAGAATATTGATCGTTCCTTGCAGCTTCTAGAAGCTAGTTCGGTGCGCTCTATTAAGACCGAGAATCCCAAAGTGAATCCAGCTGAGGCAGGAGCATTAATCTGCTGCACAGATTGAGACGCTGGTGAGACAGGAACTTTCGGCCCGCCGCGTCTTTGACTCCACAGTATGAGAAATCAAGCCCACCGGGGGGAATGCACACTCACCAACTTACGCTTTGTATGAGCCGCGCTGCTCAAAATCTGAGGAACGGGTACGTGCCGTCAATCATTTTTTTTTTTTACTTTAATCTACCACCAACATGTAACAACTTACAATAAAAACACCACATCCCACAGTCTCTGGCCTCGCTTGCTTGGGCTCAGGCAGCCTATGTAGCAACCCACGTGAGAGACGCAGAGATTGAAATGTCGAGCATTTAACGCGACGAATTTTGCCTCTTGATTCCCAGACTCATTCTCATTTGTGCTTTACAGAACACAAGCAACAAACATCGGACTCGAATCTGCTCTACAGACTCTACGACTTCATCATGGTAAAGTACGCGACAGACAACGTGACTTCAACGCCCACGCAGGACAACTCGGACGTTGACAAGGTCGAGAACGGCTACGCCAACATGCCTAACACCCCTAAAGCGACGGACGTCATGCCTATCTTAGCGGAGAAGCGTACGGGCATGTACCGGTTCGCGGTACAAAGTGTGCATCTTCGTGAGTGTTTCGCCGAGTTCCTGGGCACCTTTGTCATGATCGTGTTCGGCATGGGCGTCAACAACCAAGTGACCAACTCGGAGAATGCGAACGGCACGTGGCTCAGTATCAACATTTGCTGGGGTATCGGTGTGATGATTGGCGTCTACTGCTCCGAAGGTATCAGCGGTGCCAACCTCAACACGGCTGTGACACTGGCTCACTGCGTGTACGGCCGTCTACCGTGGTGGAAGGCGCCGGGCTACATGTTTTCGCAGTTCCTGGGCGCTTTCTGTGGTGCGTTCACGATCTGGGTCATGCAGTGGCAGAACTTGAACAAGATTGACCCGAACCGAGAAACTACACAGAGTAGCTTTGCTACATACCCTTCTGAGGGCATCTCTAATTACACAGCCTTCTACACGGAGTTCATTGGCACAGCCATGCTGGTGCTCAGTATCTACGCTATTACGGACCAGAAGAACCGTCCCGCTGGCAAATACGGCAACGCCTTCGCCTTTGCTCTCATGATCATGGCTCTGGGTATGGCTTTCGGTATGAACACGGGTTACGCCGTGAACCCTGCTCGTGACTTTGGCCCTCGTCTCTTCACGCTGTGTGCTGGTTGGGGCTCGAAGGTGTTCACGTCGCACCATTACTACTTCTGGATCCCCATTGTATCGGACCTTCTTGGCGGTGTCGCCGGCGCCGGTCTCTACCGTCTTTTGGTCGAGATTCACCACCCCCAGACGCCGTTGCCTTAAGATAGCCTCCGAAAAATACAATATTTAAAAAATGGAAAACGGACCTGGCTTTAAAACCTCAGTTTATGAAGTGGTCACAGTCTCTCAATATTTTGTATAGTTCTTGTGTTGCCGTCCGAAGGACTTGCGTGGTAGTGAAGCGTTCTATCAAGACAGCGAGAAACTAATCATGCAGCTCGGACTATCTTGCCGACACAGAATCCGTTCAGTCGCGACGTGTACTACGTGCGCGAATGTTTTCCCCGCTACTATGCATTAATCATCGATCTGCTACTCCACCACAACACAGACATCGCTACGATTACTGGAACGTCAGGTCCCCAACTTTTTACAGCTGCCTCTCCCTAACCTTTATGGGTAAGGCTTCGCTAACCTCGCGTTTTTTTGCCCAGGAATCGGGACATCAGCTTTCTACGGATATTTTTTCACTCGCTACAGCCGGGAGCACCCACATGTAACTATCGTTACCGCAGCATTTTCGGATGAAGACCAGTTACAAGGATCCACGGTGTTTCAAGAGGGTCAATACAGAAAACATTATGCAGGGGATTACTACAAGTTAGTGCACGCCAAGCGACAGGATGCTGCTGAACGTGGAGTTGAGGCCCTGTACTTGTTTGATGGCCCACCACCGTTCCCGCCGCCACACCGAGAGAAGATGGTGCCCGAATCAGATGTGGTTCAGCGAGATTTGCAAACGTCCTAGTGCGCACACAGTGTACATGCCGTTATGGGACTTGGACGAGTTGAAAACGGCGGCCAAACTCCTCCATTTCGACTCGTGTGATCCACCAGTGACACTCAGAAACGATTGAAGAGCGTTTTTCCAAGTTTGGTGGTGTGGCGCGCGAGTGTCTTTCTTCCTGTGAACAATTTGTGCGCAGTAGACTCAGGGATATTCGCGGGAATATCGTGGTTGATGATATTCGTTCTCAGCTGAAACGAATTGCACGGGGAATCCACGGGAATGAAAGTATGTGTCACTATGTATGTACCAGTTCACGACAAGCCATGGACCTACACAGTTCGTATCGCATCAATATTTGTTTCCCGCTTGGTGCTCAAGGAGGTCCGTCATAAATTCAGGTACGATGACACCAAGCCGAAAGCGCTATTTTGCCTATATTCGTGAGCTTCCGGACGAGGCCGTGTATCGCGCTAATTTATTTGACGTCCGAGCGCATGCACGCCTGGTGTATGCGAGACTATAAGACTCAACGTCTCAGTGAAGATTCACTCGGACGAGACATCGTGACTTTTGCTTGTACCAGAAGTGATCAGTTGAGCTTCTTCGACCCAAAATCTGTGTCACTGGATGTGTTGAAGGTCGGTTCGTATCACATAGTGGACCCGCGCTACCCCATGGAGACGTTTGACTCGTTTTAATATTCTCAAAACGCCAACTGGGTCGGAAAGAAACAGCTTTTGTTGTTTAAAATGACCGAATCGGCTGTCTCTTTGAAGGGGAAAGAATTTGTGGAGATGCTGCAGAATCTCGGACTACTGGAAAGAGCATGGGTGCAACCAAACAGCGTAGCACTGATTTTTGTCGTTCCAAAGCAAACTGCAGGCGTTTATCGCGATAAACAAGTGATTTGGTGAGAGCCACCAGCTAATTCAGAAAGCGTCGAACGGGCTCTCAACGTTCGTAATGAAACGGTAGAACAGCTCAAGCGCGTGGACATCAAGACGATTGGGGATCTTCGCGACGCTTTTCAGAATCCCAGCAAAATGAGTTCGTCTCAGAACGAGTTTTTCACTGGCGAGATGTTGATGAAATGCGGGGCTGATCTTCAATATTTCGACAATCTTCAGAATTGTAAGGCAAAGATGCTGTCGCAGTTGCCACAGTATGCGTGGAAGGCGTAGCTCACTGGGTAAGCGCAAGTCACAAGATGCCAGGGATTTTCAGCATCATTCACACGTATGCGTCGAGAACAACCACAAATACTTCATTGATTTTCTATAATACACTTGCTTGGTGGCTACTACCGCTCTATCTAATGAGGTAGAACCGACCGATACCCTCAGCTCTTCTACAGTAGTGCCGCCTGAGGCTGCGGGTGGTGGATCTCCACCAAGATGCGATACAGACCGCCGCCGCACACTCCGCCGAGAGAGTCGGCCACGATCGGGATCCAGAAGTAATAGTTGCGAATGGTGAAGACCTTGGAGCCCCAGCCAGCGATGGCCGTGAAGATACGTGGACCCAAGTCACGTGCAGGGTTCACAGCGTAGCCCGTGTTCATGCCAAAGGCCATGCCCAACGCCATGATCATGAGACAGAAGGCGAAGGGAGAACCCACGGGACCCGCAGACTTGTTGCGCTTGTCCGTGATGGCGTAGATGCTGAGCACCAGCATGGCTGTACCGATGAACTCTGTGTAGAAGGCTGTGTAGTTGGAGATGTTGTCGCTCGGGTACGTCGAGAAGCTGCTCTGCGTGGTCTCGCGATGCGGGTCGATGACGTTCAAGTTCTGGTACTGCATGACGTAGATCACGAAGGCACCGCAGAAAGCGCCCAGAAGCTGCGAGATCATGTAACCCGGCGCTTTCCACCACGGAAGACGGCCGTACACACAGTGTGCCAGCGTCACAGCCGTGTTGAGGTGGGCACCGCTGATGCCCTCGGAGCAGTAGACGCCAATGAGTACACCAATGCCCCAGCACATATTGATGCTGAGCCACGTGCCGTTGGCGTCTTGCGAATTGGTCACTTGGTTGTTGACGCCCATGCCGAAGACGATCATGACGAAGGTGCCGAGGAACTCGGCTAGACACTCGCGCAAGTGCACGCTCTGCACGGCGAAGCGCTGGAGACCTTGCGGCTTGGACGCCGAGAAGGGCGTGGCCGTCTTAGGAGTAGTAGGCATAACCGCGTATCCGCTCTCGACCTTGTCGACCAGGTCGTCGAACGGTTGGGAGGCGGTGGCTGCAGTGGCCGGAGCCACGTCGGGTGTTGTCATGGTTGCGGATGGCAGTGGAGCCATGTCGACTTGAGTTTGGTTGAGTGTTGTGCTTTGCTTGACCAGTTGCTGGTAAAATGCAGAATGGTCAGAGGCAGATCAAGCATTGCCATCGGGGTTTGACGGCCGCTTGACACCATCTTCAGTATCAAGCGCCGATATGTGACGAGGAGACTGCATTCATCTAGTGCGACAGGAAGCGACGATTATTTGCTCGTTAATTTCGGACAATTTCTAAGCGTTGGGGCTATGTTCGTTTCTATCCGAATGACTTGGTCGTTGTATGGTCCAATGTGGCGTGCCGTGATGCGTACCTAGTGCGTTTTTCTGCTTCAGTGCGATATCCATTGGAGACCACCAAGCAAGCAAGTCGGCGTCGAGCGGGCGTTCCACCGAAAAACTTCCAGATTGGCATAGCAACCATAGCAGTTTGACTGGCTGGGGCGGTGTGATGACCTTTAGTGATGACCTTTTAATCGCTAAGCACATGTGCAGTCTACGGTACGTGGTCGAAATTGCTGGCACGTTAGATGTACAGGTACAGCAATGCATTGAAAATGATGCCGACGATCAAGCTGGAGGACTTAACACGCTACTATGTTGTGCTTGTTGAGTTGATGCGATAACGCTTAAGGTAACGCACTGATGGCGGAGACAACTCGCCAGTCCAACGCGGCTCCTGGATCCAGACTCAAGACTCGAGTCGAGCTAAACGGGCCTCTGTTATAGACGCGTAATGCAGTCGGCGACACAAGTGGCACAATCGCTTGCTCAGAAGCTTAAGTAGAAACTGAGCGCTCATCCAAATTCCACTCGCGATTATGCCACATTAAATCTACCCCTGTTTAAGCAGCCTAACTCACTAGCGGTAATTGTTAATCAATATCACTTAAGTTAATTAAAGCCAGTCAAACTGCTATGGTTGCTATGCCAATCTGGAAGTTTTTCGGTGGAACGCCCGCTCGACGCCGACTTGCTTGCTTGGTGGTCTCCAATGGATATCGCACTGAAGCAGAAAAACGCACTAGGTACGCATCACGGCACGCCACATTGGACCATACAACGACCAAGTCATTCGGATAGAAACGAACATAGCCCCAACGCTTAGAAATTGTCCGAAATTAACGAGCAAATAATCGTCGCTTCCTGTCGCACTAGATGAATGCAGTCTCCTCGTCACATATCGGCGCTTGATACTGAAGATGGTGTCAAGCGGCCGTCAAACCCCGATGGCAATGCTTGATCTGCCTCTGACCATTCTGCATTTTACCAGCAACTGGTCAAGCAAAGCACAACACTCAACCAAACTCAAGTCGACATGGCTCCACTGCCATCCGCAACCATGACAACACCCGACGTGGCTCCGGCCACTGCAGCCACCGCCTCCCAACCGTTCGACGACCTGGTCGACAAGGTCGAGAGCGGATACGCGGTTATGCCTACTACTCCTAAGACGGCCACGCCCTTCTCGGCGTCCAAGCCGCAAGGTCTCCAGCGCTTCGCCGTGCAGAGCGTGCACTTGCGCGAGTGTCTAGCCGAGTTCCTCGGCACCTTCGTCATGATCGTCTTCGGCATGGGCGTCAACAACCAAGTGACCAATTCGCAAGACGCCAACGGCACGTGGCTCAGCATCAATATGTGCTGGGGCATTGGTGTACTCATTGGCGTCTACTGCTCCGAGGGCATCAGCGGTGCCCACCTCAACACGGCTGTGACGCTGGCACACTGTGTGTACGGCCGTCTTCCGTGGTGGAAAGCGCCGGGTTACATGATCTCGCAGCTTCTGGGCGCTTTCTGCGGTGCCTTCGTGATCTACGTCATGCAGTACCAGAACTTGAACGTCATCGACCCGCATCGCGAGACCACGCAGAGCAGCTTCTCGACGTACCCGAGCGACAACATCTCCAACTACACAGCCTTCTACACAGAGTTCATCGGTACAGCCATGCTGGTGCTCAGCATCTACGCCATCACGGACAAGCGCAACAAGTCTGCGGGTCCCGTGGGTTCTCCCTTCGCCTTCTGTCTCATGATCATGGCGTTGGGCATGGCCTTTGGCATGAACACGGGCTACGCTGTGAACCCTGCACGTGACTTGGGTCCACGTATCTTCACGGCCATCGCTGGCTGGGGCTCCAAGGTCTTCACCATTCGCAACTATTACTTCTGGATCCCGATCGTGGCCGACTCTCTCGGCGGAGTGTGCGGCGGCGGTCTGTATCGCATCTTGGTGGAGATCCACCACCCGCAGCCTCAGGCGGCACTACTGTAGAAGAGCTGAGGGTATCGGTCGGTTCTACCTCATTAGATAGAGCGGTAGTAGCCACCAAGCAAGTGTATTATAGAAAATCAATGAAGTATTTGTGGTTGTTCTCGACGCATACGTGTGAATGATGCTGAAAATCCCTGGCATCTTGTGACTTGCGCTTACCCAGTGAGCTACGCCTTCCACGCATACTGTGGCAACTGCGACAGCATCTTTGCCTTACAATTCTGAAGATTGTCGAAATATTGAAGATCAGCCCCGCATTTCATCAACATCTCGCCAGTGAAAAACTCGTTCTGAGACGAACTCATTTTGCTGGGATTCTGAAAAGCGTCGCGAAGATCCCCAATCGTCTTGATGTCCACGCGCTTGAGCTGTTCTACCGTTTCATTACGAACGTTGAGAGCCCGTTCGACGCTTTCTGAATTAGCTGGTGGCTCTCACCAAATCACTTGTTTATCGCGATAAACGCCTGCAGTTTGCTTTGGAACGACAAAAATCAGTGCTACGCTGTTTGGTTGCACCCATGCTCTTTCCAGTAGTCCGAGATTCTGCAGCATCTCCACAATTTCGTTCCTCTAGATTCGATTAAATTGCAAAAACTGAGGGCACACCTCATTTGAGCGGTAGCAGTTAAACGGGAGAGCTGATTGCCACCAAGCAAGCGTGTCAAAGGAAATGTAGTTTTGTTTCGCCTGAATAAAGGTGTTAGAAACTAGCTTTCCAATATAGAAAATGAAATTAGCTCTATTGCTTGAAATTACAGTCTACAAAACGTGATATTGGAGCACTGCCTCAACTTACTGCTGCGGTTGCGGGTGGTGCATCTCCACCATCACGCGGTACAGACCCGCGCCGGCCACACCGCCGCACAGCGGGGCCACGATCGGGATCCAGAAGTAGTGGTTGCGTAGCGTGAACACCTTGGTCCCCCAGCCGGCCAGGCACGTGAAGAGGCGAGGGCCGAAGTCACGAGCGGGGTTGATGGCGTAACCCGTGTTCATGCCGAACGCCATACCCAGAGCCCAGATGAGCAGGCAGAAGGCGAAGGGGGAGCCCACGGGACCCGCAGACTTGTTGCGCTTGTCCGTGATAGCATACACGCCCAGCACCAGCATGGCCGTACCGATGAACTCCGTGTAGAAGGCCGTGTAATTAGAGATGTTGTCGCTTGGGTATGTGGACCAGCTTCCCTGCGTGGTCTCGCGGTTTGGATCCACCACGTTCAGGTTCTGGTACTGCATGACGTAGATGATGAAGGCACCACAGAAGGCGCCCAGTACCTGCGATACCATGTAGCCCGGTGCTTTCCACCACGGGAGACGGCCGTACACGCAATGTGCCAGCGTCACGGCGGTGTTGAGGTTGGCCCCACTGATTCCCTCCGAGCAATAGACGCCGATGAGTACAGCCACGCCCCAGCACATGTTGATGCTAAGCCACGTGCCGTTCTTGTCCTCGGAGTTCACGACCTGGTTGTTGACGCCCATGCCGAAGACGATCATGACGAAGGTGCCGAGGAACTCGGCCAGACACTCGCGCATGTGCACGCTCTGCACGACGTAGCGCGAGACAGCCTTGCCCTGCGAAGCGGAGGCGACCTTGGGCGTGTTTGGTGCGTCGACGTAGCCCGTCTCGATCTTGTCGACCAGTTCGTCGTAGGAGACGGGAATATGAGTGGTGTCTTGCTTGGAAGTCATGGCGGTGGAGTGTAGGGCTGTGAAGCGTGTGAGCTTGCGTAGAAGCGTCGGGAATGCAAGAAATGCAGCTCAATGTGTGTGACCGGTTGACGGTGAAAGACAGAATGAGGATGGAAGTGGAAGCCGCCGCGGTCGAATGCAGTTAACATGTACACTGTCACGGAGATTAATTGCTCAGAGTGGGTTTTCTGCTTGGAGAACATTTGGATTGGCTTGGCGCGTTTCTTTTAGCGGCAAGAGATCGGTAAACTTCAGCTCGAGTCCAAATGTCGGCTCGAATCTGGCTCGGCAAAACGTGAGTACAATACTAATCTTTGTTTAGTTCATTAGCTCATTTAGCAACTCGAGGCGGTCGATCATCGACTGCCGATGTCAGCATCTCATCATATCAGCCCTGAGATGCAGAGTCGACTCACCGGAAAGCGGCACGCTGAAGTCACGGCAGCAGCAGCAGCGGGCGTTCAGAGATACAAACATTCGTCTAGACTGACTGAATCAGACATGAATCAGAGTCCATTGTATAAGCTTACGTGGCGTTGGATCACCAGTGGCTCGCCATAATGAAGAACCCCCCCCACTATTGAGAACGGCGCAGGGAAATTTTATTTTGAGTGATGACTGAAGATTAAAATACCGTAGCTTTATCCAGCCAAAAACAGACTTGAAGCGATATTGAATAAAAAATGGCGTCGGGTCCTGCTTTGCAGGACTCGAGACTCGAGTCGAGTTAAACAACCCTCTGTAATAGACGCGCCGTGATGCAAGCGCGTGACAGCGGCGGCACGCTCGCTTGCTCAGGAAGCTGAAGCGAGATTCCACTTTTGATGAAGCCTCGACAAATCCACCACGTTTTCGCTGCAGCGACACGGCCCTGTTGACAAAATGAGATAGTCTTCTTGCAGACTACGGAGACGAGAAAGGGTAGGTCGGCCCGCTGCCTACAATAATCGAGTACCCTGGATTCAGGCCTCGCGTTCGGCCAACAAGGGTTCTCAGAAGCAGTATCTGTAGACAACTTCGGGCGTTGCACCCCGTTTGTTTGTAGCTTGTATTAACATGTGTACTTTGCTGGTAGGAGCTACGGGTCGGAAAATGAACTTGTCGACGAAACGAGCAACAACATTCTCGACAAGCACTGATGGACCATTGTAAAGCACAAGCTTTGTCCCTAAAGAAGGACGACTGCAGCGAAGCCTATCGGAGGTAGAGCGCAGTCGTGCAGCCAGTTACTGCCGTATAGTGGTCCGTAGATTAAAATGCACCACAGATTAAAATGCACCACGGACTAAAAAGGGTAGATTGTTGCAGGGAAGGAAGGTGTCGTGATTCAGCAGCACGAGATCACGGCACGGTAGTTCTTGAGGCTTGTATTGACTGGTGTGAATGCGTCTTGTCGAGTCCGAGCCCGCTACAGTGCTCCCCCTCGTTATGCGCGGTGGGCACATTTTAATAATTATAAAGGAATGTAGTTTCACAATACATTTGCGAGTGAAAGAAAGGAATCATCAGCATAAAATATACGAGGCTATAAGTAGGTAGAGGTGAGCAAAACGAGGGGGAGCACTGTATTTCTTTGTTTGGTGAGGGTTGCTTGCTCAGGGTGTCAAACACGGAGACAGTGGCTCACATGACTATAATGCATGTATCGGTCGCCGCGCCGATTTGGCGATTGTGACTGCACATTGACACGGACCACGCGAGCCGCGCAGATTCACTTCCATTCGGTTTTGCGATGGGTTTACACTTATGTGCCAATTCAGGCGGTCTCCGATCCGCCCGCGAGCGGTCGACCAGAGATGCCGGTAAATTTGCAGTCGAGCGGAACCGTGACCGATGCAAAAATACTGCGTTAATGGGCGGCAATTGGAATTTGCCATAGCGACAGATATCCTAGGCAGTCGCAATCGTTCCTGCAAGAACTCGAGGTGAGCAGCCTCGAGCTCGAGTTTTCTTCATCGCAGCTATCCTAGGTCTTTCGTAGGTGGAAAAAACGATTGTTGCGACTTTCGTAGGTGGGAAAACGCTTGTTGCGACTTTATTCTGGCTAGTTGATTTCACTGTCAAAGCAGGTGCGAGCTTGGACGGCTCGATACTCTGGCTCGGCTCGATACATAGACTAACCACATCGACCGACTATCAATCATAGAAACGCACACAGGCAGTGGCACTGATAATCGGATTCTGAATTAATCTCCAAGCAGCACCCGTCTTGCTCAAAAGAGCAGAGCCCCCAGCTAGCCTCATTCTCATTCTGCATTTCACCGCCAACTGGTCGAATCGCCAACGAATTTACACACTGCCTCAGTCGTGTAGTGAGTTGCATCTCTTACATTCGACACCTACACAAGTTCACACGCCACAAAAGCCACATTCCATTCCACTCTTTCGCTATGACTTCCAAGCAAGACACCACTCATATTCCCGTCTCCTACGACGAACTGGTCGACAAGATCGAGACGGGCTACGTCGACGCACCAAACACGCCCAAGGTCGCCTCCGCTTCGCAGGGCAAGGCTGTCTCGCGCTACGTCGTGCAGAGCGTGCACATGCGCGAGTGTCTGGCCGAGTTCCTCGGCACCTTCGTCATGATCGTCTTCGGCATGGGCGTCAACAACCAGGTCGTGAACTCCGAGGACAAGAACGGCACGTGGCTTAGCATCAACATGTGCTGGGGCGTGGCTGTACTCATCGGCGTCTATTGCTCGGAGGGAATCAGTGGGGCCAACCTCAACACCGCCGTGACGCTGGCACATTGCGTGTACGGCCGTCTCCCGTGGTGGAAAGCACCGGGCTACATGGTATCGCAGGTACTGGGCGCCTTCTGTGGTGCCTTCATCATCTACGTCATGCAGTACCAGAACCTGAACGTGGTGGATCCAAACCGCGAGACCACGCAGGGAAGCTGGTCCACATACCCAAGCGACAACATCTCTAATTACACGGCCTTCTACACGGAGTTCATCGGTACGGCCATGCTGGTGCTGGGCGTGTATGCTATCACGGACAAGCGCAACAAGTCTGCGGGTCCCGTGGGCTCCCCCTTCGCCTTCTGCCTGCTCATCTGGGCTCTGGGTATGGCGTTCGGCATGAACACGGGTTACGCCATCAACCCCGCTCGTGACTTCGGCCCTCGCCTCTTCACGTGCCTGGCCGGCTGGGGGACCAAGGTGTTCACGCTACGCAACCACTACTTCTGGATCCCGATCGTGGCCCCGCTGTGCGGCGGTGTGGCCGGCGCGGGTCTGTACCGCGTGATGGTGGAGATGCACCACCCGCAGCCGTAACAGTAATTTTTTGGCATAGATTGTGCTATGGATTTTTAGACTGTAACACCATTCAATAGATTTCATTTTTCTCTCGCCTGCGTTGTGGTCCTTAAAATGTTGTTGTGCGAAGAGAAAACAGTTTTCAATTCGTGGGTCACCTAAACGGTGATAGCATCTTAACCTACCCTGTTTATTCTGCTTCAGCTATTAATACTAATCACGGAGAAGTGCGGAGTTGACTACTATGGAAATAGAACCCCCCTCCCCTTCCTGCTGCATATGCTTCACCGGTGGATAAGAAAGACTGAAAAAGCACTGGTGCAGGCAAACACTCCAAACTTGACTGAAGACTATTTTCACGATAGGTAAGACAATATGAAACGGGTTCTCATTATTTGCGAAAAGAATTTTTCGAGACGTTTTCCAGAATGAGTTCGGGCCATAAGCTTAACTAGTTATTCAGTGACGAGATATTGGTAAAGCTCGAAACTAATTTTCAATGTTTTGACAGTCTTCAAAACGGCAACGCTGAGATGCTGTCGCAGATTCCACCGGCAAAGACGCTGTCTGTGTGGAAGGCGTAGTTTTTTATTATTAATTTGGCAGGAACATCCCTTCAGTACAGGTACTTCGACTTCGGTGGATAATCAAAAGACGAAAAACGGAGAACAAAGACCATGAACAAGAACAATCTACATAATGAACAGACTTGGTTCACTGTCTTAGAGTCGCAACGTCTGCGGGAGGGGCGGGTGGTGAATCTCCACAAGCAGGCGGTACAAACCAGCGCCAGCAACACCGCCCGACAAGTCAGCCACGATCGGGATCCAGAAGTAGTAGTTGCGCGTTGTGAAGACCTTGGAGCCCCAGCCGGCGCAGAACGTGAACAAACGAGGACCGAAGTCCCGAGCAGGGTTCACGGCGTAACCCGTGTTCATGCCAAAGGCCATGCCCAACGCCATGATCATGAGACAGAAGGCGAAGGGAGAACCCACGGGACCAGCCGGCCGGTTGCGCTGGTCCGTGATGGCGTAGATGCTGAGCACCAGCATGGCTGTACCGATGAACTCTGTGTAGAAGGCTGTGTAGTTGGAGATGTTGTCGCTCGGGTACGTCGAGAAGCTGCTCTGCGTGATCTCGCGATGTGGGTCGATGACGTTCAAGTTCTGGTACTGCATGACGTAGATCACGAAGGCACCGCAGAAAGCGCCCAGAAGCTGCGAGATCATGTAACCCGGCGCTTTCCACCACGGAAGACGGCCGTACACACAGTGTGCCAGCGTCACAGCCGTGTTGAGGTGGGCACCGCTGATGCCCTCGGAGCAGTAGACGCCAATGAGTACACCAATGCCCCAGCACATATTGATGCTGAGCCACGTGCCGTTGGCGTCTTGCGAATTGGTCACTTGGTTGTTGACGCCCATGCCGAAGACGATCATGACGAAGGTGCCGAGGAACTCGGCTAGACACTCGCGCAAGTGCACGCTCTGCACGGCGAAGCGGGCCATACCTGTGCGCTCTGGGTACGCGGCAGATCCCTTGGGGGTGGCGGTCACGCCAGTGTAACCATTCTCTATCTTGTCGAAGTCGTCGTTTACAGCAAGAGGTTCAGCGACGACGGTGACGTCAACGACCGGAGACGGGAGCTGGGCCATGGGTGCTGAAAGGAGATGGTGAAATACAAAATGAGACGGGAGAAGAAGAAAGTTTGCCTCGCCATGCATCTGTTACTTAAGCTGTCTCGACGTCATGCCTCGCCAGCGACCTCGAATACTCAGAAAACGATCAAACGCTTTTGCCTGCGGCTTCACGGAAACCGCAGCAGTCGTTCGCCCGATCCCGCACAAGGAAACCTGTTGGTTGCCTCAACTGGGCGACACACCATTAATTCGGTACATGTACGTTAAAAAAGTCGCCAACTGACAATGAAGGTGTTGACTGACCAGCATGGCAATGTGTTGCTGTTTGGCGTCACGTGTCTATGCCATACTGAGGCCATGGATGTGTCAAGCAAGGGAAAACACGCCTTCATTTCTAAATCACATGGGGGTCGCCGAATGAAAAACTTTAGGGTGATCATGAGGAAATATATGGATTCGAGAGAAGCAGGGTTTTGCTGGTGTAAAGACTGAAATCCATGATAACCTAGTTTTGTTTATATTTGTCAACGCAGATCAGGACAAGCGGTTGCTAAGGTACTTTGAAAAAACTGAGACGGATCCTACACCCTTGAGCCTTTGCGTTTTCAATGCGGTGGCAGCTTCTCCAACAACTGTTGGCTTCAGAGATAACAAGAACAGCGAGCTGCTACCGCAAAAGTCGTAATGATAGAGCACCCATGGAACCTTATAAATCTTTCATTTTGTGGGGGATTAGCGCTACTTCATGTTATACACTATATTTAAAAAAAAACTCAGCACAACTAATAGGAAGGTGATCTATCATTACGACTTTTGCGGTAAAACGTTGGATTGCTTGAAGTTTGGAGGAATCCTAATTTCGGGACAATTCATCCAAAATTCGGGTTCATTCCTGAAGCCGAATTTAATATATTTCTGAATTTAATTTAGTTTTGTGCGAATTTCTATCCGTTTTCTAAGAGTTGTTGACTTGATTTTTGTAAGGATCATCTAGAATACGCATCGTGCGTTTTTCTGCTTCATTGGCACCAAGCAGATTAAGAGCTTAAAGGCATCTTAAGTAAGCAACCCATGAGTCGGCTCTCGAAGCCGTGTAGAGCTTGCTTTTAGCACTGATTTTTTGCATGACAGCCGACTATTTTAGCAAAGTAAATTTTTACAAGTCATTTTGTGTTTCAAGCTGATTGATTGTAAAGGCCTTGACTTGAAAGTTCTTTTAGTCGCGCAGAGGTGGTGCTGCATGGGACAGACGAGCTAATGCTGTTATCCTTGCTTGATCTTTAAGCGATTGCGCCTGTCACAGCTTTCGATGTCAAATCACCCTCGCCGCTATTTTAGTATGCGAAGTCAAAACTTGGCAGAAACGACAATCCAGCCCGGCACTCTGGAAGGAGAGAGGGGGTGTTGGCACTTTCAGAATCGCTAACCCCGTCTTAGTCCAGAACGCGTGCTTCCACCTGAACAAGGGCCTAAAGAAACGCGCTTGGCGGCCACCCAAGCACCTGTGCTACGGAGTCAAACAAACGATCTTCTTAATCTTTAACCGCTTCACGCGCACGTTAGTGCGTGGGTGCCACGGTGCACGCTCTCTCTCTTCGATCGGAGCTGTTGTTGACAAGGTGATTGGAATGGTTCCCTCTCTCACATTCCGCAATTTCCTCTGTGGCTATCAAGTATCAAACCCTTTAAGCGTCAATGACCCGTTCGCTCCAAGACTTCGACGCGGCTGACAAAGTCGAGAACGGCTATGGCGGTATGCCGGAAACCCCCAAGACTACCACGTTTGTCCCCACCGAGCAGCGTGTGGGTCTATCGCGCTTCGCCGTGCAGAGCGTGCACTTGCGCGAGTGTCTAGCCGAGTTCCTCGGCACCTTCGTCATGATCGTCTTCGGCATGGGCGTCAACAACCAAGTGACCAATTCGCAAGACGCCAACGGCACGTGGCTCAGCATCAATATGTGCTGGGGCATTGGTGTACTCATTGGCGTCTACTGCTCCGAGGGCATCAGCGGTGCCCACCTCAACACGGCTGTGACGCTGGCACACTGTGTGTACGGCCGTCTTCCGTGGTGGAAAGCGCCGGGTTACATGATCTCGCAGCTTCTGGGCGCTTTCTGCGGTGCCTTCGTGATCTACGTCATGCAGTACCAGAACTTGAACGTCATCGACCCACATCGCGAGATCACGCAGAGCAGCTTCTCGACGTACCCGAGCGACAACATCTCCAACTACACAGCCTTCTACACAGAGTTCATCGGTACAGCCATGCTGGTGCTCAGCATCTACGCCATCACGGACCAGCGCAACCGGCCGGCTGGTCCCGTGGGTTCTCCCTTCGCCTTCTGTCTCATGATCATGGCGTTGGGCATGGCCTTTGGCATGAACACGGGTTACGCCGTGAACCCTGCTCGGGACTTCGGTCCTCGTTTGTTCACGTTCTGCGCCGGCTGGGGCTCCAAGGTCTTCACAACGCGCAACTACTACTTCTGGATCCCGATCGTGGCTGACTTGTCGGGCGGTGTTGCTGGCGCTGGTTTGTACCGCCTGCTTGTGGAGATTCACCACCCGCCCCTCCCGCATCAGAACTAAGTTTTGGAAGCGATATATGAAGCGTACACACTGCATAGAGTAATGCTGTCAGTGATAGAATATGCCCCGTCCCGCTCGGTGTAGTGATAACATAATATCACGTTTACATTTATTGCGATGTTTGTCTTTCACTTCCATATTTTGTATCTGTGATAAAGCTGGTGTTTCTGTGCGCGTTTAATGAAGATGAAACACTAGAGAAGGTGCGCAAGAGAGGCCGTTCGAGAAAATATTTATTTTAAGTAAATGTCTGATCACCTACATGATGGAAACGGTGGTTTGTCGAGTATGGAATGTGCAATGATAACAGATCCGTACGAAGTAATACCCGTCTGCTTCCACCAATGTGACCTACTCTGGAGCATTTGTGGTGTTGAGATCAAGCGTGTAAATACGCGCCTGCGCTGTGGCAAGGTCCTCATACTAACTTAGAGAACTTTAGTTCCTGGAATCACTCAACGTTTTGAAATTGTCAGATAACGGATAAAATCCCTGTGGTCCAAAAATGAGACCACGTCAAACAAACAAAACACTAATCAACCAAAGTACGAATCGCGTATTAGTCGCTCTAAAATGTTCAGAACTCGATGATCTGATACGTTTGGGTCGCAATATTTCCCCAATTTCTGTGATTCACCGATATCTGGTGTAATGAGCAATCGAATAACAGTGTTTTAAGCTTTTCCTGTGAGGAAGTTACAACCAAATTTTCAAAATCCGATTAAGTACGAAATCAGCTCAATCATCGATAACTCTAAATGGTGGATACTGTTGTCAGTCGCTCTCGAAGTAAATGTAGAAGTGAGTCAATTGCTTTGTTAGCTCTTTCTCTCTCCGTGTGTTCATATGCATGGTCTCTTAAAGGGTCTCTCCGTTTCGAAACTTCTTGTCTGCTCGCCCTGTTAGTTTCAGTATCTCGTCGTCGCGTGGTTGCTGTTGCTCGGCTGAAACCCCAGCACCAGCAACACGCTGTGGTGCCAGCCACAACACTTCCCCCTCTGAAGTTTTCTTTGGCCGGGCAGCTGAAAAACAATCGCGGAGGGATACTTGTCGTACTACTTGATGCCCAGCTCCTTAACCAGTGCCTTCACTGGCGCTAGCTTGATGTGCTTGCGCACGAACGCTTTTACCACCACCGGAACATCTTGCAACAACGTTACCGCCGGCTCCCAAGAGTCTTCGATCTCATCAAGCCCGCGCCAGTGCACCTTAATTTCATGGTGCTTCTCGTTCATATTGTACCGGGCCTTAAGTAGCGAGTCCACCACGTGTCCTTCGCTATTGTGGGCAACGTGCAAGAGTAGGTCTTCATTAATGTTCAGTGATGCGTCGGTGTATAACTTCAGTCTACTAGCGTGTGCTTCCTTTCTCTGCCCCGTGATCATGTTTTGAATCTCGAAAATCCAATTCGAGACTGTGGCCGTGACTTGAGCAGGCCCACACCACTTGGCACGCAATTTACTCCTGGTATGCTGCCAAACCTCCGCATACAAAACATAGTCCCCAATGTCGAACTGCGCCATTGATGTACCTCGTTTTTTTTGCTCTTCCGACCTGACGCGCGAACAGCAGCATTCACTTGCTCGGTTTGCTTGTGCATAGCCTCGAGTGCAGTCTGTAGTAGCGCTACATGTTTGCGTTGAGCAGTTGTGAGCATCTCCAACGTCGTTGATTTGATCGGACCTGGCACGGCAAAATGATCACTAGGGCTCATTGCCTGCAAGCCGGTCATGGCCGTGATAGGGGCCACTCCTCCCAATGACGGCGATGGAGTATGATTGAGAACCATCTGAACTATTTTGATCACTCTTGGCCAGTCTGTGGGCTGCAGCCTCCATTCAGAGAGTAAAGCGCGGCAGCAGCGCAGCGTCTCCCGCATTACGACCTCGACGGTGCCGTTGGACCATGGGCACCTCGCCGTTGTGAAGTGGTGATGTGCCCCAAGTGCATGCCGAAGGGCCTCGATCGTCGTGTTTTAAAATGAGTACCTTGGTCACTGACCCAGGTACGACATACTCCGAACGGCGCGAACCAATCGAGAAGATGTGCGAAAGTAGTGTCCGCGTACTGGCACGGTACAAGCCACACAAACGTTGAGGCATCATCCTTGATCACTAGAACATACTGCTCATCACTATTGCTCTTGCCCATAAACAAATAGTCCCAGTGAATGAGCTCATTCGGCTGCTCTGCATGCATCACATCACCAAGCAGTCATGATTGCGGTGGTCCTCCCACCGTGCTCGCACAATGCAGACATCGGTTCACAAAAAAACCCACGTCTTTCTCCATATCCGTCCAAACAAACTGCTCACAGATTTTTGCTTGTGTGGTAGCCACACCACGATGGCCAGCAACACCGAAGTGTTCTATCACGCATACTCGTACTTGCAACTCCGCTGCTTCGTCCGGGATTCAGATTATGTTCTTGTTGTCCCTCCACAACGAATCTTCACTAGATCGAGTCAGTGAGCTTGGAGGTGTAGCTCGGTTTTGAACAACCACAATGTCTTGATAGGTTGGCCACTCAAAATTCTCGCCGAGCTGCGGCGACAAAGGCAGCGACACGTGACGGATTGCACACACGGTATTGTAGGATGAACCCCATCTCGACAAGAGGTCCGCCCATACGTTCTCGTCGCCCGCAATATCACAAATCTCGTACTTGTAGGACATCAGTATCAGAGACCAGCGGTGCAGTTTGTCTGCTGTGTATCGAGGCACGGCTTAGATACACTGTGCGGGTCGAAAATGTACCGTAAATTGCTATGGTCTGTGAACAGAATGAAGCCATCAGGTCTGTGAAGCAGATAATCAGCCCGTCGACAAGTCTCAATGATCGGATAGGCTTCCTTTTCCACTACGGCCCAGCGTCGTGCTGAGCCCGAAAATGTACCGCTCAGCATTAGAAGTGGCTGGTGGTCTTGCTCGCTTAACGGCCTCGATACTAATCCAGGCGAAACTTGGGATATTACCGCTCCCCAATGCTCGTCGCTCGCATCAGTGAAGACCAGTAGACGTTTGGCCGGATCAAGATGAGCGAGTTGAAGTGCATTTTGTAATGCTTCCTTGCAGCGCGCAAGACAAACATCTTCGTCGTCGCACCACCCTGCTTCATGCAGCTGAATTATCTTTACTTGCGTTTTCTTGCACCCACCAGCTAATGTACATACTTTCTCCATGAGGGTCACAAGAGGGTGGATAAGCTTGTTGAAAGCGGGAAGCGACGACCTCATCCAGTTCAATGCACAAATGAGCTGTTGCAACTCCTGGCCAGTGGTTGACGGCGGTGGATTGCTAAGCGCCTCAATTCGCTTCGGATCATGACGAACACCGTCACCAGAGACAATACGCCCGATACAACTGTGGCCAACGCCTTTGTTGCAACCGTCAAAACCGGTTTCAACACTTTCCGACCTGTCGCTTTCTCGTAGAGGTCCTTGGCCTCGGTTGGGTTTGCAACATCCGGGCACTGGAATACTCCATGAGTTGTATCGTCACATTTGAAGCATTTTTTACTCGATCGCTCGGGCCTTGATCCCGTACCAGAACCTCCTCGTCTCGAATTAGAATGCTTCGAGTGCTCGCTACATCTTTCAAGATAGTCCGGGCAGAGAACTTTTTTCCTCCAGCGTCCTTCTTCGCTGTATGACCCACGATCTGCTGCTGACCAGCTTTGGATGTAGATGTCGACTGTTGTTGCACGGCAATATGAGCCTCGAACCGCATAAAAAACCCCAGTTCTCCCCGCAACCACGTAACGAAAACATGGATATTACCCTTCGTGGGTTTATGCACTTGACGCCCGAGTTGATCTTTCACAGCGATTTTAAAAGCCTGGGGTCGCAGCGCCTCTACCAAGTACCCAACTACCTTCTTGGGCTCCAACTGCACAATGTCCTCCATATTGAGTCGATCCACAATCTCATAGAAATCTGCCATTAGGCGTGACAGGCGTGACTCCGCGTCCTGTAGTTCTACATCCATGCAAAGCGTCTTCACTTCTCTATCAAGTGTTTTATAAGCTGTGTTATCCGGTACACGGGCCGACAAGAAATAATCTCTCCACTCCGCTTCAGTAACATCTTTCTCCGCCTTGAACAATTCAAAACCACAAATCTGCACCATGGTCCCTTGTTCAATGCATGCGCTCAGCGACATGACGAAGAAATTGGCTTGAGTACCCTGATTTAACGCCTTGATGCGTCTGGTGTAGATTGCGTAACTGTTCATAAAGTCACGTTTCTCCTTCTTCGAGCTGCCCCTGTATATGGGAGGAACAGGCAGGTTGGTTCCTGCTGCCACAGTGACAGCAGACGGCTCTAGCGGTGGAGAGTCTGCTGGGGGTGCAGCCCCCTGTGCAAATGCACCCCATCGAGCCTACAAGTGAGGCTGCACTGCCTGTGCCAAGCTCTCGAGACGCTGCCCCAGTACTCCAACTGCCTCCTCGGCGGCCTTTAACAGGCGGTACTGATCCTCCAGGTATTGCCGATGCTCCTGCATTTGGCGTCTCATCTCTTGGTGTTGTTCTATCAGTGCAGACTGGCGGTCATTTTGCGCCTGCAAGTACTCGGACGTCTGCGCAGCAAGTCGGTCTTGCTGCATCTGCACCTGGCCCAGTTGTTCCGCTGTTTTCTGATGTACAGCAGAGTGCTGGGCTAGGGCTTCGACTTGGCGCCTGGTCTCTTCACCGTGGATTACCGCAGTTCATGTAGTCGTCTCCTCCGTCAGTCGCAGGTCGTGCTTAGTGAACGGCGGCACCGGTAGATATACCGTAATTGGCATCCCACTATTAATATCTGAGTGGGGGAGCATCGCTTCGTCGGCCTCCTCCATGCTGGGAGCGACTTCCCAGCTAAAGAATTCTTTGTTGTCTGTCGCTCTCGAAGTAAATGTAGAAGTGAGTCAATTGCTTTGTTAGCTCTTTCTCTCTCCGTGTGTTCATATGCATGGTCTCTTAAAGGGTCTCTCCGTTTCGAAACTTCTTGTCTGCTCGCCCTGTTAGTTTCAGTATCTCGTCGTCGCGTGGTTGCTGTTGCTCGGCTGAAACCCCAGCACCAGCAACACGCTGTGGTGCCAGCCACAACAGATACGTATCATTTTGAACGACGTGGTCTCAAATATATCCCAACGCGACCCTTCGTTATTCCACTGGAACTAATTGAATCATCCGTTGGTAATCTATCCGTCATTTATTCTGATTTATCCAGATCGTCGTTGTTCTTTATTGCATCGCGATGGCTTAAAAAAAAACGAACTCGCGCTTGGTCGATTTGTGCAGGCGTCTTCCGGGTGCCTTTGACCCCTTACTCGCCAATTACTCGAGAGCGCTCAAAGCACACTCAGAAGCTCAAAACGCCCCCTCCCACTTGTCCAATGTATACTACGACTTCGATTATAGTTAGCACCATGTGCGCGCCCACACTTCGTCCAGTACCCACAAGTCAAAGGCAGTGAGGTTCAATGTCCGAATGCGCTGGATGAGCTCATTCTCGCTATCGTTCTCGTACATAACCTTTGTTAATAGTTTCTTGCGGTAAATTCGATACAAAACCTGCTGTTGCACAAGTTAAAAGTAAAACATTTTTTTTTTTAAAAGTAAAGCAAAACCAAAAAATCAATTTTTTCGCACCTTGGTCCTCGACCGCTTTTTGAAAATCGAACCTTATCTTCATCGACCCAAGAGAGCTGAGCAACGTAATGCAAGTTGCAAATGTTTCATCCAGAAACACTTCTGGTCGAACTGGAAAGTTCCGCCTATTATGATTGGCCACCTTTTCTTTAAGTACTGAGCACGGAAAGCAACAATAGCAGTGGATTCCGCTAAATTAAATATAATTATCTAATTATTTAATTATTTTTGAATTTAATTTTAATAAGTTTAAATTTTTAAAGGGGTATCTCCAGCCTCAGCCATGTACAGTGCGGGCGGAAATTATACTGCCACCCAGACTTTTGAGCATATTTTGACCAATAAGCGGTCTAAACGAAAATGGTTTGCACCAATCGAAAGCCCTCGTTCAAACAAAGCGAATGGTGGTCAATTTACTCGAATCCGTTATGAACTTGCTGCAGAAGTCTGGGCGGCAGTATAATTTCCGCCCACACTGTAGTCCACAAACTCGCGTACGTTGGACGGCCACTTGATACCGTTCACGAGTGTGAGGCAGCGCAATCGTCCGAACAAATCGATGTCGTCGTAGCCCAGCGCCTTGTTCACCAAGTTGTCCGAGTAGAAAATAGTAGCCAGTCGTTCTAGAAGCTGGTCGAACGCTTGAGTGCCTCCTCAAACGACCCCATGCTCTTCTCTTTCTTATTGCGATAATAGGCTCTACTCTCCTGTTGCGCAAATTCCGCGAACAAAGCCTTGTGAGCCCGCGGGTGGTACAGTACGTGGAAGACGTGGGCGGATTCCTCGATCCATTTCTTGATGTCCTCCCGACCAGAGGGTGGGGCAAGGATGGATGTACCACCGTAGTTCTCGTCCACGTATTTGACGATATCCATACTTTCGGCGAACGCTTTTCCGCTGGGTAGCAGAATGATAGGGGCCTGCTTGGTTCCCACCAGCTCGACGGGGGTGGTCTCATCATGGTTGGCCATGAAAGCCAACTCGTGTGGAACACTTTTGAGCCCCAAGATGAGGCGAACTCGGGGACAGTGGTCGTAGACGAACAACGTGACAGCGGGCTTCTCCTTCTTGCTGCTCTTGCTCGTTGAGGAGATGGCTGCTCGATAAAATGGCCATGAACTAGGGCTCTGTCTACAACTGAGAAGGTAATTGTTCAGGTCACGAGTTGGTGGCTTGCTTAATTGTATCTGCTATTGCAAATCTACACCAATCAGAAACACTTGCCCCTTTGTATAGAATACAAAATTCACCATAAAAACTTCCACATAATTACAAAAGTAATTCATATTTCTGTAATTCCCTCCGTATCCATTAGCCTATCATTCCCAATTGAGACCCTCTCCCCATGTCGGACCTGTCTAAGTTCGTCGCCACCTTTGCTGTGGGCTCAGCCGTGGGCGTCGCGGCCACGGCCCTGGTCCTCCGTCAGCCCAAGAGCCTCAAGGCGCTGCCCAAGCTGTACATCTATGACCACTGCCCGTTCTGCGTGCGTGCGCGTATGATCTTTGGCTTCAAGAAGGTTCCTCACGAACTGGTATTCCTGGCCAACCACGACGAGGCCACGCCCATCGGCCTCGTGGGCTCCAAGCAGGCTCCGATCCTGCAGCTGGCTGATGGACACGCCTTCCCGGAGAGTATGGACATCGTCAAGTACGTGGACGAGCACTACGGCGGCCCGACCGTGCTGGCCCAGTCCGCGGCCCGGCCCGAGCTCAAACAGTGGATTAAGGACACGGCCGACGTGTTCCGCCAGCTGTACCACCCGCGGTTCCACGCGGCCCCGTTCGCCGAGTTCGCCATGCTCGAGAGTCGCGAGTATTACCGTAAGAAGAAGGAGAAGACCATCGGCCCGTTTCAAGACGCGCTGGACAAGACGCCGGAGCTCGTGGAGCAGGCCAACAAGTTCCTGGAACAGCTGGCCCCCATGTTCCACTCGAGCCACTCGGTCAACGAGACGCTCAGCTACGACGACATTGACCTATTCGGCCGTCTGCGTGGTCTGACGCTCGTGCGCGACCTCGAGTGGCCCCCGAAGCTCCGCGAGTACATCGACTACATGTCTGAGCAGGCCGACATCCCACTGCTGGACAACATGGCCGTGTATTAACCTAATTGGCCGGGGACGACTTTGAACCTGTACGTCGTTGAAAAAATTGAAGGGAATTTGGCCGCAAGTGGTCGATGCATTTTTTTTTCTTTAAGAAAAAAAGTCGCAATTTTTGCTACGAAGGACTATTTTTGGGGTGGTCTTCTAGTTGGAGCTGCGTGTCTTGAATTTCTTGGCAGCAGGAACGATCGCGCTCTTGAAGATCGCGTCCGTGTCGTAGATGGTGTACTCGCCACGGTACGTCTTCAGCGACTCGAGTCCGAACTCCCAGTACTGCATACTCGAGCCTGCCGCGTACACAGCGTCGCTCCAAGCCTCGTACACGCTGGCGTTGTGGCTCTTCACACCATACTCCTCCATGACGACGGGCTTGCCAGCCTTCTTGCCAGACGCGACGTGGTCTTTGATCCACTTCTCGCCCCACGACACAAACTCGCTGGCGTCGACACTCCAGCCGTCCGGGTAAGTGTGGTAAGCACCGTAGTCGATGCTTTTGATGGCAAGATTGGCATCGAAGTCGACACCCGAGAGACCAGAGTACAGATAGACACTGCTGTCCGTGTTCAGGAAGCCCTCACTCCCCGTAGCCACTAGGTGGTTCGAGTCCAAGCTCTTGATATACTGTACAAACATGGATTAGTATCAAGAGCAGCCTTACATCGCTTACAGTAACTCACCGCCGACATCTCAGTCATCCAGGCATTGATGGTTTTTGTCGTGCAAGTTCCTGATTCAGCTAAGCCTCCACCGGAGCCGGCGCAACGGCATTCATTGCAGAGCTCCCAGCTCATGATCGTATCATCCTTCTGCTCGATTTACAAGAAGAAAGATCAACATTTGAGTACCCTATAGTGCTTATGATGATGGGCCGTATTATACCTTGTAGCGGTTCACGAATGTGGCGATGTACTTCTTGTATGCGGCCTTTATCTTCTCGTTCGTGTAGAAATCGTCGTGATACTTGCCCCCAAGCTGCTTCACGTACACATCTGGGACGAACAGCAAGAAATTAGTCGACAATCGAGGTGTAATTAGCAGCGCGATGCCTACCCATGCCGCCGTAGTCCGACCAATTGTTCACCAACGGGACGACAAGTTTGACGCCTGCTGCCTTCGCAGCGGCGACAACTTTGTCGAAATAACCGAGGCCATTGTCCTTGGTATTGATGCTAGCTTTGCCATTCTCCCACAACTGGTACACGATGTTGTACGGTGCCGTACCGACGGTAGTCAGGTCTGCAAAGCCCATAGTACGACAAACAGTGACATCGTTTGTGGCCATCGTCTTGAAAATGGTGGCCAGGTCCTTCTCGCTCTGTATAACCACCCTCGCTGTCAGCTATACCAGAACGATCGTGTTTCAGATACCGTAGAATTTGCCTACCCAGTTGATCTCCGAGGCCCAGTACGCATTCGTGCCGAAGATGTAGAACGGCTGGCCATCCACTTCAAATGCCGTCTCAGACGTCGTCACGAAACCAGCAGACGCAGCCTGGATGGCGAGCGAGGCCAAAGCGAAAGCACCGGAAAGAACCTTCATCTCCGCTTCTTGGCGCTTATCGTGGCAAGGAGACAACTGAGCCAGGGTTGAGGCACAGTTCGCGGACTCGCTGTTCCTGGGATTGTAAAGTAAAACCTACACAGCACTTCGCAATCTGTTGGAGAAAGTGTACAGACAATCCCCTCGGTAGTAATCCCTAGGCTTGGAATACTTCTCAACAGCAATAAATAGCGGCTCCTGTTTACAAACTCAAGTTAATATTCCCTCTCACCCCTCAGTTGTCAAAAGGAATATAAATTTGGCGAAAATTTCTATTTTGAGGTGCTTAACTATGGGTAAAGTTCTAATTGTATAGGATGCCCGAAGGAATCTGCATGAATAGCAATGACTATACATGTTTCCGAACTATATTTCCGTGTGCACTACTCGCAGTCCTCTCACTTATCTGCCTATCTGACATCGAGTAGCATCGGCATGAACGAAAACCCTTTCAATACACCATTAGGCATTCCCTGATAGCCATGGTTGCGGAACATTCAATCCAATCCCCCCATAGTAGCTTAAGGGTGGGTGAAGCTTACCAAATGTGCAGTACATATATAGCTGGCGTTATCTCGGTCTACTTCTTCGCTTTTGCTTGCCATCGCTTGCCTTCCTACACAGCCCCCCGCATCACATTTACCAGCCGGTTGGTTGAGTTAATGGTACATCCCGCAAAAGGAAACCCCTTAGACAGGAATAAAAAGCTGGTTCCCGACGCTATGACTACCGAGAGGATTTTCTTTATTCGTACAATCGAGTTTAATAAACTTAATTTCACGTAAATTGATCTTAATCGCACATTTAGCTGTCTGAAAACTCCAAAAACCATCTGAATTGACTAAAACCGATATTACTGTCTGCTATTCCACTCGATAGGCAGCTAAATATAATGAAATCGTGAAGTATTTTGTATACATGAAAGATTATCACAATAGAAAATGGTGAAATCTTGGAATTTTGTATGAAATACCTAGTTTAAGTAAGATTTCGAATCATGTCTCTTGTCCGCACCAGATTATCAGAAAGGCCTACGTCCCGCATTTCCCCAGCTTCGAGGAGGCATGTAATTCTGAATGAAGGCTTGGTCCGACGTATTGCCCTTGTGTGCCTGGCTATTCGAGCCAGGATTCAACAATGAGTTGAAAGACGGGAGTCGGGGGTTCGAGTTGGGCTGGATCGGAGAGGTGCCGAATTCGAAATGAGTACTTGAGTTACAGTTTGCTGTAATTCGGGAATGGGGGCTGGGTTGTTGCGATCGACTCGTTCGGCATATGTGGGCTCCCGCGCCGTACCTGAAACTCCGCTATTCTTCTTGTGTGTGTTTCTGCGCTTATGTTTTTTGTTAGCTCTCAATGGAGTCGGGTCTAAGACCCTGGACTCACAATCTTCAGTATGCCCACGTCGCATCAACCAATGTCTGTGAAAGTGGCTCGTCGTTAGCTTCTGCTGTCGCTCAGACTTAATGATGTCGATAAGATCGTGAACACAAGGTCTTCCATTTGAGTAGCGAAAGGCACCAGTACAGGTCTCGACGGCTTCCTTCTTTCGCACAATTCGATGGGCCTGTTTCCACAACTTTGCTGTCTCGTCTAGTGCATACCTACTGATGAACAGGACAACAGCTGAGTATCGCAGATCCTGCAAATGTGAGAAACCTTGCTAACGTCACGCTCAACTCCGTACGCGACCTTTTTGATACATGTTTGCCACCAAGGTAGCAATTTCTTGAAACATGTCAAGAGATCTCCACGAGAGGTTTGCAACCAGGCCTTGCATTGAAGAGGTAACAAGACACACTACTAGGTAGCAATCTTTTCAATACACATTACTTGGTTTTTTTTATACTAGAGGTGGCCGATTTAATCTGACGCAGTGCCAAAAGCAGCACTCTGTATACTATCCACTCGAAGGACTGCAAATTTCCGCGCGTTAGCACAAACCCCGTTCTACTACTAATTAGCTAGGTAACATATCTAAATAGCAGATTTTAGCTCCTAATATTGACTGAGTTATGGCCACCGATGTGGGTGGCCGATTTAACCTGGCGCGGAGTGTAATCAACGTTACTTTACGTTGAGATTTAGTGGCTGGGGATCAGTTTTGGCTTTTCCCCCTTCCGACGCCAACCGCCCGCGAGATGTCAAGGTCGAAGCGTGCATACCGTGTAGCTGTCGCTGCTCCAGAAACGTGATGGAGAACACTACTACCTTGTCGAGACCAAGCACGAAACGGTGCACAATCACAGAATTGGGAAGCTCGAATATCACCAGATTCCAGCTGACCGCATGCGGATCAGCACAGACGACTTGGAAGAAGTCAACAAGCTCAGGAAAATTGAGGTTTCTCGGGAGAAAATGCTCAAGCTCATTTGGGACCACACAGATTCTGAGCCGCGTATGGTGGATGTACACAATCTTCTTGCGGAGATCAAGCGTGAAGAGGAGGGAGGGACGTCAGTTTCGGATAGGGTGGCCGAGACGCTGAGCCAATATTGTGATGACGAGAGTTACGGAGTTGGTCACGTCGACGTCGACCAATACTACAACCAGGTGAGCGCACGCTTCTTGCTTTATGACATGGTTTATATGCTGACACTGCTGCTTGATGTGTAGTTGGTCGTTCGCTGTTTTCGAGTTTTCCTGAGACTATTCTAGATGACGCGACCCACGGGACACACACCGAGCGGTACAAACTGTTCTCCGTCGTGGTCCACCACACTTTTGGTCACGGTCAACATGTCCAGGTACGAAACAGCCCTTTGTCGAACGATCCCATGCTGGATGCTTTGTGTTTGTAAACTTTTGCTTTATATTGTACCTATGTGTACCTATGTGTACCATTTTGTACTTATTCCTGTTTGTATTTTGAACAATTGAGTGTACTCGTCAGCTAACTTCAGTTTTGGTGGAATTATACTTCAGCATGCAATCATCACTGACAAGCGCGCAGACGCACTCAAGCTAGCGATCAGCCAGTTCAAGAAGTGTAATCCCGGTTCGAGGGACATTCAATGTACCGTTGTGGATAAAGACTTCACTGAAATCGGCGTCTTCACGTCAGAGATCCCTCAAGCCAGAATCTTGTTATGCCAGTTTCATGCTGTGAAATATCTGCAAGAGCGAGTGACGAAGACAGAGTATCAGCTTGATGCCATTCTAAGAAGTCGGCTAAAACCCCTCATGAGCCTAATTGTGAAAGCCAAGACAGCGCGGGAGTACGACCAGTATTCAATTCCGAGGAAATGATGCAGAACTTCTTACGCAAAGATCATGAAGTAAGTGGTTATACAGAATTGGCGATTCAAAAGTCCACCGTGAGTCGACCTAAAGTTCAAGCTGTTAAGTATCATGAGTGGTTAGAAGAAGCCAAGAGGGTCGCAGAAACTCTGAGTGAATATGGATCTACACAGTACAAACATGCTAGGAGTATGTTCCAGCTACTAGGCAACGCACTCGTTGCCGGCGACCTGAAGGTGTTGAATCGTGCGCTGTCAAGTTTGAAAGAATTTGAAGGGTCTGTCTCTGGATTTGTGGATTTCAAGAGTGGTAATGATGAAAACAGAAACGTAGACGCTGGGGTTTGTGGAAGTGGGGGTGTTGATGATTGTAGTGATAATCTAAATGCTGGGGTTTGCGGAAGTTCCACTGGATTGTCGACATCGGCCCATGCAGAAAACTTCTCTCAAGTGGTTATTATTATAGATGGTGATATCGACGACAACCCGTCCGAAACAATTGGCAGAGATACCGCCCTAAATGAAGCATACAAATCGAAATCGCTTTCAAAGGCGAAAAGTCGATCAGAACCCATGGTGGAAAGAGCTCACGGCAAGCCTCCTGCTGTAAACCCAGGAACCCCGTCTCTTGTGTGGGCAATTAACAAGAACGTTAATCCCCACAGACGCAGGAAAACTACTGTGAAACAAAGAAAGTTTGCTCGGAAAAAGCGATTGGAGAACCTGAAACCGATATGTCAGAACGAGAACAGGCGCGGCCTCCTGCAGCATTTTCACTGACGACTTTGGCCGAGGCCGTCGATTCCGAAATGCTGTCCTATCCCGAGTGGAGTACTTTTCTCGCGAAATTCGAAGTTGATGATGACCTTCCTGATGTGACGGCGCCAAAACATTATGCATTCTTGTTCCTGCACCTGGGATTGATGATGAACACCAACATTCTGAAATTGCTAAGGAGCTGTTAACCAGAGAATGGGTTGACATGTAGATTTCGCGGATTGATGAATGCAAGATGGCTTATTATTTTTACACGAAAAGGTCGTTGAGGGATGAAGATATAATCTTCAAATTTGAATTGGGACGATATACTGTGTATCCGCGCAATGGAGATATGGTTCAAGCTACGAGCTACTTTCAGATGGCTAAAGAGCGCTATGGCCTGGGTTTGCTCTATAAACCTATGGAGAGACGATTGCGGACCATTTTTCACGATGTAGGTGAGTCCGACCTGGACGACGTGTGCACTTGTCTAAGGTATATGTAATGAGGTGTCTTGTCCCAGATTCCTCGGGCGGAATTCTCAAGTGCCTACAACAATGAATCAGTCTGTGCTTGGCTATTAGTCGCGATGGCTACCAGCAGCGACTGATACTATAAGTGTGGCACGCTACACAGATTTCGGGACTGGTGACCTTGTTCGGAAATATATGGGAATTTGTTGAAAAGATATGGGCCACCCATCCTCAAAACTGTGTCTGTAACTGCCGACTCCCAGACTCCGAGGTTACCGGACCAGGATACTTAGTTCCACTATGACCGCAAGATGTACCCATCGATTCCGAGGCTGAACCCACCAAGCAGCGACCCTCCAAGCTTCCATAAAAATCAGAACCATCACTCTGCCGAAAGATCGCAAAGGCTAAACCACCGACAGCCGCTCAATGAAGAGCATGCATAGGAACAACTAGTTTTGCATAAACCTTAAAACCAAATAGAATTCGTTTTGCATCCAAGACCGGAAGTACCCCTTCTAAAGGTGACTGCGTCCTTCAAGAAAAACTTCAAGACCATATAACTTGGGGATCCACCGCCTTTTGGCCTGGAAGTGATCCAAGTTATTCCATATTTCTACTCATTAGTTTGTGGGCGGGTTCAGTGGGCTATATATTTCGGGAGTAAGCGTACAGTGAAGCTCCTCAGGGTGATTTATATTGTGTTAGGCTGAGAAGGCGACGTCTGTGTGAATTACTGTTCTCCTCTAGCAGGAGTGGTGTGCGTGACTCTGGGATTGATCAAGTGTCCCGGATTGGAGTCTGTTTACTTGGGTTCGGCCATTACCAAGACCGAGAAGGGAAAGAAGTGGTGTTATATGCCTTAGTTTTGGGCCTAAGTGAAAGACGAAAGAACAATAAGTATCTGTGTGAATTTCATATTTTATATATTGCATATAACTCTGTATTGGAGCTGAGTGTTTGTTGGTGTTGACGGCTGTAGCTTCAAGGGTATCTGGGGTCGATACTAATCTATGATAAAATAACCGCTTCAAAGGGATACACAAGCGCGAGCTGGCCAGCAGCGCGTCCTGGACTCGCTGCGCTAAACGATCCGAGCTTCTTTTTTTCTCGCGGCTGTCTGCCTAGAGAATTTCCAAGTCTTTGGCACGTGCGTTACCAGCTTGGAGGCAACTGCCTCGTCAAATATACCAACCTGAAACATGATGAGCCATTGACGATGCTTCGGTTTGCTATGGGTAGAGAGCTGGAGGACGTATGCTTGGTAGTAGGCATTAAGGCAATTGCGCGGAAGCGGACAGCCGAAACAATGCAAGTCCAGTCTCTACTTTCCCGCCACAATTGATGACATTGGGGGGCAACAAGGAGAGAATAGCATGGTTTGGAAGAAAACCAAACGATAAAGGACGCTCAGGACGTGATTGTGGGGGCGGTGCTCATAGATGGAAAACACTGGTGCGCTCTTTGCATCAGTCTATCTACGTGGACGTATACTGTAATGGATCCGTTGAACGACGCCAAGACCATTGAAGCAGTCACGCAAGTTTTCAAAGATGTTTTTTAATACTTGTGCATCAAAATAAGAAGCGACGAAGAGTGGTTGCCCAAGAGTACCAGCAGACGGACAGCTCGAGTTGCGGAGTACGGGTTCTCGCTTTCATTGAAAGCTATATTTTCCAAGCCTACGATGTCCCTGATGACGCAGACTATCTTCGGTACAGATACTTGGTCAAGGTTCTTCTCGCAGGCTCTGCTAGCTAAGAACCACCGTAACATTACACTTTAATACATGTATTAATACCGCGAAGCATGGAAACGTTTGATGCAACACATAACATAACACCTCCCTGGTCTAAGTAACGTTGCTTATTGAGCACAGCCCAGGATATTCTGAACACTCTCTGCATGACATCTGACTTAAGGTTGAACATAGTGTATCAGTTTGTACAACAGTAAACGCGTTTGTGATAGTTTGAGTCAAATTGTACAAATTTCCACAAATCGTGAAACGAGCCGGAACCATTGTGGTTCGATGGATAGACTCTCCGAAAGGACCCTTGAAGACGGAATCACCAGTTGTATATACCTGTGCTTTTTGAGCTTTTCGAAAAACAGTTTCGGCCTTTTTTTTGCGTCGATCATCAACAAACCTAGAGTAGCTTTACCGTATCTTTAATTAATTCTGACCTGCCGGTGGCAAGTTGGGTGGAATCATAATGGTTGAGCGTTCGGCTTTCAGAAGTTGACGAGCTCTCGAGGCCAATGTAGTGGCGTTTTCATGCTTGACAGTGCGTCTCCGTGTGGCCACTTGAAGTATCGTACTAGTATCTACTTGCAGCCTGAGCAACTGATGCCGCTAGCACAGACGCATGATAGTTCGCAGAAGAAAAGATACGTCGCTGGGCCGACAAGGTCAAATTGGTCAGAGTCTGTAAAGAGGAAGAACACCCACTCCATTCCTCTGTGGTGCACTCGTAATGAGGCCAACTGCTTCAGCTGATCAAAGATAAGTAAAAAAAAGTGGATAAAGGCGAGTACAGCAACTACTGGGGGCAGCAGGTGGAAGATGCAATTTTTGGTGGAAGCTCTGTTAGCCTTGATGCAGTCATGTCTCTCCGTCGGTTCAAGCAGCTTCGGCAAGCGTTTTGCTTTCGATGCATTGAAGTAAACAGCGACAATCGTGACCAGGCAGCTAGAATCAGGCCTCTACTCAACCTATTCAAGATGACAGGCCCCAAGTACGTGGCCGTGGGGTGAAACGTAGCTCTAGATGAAGCAAGCGTCGCATGCATGTCGAAGTACGGCAAGCCGCTCTTTGTGTACAATCCTATGAAGCCTACCGGAAAGTACCATTTTCGCATCTACATGCTCTGCTGTTCCACCACGTGGATATCACTGAACTTTCGGCTACACTACCAGAGTGACGTAACCGAGCGGCTAGCAGGTGTGACGACACAAGCAGAAGCTCAAGCCCTGAGTGATGAAATAGCAGTATTTTCGTCAATCCACCAGTGTGTACTGGAAGTAGTTTGGCCATTGTATGGCACTGGCCGCATTGTGAACTCCGACAACTACTACACCTCTGTGCAACTACTTGATGCATTGCATCTAAAAGGCCTGTATGGACGGGGTACGGTGCGAAAGTCTAGTGTACACTTTCCGAGGCACGTTGTGATCGAGAAGAAGGATTGCACTCGTGGAACCTCCCGCCAAGCCGTTTCTGCTGATCGCAATACGGTAGCGGCCTCGTGGTACGATAGCTCCGTTGTTACCGTGATTTATAATGCCGACGCATCGACAGTGACTACTGTTGATCGCCAAGTCCGCTCTGAGAAGCGAACATTCAGCGCCCCGACATGCATCAAAGAGTACAGCGCAAACATGCAAGGTGTTGACCGACTTGACCACGTTCGAGGGAGGTTCTCTCTGGCGGACAGCCATTCCTTCAAGAAGTGGTTCAAAAGGCTGGGTCTCGCGCTCGTGGATGTCGCGCGCTCCAATGCGTACTTCACGCGCAAGATGGCACTCGGCCTCGCCAATGATCGCGACTCTCATCGCGATTTCATCGTTCAACTCAGCTCTGAACTGCTGTCTGGAAAATGGAAAGAGGCGCCCAGTGAAAGACGCATGTGTGACACCAACGTAGAATCATTGGATGCATCGGTCAAGGTAGACGACGAGATGTCGCCGTCAAGTGCAGTGTGGGTCGCTGGTAGGCGCGATGTCGACGGAGTTATTGGCAGCCCCCAGAAGCGTTGCTCTGTGATTGCTTCAAAGCAGCTATACCCTGAATCCAATCGGAAGCGACGGCAATGTGTTGTATGTAGATGGGAAGACAGATACGCGACGGAGGTTACCGATTTCTGTGTCTAACGTTTGACTCTGTCAGCACGTGTTCATAGCCACCGAGCCATACATGTGTCCGATGCAGACGTGGACGTGCTGGGAGAAGTATCATCGCTTCTATCTTCCGCGTAAGCTGTTCTTAGCCAAGGGCAAGGTTCGCACGAGCTCGCAATTGTACAAACTAAGGCACGAGAGCATTGTTCAGCGCAATTTGAACCCCGGACGAGAAGTAGCGCCTGGAAACCGCCAAAGTGTTGTACGCTCGATCAACTTGTAGCTATCAATGGTACAAAACGTGGGGCAGAGATATCACTCAATTTCCAGCCAATTTCTTCACAGTGGTTAGGAGACCACGTGGTCGCCCTCCTGCCGTAACACAGCAACTCCGGAGCCTTTCCTCGAACCCAGCGGCACGACGTTCCCAAGAACAAGCAACACCACCTCCTCCTGAACTTCGCCAGACACCAGCGCGCGACGACCACGACTAGCAGGGGCAGCGGCGACACCGTCAGCGCTTCAGACGAATGGTAACGATGAAGATTCGTGCGAAAGTATGGGTGATGCTCCATCTACATCTACGCTGCAATCTCCGGTGCGAATCATGGCAGAAATGTCTTCGTCGAGTGCAGAGCAAGCTGTTACATCAATGTTTGCTGGTGTGACGCGTGCTGCGGTCGCTCATGCTGGCGACAGCCCCCCTCACCTGAATGTCGGCGAAGTGCTGTCGTCGGGGGTCACAACAATCCTGAGAGAACTTGGCGATGTCAATGCACGTGATGTCTTTTTTGATATCGGTGCTGGGCTTGGTAACGTGGTCGCTCAAGTCGTGCTTGCAACCAAGGTACATCGAAAGCGATCGGGATCGAGGTACGCGCGGATGTACACAGACTTGGGGTGGAGATGATTGCAAGGAGCCCGCATGGCCGACAGGTTCACGAAAGAGCTGAGTTCTTCTGCAGTGATGTCACCGGGCTCCGCTTCTCGGGCATGCCTTCGTATGCACAAGCTACGATTCTCTTCTGGAACAACATTTTGTTCGAGAATGTCACCGTGAATTCGTGAAGCGCGAGGTGAGTCAGATGGTTCGAGCGCGTCTCTTTGTCTGCACAGCTCGCATTTGCCCAAGACACCGCTTCGCTGAGTTCTGCCCTTCCTTCGAACTCTTCAAAGAGGCCGATATTACTTGTAGTTGGAAAGCTGAGCCACAGCGTGCTTACTGTTACCGTTCACACCAAAGCTATTGATTCCGTAATTGCTATAGTGAAATCAAGATAAATACACACTTCAACACGACATGTTAGTCTTTTGTCTCGTTATAGTTACCATACTAATTTCAAACGATAGAGCGTCTGCAGCCTCTGCCGTAGCGCCACTGCCGTGTGTCCTGTGGGCCTCATGCGGCGAGCGACGTCCTTCCATGAGACGCGCGTGTCGGCATCGATGTATCCCCGAGCAAGCTGGACAAGCTGCTTGTCGTCGTCGAAAGTGAAAGTGGTCCTCATGTTGGCACAAAAACGCAATGACTGCGAACGAGAGCGAGGATCTTGGTTTTCGTATTGAAATGGCTAAGGTCCAGTCGTTGGTTACAGGGGCAAAATCTGGACATTCGAAGAAGAGGGTGATGTGCGTTGTCATTTTCTCGATTGTGCTGACGCAATCTCGGACTTAAGTGCACCAATTCGCACTTAAATGCATATATTTCAGTGGTGTACGCCACATCCAGTAAAATATTGAGAGGTTAGGGAAGGTAGAAAGCGCAGCGATTGGCTATTACAAAAGAAGGTGTAGTGCTGGTTGAACTTCTGCCAAAGGGGGCATTTTCCCCCCTTTCATCTGCAGTTCGGTTGCCGTCCTTGATCCTGACCATTCCAACTCGAAGGTTGGGCGTGGCTGTCGTCGCAGCTGGAACCACTCGATTCATGGCTTCAGTGGTGGTGAAGGCGGCGGTGAGACTCGCAATTGCAGTCATTACAGTAACGAGCAAGACAAGACTGGAGCGCATGGCGGTTGATCGAAGCTCGTTTTTGGGTGTTCGTCTTGAGGCTTCAGCCGCTGAAAATACCAAATGCAAACTGAGGCTTGGAGTGGCAAAGAATTTCCGCCGAAGCCTTCTTGAAGGTAGCATCGAAAGATTTCCTTATCTGGTCCAACGACACGCGATTCTGATGACACCTGAATTATGGGAAATTCTATGGAGATCGAGGTTACGGAGATCGCACAATGGAAACCTTGTTGCTCGGCCTTTCGGAGGAAAAAACGATTCACACAACGGTCTTGCGGTAGCGATAGTCCACGAGTGGAACTCTTGGACACACCGCTGGGTGCTGCGGACTTCACTAACAACTCATTCCAAAGTGTGGAATTACATTTACGCTGACACACTAATGCTGCAGAAACATTCAAAAACTTCCTGAACAGCGTCGTCTAAGCACGGCGACCGCGAATAGCGCACTTGTCGCTCGACGGAGCGGCTGTAGTCGCAGCAGGGGCGTCGGTGGTCGGCTCCGCCGATCCAGTCGACTCCTGCGTGGTGTCAGCCGAAGCCTCAGTGTCAGAGCCGTCAGCGGCCGATTCTGCCGCGGTGTCCGAGGAAGCATCCACAGCCGAGGGCGTAGCGGTAGTCGCCGTAGGAGCCTCCGTCGTGGTTTCGGCCTCCTCGCTGGAGCTGGTATCATCAGCAAAACTGGCATCAGCGGCAACACTGGACGCGGTACCAGGAGAGGCGGTGGTGCTGGTACTGGTAGACGTCGAGTTCGACGTTGACGAGCCACTGAGAGACGCGAACTTGGCGGCAGCAGGGGCAATAACTGTGGAGAAGAGGTCGTCCTCATCAAAGATCGCGTAGCCGTCATCATGCGTGCTGAGCGACTTGACGCCGAACTGCCAGTACTGCATGTTGGACTTGGAAGTGTACACTTGGTTGCTCCAGGCCAAGTACGAGGCCAAGTCAAGAGGCTTGATACCGTACTCTTCAAGAATCACAGGCTTGCCAGCCTTCTTGCCCGAAGCCACGTGATCGTCGATCCACTTCACACCCCACGATTTCGCCTCAGAGGTGGCCACACCCCACGAGTCCGGATACGCGTGGTACGCACCGTAATCGATGCTGTCAATCGCCAGGTTGGCGTCGAAGTCGACACCCGAGGGACCAGAGTACAGGTAGACGCTCTTGTCCGTGTTCATGAAGCCCTCGCTTCCCGACGCCACGAGGTGGTTCGAGTCCAGCGATTTAATGTACTGCACGGTACACAATAAAAAGTTAAAGATCTTAGTCAGATACAGTAAAAAAAAAACGAATCTAGACTTACCGAAGACATCTCGGTCATCCAATCCGTAAGAGTCTTGGCGTTACAGTTACCCGACTCCTTTAGAGTTCCAGATCCAGCACACCGGCACTCATTGCACAGCTGCCAAGCCATGATGGTCTCTTCGTCGGCGTAGCGCTTCACGAACGTCTTGACGAAGTTCTTGTACGCAGCCTTGATCTTCTCGTCCGTGTAGAAGTCGTCGTGGTATTTGCCTCCAAGCTGCTGGACGTACACGTCTGCAATCACAGTTAGTACTGTTTTATCTAACGAAGTCTCGAACTTTACTCACCAATGCCACCGTAGTCGGACCAGTTGTTGACGAACGGCACGACCAGCTTGACGCCGGCAGCCTTGGCCGCCGCGACCACCTGATCGAAGTAACCGAGACCGTTGTCGCCAGTGTTGACGGTGGCTTTGCCGTTCTCCCACAACTGGTACACGACGTTGTACGGCGCCGTGCCAGTCTCATTCAGGTCGGCAAAGCCCCAGGTTCGACACACGCTCAGGTCGTTCTTGGCCATGGTGTTGAAAATCGTGGCCAAGTCCGCTTTGCTCTGCAGTAGAACAACAGATAGTCAATATATGCTAGAGTGGGAGTTGACGGAGCACAACGCAACTCACCCAAGTAATCTCCGAAGCCCAGTACGCGTTGGTACCGAACACGTAGAATGGTTTACCATCCAGCTCGAAGTTCGTGCCCGACGTCGTCACGTAACCAGCGGTGGCAGTGTGGGCGGATAGAGACGCAAACAGCGCTGCAGTAGTGGCGAAAATCTTCATGTTTGACTCGGTTCGTGTATTAGCTCGAAAGTCTGCAAGTGGCTCACAAGATGGCACGCGAAGCATTGACAGCGGAGACCATGGTCGAGTGAGAGAGTGAGGTAGAGGCTGGTCTCCGCTTTCTGGTCTTGCTGTGGAACCAGCTGGCAAACGACCTGTCATCTTCTATGAGTCATGTAAAATGTGGTGAGACAATTTACCACAATATCGGAGGTTTGGCGAGTAAGTTTCATGCTGAGCTGTGCTATCATAACAGGCAAGTTTATCGCAATAAGGAGAACAACAATGAAGAGGGAAGCTCCAACCTGCATGCCAAACTGATTTGCACGACCAGTCCAGGCGCGCTCTGCACTCCCGGCTGGCAGATGTGCTCAAAAATTTTGAGTCAAAACTGTAGCATCAATGTCGAATTGTTGACTCACCTGCGGTGGGGGAAGAAGAAGATCGACTAAGTTACCGGATGATCGCAAGACTCTTGCGGCAAGAGTAGCAAGCATGGGTGAAGAGTCTACAGCTGAATATGGCCATCCGTGGCATGCAAAGGTATCGAGCACCACAAACCTTGATGACTTGGTAAGCAGTTACAGTCACCCACCGGTGCTCACTGGCTGTCTTGGTAGCTCCCAGGAACTCCGTTGCAGATAGATGTCGACACTGTCGACGCGACAGCACAAGCAATTCGACAAGTAATATGCCATCGTGACAAGCGAGTTGCTGCTTTCGTTCAATTTGGGCGATGCTATTTGTTGCTTTTAAGCTTTAAAAAGTTCCGCCAAATCTATCGATGTCGTTGATTGCATGGGGCTACCTTTATATTATATTCTCACTGAAGTATTCTCTCCGCCGGCAATTACCGACGGCTTGACCATCGCTAGTAGGCGATTCCTTCCCGGATGCGACCCAGCAGACGCTTCGTCTTGAAGAGATCTCGCTGCTGTTGCCACATGAGCCGGGTCATGGGGATGGTCTTTCCGGAGACCGTGTGAGTGAGCAGCGTCGGATCCGACATCGGTGGTGGGATCTCCACGGGTGGGGTCACCACGCGCTTCATCTTGTCCAAGCGAAACTTGTAGACTGAGCCTGGATGCGAGGCCCAGATGCGGCGCTTTAGTACAGCAGCCTCCGTCGGCAGGTCGTCCGAGGGCAGCTTTCGAGTCTGTTTTCGACGAGGCCTTGCGTTCAAAGTGGAGGCAGTGTCCTGTAACATAGCGTAAGCTGTCTCGCTGCCTCTAGCCATGCTCATGCCCCTCACCGGGAGCAATGGGGCCCTCATGGCCTGCCGCTTACGGAGGTAGTGACTGCTGTTCGACCGGAGGGCGGAGCCATTGTCCTGTTTGAGGGTCTTTGATGCTACAGTCGCCGGTGCATGCGGCGAGAGCTGTCGGTCGATCCCCATGAACTGTATCCTGTGTCAAGGCTGCAACAGCAACAGCTTGCAAACCTGCGCTCTGCGAGGTATAATGCTGAGTGAACGCAGATGCTGGCGCCAGTCGTGCCCCCGGGTCTGTCTATGCTGGCACCGCAGCGTCCGTGTCACAGCGCACGCGCGCTCCATGCTGCGAGCAGATACAATCTGCGTCGGTACCGGTATGCTGTTGGCGCAACAGTGTTGCGTGGCCGTGCAAGGTACTGTATAATAGATCGGGTGTCGGAAAGTCTCTTCAACGCAGGCGCATCAGTTTGCTAGATGCTGGAAGACCGCCACGCAGTGGCTTAACCACGACGTTTACTACCAAGACAAGCCAGACAGAAGGAATGGGGAGGCTCGACCAGGTACATGTATCGACATCTACGATGGCGAAGCTCGTGTCGCACAAGGTCGTTTTCAATGATACGCAGATACCGTTGGAAGCACATTTCGTCTACATCATAAATTATGCTCCAAACATAGACTGCGTCCACCACATATAGTTATGTTTCATGACATCAATTTGATTGGCCTTACAAACGCCAAGTCAATTTCTTTTTTCTTGATTTCAAGAGTGATGGTGGATACGCCCATCACTTCGTCCCACCTTTGTCTGGGTTCCGAATTCCCATCTCTCGCGGTAGTTTTCGACTTGGGATTTGTATGTTGCTTACAAAAATCAAGTCACTCCTCCGGCGCTTCAAGCGCCATCGCGCGGCTTCTAGATGCATGTATGCTTCCGTTGCGCCATGGTAGCGCTTGCTGAGGTTAATATGCACCATACTCATGTCAATGGCACCAACTTCAGTACGTGCTCAAAACTCGGAGTGAGGCATGCATTTTTGCGCCATCGTGGTATAAACAAGACACGTTGGATGTCATAATTGATTTGAAATATGTATCCGGTCAAGATTGGTGTACGCTTAATGTTACTAACCTGCGATAATGCATGCATACAACCGTATCCGACTCCCGACTGAGCAATCAAGTGCCACTGAGCCGGGAAGATCGACGGCACGCAGCGCACTCTGCACTCTGCAGAGTCTGCACCGCGCAGTGCAGGTCTCATTCCGCAATTTGACGCGAAGAGCTCAAGTCCTCTCTAAGAAACCAGCAACCGCAACCATGGCCATCGCCAAGTCACTTTTCCGCAAGCCCGTAGACGACGCCGAGGTGCCCAAACACAAGGGCCTCGCGCTCCTCGGCTTCGGGCGCCACCACCACAAGTCCGACGTGACGGTGGAGAACACCCCGTCGTCGCGCCGCGTGACCCGCAAACACAAACGCAGCTACCCTGGCCGCCAGCAGCCGCAACTCGAGTGCGGCTGCAGCTGCAACAGCAACGAGCAGCCTCACAAGCAGGCAAAGTCCTCGGTCTACGACCGCTGCCTCAGCGACGCCATGACGCTCAAGGCGCGCCTTCACCGCGACAACTCGAAGCCCTCCACGCGCTTCCGCCTCGCGGTCATGAAGCGCGTGATCGTGCCACCCGTGTCGATCCCCAAGTCGATCGCCGAGCACCGTGGCAGCAAGGACTTCGTGGGCGGCCACCGGGTGCCTTTCACGCGCTGTATGTGGGAGACCGAGAAGATGCGCCAACAGCTCGTGCTGCGTCGGCTCTACATGCTCCCGATCCTGCGCGAAGACACCAGTCTCGAAGCGTAAATGGCTCGCTCCAACTCACCAAGATAAACTAGTGTAAATACCAACGAATACAAAGAAATCTATGAACACACGATGCTGAAGTTTGTTTTGGGGTTATGATGAGCATGCATGCGGTATACTCAGTAGTAGTAGTACTTGTAACGGATAAGCTGTCTGTACTTTTATAATAGCTTTGCATGAAGCTGGACCAGGTTGCCAGGTTATTTGCGGAAACGGTACCGTAACAACACGAGGTTGCCCTGGAGGACGTCGGTTCGTGTGCATATCCTCTGCTTGGTGGTACCGCGCAGGTATCGCACGGTCAATTTCGGCATGGACACGCGTGCTCTGGTTGCACTTGAACAATTCGCTGGCTTCAATCGCGCACGATGTTAGCGGAGGGCAATCTGACAGCAGCGGGGACAGCTCGGCGAGCCAACACGCTGCAATGAGTTTGAATCGCAAGCTCCTGCTTGTTGGTAGTACCAACGAGTACCAACTTGGTGCTCGATCGCACCCAGGCCGAAGCACGCTCGTCGATCAGTCAAGGAGCTTGTACATGTATCCGGGCCAATTTGTCCGTCAACAGCCAACAGCAATTTCCGCCGAGAGTTGTCTCAATCGCCGGGAATCGGTTGTCCAAGTCTTCCACGTGGTCGGTGCTGGCGCCATTCTTGTCCGGTGCGAAAGTGCCGGGACTCAGCCCTGCGTTGCTGCATACCCTCGGCAAATCGCCCGTACGAGCAGCTCGCCACGTCATAGTTTCCACTACAAATGCCCACCTGCGAACGTCGATGCCGGCTCATTTCTGGCCATTGGAATGATCCATGGCGTCGGCTTTGACCAGTACATTCCCGTGCGACAGCCGTCGCTTCTCACAGCAACAATAGACGAGTCGAAGAACGAGTGGAGGCGAAGACAAAGACACCACAGGCTCAAGTGCAGTCCCCCCTTCCTCGTCTGCACAACCTCTTTCGCCTCGGATAGCGCGATTAAACCGCTTTAGGATCGCCATGGCCATCGCAAAGCCGTTGGCGCACGCTCCCATCGTCAAGCCTGAGCCTCCGCAGCATAAGCGAGGCCGCAGCCTGATGTTCCTGGCCCACCACGGCGGCATCGACCTGACCCAGGCTCCATCAGCGTCCAGGCACTCCAAGCACAAGCATCACAAACACAAGCACAGCCATCACTCCGACCACCACAAGCACCACCGTGAGCACCAGCCTCACAAGCCGACCTCGGCTACGTCCGTGTACGACCAGTGCCTCGAGGAGGCGATGAAGCTCAAGACGCGCATCCTCATCGAGCACCGCGAGCGCCCCACACGATTCAGCTTGAGTGTCATGAAGCGCGTCGTCATCCCGCCCGTGAGCATTCCAAAGAAGCTTGCGGTGCGGCGAGGGAGCAGAGACCTCGTGTCCGGCAAGCGCGTGCCGTTCACAAAGGCTATGTGGGAGACCCAGAAGCGCACGTACAGCAAGACGCACGGCCTGCCGGTCATCCACGAGCGATAGCAGCAACGATAGACACACTAGAACTCACTTAACAGATACTGTAGCTATTAATTCAGGGCTGCACCTCCGCATGCAGACCCGCTCACTTCCATTTTGGTCTCTGGATTCACACTTCGCCACGTCGGACTGGAATTCCACGTGAGAATCTATCGCCATCATTGAACTTTGGTAGAGCGTCTTGCTTGAAGGTGGCAATCAGAACCTTGTTTTGCTTCGTTGACGGTGGGTTCTCATTTGGCGTTCGCCGGCGGCGAGAAGAAGCCGCCGCTTATCCGGCGGCGCGGCATATCCGACGGCGTCACCGATCGTACGATCCGGAAGAGGCGTTGAAAACGGTCGCCGCATTTCCAGTTTGGAGCAGCGTCTGAAGCGATGGCGGTGCCGGTCTTAGCAAGTGTAGCGGTGGTGGCTCGTCACTTGGACGCGCTCGGGGCCCTCGAGCACGTCGAGCTGAGCATCAGCGAGTTTATCGACTACTCGAAGTGCTGGACCATGGCGAGAGCGGCAGCCGTCGGGAACTTTGTGCTGCTGCGACGTCTTCATACTGCTGAAGGCACGAGGAAGGATGATTTCTCCATTCGTGACGTCGAACGGGCGATGGAGTTGGCGGCGACGAGTGGGCACCTTGAAGTTGTGCAGTTCCTACAGATCAACTATCCCCAGCGTGGCAAGACGTGGTGCCTTGAGCTCGCGGCCTCGAACGGCCAGCTCAAGGTGCTCAAGTGGCTCCACGGACAAGGTAATGGCAAAGATTGCCTTACAATGTCCGCTTTCGACGATGCTTCCGAGAACGGACACCTCGACGTGGTCAAGTGGATGCACGAGAACCGGTCGGAGGGCTGTACGACCCGTGCAATGGACTGCGCCGCGCGTAGCGGGCGACTGGACATCGTGAAATGGTTACACGAGCATCGTCAGGAAGGATGCACGACACAAGCGATGGATTGGGCGGCGCAAGCGGGTCATTTGGAGGTGGTGCAGTGGCTGCACCTGAATCGGCGTGAGGGCTGTTCCACCATGGCGATCGACGCAGCCGCTTCCAATGGCCACTTGGAGCTTGTGCGGTGGCTCCACGAACACTGTAACATGACCTGTTCCTGTTTCGCGCACACCGTGGCCGCAGAACGAGGCCATTATCACGTGCTGGAATGGATCGGACAGTCCGAGCACAACTACGTGTAGCTAAGCAACAAGGAACAATAGCTTTAATCCTGCATATACGTAGTGAAAACAGTTTAATCCCGTGCTTGGAGTTGAATGAGTGGCTTTGATACTGCGGTATCAAGATTTCGTTGCAGACGCCGATGACATGCCGTACGAGTTGTATATGAGCTTTGTGTGCAAGCAAGACACGTTCATATTGAGCGACCAAGTATTAATACAGAAAAAGAACTCGCAGTTGTTGTTGGTTCTCCTGGCTATGCTGGTCCGCGGAAGTGCTATTGGCTACATTAAAGGTAAATGGGAGATACTGGAGCTGACCTCGAAGAAGAATGTCCACCTGATCATTCAGAAGCTGGAAGTGTCTGGGCATGATTTTTTTAAGTTCGCAATGGCACCCTGTAGGTCGATTTCCTATCGTCTTTGCAGAGCTCGATGTCGAAGACTCGCAACGATAACGAAAAGCCAATTCACATTACCCACGATCTCATCATGACCAACGAGCATGCTTTGGCTTATGGGGGAGAGCTGCTGCTGCGCAAGCTGGAGCAGCAGCAGCTCTCTCCCAAAACGGTTGCATCCACCGTTAATTATGCAATTCCGAGCCGCAGAACCTAGCCACAACACCAGGAACCAGGGCGTCCGTTCCAAGACAATCCCCCACTACTGAGCTGTACATGTAGCTGCCTCGAAACCGAAGGCCAGAGGATAGGGTACCGCTGGTGACGTTCATAAACTTGATTATGAAGGTCCAACATGCAGAAAGGCAACATAATTACTCAACACAACCTAAGCGTAAAGTTTAAACGGTATTATCGCTTTTGTGACCAGCATGAGCTTTCTGCCCTTCGACGACCTGGACTCGACGCTGAAGGACGTGTTGGCGTTCATCGACGACTTTACCAGCTCCGAAAGCGACCACAGCAGTTCCGTGCCCTCTTCTTCCACGACCCCACTTTCGTCGAGCGACCGGCTCTACTGCCGCAAGAAGAGCCGCGCTGCCGCCTCTCGCCGCTTCCAGCAGAAGAAAAAAGCGGAGCTGCTGAAGCTGCGAGACCAGGCGACCACACTCCAGAAGCGGCTTCAGGAGCTGCAGGATAACAAGACGACAGGGAATAACAAGACACTAGACGAGATCCAGAAGAGGGAAATTGGGGCTGCGTGGTTGTCCAAAGTTGAGCTGGAGAAACAGTTAAGACTCGTGGCCGAAGCGCAGAACCAGCATCTCAAGACTCTGCTTCTGAGGCAGAAACACACAGCGAACGTGGTCCGACATGTGCTGCAGAACGTCACATCCGCAGTGGTATGTTGCAGCAATTTTTACTTAAGTATTTATTTTTATTTTACTTACTTATTTATTTTTCTGAAGCATGTTGAGGAGGGATTACGGAGGCTCCATCCTGGTGCCTTTAGATTTAGTCGCTTTGTACCGAGTCTGGATGACGCCATATACAGCGAGCTGGCGTCGAGGGTAGGCAGTTTGTATCTGGATGCCGTCTTGACCACGGACTTTTTGCAAGCGAAGTTTATTCCTGATGAAGTGGAGATACGTTGGTACCCGGTGTCGGGTGTGCCGTATGTGGAGGTGAAGATGTCGCTACCGCTGCGGTTGAGTTTTCAAGACACAGCAAATATCGCACAGCAAGCGAGAGCTCTTGACGAGAAGCGATACGTGAGTGTGATCCAATGAGGTTTTATTGCGATATATTGGTGTTTTGACGGCTTTTTATGGTGTAGACCAAGCGTTATAACACGGAGCTGGGATTGAGGAAAGAGTCGCAAGTCCAGCTACGATACCAGTCAGCGTCAATGTCTGTCAACGTCCTATCGCTCGGACGGAGATATGCCGAGAAGAACCGAGAACTTAGCACATGGACATCGCTAGTATGCGACCATCCTCTAGATGCTTCTCTACGCTTTCGTGATCAAGGCTGGATCATGGTTTCAGTGTCACCTGCCAATACGACACTGGTTCAAATGTGCTACCGTCTATCTCCCGATCTCGAATCTGCGAGTCACGGCGTTGACAACACGACGCTATTCGTGCTACAGAATCTCGGCTCTGCGATGCGCCAGAACTTCATGGACATGAGTAAAATTTACCTGGATGGCTAATTTACCATCTTTGAACCTCGGAATTCCTATGACTTTAAAGACTAATTCTGCTACAGCTTCAGCTCTAACAGTAAACTTGTTCCAGACAAGATTCGACTTGCAGTGCGGCAATTTGAGGTCTTTAGCTACCTAGAACCCCATCCTTTCGGCCAATAACATTCCTTCCGACCATTCTTCAAAGTCAGCTTCATGCGGCTGAATCCACTTCTCCTCGATCGCTTTCTTCCGTGCTACGCGAGCTTGAAAGTTCAAGCAGCTCTTGTAGGGACGTTCCACAGACATGAAGCAAAGCTTTTGACCTTCAATATTGCCAAACGTTGTCTGGAGATTAAAATCTGTTCCAGGTGCAAACGTCGGACGACCTCTTTTTCTCCAGTGCTTCGGCAGTGGCTGGCCTCGAAGCAGAACTTCCCGCTGGAGTCTATCCAGCGTCCCGAACAAACGTTGTGGACGCACTGACGGGTCAAATACTTTTAAGCGGTATTTATTGCTGCTCTGGTCGTAGATGAAACCGATCTGGAGTTGATTAAACGCTTGATGCAGTGGTTTAATCAGCAAAAAACCATTTTTTACATCATCGACGTCGTCGAAGCTCATTAGCTTATCACAGATGAAAGCGTTTTTACGATGAAATAAATGAGAGGCAATGACCAACTGCGAAGGAAGCGCCATGTTCAGCAACATGCACCGCAGCATTCGCCCTCCCATATCGCACTGGTACGTTCCGGTCATTTTTTTCTTAAAGTAGTAACTTTGTGTAGGCGTCGACGTAAGCGAACCCACGAATATATGAGGAACCAATACATGACACAAGATACTTCACTGGAGTTCACGTAACTGAGAATTTATAACCAAACGCTAGGAGCCACCACAAGCACGTTCACACGGCCATTTCCAACTGCTTCAGCTTTGCCACCCACCTCGTTCAATTGTTCAGCAGACAACCCAATCGTGTGCAACTTCGCATCGACATTTAATAGTTGCTTCAAACCAGTGGTGTCACTCACACCTTCCTTCACCTCGTTCACCGTCATCCGCACACCGTCCTTCTTCGCCAGGAAGAGCTGCAGTTCGCTTACTGCAAAGTCATACCTCTGCCTCTCCGCGATTGCCTTCTTCAGGTGGCCGACCGACAGTCTCGCGTCGATATCCACAGGGAACGGGCTCCTCGCCACGCCAACGATTACACAGAAGAGAGTCACCATCTTTCCTCGACTGGTATATTCCAGAATGAGAAGAGAACGAGACTGGTAGCTCAGTAACTATCTGTCATCATCACAGAGAGAGATCATGCTCAAGACGTGGCTCCATGCGTACTTAGCCCGTCACTCAAACGAGGTTTTCTGCCCTATGTCGCAGTACCATCATTCTTCTTCCAAGTGCACAACCATGAGCGGCTTCCTGCCCCTGGAAGACCTGGAGCCGACGCTCTCGGACGTGCTAGCCTTCATCGACACGTTCGACAGCGACACGACGGCCTCTACCGCATCCAGCAGCAGCTCCGACAACGGCAACTCGCCACGTCCCTCTCCATCCCCGCAATCGGCCGTGGAGCGCCGCAAAACTCGCAAAGCCGCCGCCTCACGTCGCTGTCAACAGAAGAAACGCGCTGAGCTTCTGGCTCTACGCGCACAGGTGACGGCGCTCGAGAGCCGCCTCAAAGAGCTTAGTACGGAGAAGAGAACAGGTTCAGTGGGTACGCGCCTAGACCGCAATCAGAGGCTCAGTGTAACGCAGTTATGGCGAGATAAGGCGCTATTGGAGCAGCAGCTGCGGAGGCAGAGCGAGGAGAGGAACAGACAGCTCATGGCCGTCGTGGCCAGACAGAGCAGCGTCGCTCAGACCGTGCGGAACGTGCTTAACGGTGTCACGAACGTCGTGAACATCGAGGAGGCTTTGCGGACCCCTCCACCGACCAACACTCCTTCCGTACTGGAAGGTTTCGTGCCGAACCTCCATGATGCCATCTATGGAGAACTGTCAGCCAACCTGTCCAGAATGTATGTGGATGTGAACACGAGATTTACGTCTTTGGGGACTATTATGATCCAGGATGTGTCCACTGGGGTACACGTAATGACAGATGCGGTCACGGGAGTGCCGTTTGTGGAGCTCAAAACTGCCACGACGACGAGTCTGAGCTTGAAAGATACGGAGAAGGTCGTGATGTGCCTGAAGGCTTGTCACTACAACCGATATGTGAGTAGTGGGGAGTTTTTTTAGTGTTGAAAATTGGGACTGAGTGTGTGTATGTTGTTCCGTTTTAGAGGAAATATCTGACAGAATTGGGCGTGAAGAAGGAGACTGAATACGAACTGCGAGATGAGGAAATGGCGCTTGCATTAAGCTGCTTGTCGCTGTCGCGGTCATATGAAGAGGAGAACCGCCGTATGCTCACGTTTTCGACGCTAGTGTGCGACCACCCGACGGAGTCCGAGCTACGCTTCCGTGAAGAAGGCTTTGTGGTGGCGACGAGATCGCCGATAAACCCACTGGCTGGTACTGTGATTCAGTCGTGCTATCGCCTCACGCCGGAAATTAGCTCCGGACAAGTATCTGGAGTGGCCATCAAAGACGCTACCAAGATGTTTGTGCTGCAGAATTTGGGCAACAGGATATGGTCGAATCTCCAGCAGATCCAAGCAAATTGTGTAGAAGCGCAACTGAACCCAGCCGCGATCCCAGCAACCTGCTAGACAACAATGCTGAAGACCGAGGATACCTTTCCCAATACAGGTAAGTGACAACAATGTTCCATTAAAAGAAAAGAAGACATTTCTTTGCGTTAAAGAGAGTATTAGTGTGTCTGGTGCACAAAACCTTATCTCGGCCATCTATTATGTTTTACTCATAGGGTCCATCACCGGTACATGTATGTTAAAACAAGCGTGCTGATTCAGCACTGTGCTCGAACACATCGCGGTCCAAATCGGTACTGGTAAAGGGTGGGGGCACATAATCACACGTGGCGCATAATCAACCATCCGACCTATTCCACATTTCTCGCAGCCATTACAGAACAGAACTCCGCTCCCCAGTACATCATGAGCTTCTTGGCGACTGAAGAGGACAAGTCGATCCTGAATGAGGCATTAGCCTTCATCGAAGCGTGTGGCAGTGGTGAAACTTCAACTATCAGCGTCGATACGACGGACGACAGTAGTGGCCTGGACGATGTTCCCTCCCTCGACGACCTGATCAACAGCAACAGCCTCGAGTTACTAAACGGCATTGCTGCTATAAACGGAGCGGAAAGTTCTGCTACTACCCCCACTACCCTGCCTCCAAAAGCAAAAACACAGAAACCCAAGCAAAAGTCAGCGAAAAAGCGACGAGTGAGAAGTGCCGAGACATCATCAACTGGGCTACAGCGACGGAAAAGAGCGGAGTTAGCGAGTTTACGAGAGCAGGTTGAGGAGTTGCAAGGCGTCCTCGATCAGTTGAAACACGCTGGTCATCTTTCTTTATTCCAGAGTGTAGATGGAGCCGAGCCGAGTTCTGCTCCGGAGGGGGAAACCCAATGGCACGGCCGCGCAATCGAGCAATATCGACTGCGCTTACAGGCGGAGAAAGTCCATCGACACCTCATAGCTATCACGAAGAACCACAACAAGGTCCGCGAGGCATTGTGCGGGGTCCTACAGAAACGATCTGTGCTTTATGTGAGTACTGGGGCGATTATTCATGAGAAACGAGGGAGTCTAATCAGTGTACGATGTCGATACAGGGCATGGATTACTTGAAGAATGACAAGCTACCAAGACGTGGTGCTGCGCTATCTGGAGTCAGTCCGGTCGACTCTTGGATGGCGCAATTAGAGAATACAGCCGAGCACCTCCGGCTCCTTTCGTCCAGATTCGAAATAAAGCAGCAGCTTCTGACATCGGTTAACAATGCCATGCAATTCAAGTACGACGAGCGGCGAAAGACGAAGATTATCGAGTTTGAGACAACGACACCTTTGAACTGTTCCCTCCAGGAAGCGAGCAGCTTTCTTTGGAGTGACTTCCGATCTGACAGAGTATGCGATTGTTGTGTATTATCCTTTCACCATTATCGGTCGCCACTAATGACGCTGATTTTTTTGTTATTCTTTAGATTTTGGGTACCAAGCCAGACACGCTTATAAAGAAGACGATGCTGACGATGCCCAGCTGCAAAGGGGCCATTATTGCTGAAAAGCTGCACTTCCTGCGCAAATACCAATACGAGGGTCAGATGGTGCTCACCTGGGCCGACATCATGGTTCTACCGGGGAAAAGAGAACTCCAGTTTAGAACAGAAGGGATTATTCTGCTCTCAACTTCCACGGCCAACCCTGACCAGACTTTGTGTCGGTCATTTCTGAAGTTGTATCTGGACATCAACGATGTTGGCTGTCAACTACGACCAGAGGATGTTGCGTACGCCCAAGATATTGTACTCGGTGCAATGGCGATGAAGCTCCGACTGTACTGGCAGTCGTTCCAAAACATGTTGATCGACGGGGCTAATCGAACATCATGCATCTGTTAGCCAATACTTCAAGTACTACTTACAGTAGTACAATTTCTTGTTACCAGCTCCTGGATTGACATGTGAAGCGTAAAGGCCCAAATGGTGGCATAACAATACAAACTATCGCTCTCGAAATTGATGGGGTAGAAGAAGTAAGAGTTGAAGAAAACGAAGAAGAAGAAAGCAACGTGTTTCTGTCGTTCTATGCACGTCGTATGAATGTTGTAGTTTTCTTGCTACGATTCATAACCCCAAACAAAGTACCAGTATAGGTATACTTCACGATACTTTTTTTTCTTTTAATCAGCGTATCGCGCTTAATACATTTCTTCCTACAGGCGAGCGTAACGCTACGCTGAGCGAGGTGTTGGCGATCATTGATTCGTGCGAATCTAGTGAGCTTCATCGAACACAAATATCAGCGACGGAGGTGATATTTCACGCCCGCGACGACCTCATAACTGCGAAATTACTGTCACCGCTAATCGACTAGGGAGATAGCAGGACCGCAATATATATTTTGGATTACAGTGTGATAGTGTTCACACAAACACTGTGCTGCTAACATCCTGTTTGCAAACTCTTTTTTGTTAGTGTATTGCAAAGTTAGCTAACATGTTGGTGGAGTTAGGTTGTCAACTGTAAGCTAGCACGTTGCTTAAGATTCAAATTAAAGCTCAATAGTGAGAGCCAGAAACACAGCAAAGCCGACAGCGTAGGCATCACAATAAGCCAACAGTATATTATTGGCGCTAATCCATTTTACTGGAAGAAGATTCGTTAGGACAATCGGTGAAGTCATTGTTTAGAATTTAAGAAGCACAAACAGACAAACATGTTTGCAAATATCGCTAACAGTTAGTTAGTGTAGTAAGAATCACAAACATATCTGCGGAGTACACTAGATAGTGGTGGTCGAGTAAGTAGTATCCTAAAGAAATCCTACTATCTGCCATCGCAGCGAAAAACCCACCTGGCGCGAATCTACTACTTAGTATCTACTACTTCGAAGTATAGTATAATAATATGAAAATGCAAATATTATTAGATTTATTGTACTTGCGACAATATTTACTGTCATCCCACAGTGCCACGGAACTTTTTTACTGAGCAAGCCGAGCTTCAGAATGTGTCATTTCTTTAATAAAACGATTTTTAACGAAGCAATGGCAGTTTTTAGTGATCCAGGCACTCCGGCAGTAGATTCAACGGGAGCTTTTCGCATATAAAAGCTTTCGATAAGGTAATCGAACTGAAGTGGTAAGGTTTGTGTAGAAGTATTACTGGTACAATTGTACAGAAAAAGCGACGTCATCTATGACGCAGTGGTCAAAAAGCCTGTACGGGCGCCAGCTAGATACCTGTAGCTCGGTCTCAACTGGTTTTACTGCGCAATACTCACCGCTCTCATTGTCACGTTTCTCATTTATAATGCATTTGTTTTATTTTACGACAAACTAATCTATTTTCAACATAAAAAACGGGTTGAAACACTCGCTAATGTTACGCATTCACCTTGTGGGAGGAAACTTACAAGGCACCCAATGATATTCATCATTGTGACGGCTCTAAATGATAATCTTGGAGACCTAAGTCGAGCGTGGTGCTATTCTGAACGAGGCGTTGGCGTTTATCGATTCATGTGAATCTGATGGAATTTACAGTTAGATAACCCCACCACTTCAGAAGCCTCTTATCGAAAATACCGATTACTTGGAGAAAAAAAAAACGGTAGCAGAGAAGCAGCAAGAGACGGTATTTCGTTTTTTCGTTTTAAGGTGCTTCTGAAACCTGGAAATAGCGGTACGTTAGGCCTTCAAAACGGGACACCGACCTTCAACGAGAAGAACGCAGGAAGCTTAGATCCACAAAAAGAGGCACCAAAGATGACCTAAACGGAGCTATTCCACGACACAGAAAAAAAAAAAGAGTTAGTGTCGTGCCGGAAGAAGCTTTCCAGTGGCCATACTGACGTGGTTATCACTAATGGAACAGCGAGCTGTCCATTTGGCTGCACCATCTGGAGGCGGAGATAATAAATCAGCAATTTAAAAGACCTGGTCCACAGATTCGAAGCACGAGGTCTTGAATCAAGACCGCATGCTTCAAGACTCTTGAAGACATGATCAAATTCCTCCTTGGTCTCTATCCTTGACTGTTTTGTATTCTTATAGGGGGCCATGTCGATCAAAGAAGCACAAAACCACGCATGTGGTAGGGTTAAATCTGTTGGATTACAGCACCGTAGTGGTGGTCGAGCTGTAAGCCTGCGTCGAGCTGTTTACCTCGAATCCCGATGGCGTCTTCGAAGCAACCTCGTCTCATTTGCAAGCTCGGGCAGTATAGAGGCACCTACGATGATTCATGCAATAGCAATTTCGGCAGCTTTACTACGCTGATATGTTTGACTGTTGAGGATACTATTAATAGGTGGTTCTCTTCAATCTAGGTAAATGAAAAGCTTACCGAAAGCTCACAAGAACAACCATAACTTTGAAGGAGCTAAATGGTGGTGTCGCCCTGCATGTGTAACACAACTTGGCTAACCTAATGGAAATGAATCACCGCACGTTTTGACATTTTGAGAGAAGGGAATAACCATGGTAATTAGACCTCCCTAATCAGCGAGCTTTATCGCCAGACGATTTGTCTTCACTTGTTAGGCATATAATTCGCAGGTGTAATCGACGTCACCTCCAGTGTCTTGGTCCACGGCTGCGAGTAGATGACGATGTCGTACTTGGACGACTCGCAGTTTTGGTTGCTGCAAGCGCCGAGCTCGTTGTCCGAGTTGGCATTGCAACCGGACACGTGGAACTTGTAGTTGGTGCCGGAAACGACTTGGGTCTCGAGACTGTCGACGTTCAGGTAGCAAATACGGGCTGTGACGTCCTGGTTGTATGTGCTCGCGTTGCCTTGTGCCGTCTGGAGCATTTCCAAGTCCTCTTTGGTGACTTCCTTTTCCGAGTATGCACCGTCCATTTGGGCAGAGGTGGCCACGAGAGCCGTGCCAGCGAGAAAAGCGAGAGCGGAGCGAAGGAATGCCATGATTGTGCTGAGGTAGAATGCGGCGTGTGGTTGGTCTTCGTCGGGAAAATTGGGAATTGAGCAAGTGTGGTGGTTCTAACGTTGCATTGGTGGGGGTACCCTCACTCGGATTCTGAGTCGGAGTGGATTATCATCCACAATGTACGGTTTGAATACCAACAGTTACATACAGGCACATACCGACTATCCAAGGATACACACCGAGACTATCCTCTTAGAAAAACACAACGGTAAATTTTCTCTGTGTTTCGGAGTAATAATACAAATACATGGTCGAGTGCACGGCACGCTACAACTATTATTATACGCGTATAGACATGATAAATTGCCGTGTATACGTCTGAGACGAAGGAGGCAGGAACGCGAGAATTGTTTCGTCACGAAACACATCTCAAGAAAAAGTGACGATGGACGATGGTATGTTATTTTGTGGGCGAGGTGCAGGGTTGGATTTTGCCGCGGCTTTATATCGGCAATTCGGTTTTACCGATTTTTTTTTGCCGATCGGCAATTCGGCTTTATCGGCAAAATCGGCTTTATTTTTCGGCTTTATCGATCCGGACAGACTCACGGACCGCACTTGGTATCCGGAATATATCCGGAGTCACATAGGAAGAAAAACTCGCGTGCGTTCTCTCCACCTAGCATCCTTCCTTCATTGGCAACAGTGTATTCGTGCTCGTGGGAGGTGTCATCAGGCGTACGCCTCGACGTACATGGGCCTGCACAACTTCAAGACCATCGGTATTTTGGTGGCCATGATCACATTTTTCTTCGCCAACAAGAGCTCTAAACATGGTGAGTTCCCACTCATTCTGGTTGCTGTCTGTCTACATGCTGCAGGCTCCTTTGTGCGTGGAGAGTGCAGATCAAAGATCGCAATGAGAAGTGTTCGCTCGAGGAGCATGTGCAGACTGCTCTAATTGACGCTGAAGGTGAACAACGCTAGCCATGGAGGTGCGGTGCCAGCGCGCGACCGACGTGTGGAGGGAGGATAGTTGTATATCTATTAGTACAGCAGTATGCGATTTGACGTATACAGCGTAGTATACAAAGCCCTCGGCTGTGCAGCCGCACAGCCTTGCGGCTTTATTATTTGCAAATCGTGAAAGAAAATGAAGCCGAGGTCTTCGGCAAAATCCAACCCTGCGAGGTGGTATGGATGAATATAGTGATTTTTCCGACAGATAGAATTGTAGGATTGTGGTAGATCCTCATGATGAAATGTTTCATCCAATCACTTCGCTGGATTTCTCAATATGAGCCAATGGTAATCAATGTGGGTAGGTATACCTTTCCGACACTTTCCGACAAATATTTGTCGGAACAAGAATCAAAATATGAATATGTGCTTACAAATGTCAGGTCTACCAAATATTGAATGAATAGTTTTTTAGTTCCGACACCTATTCATAATCCTAGGCTAGGAAGACGGTGGCCAACGTCCGTAGACAGCCACTAGTTCAAACTACACATTTCAAAAAGACAACAAGAGGACACGGCATGAGTTTAACCGCCTTTGTTCCTACAAACACGCAGAAAGCGCGAACCACTGCAATCGCAGCATTCAAGCGAATGCTGGAGGAGGAGAATGTTAGCATGGAGTTTGTCCAAGCCAGCATTCTCCTCGACAAATCCGGCAAGCGATTGGCAGCGACAATGGATCGCTTTGGTTTCTACCTCGCTACCAATGAAGGTAAGAAAGGTAAGCTTGCCCGTAACACTGCAACATCGTACCACAGAAACGTTAAGTTGTGGCTTTTCGACCAGTATTCACACTTGCGTGTGCCTACTGAGTTGATCCTGCTAAAGCAAGGCAAGACATTAGATAAGCATTGCTTAAAATGAGAGAAAGGTGGCTTGATTAATAAGGCTCCTCCTTGTACTAAGGAGGATTTACAGTCTCTTATTCGCTATGTGCACAGCACAGCACAGGTGCATGGCGACTATCAAGACGTTGCACTGGCGTGTCTGCTGTAGCACTGCTTTGGACGGTCTTCGGACCTAGAATACATAAAGAAGCAGTATGTTCCAGTGTCAGCGGACGGCGCTTTTTATCTTCGTCTCTTGCGCGTCAGGACGGCGGAGGAGTAGGGAATCACCTTGATTCCAGACAAGTCCGACTTCCTGACGTGCCCTCGTCATGCACTGGCGATCGCGCAGGCGACCCAGGACGCGCCGTGCTCGGCTCTGCTCAGCCAGCTCCCGAACCTTGCACCGAACGATGCTACTCCAGTTGACCCTGGCGCTCCTCTGCTTGAGTTGCTGGAAGCGGAGCCTGCGTCGCTTCAAGGTGCCACTGAGGCTACGCCATCGTCCGATTCCAACGCCTCCTCTGCTGCCGAGCCCCAGATCCCGTTGCCTGCAAGTACAGAAACACAAGTGAGACCATCGCAGGAGCACGCCCGTACAGGAGACATCAACCGCGGCGAAGACGGCGTGCAGTCATATGTCAACCGGCTTCTCAAACGCGTTGCAGAACCGGCTGGTGCCACCGTCGATTTGACTTCGCACTCCTGCCGACGTGGCTGTGCATATCACGCCAACGGAGACGACCGCCTAGCTGCCCAGTGGATCTTCGATCGCGGCGCGTGGGATATGACGAAGACCAGCAAGGCCTTCGCTTATATCACCAACACAGCACGGGAAGACAGGAAGGTGGCTCAGGTCTTAAGCGGCTGGAGCGCGGATGACGCACCCAAGATCATCGACATCGCGTCGATGGATTACGCTTCTCGGGAACGGCTTGGGCGCTTGCGTCTTTTACTCGTCAGCTCCTGTACAGGTCTGAAGGAACAACGGCTAAACGTTAGCACCAAGGTCCTCAACGTTATGACGGCCTACCTCGTCAGATACTACCCGCAGATGAAGGAACTGGCGCCCACATCCCCCGTAGTTACCCGTATGGAGGACTGCTTGGTGGCGGCTGACATCACCAGCGCTGACTTTCTTGCTTGGTCTGTCACCTTGAACAAAGAGGCTGCCCCACCTGCACAAGATCAAGAGCAAACCCACCTCGCAAGTAAACACGTTTGCCCAAGCGTTGACCACCTTCGTTTTATCATTGAGGAGCTTATCGCCGTGAACAAGACCTTAGCTGCACGCTTAACGATCGTTGAAGCAGCCCTACTCAAGCCTACAGCAAAACGAACAAACACTGAAGTGGAACAAGCGGAAGCTACGTCAGTACAAGTACCCAAGCTCAAGCGCAGAAAGAAGCAAACCACAAACCTTTCTTCCGCATGGTACGAGTGATACACACGGGTGCCACGCGTCCGAGACTCGACCGATCGCCAGAAGAAGTCCGAGGCTCGCCACGTGGTTGCGTTCATGAAGCTGTTCCTCGATGGGGGATTCAAACTTGATAATAGGGCGGAAGACTATAAAGACCAAGTCCTCGACGCCGGAAGCTGCGCTCAAGACGCCTTGCTTGCATTCCTGAAGGCCCGTGGCACCAAGGCGAAAGGAGCCGGAAGCGTTCTTCGCGCACTGCGTCCTCTGCACAAGACCGGCGTCCTGGATGAGCGCATCATCGCCGACAAGCGCCTCCTCGCTATCGACAGCATCTTGGACCCTGCTCCTGTGGACACCCACGACATTCTTGCCGTAGTAGGACACGTTTAAGAAAGCTCAGTATCATACACATTTTATATCAGTTAGCACCACACAGTAACCTAGCAAGTAAAACCGGAAGTAGGGAATCGGACCGCCCACCCCACCCCCCACCCGTTACCATCTGAGCGCTGCACCAACAGTACCGGCGAACAGAATTGCGCGCTGTATACCCCACGCTGCAAGCCATCACGCCACTGACGCCACACACACCATCACGCTGCACGCCACACACCACACACTGCACGCCACACACCATACACTGCACTCCACACTGCACGCCACACGCCGTCACGCCACACACCGTCACGCTGCGCGCCACACGCTACACCCCACCCAAAGAACTTGGTGACGGCGGGTATTGATCCCTCTCCTCAGGGCAAGCCCTGCTCTCAGCCAGTGAGCTTCGTCGTCGGAAAATGGGGTTCATAGGGGGGGGGGGCTGCTAAAAGTAAGACTGACGCCACGCGGCGTCTTGTCGGCAATATCCAAGCTGTTAGGCTGTGCGGCGCTCTCTTATTGGCTCTGACAAACCTCGTTGAGGTTTTATAACGACTGGTCCACGTGGGGGATATCACTAATTAGATGGTACAGTGTACCTGTCACTGTTTAACGGAAAAAAGTTATAATAGTGGACCCTGCTGCCGGGTTCTCGCCCTCACAAATAAATTTAACCGCTCTGGTGCACATTGCTCCGAGCTCTATTTGCATGCATATGTAAAAATTCGATTTTCTCGGCCTACAGGCCTCTAGAGGCCTTTTCCTCGCGCCTGTGAGCTCGCTTTCGAAAGCTGACAGAACTTTCGTAGCCAATGCCCGTTTTGAACTTAAATGAAATATAGGTGTATGCTTTATGATGAGCTATATTATGTTTCTAAGGTTTTGCACTGTCTTTCTCCAACATCCCAACAGTCGGAAAATGTAGGGATGTCGGAACCGTTGCGATATGGATGAATATCATCAACGTGCCGACTCATATTTTTTTACTTCATTTAAGTATTGGCAGATGACAGAGATGCTTGACTTTTGATCAAAAACATTCATCTACGTTCCTTATTTACCAATAATATCTCTTAGGGGTAGGTTTGTATGCCACCGACCCCGTGCCGACGTATAATGTAGGCACGAAGAGCAGAATATGCTGGAGGCCTATAGAAGCCACTAGTTCAGTATGCATCATTCGCATATTTGCGTTCTTACCGACAAAACACTAGAAACCAGTATGAGCCTTCAAGACCTCGCACCTGTCAACTCCCAGCGCGCTCGCCAAACAGCTATCAACGCATTTGGCCGGTTCGTTGCAGCGGAGGGAGTCTCCATGGACTTCGTCGCAGCCTCCCTCCTTGGAGATGGAAGCGGAGTTGTGTTTGTGAAGCTGATGGACCGCTTCGGCGTTCATCTGGCCTTTGCGGAGGGGCGAGGAGGGAAGCCGCTGGCTAGGAGCTCAGTCATGAGCTACTATCGTCACGTGAAGAACTGGCTGCTGGACACCTACCCGAAGCACCGTGCCACCATCGAGAAGAAGCTCCTCAAGATGGGCCAGACGCTCGAGCGCCACTGTCTTAAACGGGTCGAAGGAGGAATGATCAAGAAGGCGCCTGCGTGTACGAAGGAAGACTTGCTCATTCTCATGGATGGACTCTACTATGACGCCGCCAGCCCCAAGGACTACCAAGATGCGGCCTTGCTTGCGCTGATGTGGTATGCCTTTGGACGTGCCTCTGCCCTTCGATTCGTGGTCAAGGGCAATCTATCTGTGAGTGCAGATGGAGTGGTGTTCGTAAGGCTCATCCGGGTGAAGACAGCTGAAGAACAAGGTCTTTCCCTTTTCCCCGACAGGGACAGCTTCATTACATGTCCTCTCCACGCGATCGCAATGGCTCTGGTCATGCAAGATTCCCCATGCGCTCAACTACTCGACCACCCGCATCTTGCGGGAGGTAGCGAAGAGAGTGTACCAGCCCCGGCCGACGTCCCACTAGCTGAAGCTCTTGCCTCATGTGGAGATGACGATGTCCAGAGTGAACCTACTCAAAAGAAGCACAAGGTGCCTGAAGATAACATGAAGATCCATGCCTACGTGAATCGTGTTGTCAAGTCTGCATCGGCAGTGCAAGCTAAAGCGAAACCTACCGGAAATTTGACGTCTCATTCGTTTTGGCGTGGCGGGGCTCAACATGCCAACAGTGACCCACTACTAAGCGCTCAGTGGATTTTTGACCGAGGCTCGTGGAACATGACGGCAACAAACAAAGCGTTCGCATACGTTTTCAACACGACAAGCGAAGACCAGAAGGTAGCTCGAGTACTCAGCGGGTGGGACGCCAGCAAAAAGCCACCGTTCCCCACCCTTTCATGGTTTGACTCTGCCAGTCAACAGCAAGCGTTGGAACTGGGAAACCTTTTATTTCAGCCCAATATCGACAATCAAGATCCGGAGAAAAACCTCAATGGACGCGTGGCTGAAGTCCTGGTTGCTTCCTTGATCCAACATTTACCCGAAGTACTCGAGCGCTATCCCATGTGTCTGTACACTGCCAGAATGCGAGAATGCCTAATGACCCTTGGGTTATCAAGGACTCAGATGCTAGCATGGAGCTCATAACTACAAGCGAAGGCAACGCGTAAGGACCTTGAGGAGACCGAGGGGGACGAAGAGAAGCTTACAAGAGAGGAGAAGCTCATCAACTATTTGAACCAGATCATCGGCGAGCTAATTGCGATGAATCGAGCATTGACCGATCGCGTCAACCTGCTCGAGCATGCGGGTGGTGTCAGTCAGCCGGAAATTTCCTCAACTCCGCCAGCGAATGCATCGCAGACACGAGAGGTTTATTCGGTGAGTTTCACCAAGTCGAAGACTTGCGGAAGCAAGGCACTCCCTAAAGGTCCTGTGGCCATTTGGTTCGAGTGGTATGCGAAGACCCCAAGACTCTGGGATGTGTGCGGAGGTCGCCAAAAGAAATCTGCTTACAAGCAGACAGTGAACTACATGAAGCTGTTCTTGCCTAACGGATTTCATCTTGATACGTCAACAGCGACGTACTGCGACCAAGTTCTTCGTTTTGGACAAGAAGCAGAAGCCAACTTGCTCAAGTTTTTCCAGGTGCAAGGCACTAAGCGAAAAAGTGGGTCTTCCGTCCTGAAGCAACTGCGCAAGTACTACCATGAAGGGAAGCTGAACGGTCTTATTGAAGCGTATCGGGCTCGTGTTGCGACGGAAGGGATCGTGGATCCAGCTCCACGAGAAACTCAAGATCTGTTTACGCGTAAGTAGAGATTGTAGTAATAGCTTTTAGGATGACAGAATAGCGCTCATAGTATTGCTCAGCCAATTTCTTTTACATACTATAACTTTTAAACGCTTAAAAACGAAGAGGAGTTGCTCAAAACCACACTTTATTGCGGTTTTTACTCATTTGAAACTTTAGCGTTTTAATTCCAGTTTCTATCAACTGGGTTTTAAAGAATAAAAACAAAAAGAAGGATTTTGAGATGAAGAAGAGTTTATTCTGGCTGATTACTTGGCTCAATTGCATAAACACCATCTACCTCAACAACAAAACTGGCGTAATCCCTCCTCGGTGTTCGGCTTGTAGGCGAACTCATCGGAGTTGATGAAGTAGTGCTTGTCGCGCACAAGTGCCCTGGCAATACAGTGCCACGTTCCTTTCTTTTGACCCATCGCTCTACCGATGATCATAAGATGCTTGTACTTGGAGCGCGCTACCTTCTTAAACCACGTCTTGTTGCTGCAATTGAATGTCGCCATGTTGTTGAGATACCTGAGTTGATAACCTACGACTCGAAGTGCTTCGTGCAGCGCCGCAGTAGAGTAGGCGCAGTATTTGTCGTTGCCGTGACGTTCTGGACCATCGCTGTCGCCTGCTCTGCCGTTCAGACGACACACAATTGGCGCCATCATCTAACCGACAACATGTCTCGTTGATGAAGGGCATTATTGACTGAATATAGCTCACAGAGCGAGTATCGATCCGAAGAACCACTCTGATTCTGACACATTGGACCACCTCTTGTCCTTCTGCCATTGTTGGGTTGCATCTCCGTCCTGCTTGTCTAGCAAATCGCCGGATCTGGAGAGAGATACGCACCGAAAGACTCCCAACTTTTACCCCACACTGACTTTTCCCGCAAAGCGGTCGCTAGCAGAACGCCGGCTAAAGAGAGCGCAAAAGCAAAAGTGAGTAGGGAGCGCATTGGCGCAGACAGACATTGTTGCTAGCCACTCATGCCAAAAGCGTATGAAATCATGTAGTAATGTGACTTTATCTTGATGTCTCTGATGTAGTAGCGCTAACATGTGAGAAGCGCATTAGCTTTCAGCATTTCTAGCATTTGCGTAATGCCGTTTCGACAATAGGTTGCATTCACACATTATTGATTGCCCGGCAACTGTGAAAACAACCGACTGTTACAGTCGTGCAATATATGACTGCAAAAAAAATGTTGTAGGATTTGCGAGTTACCACTTGGTTGTACGCTACATAATCGTGATGACTGTCATCCCAGTTTTCACGAGCGTATTTTCGTTTTTGCATGTGATTTGCTGCTGCAATCCCGTTTGCCTAGCAGCTGGGAAAACAGTCGTGAAAAGCAGGTCCGCAAAAACAATACATGTATGCCACATATGGCAATGCATGTCACCTTTTAGATATTTGCATTGCATGTAATGGAGTAGACTCCTCCCAGTTCTCGTAAGAGACGAACACTTGGGAGGTGTAGCCAATTTGGTGGTGTGCGGCTGTAGAGCCAATCATTTTTTTAAATTGTTTTTGACCAATCATGGCCTTGTCGGCAGGCGTCGGCCGGTGTCGGCAAGTTTGTGGTATGGGTTAATATTGCCTGCCCTCTAAAATAGCCCTCTAAAATAGCCCTCTATAATAGCCCTCTAAAATAGCCCTCTAAAATAGACTTGGACTGTCTCTAATCAGAGTTCTCATGAGATTTGCGAACTCTAGCTGCACTTAATTACTTCCTCTGGATGGAAATGATTGTCCGACGGCCCGTTTACACGGTTGCCTAATCTTAAGAAGGGGGCTCTCGGAGACTAAACAAACATAAAAATAGAAAGGTCATCAAATACACAGATTTTATTATGCTACAGCCAAGCTTCCTGAAGAATATGCTGAGCATGCAGAAACACCTCTTGATCACAGGGAAATTTGTCTGGGGGCTACCCTTGTCTTCGAAGCTTGCTCTTGCTACTATGGGGCAGCTTGTAGCCGTTACAGGCGCCAACTCTCAGCAGGCATTCCATTACCTTCTGTAAGGTTAAGAAAATATTGTCAAGTTTTTCTACAGCCAGCAAGCTGAAGGACAATCTCACTGCATCTATCAACTGGTCAATGTTGATGCAGTCCTCCTGATACTGTAGCGCTTGGATAGCTGCAATGTAGCCCAAGTCTAGAACGTTACAGTCAGGTGAGTTGGGTGGCTGGAATATCATACGGATATCCTAACCATCTGCTGTTCCAGCGGCCACGACGTCTGTGTCATTGACCGGGACGTCAGGTTTGGCGTTGTCCTGTTGAATGAAGATTGTTTCGTTGCGGGACGGCCATTCACGCTTGATCGCTGGTATGACGTGCTGAAGAAGTTTTATTTATCGCTTGTACACGGATCGGTCAACGGTGTCGAGATTCTTCGTCTCCAGAGTACCTTCAGAGCGATTAACACTGTTCCGAAGCGCAACCTTCTGTCTGGTGAAGTCCCAAATACCGATTTTAACGTCAAAACCGACCTGTCCATTGCTATCATGTCTAACAAACAAGAAAACGTTAGAGGTTATACAAACTGAGGTCATTAGAAGAGCATTACCTTGATCGCGCCACCGCTGCTAGGAACATGGTCTTCCCAATGAAGCGCTTGCTTTTCCGTCGTCGAAGAGGCAATGCTTCGCCAGGAAGCCCGTACACTGTCCTATTGTCCTTGTCCTCGTTGAACCACTTCTCATCCAAGTACACCACGTTGTGCATGGACGAGAAAATGAGGCCTGTTGGATCTCTGCTGACGTGTTTGAGAGCAAAACGCATCCGTGTCTTCTTGTTTACGTCTGTGAGCAGCGGACAATTACGTGTTGAGTGCCTACATAACAGACCATCGATGAGAGCTGCTTGAATAGCGGCGCGGGGTAATCCAAGCTCCTTGGTGTGGGATCGCTGGTTACCTCTGCGGCGGAGAGGCACCGGTGGCACTTGTGCCAGAACGGTTGAGTGGTCAATCTTCTTGCGGCCACTGTACTCAGGGATTTTGCTGTTGACCCCAACAATACCAACAGTCTTCCAAGCGTCCTTAAAGCGCTTCCACACCCGCTCAACGGTGGGAATACTAACAGAAAAATGAGCAGCAACTGTGCCCAAATCACCGTCACTCAACGCGCCTCCGATGCTTCTCTCAAACAAGAAGAGCACGACATCTTGGCGATCGTGGTCAGTCAGATTGCGCTTTGCACGAGCTGGGTTAGCTGGCTGGTTTGGCGTCGGCACGAGTGCTGTGGAGAGGGAGAATGCAGCGAGGGAGTTCATTGCTTAGATTGAAAGTAAAGTTGAAACTGGCAAATGCATCCATCACTATCACAGAGAGCCAACTGCACTTTTCAAAAATATTAACACGTGTCCAATACAACTTCGTCAATAGTTGTGCCTTTTCAACGCTTAAAATTGCACAGCCAATAGCGCGGCGAGCTGATAAAATCCCGTCAATCAGGACATTGCAAGCGAGCCTGGAGGAAAAAGTAGCTGCCTTTTTTATTTAAAATATTGAAAAATAAAGCCTAAAACTGGTGCTGGCGCCTACGCATGGCTGTATCTTCACCAAACCTTGCTCGTTTTCAGCGTTTAGACGTTTAACAAACAGCTAACCGTACGCCGGCTATATCGAGATAGCGTGTGCGTTTGCACGAGAAGTATTGTGAACGTGAAGGTTAGACTAAATTTGGTCGGACAATCATTTCCATCCAGAGGAAGTACTATTGTTTTTGGAAACATAGGATTTGCTCGTGCAAGTTAAGCCTACGGAGACGCATCGTTTGTCGTAATTTTTTGCTGGGTAATTTTTGGTGTTCTAATGTGTGTGTTTTTACGGTGTACGTATTTACGGCAAACACTGTCGGTGGTTGCAAGCACACCGTGGGTATATGGAGTGGAATCGAGCAGCAAATCGGAAAGATAGCGCGTCAGCGTGCGGGCGCTGAACACACTACTCTGCTGTAAAGGCAGTTAATGGTGGAGTGGCTTGAAGTCCCAGCCAGTTCAACATAATTGTGGGAAAATGTAACGATGATCGCTCGAAGGCTTTTGGAGGTGCGCAAACGAAAATTGCGATGCTTCAGTTAATGGCTGACTTCGTTTATACGCCGTGCATCAGCGCTTTTACCGACGAAGGAGAGGCAGTACCTGCAAGGTACGCCACTAAGTGGTATGCTCGTACTTGTCAAAGCAGGTGGGCGTCTTACTTTAAGGTCTACCAAAGAACCCAGTAGCGTGTGGATTCTCAGACCGGGTTCGGTTTGACCCAAGACAGAATTGATGAGGGCAAGACGCTGGGGCAGGCCGTGGATTGCTTGTCCATTTTATTACCAGCTTGATATCCTGTTTGGAGAGCGTCAAAACGTACGGTCACACTCGGTGCTAGACAGCTCTGTGATTACGAGGAGATCAGCTTCAGCGAAGGACTCAAGCGACCAGGACGGCAATGTAAATGACGACCCCGGACAGTTTCGCTCACTCACCCCTATGACTCAGAGCACCTTAGCACCGGGCCCACCCGATAATCTGAACGCTGAAAAATTCACCTCTCAGCAGCTTGACGACGGCGTACTGTTCCCAGCCTGAAGCCCTACCCACGAGATGGCTCCCCATTTATCAGCCAATAGAATGATGACAACTCGCCACACGCTAACCGTGTGCTGATGTACCTACTTTTGTAATGAAATCTACCTACTTAGGTAATGGGGTGGCCCATTACAAGAGTAACAAAATGATTGTTTGGCTTCGAACTTAAGTGCATATAATAGGCACCATTTTATGTTGTGTATCTACGACAAAGGCACAATGGCACATAATGAGAATAAAATCCGGATACATTTCAAACGTTTCATGGCTCGTAGACATTCTGAGAACCTCCAAGAGCGTGTGATGTCTTTGGGCAAACACTAATTGTCGTTCGAATGTCGTACCTACTGGCATGCGCCTGCGTGTTGCTAGACTGTACTGTGCACTTTCCGTCGTACCTTTTCATCAGCGGCGGCAACGAGGAAGGGCACGACGCATACCAGAACTTTGGTGACTCTGCAGTCTCGTTGCGCACCACTAACTGTTGCTGATGCCTTCAAATGGTAGAGTTATAGCGAGAAACATAATGCAAAGCATCACTCCAGAGATGAGAATGCCAGTAGCTTCGAGCTTTTTACCCGATAGAGAACATCACCCGCAAGAAGATGTTGAAGACACTCAGCAACGTAGATGCAGCAGACAAAAAGAACGTTTCAATACGTATTGCATGTGTTGGATTAACACGAAAATGATGTGAACTCTGCTAGCAACGTCTTCTTTCTTACACTTGCAGGGACTTCAGGAAGTATCTCAACCTGAAATAACGTATCAGTGTTTTTGACGGTGACTTCGAGAGAGCGATGTCGCGCACTGCACACTCGAAAACAAAAGCAGAACTAATGGCCCACAGCTATGATCGTTTGCCTGCTTCAATTGTACATCTCGCGTCCATTCCATTTTGGCCACCATCTCCGGAAAGAGCTCCTTGATAAGGGCTTCGCACGTGTCGAACTTCTTTGACTTCTGATGGGGGTCGAAAACTGTGACCGTGTTCGGTGTCACCGTGAAGTCAAAGACGGCACCGCACCAGTGATTTTCGTTGACGTGGATTGGTAGCAACACGTGCGTACAGTGCTCTCGGAACAGCTCTGAGCCGTTGATGACCTTGAGACGAGTATCTGCGGATTCCAACCCGCTGAAACTTGGCAAAATAACCCCAACATGTCCACATTCATCTTGGAGCGTCGTCATTGCATCATGCAATCATCGTTGAGCCAAAGCTCTTCCCTGAATAGAAGCAGGATTCGTTAGAAATTCTTCCGAAAGGCGTATCCCGTGACATTGGCAGGATTGGCTGCTGTATCGCCACAGTAGCACTTGCTTTATCGAGCTCTGCATACTCGTCGAGACCATTTGGAATATCGAGTCTGTTCAACGCCGTAGCCGCCATCCACTCGACCGCATCCGACACTGCCGTCAACGAGCTCATAGTATCATGACAGTCCGCCAGTACTTGTAGCTGATTTTCGTTCAAGACTCCGGCCTTGGAGATGCGAACGCCAACATGTAATTCGGGGTCAAGTAGAGACTGTTTGTTCTCCTCCAACAGATTTCTGCACTTGCGCGTGAACATCTCGGTAAACACAAACTTCACACTGCGGAGGCTCTCGTCGGGAGCAATTACCTTTGGTATAGCTTGCTTTCTGGGTCCTAGGGTCTTTACTGCGAACTTGGATAAAAATTCGTAGGCGGACTCGTAGCTGTACGTAGCCTTCAACACTCTGGCCACACTGCGTAGGGTAGTAACCGGCAACAACGTCCACTGGACGAGCTGTTTCGCCTCCTTTCTAGATTCCACCATTCGTTGCTTCTTCACTTGTTGCTTCTGCCCTTTTCGTATCTTGGACCGACCTCTGTTCTTGGTACTTTTCAAGACGAAGAACGAGCATTCCTCGCTCGAACAAGAACCGGGCTGGCCGCTTTCCGAATGCGGTCTTTTTACTGGGGGTGTTGCGGGTTTCGTATCCACCGGGTCCTTACTTGGCGCCACCACTTCATTCACCTGATCACGCACCGGTAGCTCTTCTGTGGGAGCCTGACGCTCACTAGCCACTGCGACAGAGTGACTCGAGTCTGGCGTCACCACTGTCGTGTGTCTTGAGTGACTTGGGGATTTAGTCATATTGGTCTAGTGACTCGGGGCCAGAGTCATTGAACTCCCTCTGTCGGTCACAAAGCCATCAGAAATATCAGGCATCGCAGTTTCCTTTTCATGTACCTCGGTTTCGCCCTCATATTCGTATGCAGTGTCTTCAGCAACTGCGGTGGGAGGGACTGCAGTATCGTCTAAATTGGTAGCATTAGCAGCTTGCATCTCAGCGAATTGCGAGAGCGGGTGCAACTCGGAACGTCTTTCGGGCCATGCAGAGGCATGTGATACGAAAGGTACCTCTCCGTCTGTCACGATGGCCTCGAAGCGCTTAAGACCCTTCAACATTTCAATGAACACCGGCGTTCCGTTTCGGCTCATGATGTCTGCAATTCGCGTGGCTACAGCGTGTGACGTGCGATGTTTGTTCGTGCCATTGAGCACTTTGTGACATTCTGACTCCATAGCAGAATCACGGACTCGAAACGAGCCGGACGCAGCTTCTCCGTCTTCAGCATCTTCTTCCTCTTCTTCGTCTGGAATGTTCATCGGACACGAAAGACTCCACTTCGGATTGATATGCTTTATAGGTATGGGGCTTTTACCGGCAAGCAGACGCCAGTAGATATGTCAACAGCTCCGTCCTCGTGAAGATGCACGAGAATTGATAGGTCTGCACAATATAGTTCATGATCAATAAGTGTACATGCATTTCATCCGTTATTTGTATGTCAAAGCACTTACCTTGGTATCAAGATGATACTTGCGGGTCATGTCCACCGTCGAAATCATCTCGACCATATGAGGCTGCAGCTCTCGCGTCGTGTACGTCGTCTTTCGATCATTTGCGACTCGATATTGTGTCTCCATCAGCTCGTACGCATGTTGACTGACCTCTTTCGCCAGCTTATGCAGCTCGCTGTCAGCGCCAGCATAGCGCATGTGCCCAATGTCCGTCATCTTCTTTGCATATTCATCTCCGCGATGGACTGCAGGAACTGGAGCGTATCAACACACGCATCCGGAGTTATCGTAGGCTTCAGCACGTCCTTCACATGTCCCCACGCCGCCTCCAACCTAAACAATATCGCAGGGCAAGAGTTAGTACTTCAGCGCACCACCAAATTATCACAATAGCTCGCACCGGTTGTTCGTAGTGTTCCCCAAGTGGGGGACGTCTACACGGTCAAAGCAACTCCACATCTCCCTGTAGTTGTGCCAGTTCTCGTGAAAGTACTTGAGAAACGGGTGCGTCGCCTCTGGAACATCTTCGTCCTGCGCAATCTGCTTTCCATCAACGACGTAGTACAGGTACTTCCGTCCAATGTCATAATCAACTTCCGCCGTGGCATTGAGCATCATGGGCACTGCGTCCTCGACTTTGTCACGACCCTGGATGTTATACTCTCGCTTCGCCATTTCACTCCGAAGATATTTCACCACGTGGAATACACATAAGAGGATCCCCGCTTGTGGGAATGCGGCCTGCAGGAGAGAAATCTCGCCAAAGTCCTTGTCGACGATAATGACACGAACTTGGTCCCACGTGGGATTGAACGACTTGAAAACCGTCACTGCATCGGTCAAAAAGTCTGAACTCTCATTCTCCATCAAGGCCTGCTGTACATATTGACCCTGTCAAGAACCGAAGTCACTCGACCCACACAAACGTACACAACACACAAAGTCACAATAAAGGTGAGAACGTCACACAGAAACACACAGACACACAAAAGACATACAACAGGTACTTACATGACCGAAAATGTCATGGGTCATGAAGCTTAACAGCTTGTACCGCGCGTCGTTGGTGTTGTGGATCGCGTCCACCAGCAGCATTTGGCGGAACGCATCGAAGAATCTGACGAGTCTGGAACGTGAGTCTGCGCCAGCTTGTCGTCGTCCACGTAGATCGTTGCCGTGAAGCCCTTGCGAGAATAAAATCTACGAAGTCCAGCTTCCAGCCTCGATTCCACGGTCGTAGATCCGCGACGTGCCTCCTTCAGCTTCGCGACTAAGTTGCGGACGTTGCGTAGAGTCACATGTTTGCCTGCAGAGCAAGTATTAGAAGCATAACAAGCGCAATAATAAACGTAAGTGAATATCGTACTCGTCTTCTTCCTCATGAACTGCAAGATCCGCTTCTTCTTGGCTTCTGCAGCTTGTAGCTCGTTGATGAAGTCGATCACAGCTTCGTCATCGACGCATCGGTTAGCAGGATGGTTTTCGTACTGTCCCGCACCGAGTGAGTGATTGTGTGCAGTTTTTTTGCTACGTGACCTTCACGTGGAAGCTCCGAGTAGCATCCCACACAACGGATACCGCCAACTGCGCCTGACAACCCGTGGACTTGACGAAACAATTGTGTCTCTTTCCCTTCGAGCGACTGGGCCGCGACCAACTGTGCGTGCACACCAGCTTTCAATAGGACTTGTCGAAAGATTCAGGTAGTATGGTCTTGGGGGGGGGGGGGGGGGCTTCCCTCGGTCTCGAATCTCCGTGTTCCTCGCCTTCGCGCTGGTGGAGGTGCGCTTCTTGAAATTCTGGTGGGTCTTCTCCTGGTACGCGCCGAGATACTCGAAGAAGGACTCCCAGCTGGCTAACGTCTCCTCCTCCATACGTGGAGCTCTAGCGACGTCGGAGCGCGATACAGGGAAATGGACCGGGCTTCCGTGGGCTCGGTGTCGACCTCAGACGCCGACGCGACGCTTGCTATACTCACAAACGGCGATCTCTTGGTTTTCAGTGCCTCTTTCGAGTCGGGACAGGAGAAAGGGGGAAGGGGGGGGTCAACTTTTGCTGCTGTTAATTCGATGATTTTTTTCTTACGCTTTTTCTTACGCGCAATTCTCGTGTGACTTTATCCACTCCATTAAATAATGCAATACATGTACATTTGTATTGACGTATGCTATCTATTGCTCTGTAATATCTACTACAATAGTAATATTAATAATTATTATTGCATCTCCTCGCAGAGGCTGTTGCATGTATTGTAATGATTGCACCGGTCCGATAAGTCGGATAAAATGAAAGTATGCATGTGATACGCTCACAACATGAAATTTGTATAGTGATATACATATTTTTCCTGTCCCTCCGACCCGATACGTCGGAATGCTGGCTTAGAGGACCTACCTAACCCTTCCCGTATTGATTGGCCAAAACGCGTACATAGAATACATTTGATTGGTTGTTTTTAACGTAAAATAAATGGTTGGTCGTTTTTGTCCGTATTAAAATTAAGGAAGGTCGGATATCAGCAGATACGAAATAGATCAAATCGCGAGCTTTTCCTACATGTATGTAGCTGTGTTTTTACACGCGGATATGTATTGTAAGGGCAGAAAATGATGGGGCTAGCTCATCCGGATATATTTATCCTCTCAGGGCGTCCATCGCTCCCTCAATATAGCCCAGATTTCAACGTGAAGTGCCTCAATAGAAAGCGCTGTGTTCGTAGCTTCCCCACCAGAGGAAGCCGTTGCAGCTCTCAAATAAAAACTAGCATGAGGCAGCGTAGACACCAACGCATTCCGGGAGATAAAACTCTACAATCATTCGTCGAAGTGACGACAGCAGGTCGAAATGGAAGTCGCGAAGGACGCCAACGTACTAAGGACACATTTTACTTTGTAATGAACTCCATTTTCAGAGCCCTGCGGGACCACAGCATCGATTCAGACATCGCTCTCGTCGAGGCCCGACAGCCATTTTCCTTCTCCTAGGGTTATTGTGACATTAACCTGATATCCTATAAATAGATATTTCGATGGGAGATAAAGCCATTATTCCAAAAACTAATAGGTTTAGACACCTCTTTACAGTTATACAAATCACTTTATTTGCGCACACTGCCGAATCGGCTTTTTACTAGTTTATGCCTGTTTTCCGAGATTACTCGACGCAAGGCCTCCAATTTACATACTACACTTTAGTACCATAGTAAATGGCTACATTTAGCCCTAAATTTTTGTCAGAGGGCGAACTGTAAATGAAGTCTAATCCTCTTTCCGATCCCCAAGCACTTACGCTCTGCCTAATACGCAGCATTGACCGAGTGTGCCGTAAATGCAGCCTGATAGAAACGCCTGCTCGTTGACGGAATATCACTGCTCAATTCGCTTTCTAGTGCACAAGAACCTTTTTCACGACAGAACATAACTATGCGCTGTCTGTTTTACGCTGTATTCATAGTTGTCATCCATCTGACCAGCAACACAGTTACAGCCACTGCACACTCCGATACGGTCGAGCTGGCTACGCTGAACGACGTCGGATTTCTTCGTGTGGAGACGAGATCGCTCGCTGAAGAGCCCCGCACAAGACTGCTTCGAGTCAACGATGCGGTCGATGACAATCTGCGGTTAGGTCCTGCAGCGAACCAAGAGCGCGAGCTGAAAGCTTCACCGATCAGCAAGTTGGGCGAGAAACTCAAAACCACCAACACTGCCAAGAAACTTCTGGCGACGGCGAAGAAGACGTCAGGCACGTTCAAGATGATCCCTGGAGTGACGACGGTCAAGAACAGACTTCTGTACAACAAGTTTTAGGGATGGGCGAAGAAGGGGGTGGACCCAAATAAAGCCAAGGCGGCGGGGAAATTCAAGAACAACGACGAGTTTGCCATGTATCAAGTGATTTTCAGGACAGCCAAGCTCAAAAAGCCCGGCGCATGAGCAAGTGTGACTCCAACAAGCCGACGCTTGGATGCTACTGCAGTTTTATCAGTTCTAGCTGCTAAACTTTGCTTCCCACTGCATCCGCAGCAACTATGCGTGAAGCTGCTTCCTAGTAAGCACCGATAGATAACACACGCAATTACCCAGAGCTTTAAACGAAAGCCACACGAGTTTTTTGGGGTATTTTTCAGGAACAAACCGATTGAATATGCGAAAAAGCTACTGGATTTAAACATGCTCTACGGAAGACCCTAAGCCTGTAGATGTAGTTTCATTGCCAGCCTTCAGTGGCCACACCAAATACTCCCGCGTCAGCTTCATCAATCATAGCGTCTTGTAGCAGCTGCCAATTCTTCCGAATTTCCGAGCTTATGCCACCTAGGGCAACATCTTGCCCACATGCAGAAGTACTCTCGCTTCCATCAGAGTCTAAAAACCGAAGAACCAATGTCGATATTACCACACAGGAACTCGCCGTCAACGGTGTAATTGTAGCCTAACCTTGAACACAAAGCCGAACGTTGGTCACTGAAAGCACGGTGTTATCTGCCCACACGAACACGACTCGTTCCGAAGTGAAGCGGGCCTATGCGGCTTTTCACGACCATCATGACCCTTTACTCATGGAGTCCGGCTTCAATCCTGGTGTCTGCAAAATCATTTCAACGTTAGCTAGGTCAAAGCTGCTAGAACGGTCCCTGGGGTGTTTTGATGTACTCTTTCCGACTGAAACGCCTTCCATAAGAAAGCGCTAGCATCTTGAGCGGAACACTCCATCGGTGCCGCGGAGTTGAACTCGATAGTCGTGTATTTTAGCCGCTCGTCGTACTTTTTCGTCATTGAATTAGTGAGAACTGGTGAATCCTGCTTCACTTGAAACGCACTATCCGAAGTCAAGTAAAAGTCAAGTAAAAGCCGTCGACACGCTGATGAAGCTGGCCCATGGAGATGGCACTCTGGTCGAGCTCGATGAACGGTCGACATTCAACTCGAGCTTGGCTTCTCAGCACATCGTCCATTCCCTAAAATAAAAAGAGATGTTGTCAGAGCCAAACTCCAGTGGATGTGTTGCAGGACATGCTGGTGGAGATGAAGCGTGTCCAAGCGAGTTGCATCGCACCGAACACTTCAGATGCAAGCATGGCAATAGCAGAATGCACTCTAGAATCCACCAAGAACAAGAAATCCAACGTTATGGACAAGAAGCAAAGGGCAGGGCAAGAGGAATGGTACAATCATGCGGTGCAGCAGTATCAGAAGCGGCTCAAAGCGGATGTTACAAAACGCCGTCTCAAAACGCTTGTGGAAAGCCACAAAAAGATCAACGAGTCTTTGTGTTGCGTTTTGCAGGAGAGATCGCTACAGAGAGTAAGTGGTCCTGGAAAGTGCGATAAAGATCGACACGTGCGAAGAGACTGGAGCTCTGCGCGTTTTGGTCGCTGTAAGGATGTCCTTCGCCGTCGCTTCGAGCGATATAAAATATGGTCTTCCTGTACCGTCACCGATATCAAGGCCTAAAACGATTGACTGAGCTATCAAATTCAGCCGCCTTGTACATACTTGCGCTGTTGGTCGTTACCTTTTCAGCATGGAATTCAGTGCACACTGTCGATGGGCCTTATCGACCTTAAAATGTGGACACCTCACCGCCGTTCAATAGGCTGTCGTAGATCCAGAACAATCGACACCCATACAGGCCTTGTTGCCTTCGAAAAAGTGGCACTACTTGCTCAGATTGGTTGGATTGCATACTAACGATGACATGGCACTACCTGCAGCTACGGCTCAGGTTGCCCCTCAGATTGCTCCGTCCTATTCTAGCGTCTGCCGAGTGACGGCTTCACTTTCCTCTTTTCCATCATTTGTACTTCGAAGTATCGCTCTCACATTACTCGATGCCGTTCTAAGAAGTCCTGCTCATTGACGAGGTACTCCTGATTTGGATTAGGTAGTTGTAACTTTCTCGTATACATGTATATTTGCCTGCATGTCGGTCAGAAATTGGAATTTTTTTTATTTACAACGATTTCTTGTAATCACCAGCATTGCAGTCTACGCGGCAGTATCTCCTGGTCTTGCAATGAGAATTGCAGTAGAAGATCACAATTTCCACTGCAATACTTGATCGCCTTGCAATAATGCATTGCTCTTCATAATTGCAATATCCATAATATGAATATTATGTAAACAACTTGAACATTCCAAGAATATATATAGCATTTATTACTCTGGGGTGAGGACGGAGCAATGGAAGTGGCATTCGAGCTCTCATTCCTCGTTTTACTCGGTCCCGAATAGATCCAACCCCCCGCCGCTGTCTTCGAAGCATCTCCGTCCGCCGCCACCGTTGCCCTTTCACCGAATCCACAACAATGGCCCTTTTCGACGCGGAGTTCTTCTACGAGGTCAGCGGCTCGGGCGACAAAGTTGCGTACACTCTTCAGCGAAGTACGTTATGACAGAGCGCAGAAACCTGATGGCCCCAGTCAGGTTCGAAGCCATTATGTTCCTGAAAGCCATTCGCGCCAACTGGGCTTCGAGACTTGTCGCCACAGCGATCAAGAACACGCACATCGTGGTCACCGTGGTTGAAGGCTCCATGCAGTATTGAGTGTATCCCAGTTGCATATTGGAGGTTGTACTGCAATCAAGTATTGCAATCTCGTAGCATGATGCAATCGAGTATTTGTATTTTGATGGTATCGCAGTTAGACATTTTGCTTGCAATACTTTTCCGGCGGATAGACCAATGTATTTTCCAATCACTGATGTTGGTACTAATCAACCAGCAGCTAAATATTAGGTTGTGCATCTAACTACAAAATTGCGCCAGACGCGGCAGTCGGGGCGACGATAACACGCCCAGCCTTCTCCATCAGCGCGTTCTGCTGTGCTTGGAAGAACTTGCGCAGTGTGTTGCTCAAGCTGCCCATGACGATATTCTGTGCGTACGCGAGATCTTCCGGACACGCCACCAGTGTGTCGTCTCGCTCCATGAAGAGTTGTAGAAAGATCTCGACGATTGACACACTAGAGTCGGACGCTGAAGGCGCGACTGTCATCCAGCACTCGTCCCGATACTGTATGCTCTTTGTAGGCAGGACCATGCGCTCAGCAACAGCAAAGATAGTCTGGTCCATCTCCTCGAACTTCTCCATATACTGGACGCCATTCAGCTCGAGCGTCCCCGAAGGACTTTTCAGACTCATGACGAAGTTTTTCGCTTGTGAGTTGGGCTTGTCACCTCGCATCTAGAGTAGCAAAGCACACACGTTAGTACATAATCTTCATCAGACTCTAACTTCCACCTTGATACGTACACATTTGTAGACTTTGTTGGGGTACTCGCGGTACGTCGTCAGCTCTTTCCATACGATCGCAGTGGCGTCCTCGAGAGAGCAGGACATGGGCGTTGTGGTGACGAATTCAACCATCTTCCCGCGTCGAGCGTCGTGTTTGATCTGCATATCGCAGCTAATAGCTGGTATCGGCTTGTTCACCTTGGATTGGAACTTGGCCTCCTTGTACATTCGCTGCACTACTTGCTCCAGCTCCGCCACAACGTTCTTATTGACCTCCGACGGCCGCACGTCGCTTGAATCTCCCGCAGAGAGTAGCGTAGTAGTGTCCATCCCAGACTCATCTGAGAACACGTAGTCCATGCCGCTGAGCACCGAGCGCTTCTGTAGATGTCCACTGAGTGCGTCGTTCACTTTCTCCTGGTTGGCCAGGATGGACTTGAGTCGACGGTTCGTCTTCTCCGACACGAGGCGTTCTCGGTACTGCGCGATGGCCATTTCATGCCAGTTCGCGGGTTGTTTCTGCTGGCTCACTAACGCTCCACTGTCGCCCGTTGACTCTCCATCCAGCTCTAGTCCTACATCTCCAGGAAGGAATTTGTTCTTCTTGAGCAGTTCCACCTGCGTCTCGAGTTCTTGGGCCTGTTCTCGAAGCGCCTGGATCTCCGCTCGCTTACGTTGCTGCAGTCTGGTAGAAGAGCTCGCGGCGCTTCTGGTTCGTCTCTTCTTAGTCGATTTCTCGTCCTGACTCGACGAAGACTCCGCCAGATTCCGCTGAGCCTGGAAGCGCTTCCTTGTCGTTGTGGTTGGAGCTTTGGGAGTCGACAACTCCGATGGGGTGATCTGACTGAACAAATCCATGGGAGAGCAGTGGATCAAAGTGTCCGTTAAGCTCTCGTCGCTGATATCGCAGCCGTCGATGAAGGCCAGCGCTTCCTCCAGCGACACGAGAGTGTCATCTTCAGCTACGAGGATGTCCATGGCTTCTGAGCTTTGTGTCACAATGAATAATGCCCTCACTCGACACGTTATAGACACCTCCGTTTACAAACGGCTAGGGATTTACCGGATAGACTGTCGGTAGACACAGCAGGGACATGTTGACGGGGTTTCGATGATGATGTTGGGCGGTTTGCCTATCAAGGCCCTGATCCCAGGCCCTAGAGTCAGTTGCGAGCCGTACGCTGTACAGTAGGCCTCCAGCCGGATAGCGGAGGAGGCCAGGCTGGAGTTTGATGGCAAATTGCTATTAACATTATTAACAATAGCACCAGGTAATCCCTACCGCATGAATTCGTGTGGTCTTTCTACTCAGTAATGAGTAAGTAGCGTTGACGGAGAAATATTGAGTCAATAGCACGATGAATGGGTTGTACGATAGTATAGTCGGTTGCTAAAGCACTTGCTGGAAGTCGTTGGAGTTCCGGTTTACTACATGTACATGTAGACACGCTTGGTCGACTCCGTTGGCATTGGGGCGTTGCAAGTGCAAGCAGTGAGTAAGTCATCGATGACTGCACTTTCACGCCGAAGGTTTGAGTCAAACTTTGACGGGACGGTGATGATGAAGTTATGGAGATTACGAGTTACGCTCAGCGTTCTTCACTACGAACCAAGAAAGTCACGCAAAATAATCTCAGCAAGACGTCAAAGAACGACATCTCCCGACATCATACTGACAGCATACATTGTTTCACATTGTTAATTCTTACAGTGGACGAGACGATACCTCCAGCAACCGGTTCTGCTGGTCTTGCCAGAACGTGCGCATGAGTCTACCGTAAGCGCCCAGAACTACTTCTTGTCCGTATCGTATATCTTCGGGGGACACGCCTTCGCCACTGGTTGGCTCCACGTACAGTTTGAGGAATGTTTGCATGACACAAGCATGTAATGGGTCGGTCCTGGACGGAGTGAAGACAGCATGGGCTATCGAGCGCAGGCGGAGATTCTTTGACGTCATCTGCATTAGATCGGACCAGATGATGATGATCCGGTCTTCTTCCTCGTACTTGCGCAGGAAGTGAAGCTTGTGGAAGTGGCAGGCCGCACTATTGCGAAGTGGCATCGTCAGATGGACCTTAGTTTGCAACGTGTTGGGCTTGCGACTTCGGTCCTAGACGAGCATACATCAAGAGCTTAAGAGTTAGAGCGATGCTGACTTTTTCAGCGTTAACAGAGTACGTACCGAGCTGCTATCGAGAAAGGCCCACACATGATTGAATGCGGCTCTCATGGACCAATCCAACGGCGTTGTAGTCACAAACTCCATGGCATTAGACTCGCACTTCTCGTCGTACGTCGTCTCGGAAGTGGAATGGAGCATTGAAGCTAGTTGAGGGCGGCAGACTCGTCGGAAATTGCGATAGACGTCATCCACTTCTTCTTCCAGTTGATTCATCAGCATGGCCGAGTTGTTCACTGTGAAATGCGAGTCTTCGAAGCTCGGCGACTCGAAAGTCCGCGCGAATTCCATCCCCTATTCGATACAGCAACACCACTCAATCAGTTCTTCTTCAGCACGTTTTAAACAACTCCAGATACTCACAGCTAGCACGTTCCGCTTGAAGAGAACACGTCGCAACTTGTTGGAGAGTTTCTGCTGCTTGTCCAGCATTTCCTTCAGCTGTCGATTGGTTTGTTCGGACTGGTGTCGCTGTTGGTACTGAACGAACGCGTGGCGATGCCATTCGGACAGTATCTCACCGTCTTTCGTTAGCGCTAAAGGCTTGTGCCGACCCCCAGTTTTGCTCAAGTGAGATAGGTACGCTTCCAGCTTCGACGATTCCTCGCGCAGCGTCTCGATCTCGTGCTTTTTACGGCGTTGCATCACAGTTGAAGAGCTCCCAGCGCTTCGAAGTCGCTTCTTTCTTGGAGGCGATGCGAGTTGCAGCTCGCTCGAACTTAAGTTGTGCTTCAGTGACGGTGTCTTGGCCGTGATTGGGGCGAGTGCTGTGACTGCAGCGTCAAGCAGCTCATCGATCCCGTCCAACATGAAAGCGTCATGGGTATCTTGCACCTGTGCACTCAAACTCGCGCCCTCGCCGTGGGTTTCTTCATCGCAGAAGCCGATGAACGCTAAGGCCTCATCCAACGTGATCAGGTCGTCTCCGTTCATCGAGGAAGCGCCACTGGATTACTCCACGATGCGACGGTCTCCGCTGCAAATTTGTCAGGAACACCTGTTGTCGGTAGGATGGTGAGACCACGCGTTGTTTACTTGATTTTGCGTGCCTCCACTCATCGGTAAACGAAGACCAACAGGTGGTGACGTGAGCTCCAGGACGACAATGAACTTGTGACTGATAAGCTTACCCCACAGTGCGGCACTGTCTCGGAAGCGAACACACGACGAGAAACGAAGATCTCCGACCAGAAACCGAAAATGCTTGTCTCTACCGATACACTTCGGTAAGGTTCTCGCAGCTGTTTTTAGTGTTTCAACGACTCGTTGACGTTTGTAGCTCGTTTAATCTCACTGGTGATCCACGTGTTGGCGTTCGCTCCACAACTATTAATACTTGGCGTCGCCAGTACTTCCACTAAGGCAAGCTGCAAGTTTAGTAGAGATACGAATACTGACTATAGAACGCAATATCTCTATAGTATTGTAGCGGCAGAAAATGAGGGGGCTAGTAACCACTGTCTCATGATGGGTTCAGTTTTGAAAAAAAACAGATACGACATTTAGATATGTACTAAAACCGCCCATTTTGAGTATGATTATGGAGTTAAGAATAGCGAATTCGCAGTAGTTTTGACGCTACAAGCTCCACAAAAATGCGTCTCGAGGCCGTTTTAATGGGGAAACAGTTGCTAGCATGGGGCATTTCTATTGGCCAAACAGCATGGATAGTGCTAAACATATGTGAAAACCCCTTGTTTCCCGAAGTAAAGTTTATTTGTGGACCAATTTCCCGAGGTAGAGAAGGCCTGATTAGTGTTGGGTGAAAATGCTACCGAGTTAACACCACTTACCGTTAATCCCTTCCTAATAACAGTTATTAGAGGTATTACAGTTTATGTAAAGTTGATGCAATGGGTGTGTTGGCTTAAAGTTCCGGACAAATGTCAAAAATGTCATTGTACACAATCGTCACATAAACTTAATAGCAAAGGTATTAAACCCTGAAATTACCGCGGTAAGTTATTTCCGGGTATTAACTTGGTAAATAACAACACTAGGCCTGATCACGTCCACATGCAATCCAGCGTCAAAGTCAACGTGACGCAATTGATTATGACCATGGCCGATCCAGCAGTTTACGACAAAAGCTCACGTCAGTGACAGTACAAAACGTGCCGCCACTTCACGTTAGTGTGTTTCAGTGGCAAGTCGGGAGGTATGCGAATGTTACTTGGAGAAGATGAGGAAACAGCAATTCTGGAGGAGGCATTTGCGCTCATTGACGCATGCGACGGGTTTACAAGTGAAGGAGACAGCAGCAGTGACAGCACGGCGTTGGGAAGGCACGACCAAGTCGATGAATCCGGGTTACTAAGGGGGAAATCGAGTCGATCGAAAAAGGTGTGTAAATCGGCAGCCAAAAAGAAGCGGATACGACGCCCAGAGACGTCTTCTACAGCTTTCCAACGTCGCAAAAAGGCCGAGCTGGTTGCCTTACGTGCTGAAGTAACCATGCTGGAGACTAGCCTCGGTAGCCTACAGCAAAGGAGTCAAAACATGTGGAACCAATGCTTGAATCGAAAGCGAAGAGAAGCAGACACAAGGAGTGGACAATCCGAGCAGCAAGCGATCGAGTTCAATTGGTGCGAGGAAGCTGTGAAGCAGTATCGTCATCGTCTGGCGGCTGAGCTCTGCAATAGAAAGCTCAAAGAGGTTTTTGAGAACCAAACTCGAATGTCTTGTGATCTTCGAGCGATTTTATATCAGCGACACGCCCTCACTGTAGGTATTTTGGCACGTTTATTTTTGGTAACTTCGCGTGGTATCTAACTTTGTGTATTGATTCTTGACGCTGAAGGGAATGGACGTCGTATTTGCTGGGGTTGCTCAGTATCAAGTATCCGAGCAGACAAGTGACACCAAGTTACCCACTCAGTTGAATATGTTGGACGTACCAGGGCGTTTGGTAACTTTACCTCAAAGTGACAGGAACGAGGTGGCCTGGCCTTCCAGCTGAAGTCGGTGTGGTTGTATCGCTCTACCGAATATCGTCAGTATCAGCTGCCTTAGCTTTGTCGTAGGAAAGCCTCCAGGCCGTAATCCCTGATTTCATACTTTAGAATATCGTTATTCATCCATGCCACCGTAATTGGCAGTGTTCAAAATGTTGACAGTATTTTACGTTCATGATAACAATCATACACATAGCCACAGGTTTTTCGACTAAAATTGATACCAGGCCTGTTGCGAAGGCTAACATTGGCGGGATTATAAGAATGCCACCAAAGTTTTTGCTTTGGAATCCGAATTTATGAATGACTAGTAATATCTGCAGCTGTGTGTTACATGCACCTTGCAGCAAGACATGTATTGAACTTGGTGCCCAAGCTCGTGACGATGCGCAAGATATTTCTCCATTGCAGCTGCAGCGATTGGAACAGGCAAGAAAGCTTGAGTGCTGAACCCGCAACATACGGCATACCGTGGGGATCAGCACGAGGTACATAAATATAAGCGATAGGTGCTCATAAAGTACAATTTATGGTGGATCTGTCTGAATCTGACCCGGAGGTGTTTACAGGTGAAAAACGTAATCATGACTGACGCGCAAGCATGAGAACCATCCAATCGTCTACACTGTACGTTTCGCTGGCTTAACGTGTTTGCAGGTTTTATAAGGGCAGATGCTTCGTTGATATGTTAGCACAACGCCGACGTGTTCGATGCTACTAGTACTCCGAAGTAGATTGGTAAATGCATGACGCTGGTACCAAACCAAATACACGTATATTGCATGCAGGCCCTCAACTGTAAACATGAAGCTGCTCTTTGCCACGTCAGTTATTCAGGATGTTTTTGCGTAAGGTACACGTACCTTAGTCAAGAGGGTTGCTGGCTCGCATGGTATTCCTTTGCTGTGTCCACACTTACCCGGACGTTGGGCAGCGGAGGTATTGATTGATCGAGGATTGCGTCGTAGTCACCATCCCAAGCTCCACTAAAAGCGTGTCCCTTCTACTAGAGGAATGGCAAGCCGTCTGCAAAGCAATGTTTACATAAGTGTTGACGATGGCAAGATCGGTTTTCACAACAGTGCTGGCTGCAGGTTCGTCTGAAGTATATGAAGCAGCTTAGCTGGCGGATAGGGTGATTGATCGACGATGGCGATGCTTGGCTTATCATTTGCGGATATTTGACGCCGATACTTCCAAGCCCCCGCAGTACGGACGAGACACACCGATACGCACTTTTAAATTTGCACAACCAGGACCACGTGGAGGTACCATGGGCTTACCGCTTCAAGACGGCGAGATGGCGACAGTCGAGGAAATGCTCGCGTTTGTCGATTCCTTCCAGTGGGATGGCGAACATTTCGGCCAGGTCGGCATCACTGCCGCTGATTTAGACTCCTTAGTGGAGTCTGCGACGCCAAAAGTCCAGCTAAAGAAACCCTCGGCACCTGCCAATCCAACACCCAAGCGCAAAAGGATCCGAACTGGCTGGAGCTCGTCTACCGGGCTCCAGCGACGCAAGCGCGCAGAACTCCAGTTCCTTCGCGCGCATGTCAAGGAGCTCAACGCATACGTGGAGCAGCTGAAGCGGGGGAACTCACGATCGCAATTGGTCTCACTCAAGAAAGATTGTCATCATGTCGACTGGCGAGAGGTGGCACTGAACGAGTTAATCGAACGGAGGAAGTCCGAGGAGGCCAACCGGATCCTCAAGGCGATAGTGAACAACCAGGTGCTGGACGGCCAGACACTGAGCTAAGTGCTGAGCGAGCGTGTTATTGTGTAGCCAGGGCAGCTTCAATCTCAGGTTGCTTTTATGTTGCTGTTTTTTATCTAGTCTCCGCATGTAACTTTCCGGAATTAAAGACGAAAGATAAAACGTAGAATAAAAAAACTTTATAGTGCTCGCGTAAGCTTCAAGTTCACATTCTTCTGGAAACATAGTAGGCATTTGACGCTTGCCACACCAACGGATGATTTTTAAACTAGTCATTTTTGCTGATCGACGATATGGCTATGATCAATTCAAACAGGATCAAGGGCCATAAAATAAAAGTTGTGCACAGTGCACGTTTTGATTAAAAAAAAAATCTGTCTCAATTCGAAAAAAGGCATAACTGCTTTATTTCATTTCTACACAAATCAATTTCGAAAACACACAGTAAATAGTCGTGGTACGATGAACAGTGTACATTTTAAATTGAATTGGTGTCCCATTCACACACTAAGAAAAATCGCTTTAACCGAAACACGAATGCTATCAACCGATTGTTTGGTTTTCTCCAGGGTAGTAACCTCCTCAAGGCGCTAGAGCTCTGTGGTAAGTTTAGCAAATTGCCGATTGTTGGTACTTTGCATGAAGGCAACTTTTCACGCACTCCACAACAATCCCAAATAGTTTTAAAAACTTGTATCAAAAATTGCCTATTTATGTTAAAAAATATATGGCAAACTTTCTTAGAAGCCCTGATATCATTGGCCACTTTTGAAATGGTATTAGTTCGTGTCCTGGGGCAGTGTCAGAACACCATAACCATTTGTTCAGGAGCCAGTAGACGAAGTGATGGCATGGCAGAGAATGCTGTTGCGTCTCTAAGCTTACCAACGCTACATTCGAGCAAGCGCTGGGCACTAATAGTTTTCGTAAGAAAATTCACACTAGATGTCCCAGGAACTGCGAAGCTGTTTCGTAAACGTTTCGTGTATAGACTTTAGAAGATGCTCCTCTTCAAGATCGGTGCTATTATGCGCGGGTCAGCTCTGTTGACACTGCTGCTGGAAGGTATAACTCCCGTCGAGTTAGGGGGTAGTCAACTTATGAAGCTGCTGCGCGACTCGTTGAACATGGAGATGTAAGTGATTGGCGCCTATGCAGAACCGATATTCGTGCTTAGGGTGACGTTCACATTGGGCAAAGATGAATTCGTCTCGCGCGTTTCTTAACATTAGCATGCGCGACATGTTTCGCAAGGACGCTTCCAGTTTTGAGTCTCTAGCTTCTTGTCTGCCCTCGACTTGCTCCATTCGGAAAACTGCCGACGCCGTTTTGCCATAGATCTGCTTGAAATTTTTAGTGTAATTCTGAGCGCGAGGAGTAATCTTCGATAATACTGCTGATCGGTTTGGGGTCGGTTCGTCGGCGGTGTCGCGTATTATGAGAGCGGTGGTAATTAGCTTGTGTTGTGAGCTGCAGTCACAGGTCTCATACCCTCCAATAGTGTTGGGCGCGTTAAGATTTACTTAACAATGTGGCATCCAAGATGATAATAGGCTGTTTCCTCGTTAGTGCAGTCGTAGGGGCAAAACAACACGAACTATATTCAGTAAAGATTTTAAGGATCGACATCAACCCGATATTGTGGATGAGTTGAAAACCCTGGTGGGTGCTTGAGCTGGTAGGATGAAACTTGAGAACTGAAGATGCGGCTTGCCACTGACTCCCGTATCGCGGCTGCTCTTGGTTCTCTATCGGACTTGAACACGCAGCCCGCTATCGAGCTGGAGAGGTTTGGGCTTCGCCAGGTTCTGACTCGTTTCGTCGAGGAAACGCTTATTCTTGGTGGTGCTCGTCAAGAAACCCAATTTCCTCGCTAGTGCAGTCGTAGAAAAACAAACGAACTATATTCAAGTAAAGACCTTACGGATCGACTCCAACTCGATGTTGTGGATGGATCCGTAAGCTCTTGCTGAAGTCGGCGCATGTATCTTGAACCAATGTTGATCTTTGCGGAAAGTATTTCGACGGACCCCTTGCAGAGCCTCGTGCACTGCTTGAAATTTTCGGACGCCCAGCGGCCATGTAATTGGATTGTGAGCGTATCAACTCCTGCCCGGTACATGTGTGCCGCGCCGCCTGCTCTCAGCTAGTGCGGTTACCGTCTGCCGGATTATCGCCGAGGCTTACTGCTGCCTGGCGGATCACCTTCGATATTGCCGTCGCTGACACGCAGTCCAGGTGACCGTGCGCGTTGCTGAACACCGCGACGGGGGTGTTCACAGGAAGCAAACGTCTTGCCTTGAGCAGACAGATAGCTCCTAAAACCGGACAGAGGAAGCTGTTGCCCGAGCGATTCAGCATTCGGAGTGCCCCCCCTTATTCGTATTTGAGCCTCTCAGGCAAATGGACGGACATGGCTTCATGAGCATGTGCTATGGCGGAACCGCGACAATCAAGAAGGCTGACGTCTTCTGCTCAAAGCGCAAACCACGCGAATTTCTTGCCCGACGAAGCAATCTCAGACCGGCGCAGCAGGAAGAAGAGTGAGAGACACAGAACCACCCATAGCGCTTGATCCAAGTTGAGGGAGCCAAAGCACCTTTCCAACAGGCGGAGATAAACGGGGGCTTTGAAGCGTATGGGCTGGTTGAGACGATTGATGCCCTATAGAACCATGCGAATTTGTGTGGGGTTGCTGGGGAAGTTTAGATTGGCCGCCTGAAAGAAATGATGAATACCGTGAAGTGTGGCTTCGATGATGGAGCAACGGATTTGGCGACCCGATCCGTAGCCGGCTCGAAACCCTTGTAAGATGAAATCCGTGATAAACTGCAGTCGTGATGTCGGCGGAAGGCTGACCAGTGTAGGGTCAATTCCGCGGCGCGTTGCCCAGCTGTACCACGCTTTAAGTGCCTTGTGGTACTTGCTGTACGTTGATGGAGCGACTGAATGAGAGCGGAGATAGAATGCCAGATCCGTTCCAGACCCGAGACGTCCACCGTCGGGGAGACCGGCGTCCGTCCAGAAGTTAGTTTCTTAAAGAGAGCCGCTGATGATGTGCTACCGGCACTGCGAGAAGCGGCGTCAGCGAGTGCATTGTCCACGCCAGCCACATGTGCCGAAGATAACCGAAGCCCATACTCAACCTCCCAGTGACCGAGCAGACGGATATTAGTCTGGGCTCTAGGATTGCGCGGTCACCTTTTGTTCTGCCAGGCAACCGCTGAAGTGTTGTCAATCCTGAACTGTACGTACAGCAAACCTCGTTCACGGGATGAAGTCTGTGTCTCCCAAGAACGACCCACGCTTGTACTGCAAACGCACAACTCAGTAGCTCGCGTTAGTTGATGTCAAAGCCACTCGCCGGGTCGACCTACGTGGCCTCAATTAGTTCACGCTCGTGGTCGGAGAAGGCGTATCACAGTACTGTCCGCACTGAAGGGACGAGAGCACACAGAGCAATATCGGGTACATCCCTTTCGATAACGATGTCCGAAACTGTGTGCGCGTGGAAGAACTTCATGGGCACGCCATTTAGACGGGGAGACTGAAGTATGTGAACAGATCGAGCTCTATCTCCTTCGCGACGGCTACCCGGTCCCACCGGTGAATTGAGCGTTCGTGCTGTCGCAGCCGCTGTAGAAATGACCGAGCAGGCCGCACGCATGTCGTTACATGACGAAGCCGTCCTAGGAGAGGTCGGTATTCTGAACGACTGAGGGACTTGGTGGAGATTACTGATGCAACGCAAGCCTTGGCTTTCTCGATCCTCTCCTCGGGCATAGCAACGGTACCAGCTACGGTGTCGAAAATCAGCCCAAGAATCTTTTGCCGTGAGCTCCACGATGTAATCTCCTCCTCATTGATAGCACCGTGACCCAGCACTGTGATCATCGAGTGGCGGAGAGACTGTTCGGCATCGCTGCAATTGGAACCAATATCTGCAGCAATGTTGATATGGTCGTCGATCTAGTAGTAATTGAAGTGCCCGTCCGAGTAGTATAGATTGACAGGATTCCCGTGCAGATGTGCAATGGCACCACCGATCACACCACAGCTACCGCAATGGTCTGGAGCAGGGTTCTGTAGTAGTCACCAAATTAGTATCGTTAGTACTAATAGTTTAGTACTATTGATACTAATTATATTATTGCCACGATGTGGACTTAAGTAGAACTAAGCACTTAGTAGTGTAAAATTTCGAATATTTAGTACTAACATCACTACTAATTTCCTGAGGCCTTCTGGACGCACGCAATGGATGATTTACCTGATTTCTCAGGATCCTTTGCCCTTATTCTCCGATTTCCGCCGCTCTATGCACAGCGATGAAGTGTGCCAAGGTTGGCTGCTGCTTCGGGGACTTGGAGAAGACATCTCCTTGTTGTATTTGTGGCAGGCAGGTGCACCACATCTGCAGCAACGAGCTTTGTAGTAATGCAGAGCTATCGAAACGGTCTGTATACCAAAATCGACGTGATGTATAGGCTTTCTAAAGCAAACTATCAACAGGTTTTGCAGCAGCACGTGCGTCAACGACTACCTCGGTAATGACAACAATTCACAGAAGCAGACACCAAGTAGCTCCCCGTCTGGTATCTCTATCTCAAGTCAGAAGACCTGGTCAAAGTAGAAACGGACGAAGACACTACTCGCCCGAGAATACACGCTAAGGTGGAAAGGTGGCCATCATATCATATCTACTGGGCTGAAGTGGTAAACCTTCATACCACGGATGAAACTGAGCGCGAGGATGTCTTGGCGAATCTGACAATGCGCAACAGAGAAGGGAAGAGCATGTAGAACGTAGAGCAGCTCTGCCAACGCATAAATGGTTGCACGTGGTTCGCTGAGTCCGGAGATAAAATCTTTCCGTTGATCGCGAAACTCGCTCGAGTCTGGTTGGGGCGAAGTTCTTCAACAGCATTTCAGGAATGATTTTTTTTTCTCTACCGGGTCCTATGCAATGAGCTCACTCAGAACTCATACAGATAACGAGTGTGCCCAACGCCAGCTCGACCTGCACCATAATCGAGCTGAAATCGTGCAAACACGGACTGTGGTGAGTGAAGGTCCGTTTTAGTACTAATAGTAACGATATTTAGTTTTAGTACTAAATCGTTGCTGGTCTAATTAGTAGAACTTAAATAATATTCCAAAGAAGAAATAACCGATTTAGTTTTAGTACTAAATACAAAAAAATCCCACTACTACAGAACCCTGCTGAGCTTCGTTGTTCAGTGAACAATGTTCACTCGTGTTACATTGCCTTCAATTGCGGCACTTGACTTGGCTACACATTATGTTGCTTGAATGTCGTTCTTGTCCGACTGGGTCAACATTCACCCATTCTGAGATAAGGTTTCGAATTTCTTTACGTATTGCGACACTTTTTACCCCTATCTGTATCAGAGCGTTAGTATTACGTAATTACGATATTAGCCAAATATGTTTTCGTACAGGTTTTTCGAGGTCTGCGATTCTGGTAAGAACTCTAGATATAAATATCCAGAGAATTTTTGACCGAGCAGCTAAGATTTCCCTGAGCAAGCCATAACCAGTTGTTATTCATCTAGGCACCAGCGAGCACCGCTTTCGTCTAGCGCACAAGTAGTAGTCAATAGTTTTGTCCAATCATCGGTTTACACTATTTTCATTCACACCAATCACAAGTTATTCCGCAATCAGCACAATGAGCAGCATCCTGGTTACGGACGCCGACGAGTCGGCGACGCTCGAGGCGACTCTGGCCTTCCTGGACGCGTGGGAGGCCCCCACCACTGACAGCAGCGTCGCTTCCCCCGTCTCCACTTCCCAGACGCCCGCGCCAGGCTTAACACCGCAGCAGCAAGACCAACGCACTCGGCGTAAGAAGCCTCGGCGTAAGTACCCGAACAGCTCGTCAACTGTGCTGCAGCGCCGTAAGAAGGCGGAGATCCTGGCGCTACGAAGTCAAGTGGAGCAACTTGAGATGCAGCTAGCGCAACTTAAACAGGTTCCAGGCGCCAAATGCACCCTTGAAGACGTTGAAGGTGCCCTCTTGATAGTGCCAGGGCATCTGCCAGTAAGCTGGGCCGAACAGGCCGCAGTGCAGTATAGAAGCAGACTACAGGCGGAGAAGACCAATACTAAGTTGAAGAGCATTATGGCGAATCAGATCAACGTTAGTGAAGCTTTAAGAACGCTACTGCAGAAGACGGCGATGCTGGAAGACATGGACTTCTTGCATCCAGCTCCATGCAGACCATTGGCTGATTGGATGTACAGCATGGAACTGCTGGAGAAGAGAGTCGAGAGCTTGTACTTGGATGCTGATGCCGTGTTTAAGCCCGAGAGGATGAACTCGATCAGTGTGGAAGCCATGGTGAAGCAGAATCAGTCATTGGGCAAGACGGTGGAGATCGTGTCCACCACGCCCATGCTGTGTCCGTTGAAGATGGCGAGTGATACGCTCTGGAACTGGTTCAGTCTGACCAAGGTGTGGTACTGTCTTTTGTTTTAGGTAGGAATTTGTGACTAAGTTTTTTTTTTTTTTACTATGCAGCCTTTACGAGAGCGACCGAACACCCTTGAGAGAGACTATACGCTCTTATTGGAGAGTCAGATCGGCACGTTGGAATTCAGGAAGCAGAACTTCATGCGGAGATACGAGGAGGCCGACCGCGTAGTGGTCGTTTGGGCCGATATTTTACGGTTACCAAAGTACAAGTTGCAGTTCCGAAACCAGTCGTGGATGGTCATCACACCATCAGCCGACGCTCCCAAGGACACATCGGTGCTTCGAACATTTCAGCAGATTTTTGTCGACTACGATGAAAGTCGTCCGATGCAAGAGACTTCCTTCGCTGAAGAATCAGCTTTCCACGAACTTAGCAAGCTCTATCGCTGCTATCTCGAGTCGCAGCAGAGTGTGATGATGGAAGTGACTCGCTCCGCTGCAATACCATTCGGGATTACTGTGTAGGGTACGATTTGGTTGTTGATTACATTTTAATGGAGTTTGTTACGTTTTCAAGTAATCCCTGGGTGAACATAATAAGTATAATAAATACGTGTGGTTCCTACTTGATATCGTTAAGAGGACGACACAGTCGTTATAAGTCCATCAGTTGGTTAGAAACGAGAGAGAAGTTTTGCTTTCTAAATATTAATAACTTCAGGGCAATCATAACGCCATCTCGTGCGGGTCGGTTAGTCGGAGTTACATTCGCAACTTACAAGGGCGGACTCCAGGCTGGAGAGGTGACGATGACGCTGGCGGTCCTCTGTTCAACTGCTCCGAGACTCTCAGTGAAGTGAGAGTCTGGTGAGAGCGGCGCACACAGTGCGACAGCCGTGGGTTTTTGATTTTTGGAATAATGGAATTTTTGAGTTACCCACCCACCCAAAGATTTAAATTATGGGGTTTTCACTACAATCGGAGATAATGCGAACTACCTCTCGTTTACTATACTGCGGGGAAGTGAAATACTTACTTGTGGATCTATAGGAACCACCAGAGGTCAAATGAACCTCGTCGGCAACGACGCGAGCAAGCAAATAAATAAATAAAAACTGCAGTACGTGTAGCAACCATAGTTTATGCGTCCTTGTCCTATACTGGCTTTAAGTGAAACTCATAGCCCAGCTTCTTAAGACAGCGCTGCTAATAAAGTAACACCGCCGCTTCCTCGGGCACAACGTGGTGTTTAATATTTCGAAGTACTTATCAGCCAATCAAAAGGAGTCAAATTGGGTTTTTCTGCACAAATGGAATGCCCCCCCCATCCCACCCACAAAAAAGAAATAACCCATCCGCGCTGCCTCCAAAACGTGGTTCTGTGCCAACACAGTCTGTGGGTCGTCCTGAACTTCACTCACATGGACCTCACCCATCCCTGTCGTCAGCTCCAGTTCGCGGGTGAATGATCATCATAATCCCTGGCGCATCATCATTTTGTCATCGTAATCATGTCAGTCGTTGGCCAGCACCCCACATTGTTCAATTATTAGCGCTAAGCACTGCTACTTTCCATCGCTATTATTATCAAAGATGAGCCTTCTAGTCGAGGAGGAAAACGCTACGATGCCGACACTGGAGGAGGTTGTAGCATTCATTGACTCATGGGATACGGGAAGCACCAGTCCGGACGCTGTCACTACCAGCGAGAGCGAGAACGACAGCTCTCCTTTCAGTAAAGAAGATGTCGAGTCTATGCTGCTCGATTCTTTCGACGGTGTGCTGGAAGATGCAAGCTTTCTCCCGAAGAAGGAACCGAAGCTCAACGATAAGAAACCCATAAAGAAGAAAAGAAAGAAAACCCCAGGGGCATCCACGCGGCTACAGCAGCGAAAAAAGGCAGAGATCCTGGCCTTGAGGGCTCTAAGCGAGCAACTGGAAGGGCGTTTGGAACAGCTCAAGCGTGGCGATGACGGATGTGAGCCAACCAGAATGCCACTCACTCAAAGTGAAGCCACCAGACCTTCCTGGGCTGCGATAGCGGCCACTCAGCTCCAAGAACGACTTCAGTCGGGCGTGATCAACCAAAGATTGCGCGCTGTCCTCACGGAACAAATGAAGGTCAGCAAAGCCTTGCGTGAGGTGTTCCGGGATCAAGCTTCATTGGGCGTAAGTGCATCTTTTGGCTGTTCCAACTCCATGATTGCATGGGGATCACTAACACAAATTATCTTTTTTTGTGCAGAATTTGAATGCTATCTTCGGGGAGCCGCCAGGACCTGTAGCTCATCATCCGGTAGCCAACAACTCTTCTGCCATGATTGGTGAGCTAGAAAAGATGGTCGAGGGCTTGTACCTCGATTCTGCAGCGGTATTCCAGCCCAAGGGATCCTCTTCTATCAGTAGCTCATTGCAGGTGAAGCAAGAACAAACTCGAGGCAAGGTGTTTGAGATCACCAGCACGACTTTCTTACCGTGCTCGGTACGAGAAGCAAGCGTGATGTTCTGGCGGGATTTCCTGACTATTCATCAGAGTAACGAAAAATCGTATCACTTCGTAAGTGGCAACGAGCGTCACCATCTTGGTATGTATTGATTGCTAATTTTTGTGCTCCCTCTATCAGCTCCGGCAACGCAAACCGGCTTCCGTTGAGAAGAGTTTCAAGTGGGTTCTTCGGAGTGGAGCCACAGTGAGAGAGATCAGCGGCTTTTCGTTCGTGCGAAAGATTGAAGAGCCGAACCGAGTTGTCCTGGTCGAGGCAGATCGCTTTGTACTGCCGACGGAAGGTCTTCACTTTCGGATTCAACGCTGGACTATCATTACACGTTCCGAGGACGGACCTAGCCCCGGGTCAATTGTTCGTACGTTGATCCAGCTTCATGCCCAGCACACAGCAGGATTCGCGCCGAAGAAGGACGATCTTCGAGGTGCTGAAAACCTAGTGCTAGGAGCCCTGAGTACACGATTGCGAGAGTATATGCAAAAGCAGCAAGGAGAATTTATGCAGGAAGCTGAGCGCACCCGCATTACCACCACAGCTGCACCTTTGAAAACTCGGTAAAGAAAATGACATGATCGAGGTTATTAGTGCAAAATTATTTTATTTTATGTGAGTTAGAATTACGCAGTAACTCAGTCATATTAAGAAGAAGCTGCACTGCGCATTTTACACGAGATTTGGAGGCCGACCAGTGAATAGATTAAGCTTATCCAGGATTTTTTGGCCTTGCATCCTCAAAGTGGTGCAACGCAGTAGCGTCGTCTTGGTAGATAAAGGGATTATGCAGCTCCTTGAAGAATAGATTTTGCATTTTTTCGCTGGAAGCATCGAATGACATTAATACCAGTCCGTCGATCGAACGTTCAGCACTACGTTTATGAATCAACCCTGCGTGATGCGCTTTTCATAATCCGCAGATCCACAACGCTGTGTTTTTCGCCTACATATTGGTGAGTCAAGTGATTTGCGGAGCTGCTTCGAGGGAATTATAAAAACAGTGTTTTGAAAAATGGGAAATTGCCAGATCCTGGTACTCTGGCTAATTAGAATTGCGACCTTGGTACTCTACCACTTTACAACTTCAATAAGGCGAGATCGCAAAACAGATAAGAATGAAAACCAAAAGCACTGGTGATACTGACGATGCAGAGAATGGATTAAGCTTATTCTGCGCAAGCATGTTCGGGTAGCAAGCTGCCGTTAAGACTCGAGCTTTGAGCTTAATGTTGCTCATGCTAGCGATCTGGATAGCCGTCGCCTTGGCGAAACCGGAACAGCCGTTGTGCTCTGCCCTGAAAGAGCTGACGAAGTAGTCGCTGGCCAAAGTGCTTTTCGATCGAAGTACACGAACTTCAAATGAGCACTTGGTTTTACTGGAGCACACGTACACGTTTGCTGTTCCCCCAGTCAGCTTCAGGTTTAGCAGTATCTGCTTGCCCTGTACGAGCGCGAAATCCTTTATGTGCAGCGTTGCGTCTTGTCGAGTGGCGAACCGCATTCCAATACAGAGCGAGATGGAGCGACCAGGAGACTGCTTCACCGTCACCCGCCCCGAGTCGGGGGTCCCCGACATCGCGCTGAACCGAGGGGAGACTTGTAGGATGAATCTTTTATGATAGAGTTCCAGGGTCGCAAATCTAATTAGCCAGAGTACCAGGATCTGGCGAAGGTGATCATGATTGGCGAGTGCTATTTGAATAGTACCAGGAGCTGGCAATTTCCCTTTGAATAATGGTGTGTGTTTGGCTTCCGGTCGCGCCATCAACAATTTTCTGTCGACTCTGTTTACCACGCGATCCCCAACCAGTGGAAAGGAAGCACATTGCAGGATTTGATCTCGTACCAGATCGCTCTTCCCGCTTGCTACACGTATTACTGTAGTAGGACCAGGAGTTGCTGGCACCGACGTGAACTTTCGTTGCCCCTACGCTTTCTGATGTGGCCAACTCTTTCAGGATCGGGCCGTTGTGAAGATCCATTCATTTTAAATACACACCGAAGAGCGATCGCGTCGGCCTGATGAGCTTCTTGCTTGAGGAAGAGGAGAAAATGGCGACCCTCGAGGAGCTATTCGCCTTTATCGATTGCTTGGATGGGTCTGCCGAAACCGTTGAAAATGGAGACCCCATGTGCAGGGCGGAAACCAGCGAGTCGCCTTTGATCCTGGACGAAGAAAAGTTAACCCCAGTAATACAAACCGACATGAACGTGCACAAGATGATCCCAAGGCGAAGGAGGAAAAGAATGGGATGGAGTTCGTCCACAGGGTTACAGAGGCGCAAGCGAGCCGAGCTACAGTTCTTACGGCAACATGTTATGGATATGGAGACGTACCTACAACAGCTTAAGGCCCCTCCTACAGCTACTTTCGCCTCCTCGACGATGGCAACTCGATGGCAATGGAAGGAGCTTGCGGCGACAGAGTTTGCGGAGCGACTTCGATCGGAGGAAGTCAACCGCGCACTGAAGAAGATCATGAACAACCAGTTAGAGATACACGAAGCGTTGAGAGGCGTTCTCGAAGAGGGTATCATCTGCACGCACGATTCTCAATCGATACCAATGGATGATGTTCAAGAGCTCAAAAGCAAACCACCCTCATGAGAATAGTCGGTGTTACAAGCTGATAAAAAAAATCGAGTCGATCTTCAACTCGAGGGTGGATCAAGGAGTCATATTACGAAATGTGCCGTACGCATTTAGACTATTTGTCCGATGGCCGCCAGGTTAAACTCTGCAGGTCCAAGTGTTGGTATGGTGGTCTCGGAAGACAACGCTAAACGCTAGAATATCTACGTAGCATTCATCGATACGGTGTACATGTATTGCTTCAAACGATACATGTAGTGACGATCCCTTTTTGCTGCACGACGGCTGGAGGATATTGTGCTGCAAGTAGTGCTGGGGACGTACAGCTGAACGGTCGATCTACGACCAGTATGTTGAACGGGGGTGGTACCCCCGCTGAACCACCGTGAACCCCCCGTTTGCGATTATACTTGACGTAAGTATGAAATGATTATTATGTGGCAAACATACACAAAAATCTTGACGTTAACCTTTTACCCTAGTTACCCTCCTAGGTTTAACTAAATATGCTCTTAAAGTTTGTATGGTCAGAGTTTGCGTCATCAAGGTCGTATTTCAGGTGACCGCACAGGAGTACAGCTGAACCCGCGGGGGTAGAGCAAAGGGGTGGTTCATGTACGCTCACCAGCTGTACGCCCCCAGTACTAGCTGCAAGACGTCGTCAAGCTTGGACAAAGTGTTCAACCAGAAAGCAATTGCTCGGCAAGTACGGTGTGGGTGAAGAATGATACTGTGCGATCTGTTCGTACCTGTACCGTGTAAACGAGGCGAGTTAGTGGTTGAAGTATTCCGTTGCTGAGTCCTCTAGTCGTCGTCAATCGGTATCGTAATCGACTCTAACCTCGTAAACTTAACACATCGTGTCATGTCGAGTGATTGGACGAGTCGACTTTGTTTCGAGTCGAAATGTGTAAACGGCAAGGCTTCAATGAGCAATTGGCGCGAGAACGGTGTGGTCGGAACGACGGCCGCAAAAACGATGCGTGTAATACTCTGTTGCGTCCACCGGCGCAAATCTAAGTGAAAACAACGTCGAAATACTACACTTTTGGCAAGGTCCTTGTCTCTTTCGACAGCTCCGTACCTACACCTTGCAGGAACGTTTGGTCCAGGTCGTCATTAAATGACGATGGAGGCTGTGCGTGAGGCTGATGAGCAGAAAACCAATACATAAACGTGTGAACTAGAGAAATCGTCGTCATTGCTTCGGTGGTACAACCCGTTCATGTATCGCGGATGGTTCGGATGGTTTTGCCTGCACCTTACTCATTTGAGAAAACGCACGCTCAAGGACGGACCAGATGAGTACCGCGTTGCAAGGAGACGCGCAAATGGCGACGTTGGAGGAGCTCTTCGAGTTCATCGACTGCTGTGTGTGCCCCGACGTATTCACGGACAATATCGACGCTACTGACCCCTGGTGCGAGCACGCAATGCTGCCGCCTCTCGATTTTCCGACGGACACGACACAAGGCTCGCCCACAACTATCGACAGAACCCCTCGCTCACTTGAGAACAACGGGCTGCCCACTAAACCCAAGCGTAGACGAAAGAGAACGGGGTGGAGCTCTTCGACGGGGCTGCAGCGACGCAAGCGCGCAGAGTTGCAGTTCTTACGCGAGCACGTCCGAGACCTCGAAGAGTATGCGGAAAGGCTCAAGAAACGTGTTGGGTTAATAACAAAGGAGAACGGTATGGAAGGCGAGCTGGCGTGCAACTGGCAAGAGATGGCTGCAGTCGAGTATGCGGAACGGAAAAAGTCGGAGGAGATGAACCTGACCCTCAGAAGGATCATGGACCATCAGCTGCAGGTTAGTGCGGCACTTAGACTTATCGCAGATCATAATGAATACGGTAAATGATATACATAAATTGAAGTCTTCCGAAGTTGCGTTAATGCAACGTTCACTTGCCTAAAACAAACCTCCATAATTTTATTAAAGTTGCATTTGTAGAGGTTTCTTGCAGGATGAATGTCATGGTCTGCGAGTTCTCAAAATAGGTGCTCGCAAGGTAACAAAGCGCCATTTCTGCAATATGCATCGACTTTTGAGAGATTAGTACCTCGTTGAAATACAATCGATGAGGTTGATTGAGGCCATGAGAAAGAACATGGCGAGCATCTCTAGGGCCTGCATCGGAGGGCGGGGAAATGTGAGGCCTGAATCTGAAATGCCCTCACCATTGGCTGCTCGACCAATTAAAAGCGCATATGGGTATTTAAAAAATGCCCAAAACGACTTTCCATTTTACTCGATAGAGAACCAAGCTAAAAGGAAAATGGTGATGATTTGCCCTATCCTCTAGATAACATGACCCGACGCGCGAACAAGGCCCTAAGTGTATATTTGTGCTACATGTACGAACGCTTTACAATAGTCCAAATTTGCATGCGCTATATGCTTGGAACAACTAACAATAAAATCGCAGTTGCTCCTTCCAAGATGGAGGGCATACATTAATACATGGCCATCACAGCAGTATATTGTGCAGCTATGAAGAGCTGGACTCTCAAGTTCCAATCCCCGCGATCGAAGTGGGAGATTGGTGACTGGAAATCCTGCGCTTGCTCGGAGCTGTAGATGTACAGGGAACAAAAACTTCCTCGCTCGCGTCTGGTGCCTCCAGCCGTCGTGGCCTACACAACGAGATGGTTTATACATGATCATCGTCAGAAATGTTGCGCACCAATGCATCATTAACAAAATCCAATCTTGTTCAACTGCGCGGGCTCTCAACGTTAATAATCTGCAAGCTCCAGCATCATATTCCTGTCCTTCAACGTGTCCGCCGCAGGGTTCTCAAAGAGCCAAGCTCAGAGTGCAGTAGAATTAGGCCCTGGGTCCATCGTAAGTCTGACAGCGGGGATTTTAAGTGACGAAATGATAGGAGTAATAGATTGAATGTGACAAAGATTGATCGCAAAATCAAGTGACCATGTTGTTACTGTGACTGTGGCTGCTGCTGCCTGAATGTTGTACGAATGTTAACCCAGGTTACGCTTACGCAGTATCGTGGAATTAATCCAAAGGCGGACGATAATCGGGGGCTGTCCATCCTTCATTCTTTGGTATTCCCAGTATAATATTGCGTGATACTAGAAGCTACGACTGCAGTCGCAGAGCTACTGATGAAAATTTGTCACTGATAAAGCGCAATAAACCGCCCAAAAAAGGCAGCAATTTTACAAAATGTTGCACGTCGCATTTCGGAAAATGGTCCTGTTCCTCCTCCTGCTTTTGTAAAATCGCATTCATGTGGCCTGCATAATCATCTACATTTCGGCCAATCCCAACAGTTTTTTTTAAATTCCATCCAATCGCAGCGCATGTCGGCAGAGGGACATCATCATCAGACACCCCACTTCGAAATTCCCCAACGCTGTGACCATGAGCGACGTGTTGCTAGAGCCTGAAGATATGGCCACCGTGGCTGAAGCTTTGGCCTTCATTGATGCCTGCGAGGGCAGCGCAAGCCCCAGTGTGAATGGAAGTACAAGCGGCAGCGACAGCGGGGGGTCTCCACTACCCGACATCCAAAACGTCACTATGGCAATCGACTCTCACATGAATACCAGCGATTCGAAGCCGCAAAAGCCCAAACGCAAGCGTCGATCAAAGAATCCCGCGGGGTATTCAACGCGTTTATTGCACCGCAAGAAGGCGGAGATGCAGCAGTTGAGAGAGGAAGCTGTGCGACTCGAAACACAGGTGGAAAAGCTGAAACGCACGCAAGCAGTGGGCGTTGGGGCTCTTGCGGTTCATGCCACGCAACTCAAGAAGAAGGCGGACTTTAAGTGGATGGAGTTGGCCATGATCGAGTTTCAGAGACGACAGAGCGCGGAGTATACAAACAGAAAGCTAAGAGCGCTACTGGCGAATCAGATGAAGGTCGACGAGGCATTACGAGGCATTGTTACGCAGAATTCGGTGCTGGAAGTACGTAAAAACCCGTCTAAAGTTCGAGTTAAATGGCACGGGGTTAATGCAATCTCTTTGTTGATGCAGGGAATGAGCTTTTTGTATGACAAACCTCCGACGTCGCAGGATCCGCTGGCTGCAGTCGACAACAGTTCCGTGATCATGGCGGAGTTGGAGAAGAAAGTCTCGGAGATGTACTTGAGCTCAACGATGTTGTTCGATGAAGAGGCAGAAATACCGAAGATTAGATGCGAGATGCAGCGCCGAGTGGATCAACACCAAGGACTGACGGTGGAAATTGTCACAAGTGCGCCGCTTTCTTGCTCCATGGAGGTGGCAAGCTCTTCGCTCTGGAAAGAACTGACGACAATCCGCACATACCCTGACAAATCCTTTCGTTACGTACGTACTGCGTCTCTTACAATGTGTTAAGCGTTGGATCTAACCGTCTATATTGGATTTTGTAGATGCAAACCAGTACTCCCAACGTGATGGAGAAGAACTTTGATCAGATTCTGCGAGGACACGGCGGGGCAACGCCAATGAACGGCCTACAGTACATGAGGAAATTCGAGGAGACAGACCGCGTTGTACTCGCACGAGCGTACAGGATGCTACTGCCGACTGACGGACTGCAGCTTCGTGCAAATGCGTGGACTATTTTCTCTCGGTCCAAAACGAATCCCGCAGAAGCTTCGGAGCTCCGATCTTTCGTGGAGCTTTACATGGAGATACAACCAGGGCTATCAGCGCGTGCGGAGGATATTGCGTACCTCAGGGACGTTGCCTTCGAGACGTGGAGTATGAAAATGCGCGGCCACGCTCAGTATTTACAGGAGATGCTGCTCGAAGCTGCTTCAGGCGCCCCAACGGGGACATCCCAACTTTTGCTTAAATCTGTTTGTTGACTTTATCGAAGCGAGGTCATCACTAATAAATTTCGAGCACGTTCTGCGGTTTTGTTGGCTTGAAGATTCATCATCAATTGCTTTAGCGTTGCAAAATACGTGAAACAGCTGGATCATTCCACATGGGTGTTTCGTTCCCGTTGGGGGGACCCAAACTGGGACAAAACGTGCTTTTGGGTTAGGGGATTTTACACTGCTGCCTGCACCTCAAAAATATTAACACTGCATTCAAATACCCTGTGATATCTGATAAACGTTTTGTTGCTTTGCAAATCAATCAAATCTAAAGTAATTTATCCCCTTCCGAAAATGTCCTTATGTACCCAACCGTCAAACTGAGGGTAGAGCCTCTAAAAGCAAGCGCCACGATGACGGAGATTATGAATGTACACGTTTACGGTCCTTTCGTCAGCAGGAGACGCCTCCGTAGTCATTCTTGAAACGTCCCAACGGAAAGCAGCAATGAACTTCGTGGGAATCCCGACTGAAGATTTCGACACAGTCTCAGAGGCCATAACGTTCATCGATTCCTTCGACACTGGCCTGGACCTCGACACGCTCAATCCAAACCGTAGTGTTCAAACGCAGGACGATCCTCCTTCGGCCTCCAACGACAGCGACGGAAAGAGATCAAACGTTAACGGTGTTAAAAGGAAGAGGGAGACCAACTACTCAACGCGCGCACAACAAGGGCGAAAGGCTGAGATACAGGCTTTACGTAGTCGGGCGATGGAGCTCGAGACGCACGTTGAGCAGTTGAAGAAACTCCGACCAAGGGTTGGTGGCAGAGACTATTTGAATCTGACGTATGAAGCAGCTCAGATTGCGTGTAGGAGGAAAACAGCGACTATCGAATACCAAGAGCTACAACGCTCAGAGGAGATCAATTGCAAACTCAAGGCGATCGTCTCGCAGCAGCAAAAGCTAGACGCAACGCTACGCCGGATTATGGGACTAAAAGCGTTCGACCAGGTACGTTTTCAAGCAATAATCACACTCTGACCAGCTTCTAACTGCTAGATTCTTGCTGCAGGAAAACGAGTTTACCAAAACAACGAAAGCTATAGACCCTCGTGCTGATGCGAAATACAATACAGCGACGATCACGAAACTCGAGGACGAAGTAACGCGGCTCTATCGCAGTCTGGAGCTGCAGTTTTCTGTAGGACCATCGGCAAATTTCAGCACCAGCATGAAGACCAAGCACGACAGTGTACATGGAGACAGCGTTGAGATACTTTCGACTACACCCTTGCCCTGTCCAGTGGATTCAGCAGCTCAACTCGTTTGGGAGGAGTTAACCACCAACCGTGCTTTTGCACGTTGTGTAAGTTTGTGCAACAATCTAAAGCCTTTCGGAGCGAAAACTTACTTGTTACATGTTTTTACAGCTAAAAGGGGGACAGCCGAATTCATACGTGAAGAATTGGGTGAAAATCCTTGAGGGTGCGGCAGAAAGCAAGCAAGTCAAGGGCATTCAGTTCCTAAGAAAATACGACGAGCCTAATCGCGTTGTGATCGTCATGTCTGGCGTTATCACACTACCAAACGACGGACTGCATTTCCGTGACGAATGTTGGATGACCATCACTCGCTCCAAGACGTCTCCAAATAAGTCGGTTGTTCAAGGCTGTGGACAAATCTTCCTCGATCCTAGAGGTACGAATTCTGGTTCAGAACCCGAGCGGTTTAAGGGGAATACCGCTGCGCTGAAGAGTCTAGGCTTCAAACTGCGAGAAGAATCGCAGCTACTGCAAAACCGACTGATCGATGAGGCAGACAACTTGGTTTTGTCAGCAAATAAGCTGCAGTGTAGTAAGTAGCAATAGTGCTAATGATTCATTATCTGGGATGAAGGATTGAACAGAAGTACTTAAAGCACCCTTGACTATGCTGTTCATCGGCACCATTTAAACCATACAGATTTTTAGTCAAGGGTAGGAAAAGGAGTCACTTTAACAGCAAAATTCAGCCTAGCTACATTTAGTTCTGTTTGACTAGCGCGTCCAAGTTGAACGTCATGATAGTGTCATGATGACACCCGTCCTGCTGGGGACGGTTTGAACTCTTGGCTTTGACACCGTAAACGTGTGGCATCGAAATCAGCTACAGTAGATTCGTGCCACCCCACTGCCAAAATTTAAGATGAGCTTCTGGGAGACAACCAGAGAGGATAAAGATACCGTGACCGATGCGATCGCATTCATCGACTCTTTTGAGGCGAATGTGGACGAGACTGAGCACAATGGCGTTAGTGTTCAGGAGTCAAGCTCAAGCTCCCAGACGCGTCGGAAGACTGTCTCTGGTGATCTCAAGCCAAAGCGAAAGAAAAAGCCGAACCCACGACGCGAGCAGAGCAACGCAAACGCGCTGAGCTGCAGAGTCTGCGTGATGAGTCTCGGATACTGGAGGAGCGGCTGGACAGGCTTAAGCGACTGAAACCATGCTCTCTAGCCGGACAAGAGCTGTCTGCATTGGCTGCGCTTAGTCAAGCACAATGGAAAGCTCTCGTTGAGTATGAACGGGATGCTCGTCGCCAATCCGAAGAGACCAACCGCAGACTCAAGCAAATCCTCGCTCATCAGTTGGACACCAACAAGAATCTTCGCTGCACTCTCCAGAAACAGTCGCTATTGCAGGTGCGTTTACCGCCCTATTCGAGTTTTTGTTGTTGTTGCTCTAACAGTGCAGTATTTTGCGTATAGGGCATCGATTTCGTGTTCTGCAACACGCCAACATCAACTTACTCCTTCACGGCTTTCGAGAACAGCACGGCTATCGTTAATCACTTGGAGAGGTGGTGGCCAATCTTTATATGAAGTCTGGGTCCTTATTCGAGTCGTGGCCGTCGTCTTCTTCTATCGGCTTCAGTGTGCGCATTAAGTTCGACAAGGAGCGCGGGAAAGTAGCCGAGATGAAGGCGACGACCTCCGTGGCGGGCCCGATGGAAGAGGCCGCCAAGCTGGTGTGGGTAGAGCAGAACGGCCAGCGACCAGACCCGCAGAAGTGGGCGAGACGGGTACATTCACATGTCAGCTAAAGCTGATGCTAAAGTCTCATCGCTGTGTATACTTACTACCTGTATCTACAGATGCGCGGCCGGAAGCCTAACTCACAGGAGAAAAACTGGATCTTGACGCTCACGTGCCAGTCATACGTCAAGCACGTCAAGGGCATTCAACTCCTTCAAAAGTTCGAGGAGCCAAATCGGATTGTGTTGGTTAGGACGGATCTCATGACACTCACAACCGAAGGACTGCAGTTCCGCGACAAGTGTTTGACCATTATCACTCGCTCGAATACAGATCCGTTGCATGCGTCGGTCGTTCGCATCTACGAGGAGATCTACATGGACCCCCAACGAGGTTTCTCAGCACGGCCCGAAGACATGGTGTACGCCCAGAACGTCGTCCTGAAAACACTCAGTTGGAAGCTGCACGAGTGCTCGCACCGGCTTCAAGACATGCTGGTGTGCAAATTTCAGTAACATCACAACTCTGACTCAGAAGAAATCATGATTCGTCACAACTCGTACCTAATCTTGATCCCCTTAAATTCGTGACTTCTTTTCGTAATCCGTTCATCTGTAGGTGCTCGGTCATTACAATAAATACTAGTACATGTTTTTGCTGTTTTGTACAGCAATAAGAAATAAATGCATCAGGGGAGAAACAATAATAAATAAATGAGTATACCTAATGTATTGTGCCCTCAGTTCTAACACCGTTTAGGTGTCGTCATTGTCATCAACACGGAAATGCCGTCGCAACCTAAAGTTTGTACGAAAAATTACATCATCTCGAAGGTGACCAGGCGAAGCGATGCCTTGGTGACGGTACTCCCGATAGCAAAATGATGATAAAAAAATGTTTTAACAAAAAAGAGTCGACTTAACTAAATAGCATTAAATGCCTTAATATGCTTGGTTGCCAAAGAACAATAATATTAAATGTGGTAGAAAAATACCAATGTTATTTATTAGGGGTTATCACGATTGGAAAGTAAGTATGTTTGAGTAGCCAATCAAATCAAACCTTCACTTTTCTACCATGAGCGTGCAGAGAAAGATCACGTTGCTCTCATTGGTAAATATCCATGTATTCACGGATAGCAGTGTTGATAGCAGAGTCGAAGCCTGCGTGCGGGGCTGCTGACGCTCAAACTGCAGCCTGCATCAGCTGTACAATTCTAAGGAGTGGCTCTGTTTATAGGTGATGCCGAGAACATGGGCGTTGGGCGTGATCGACGCCTTGTACTAGTACAGTATCCGGGCCAACGCTTGGTTGGCGGTCTGGCGAAGTCGTGGTGGCCAATCAAAACAAATCTTCTACCATTATTTCTGCTAATCATGTCAAATCTTCATTTCTGGCTGAAACCTTCCGTTTTATTCTGGTAGATTTACGCTGAAAAAGACAGGACACGAAGGTTTGATTTCATTGGCTGCTCAAACATACTTTCCAACCGTGATATGGGTGGAAACACCTGTTGCTTTCATCGGTAGCCCCATCTACTATTAATACCTCCGTATACCCTTTTATAGTTTATAAAAGTCCATTCGAACTCTGACACTAATGCAACCTGTAAACCCTTATAATTGGTTACAAGAGGAGCACATCAGCCAACCGCTATGCCATCATAATCCTCTCTACCGCTCCACCACCCCCGCGTAAACATGACAATTTACGTAGCCTCCTCTTCCATTCTACATTTTGCACTCTACCAGTCAACAACCTATGAGTCTGTACTATCCTAAGAACGAAGATCTCGTGACGGTGGAGGAAGCCATCGCCTTCATTGACTCGTTCGATCAACTCTTAGGCGACAGCGACTCGGACAAGTCTAGCACGAGCATCAGTACGCCACCCGATGCCCAACACGTTCCAAAGCGGAAACGCAGGTCCAACCCGCCCGGATACACGACGCGCATGCAGCAGAGGAAGAAGGCGGAGCTTCAGGGACTGCGAGACCAAGTTCGCGAACTCGAGGAACATGCCGAGCAACTCAAGAGACTGAGACCCAACATACCCACAAGAAGAGTTCTGGATCCACAGATCGCAGCACAACAGGCCAAGTGGGAGCAGATCGTCGCAGCGGAGTACGAAGCGCGACGAAAGTCCGAAGAGACCAACCGTAAGTTCAAGATGATCCTGGCGCACCAAGTCGAAGTGGATAAGAATCTGCGTCGGATTCTGCACAAACGCTCCTTAGTACAGGGCATCAACTTTGTCTTTGGGAACGAGCCCACGTCGAGGTACTCGTTCGCTGCGTTTGAGAACAGCAAGTCGATCATGGATCACTTGGAACAGAACGTGGCCAAACTCTACTTGGACTCGGGAACGGTTTTTCCGAGCGGCCCTCCTCCCTCTACCAGCTGCAGTATGCAGATGAAACACATCAAAGGTCTTGGCATGACAGCGGAGGCTCTTTCGACGACACCCGTGCCGTGTCCGATGGAAGTGGCCGCTGAAATTTGCTGGAAGGACTTGAGTATCCCTCGTCCATGTCCAGAGAAGTGGGTGCGCTGTATCAACGGCAGCCAGCCGCACTCGCACGAGAAGAACTGGATCCTCACGCTGCAGTGTCATTCATACGTCAAGCAAGTCAAGGGCGTTCAGTTCCTGCGCAAGTACACTGAGCCGAATCGTATCGTGATTATCAAGTCGGACGTGATGATGCTTAACAATGAGGGGCTCCACTTCCGTGACCAGACCTGGACTATTATCTCGCGTTCCCAGACCGATCCGAACGCTGCCGTCGTGCGCGTGTGCGAACAAATGTACTTGGACCGAGAGGCGGGCGAGATAGCAACCGCCCGACCAGAAGATGTCGAGTATGCGCAGAATGTTGTGCTCAAGAATCTGAACTGGAAGCTGCGAGAACACACCACGCATTTGCAGGACCAGCTCATCGAGGAGACTCAAAACTATGAAATGGTGTTGTCCATGGCTGTGTAAGTGAATTGACATGCAGAGTCGAAAAAAGCTTGGTAAGGGACTGTATTCGTCAAATGAAATGATCCTGACAGTGTTTTCGGGATAAAGTTGACATATCGATTTTCGTACCTAACCGAAAAGCAAAAATTGTGCTGTAGATTTTACACGTACAAAGATAAACAACACGCCTTTTCGATTGCTTTTTACAAGTGCTTTTCAGTAATACCAGAATCGAAAAAATGAAAAAAATATTGAGGTCACAACCCGTCAAACATACCGCCATTATGAGGGTCTGAAAATGGAGATATTTTTTTTGGATGATCATAACTTCTCGGGTATTGGACATCTCGAAGTAAACAATAGCATAAAATAAGCACAAGACGCGGCTCTTGTGACTGATGCCCTTAAATCATGATTCGTACTTAGGTTCGTAAGGATCATCGTTTGACGCGGTCTCATTTGATACGCTAGGATTGCTGCTGTTGTATGTTTGGTCACAACTTCAGTATCCACTTCTTGTAATTCAACTTTGTTTTTATATAACATTTCGAGGTTTGACATTTGGCTTGCGTTTTGAGCTGTACTTTATAATGGGCAGGGCTTCGGAATAAGACGCGAACTGATACTGTCCGACTCATTAAAATCGCTCAAAAGTATTTTCGAAGGCGGCGTCCCACCCCTTACTCTCAACATAACTCGTGACATGAGCCGTGCTGATCAAGGGGTTCCTTTTGACCAAGTGGTATTATAGAAACTTGGTGCAAATGAACTGAAAATGCTTTTAGGAGCAAATCCTGCATTGGATCTTGTAGAAAGGATCGCAGCTTCAGGGCATCGCCAGTGGAACTGTCCCAAAAATGACACAAATGCAAAAAATTACGACGCGCGCAAATCCAACCAAAATCCAGCGTAGATGGAAAACACGTCTCCGCGTCAGCGCTATGGATTAGTGTTTTCCGTTTTCGGCGAATTGAATCAAATACAACATCTTGAAAGTTTTTTATACGCTTTTTTTAATCAGATTTTTGTCACTCCGTACGTCCTCTCTCAGACGACGATATGGTTGGCTTTGAAACCAGGACTTGCAGCTTCGATTTCTTTGAGTCATTGGCCTAAAAGCTTCACTTCGGAACTCGCCAAGGATGCCTCGACAGCACGAAGCAGTATGGGATTTTTTTTTTGAGAAGTGCTCAAAGGGTACCTACAAGACCGCTCGATGCGATGCCGCTACTGCAAGAACACGGTTTCGGCATTCATGAAGAACACGAGAATGCACCTAAGCAATTGTGATGCTATTCCGTCTCCAATCGGCAGACTATTGATTGACAAAACCCTTGCGTTTGATGAGTAGGAGCATTCAGCTGCAGATGCCCAAGCCATCAGCACCCAATTGAACGTTAAGATATATCCAACAATTAGCCGTGATGAGCGAGCTGCGCTGGATCCCAAGTTTGCTACTGCGACGCATGAACCCGGGTGGACATCAGCACGTTCAACCACGCCTCCTGGAGAAGTTTTTTTTCTTCTTCTCAACAACCAATGGGTTCAGCGAGCCTATCGACTTCACTGATTGGCGGATGCTACAGGTCCAGTATGGCACAGATAGCATCGGCGATGGTAATGGCACCTTCAACTACGATTGGAGTAGACGGAGTCACGAAAATTATTCCCCGGAGTATGAATAACGTGATTGCCCATGCCCCCGCCCACGGTTTGTGGAATAGTTACGAGCAGACCTGAAGAACGAGATGTGTAACCGGGTTACACGCAAGTGGCTACACGTAGCCACTTGGTTACATGGACGGTTCTCGAACGTTGGTGTAAAACACACCAATGGTTACACTTTGCAGACCGCTGGTCTGTATACATTTAGGCTTCCTATTGGTAGATAAGCATTTCTTTCTACCAATTAGATTAGCAGGGTTCTGACCGCCATCGGATGGCAGAATACCTTTCATATAGGATATCACTTTTAGGAGGAAACCCAGTCCAGACATAAATCATAAATAACAGTTCTCACTTGTAACCCCAAACGGCTTTTAGCTTTTCTTATTTTAGTAAATCTATACTTTGGGACGAAAGTATAGTTAACCTAAGTTTAAGCAAACTACACTTCCTCGTACACGTGCGCTAACGTGTAAGCCGAAGTAGTGGGCACAGAGTTGGCCCATTACACCTGGTAGCACTTTGTAGTCCGTCCAACGACCGACTACCTGACTTGTTCGTATGGAATACGAACAAGGGGCCGAGAACCAACCCATGGACGGTAATCCGTCCATGCGTGGCCCGAGCGAGTCTGCAACGCACAGTGCGCGTGCAGACTGCTCCCACCTGTCGGACCCAGAGTGGGAGGCTCTCCAAAGACTGGCAACAGTCATTGGAGAGGCGGCCGTAGCGACGATGCTACGGACGTTGTCACCGACAGAGCAACACGGTGTTGCTCTGGTCTTCATAGTCAAGAAGCAGCGAGATGCTGCTGCCGCTACGACTACGACGGCGTCGTCCGGGACGACACCGCGCGTACAGTCATTGAAACTGCACGTGACCAACTATGTAGGAAAAGAGGGGGGACCTCTTCTCCGATGGCTTGTCGAGGTCGACACTGCCATTGCAGCTCGACGCATCTTCGACGATCCGTCGAAGGTTGCGTTCGCCATGTCATGTCTTGGCGGACGAGCGAGGAGCTGGGCGTATGGACGCCGGCTCTCGGACGCTACGTGCTTCGGGACGTACGCGGAGTTCAAGGAGGAGCTCTGACAAGCGTTTCGGCCTCCTAAGAACGAATTCCGGTCGATGGCTGAGTTCCTCGACCTGCAGCAAGATAAGCATGACGTTCATGCTTACGCCCAACGTGCGCGGTACGTGGTCTCGAACATCGTGACCAACCCGATGGACTAGGCGACCAAGGTCGTCACGTTCATGAAGGGCTTGAGGGATGGACCCGCCAAGACCTACCTTTTCCGAGAGTACCCAAGTACTCTCAAAGCTGCTATCACCCTTGCCATGCAAGAGGAATTTAGCCTGCGGCAGGCTAAATTGCATGCGAACGCGCCGAGGATGGTACGTCCGGTGATGAGAACGGGAGATCCGGAACCTATGAACCTCTCGAACGCTATGGCTGCTGGTCATCAGCAGCGGAACAGCAGTAGCGTGCGGTGTTTCCGATGCGGATACACCGGACACTTTGCGCGTGAGTGCACAGCGGCTGTGCACAAGGTCGGGGGTCGACGTGGCAATGCCGGGCATCGCCGCGATCAATAAAAAAACGCGCGGAACCAGTAGGCGCGTAGTGCAGTCACGCGTGTCTACAACGGACACGCGACACTGAACACTGCAGCCCCCACTGAGATAGACTCTCACTGCAAGAAGTAAGATGACAAGCCAAATCTTGTCATCCTGAAAATAAGGTCGAAGAGAGCTCTCTCTCTTCGACAAGGCAATACAGCACGAGATTGACCTCGTGTCGGGTACGAAGTACTGTGTGACGCGGCAGTGGCCACTGCCGCGAGATCAAGTGAAGGCGATCGACGACTTCTTCGAGAGTCGTCGTCAGGCAGGGCAAGTGCGGGAATCGAAGTCCCCGCACAGTGCACCAACGTTCTGTGTCAAGAAGCCACAGGGCGGATGGCGCATCGTTCATGCTTACAACAAGCTGAACGATGCGACGATGCTGGCGCAGAAGCCGATACTACGAAAAGATGTGATCATCGATTCGATGGCCAGGATCTACATATACAGTGCTCTTGACCTGCGCGACGGGTTCTATCAGATCCTGATGCGTGAGAGCGACATCCTTCTCACGGTGGTGAGCACTCCAAGCGGTATGCTTTGGGAGTGGCTCGTAATGCCACAGGGACTGAAGAACGCCCCTGCTACCTTCAATAGATGCGTGACGCATCTTTTGCACTCGGTGCGCGACTTCGCACCGAATTACGTCGACTATGAGTTCGTCCACAGCCGGGCTGTGAACGGGAGTACTGACGTTGAGGCGCACAAGGAGCACCTCCGTAAGCTGCGAGGGCTCATGCGTAAGCATAAGCGCTATGCAAACCTGAAGACGTGTATTTTCGGGGCAAGCGAGATACTCATTCTGAGGTGTCTCGTTGGAAGAACGGCGTACGGCCTGACCCAGAGTAGATCAGAGTGGCCTACGCTATCCAATGTCAAGGAACTGAGGCAGTTCCTTGGGCTTGCCACGTACTTGTGTAAGTACGTTGAAAACTACGCGGGTAAGATTCGCCCGCTGTCGCAGCTTCTAAAGAAGAAAGCTGAGTGGAAGTGAACTGCTGAGTGTCAGCAGGCCTTCGATGCAGTCAAGCAGGGCTTGACCTAAGCGCCGATCTTGGCAGTGGCTGACTTTGATCCTCCGTTCTACGTCGTGTGTGACGCGTCCGAGTTTGCGATCGAATGCGCGTTAATGTAGCACGGTCACGAGGGTCGTGATCGTGTGGTCTACTATCAGTCGCGTCAGCTGAAGCCAGCTGAGCGCAACTATCCCGCACATGACAATAAACGCCTTGCCAGAAGTATGCACTCGCAGAGTCCGAGTGTACCTACTTGGGAGTGGACCGTTCGTGGTCTACACCGACCACGCTTCACTGCGAACTGTTGTGAAGTCGCCGCACATCTCGCAACAGATGGCGAGATGGTTGTCGTTCTTCGCAGAGTACGACTTTTGGGTTGAGTACAAACCCGGAAAGTTGAACGTCGTGGCTGACGCGTTGTCACTTAGGCTGGATTATGCGGTGAAGACAGCCAACGCCAATCGGATTGGCGTCGAGCGTGTGAGTGCTCCGTCGTCGTCGTTGATCGACGACGTGAAGACCGCGTATGTGAGGGACGCAGACGTGAAGCTGTTGCTGAGCTACGTATCAGCACCTTCCGACGAGGCGCGTCAGAAGTTGGTACCACACCTTCGTACTTACACACATCGTTGTCGTATGCACAAAGGACTGTTGTTTTACAGTGCAGTGGACGACGATGTGAATCGCATCGTCGTGCCGAACGATTATGATCTGCGAATGCCGATCCGGTATGAGTACCACGATACCCCTACGACAGGGCATCCTGGTCGTGAGAAGACATACTTGCTTCTCACGCGTGACTTCTACTGGAATCACCAGTACAAGTGGATGCGCAAGTACGTACGTGCTTGCGAGGTGTGTCAACGCGTGAAGCCTGCTGTGTTCTCACAGGCTCCGCTTCAATCACTTCCGACACCGTCGGAGTGTTAGCAGTCCATCTCTATGGACTTTGTCTGTGGCCTTCCGCCTGACGATAAGCGGAGGACTGGTGTCGTGGCCTTTGTTGACCGATTCAGCAAGGTGGTGCATCTTGGTGCAGTGCCGGCTCAAGTGACAGCCGTACAGACAGCACGACTGTTTGTAGACATGGTGTTCAAACACCATGGCATGCAGCTCGACATTGTGTCGGACCGTGATCGACGCTTCACAGCGCGGTTCTGGCAAGAAGTGTTTACACTTTTTGGTACCCAATTGTCGATATCGACTGCAGACCATCCGTAGACGGACGGTCAGACGGAGCGCGTGAATCGCGTGCTCGGCGACCTGTTGAAGAGCTACGCACACTCGTTCCAGCAATGGAGCGACTGTCTGCCGATGGCAGAGTTTGCCATCAACAACTCGGTGCATGCCTCGACGGGGCATACACCGTTTTACGTGAATGATCGGAATGGTGGCTTCCTCCTTAAGTGGGGGAGGATCTACGGTTGCATCCGAACAACCGCAGAAGAGCGCTGATACCGACACAGTATCCGCTATGATGACACGAAGCCAAGCTGCATCTCGTTAGGGGAACCAGACGCCGAGCAAAAGCTACAGGTCTTTGCAGGGTCCAGACAGCGAACCGGCCGGGCTTGCTGTGGAGAAGAATGTCGTGCTGAACAAACCATTCAGCACGCAAGCAATGGACTTTGTCCAGCGCCGACACCGTAATACGGTTTGTCCAGGACGCGATAGCAGCTTCTGTGGATCGACAGAAGCTGAACGCTGACAATGTTGGCAGGGTCAACACAAATGAATTCGAAAAGGGTTAATCAGTTCTGTTAGCTACTTAGCACCTGCCTAGACATGCAGTTTCGGATTTCGGAGCAAGCAAGCTTGCTCCGCGCTTCATCGGTCCATTCACAGTGCTTGAACAGCATGGCATCGCGTACATGTTGGACATACCGTCCAGCATGCGGCTCCACCCGACATTTTACGTCGGGCGGTTGAAGCCGTACACGCAACACAAGCCACCTAACCTTGATGGCTCGCAGTGGACGACGAAGCGGCGCAAGCCAGCTTCTCAAGCGCGGCTACACGATCGTGTAGAGCACGAGAGTCACGGTCAACCTGGGGTTGACCGTACGAGGGGTATCTTTCCGCCCCCGTCGCCCCCACTGCGCGATGCGCGCGGCTCGACTCGGTGGATAGTCGAGCGAATCGTGGGCTATGAACCTCCGAAGACGAACCGAGATCAGGCTCGTCTTCGTATTCGTTGGAGAGGATTTCCTCCTCACCAAGATACGTGGGAACTACGAAACGTCCTGATGGAAGACGTTCCGGAAATGGTGAGGGCGTACGAAGCCCAGAATGGAGTGCAGGCGTAACGCCTACACGAGCGCTGCGATCACCGCTGACACTCGGAGTGTCACGACGTTCATCACGACGTTCAAGTTGAACGCGAAGATCACGCAGCTGAACAGGTACACGCACAGTCGTGTACCCGGTGACGTCTCGCTCAGTGAGATGCTCAGCCCCAGGGGGGCAGTGCGAACACGCAATTCTAAAGGGAACTGCGCACGGAATACCCACCTCCATAGCTTCATTATGGAGGCGATCGATCATGTGACGCCTCGAGAAAGTCTCGAAGCAAAGTTGCGCCGCAGTGATGCCGGCGCGGTACGCTTTCGCGTCTTTGTTGAAGTTCTCAACAAAGGCGTTCCAAGATTGACAAAGTGCCACCCACTCGGGCACTTTGCTTTTGCGCGAAGTTCTCTTCGACGCATGCCATCGGAGATCATGGAAGAGTCCGATGAAATAGTCACGCCTTTGATTCGTCATCAGATCAAAGGGCTGAGCTGCAGCTTCAGCGTCATCAACGATGGCTCTGCACACTTACAGCGGGATCGGGTTCGGCGGCGAAGTCGCACCAAACCTGGAAGCAATCTCGGATGCACTTGGCATCCACGGAGCGCGTTCTGTAGGGACAGAACGCGAAGAAGAAGGAGTATCCGGCGTTGTTGCCTTCTCTTCTTCATCATTACGCGAGCGCTTCGAACTTGAAGCGCTCGGATCATCTTCACGGGGTCGACACGACCCTGTGACCGGCTCATACGCGACTGCGGCCGACTCGGAGTCGGTTGCTGAGGATGGGACTTCCCCGTCCTCCATGGGGACATCACTGATGTCCGACCCATAGTCGGTAGGCATGCTACCGTCGGTGTTCCACACCGACGAACCCTCGAGGATCGTCTCCCAGGCAGCAGCCTTATTCTCCACGCGCTTCTTATACTGTAGCGCGTGGTATTCGTCGACAGAGAGTGTAGCCTCTGTCGTGGAGGTACTTGCTTACGCAGGCACCGAGGTAGTGTTGCCTGCAGGTGCAGCCACGGACGTAGCAGAGTCTGCAGAAGCAGACTCTTGCGCTGACGTCTTCGTTAGCGAGCTCATTGCGGAATGAGCTCGAATTTCCCGGAGAGTTGACGGCCTCGTCAATTCTTTGATTGACGTGGTAAGACTGGCACGTCTTATCTTAACGGAGGGGGGGGGGGGTAACGGAGTTACACGCAAGGGGCTACACGTAGCCACTTGGTTACATGGAGGGTTCTCGAACGTTGGTGTAAGACATACCAATGGCTACACTTTGCAGACCACCGGTCTGTATGCATTTAGGCTTCTCATTGGTAGATAAGCATTTCTTTCTACCAATTAGATTAGCAGGGTTCTGACAGCTATCGGATGGCAGAATACCTTTCATATAGGATATCACTTTAAGGAGGAAACCCAGTCCAGACATAAATAACAGTTCTCATTTTAACTCAAAACGGCCTTTAGCTTTTCTTATTTTAGTAAATCTATAGTTTCGGACGAAAGTATAGTTAATCTAAGTTCAAGTAAACTACGCTTCCTCGTACACGTGCGCTAACGTGTAAGCCGAACTAGTGGGCACAGAGTTGGCCCATTACAAGGCGGCCCTGGAAGTGTTCAAGAAGATTGCGGACACGATTGCACGGATCCCCGTGTACATGCAAAAAGGAGGTAGTGTTCGGATTTGTATCCGATAGCTGTAGCCTCATGCGAGCCGTTCGTGCGATGTTGGTGTCTGAGTAAGTGATTGGATTTGTGTATGGCTCAGCGCAAATGTGGACCATACTTATGAACAAACCAAATGATGGATAGACAACTGGTACAAAATGTCGATGATTTCTGATATATGTCAAATATTATGTGAGGCTGCGTGTTGAAGGGAAGGTCACGGACCTTGATATCTTCCAATACAAAAGTAAAGATATAATCTACGTAGTTGCTAAATAAAGTATGAGGCTAGGATGCGTAGCTGATAATATCCAAAAGTTTATTGAGACCGGTTTCCCGTCTCACCAGACGTACGGTCAGGATATGCCCGGTCTATCCAGCTTTTGCAGGCCTCGACATATCGGCCTTTGTGGCTGTTGTGGGCGGTGTCCACTAGATTAAGGCAGTAAATGTGCAGTGTATCTTCTGTAACGAATATAGCAGCATGGTGCTGCCAGCATCCTCACGCCTCGGTTGCTAAGGCGGTAATGCTGAAACATATATTGAATAAAAACGCGGAGCGTGTTCCACGTTTCTACTGCGATACAGGTCCCCCAAGTGGCCTACATCGTTGTGTGTAATTCCCACTGCAACTTGGAGCCACGTCGCAGCTTTGTGTTGCTCAGCAACCTAAGGTAATGACGACTCCAATGACCGTAGTGGGTCGCAATCTAGGTAGCACAGACACACTGGCTCAAGGCCAGCAAGTCGTGGTACCAGTTTCGCAAGTACAATACACTGTCAGACCAGCGCAGCAATCCTATGTTGTGTCTCTGTCAAGTGGGTCACCTGGAGCGTCCTGTGCGCAAAATTATCTAAGTTTATCGAGCTTGCGCGAGGTCTTCGAGTCGCCCAACTCTACTGATGGGGAGAATGGCTGTAGTACTTCAGCCCAGCATGGCCGACCTGACGCCAGTAAGGTGCGCAGCATTGGAAACGGCGATTATGTCGTGCATACGCATGCTGGTCCCTGGCTCCGCAACATCAAAGCAGTACAAGCACTGTGACTTCTTTTAGGTTTGTTTCAGTTTTAGCTGAATTGCGGTGCAGCGTTGAACGCAGGAATTTACTTCATGTAATCGATTTGAACTGTTATATACCTGAACAACAATATAATAGAACACGGCGAATACATTCATATAACTTTCTGGTAGTTGATCAGCGATATGGAATGGATCGAAGACTTTGCTACTAATAAACGGGTTGCTGCTAATGATCCATGGCCAAGAACGTATGTAGTTGCAATGCTAGAATCACGCGTTTGCGCGCGGATGAGCGTTAAATTGCACGAACAATTTGCATAAATAAACTAGATATACTGTCGTTGGCACCTGTTTACTCAATATTTGTAAGCTTTGTGCCTCCTTCTACACCTTTGCCCGTCCAAATCCGTAGCAGTGTAAAGCAAAGTGGTAAGTCCCGTATTTATTTATTTTTAATCCACATTTAAAAAAATAGTGTCAACAAATACGGATTTAGTCCAGAGCAAAACTACGTCCCATACTCCATGGGCTCACTACGAATGGCAGCCGCCACTGATAACGCGCAGTGGCGGGCCATCTTGTTGACTAACCGCCGGTCTATGCAGGGCATGTAGTGCTCACCAGACCTCTCGAGCAACCACATTCTTCCCTCAGTCTTCTCGCCGTTGGGAAAGCTCAGCATTTCATCGCGGCACAAGGCTAGATAGGCCTTAATCCGGGCCTTTAACACGCTGAAGCAGCCTGTCACGTCTAAAATAACCGTTAGCGTTGGGTCATAAACGTGTACCCTTTGCGCGTACCCTCTATCGGGTTACACATGGGCCAGTAAGGGCCCAAGCGCAACAGCTCTAAGTCCTCTCTCTCAGTGACGTGGGCCTCCGTCTGGCGGTGAGCAGGTGCGTTGTTTAAGACGATGACAATCGTCTTGCCTGAGACGTGCTCGAGGTACACTTCGTGCGCCTTGACCGCTTCGTACACGGCGTCCACGAACTCTGCGTTGACCTCCATTCTTATGCTGCCTCTTCGCTGAGCATAGTGCACCACACCTACCTCGGGAGAGACTGCGCATTGCAGCTACCCCCCCCCCCCCTCTGCTTGATGTCAGCGCTCCCGTGTTCAATCATCACACGGGCAGTGGTTAAAATAATGCCGTTGTGGTCAGCACCCAGTCCCGCCCATCTCTGTGTGCCGCGAGCACGCGTGTACGGGCAGCGAGGCAGTGCTTGGGTGGTCTTGGCATGGTGCCGGCCAAGGGAATTTGCTACTGACCACCAGTTAGCTCTGTACTAAATCCGTGTGGCTCTAAAGTCGATTTTCTGAAATAATGTTTGCATTGAGGGGGGGGGGGGGGTACTTCAGTTTCTTCATGCCACATTGCTTTACACTGTTGCGGATTTGGACTGGCAAAGGTGTAGAAACAGCACGTTTAATACTATTAAAATCTTAGGCACTGCTAGCACGACCGTAATTTACGCAGGTTGTTGACACTATGGCTGTTGCGCGGCTGCTTTTGCTACTGATTCTGTTTCTCTTTCTAAGAGCCCCAGACTGACTTCCTTGTTTTGTTACGAAATTTTTGCGGAAAGCGCAACTTGCAACGAATGTTGATTCAATGTGGAGTGAGTATTTGCAAACAGTGCACGCCTAGGTAAAACGTAAGTACGCACGATCGCAGTGCACTTTGCTTGAGGTAATATAGAAATCTCTACAGCATTAACTTCAATTGAACTTATTTAAATATTGCGTCACTCAGCGATATAATTCGTATTAAAAGTTTATTGAATTGGAAACTATATCGCGTTTTTGAACCTACCTGGTTTCCTGATTTCAGATCTACAATATTTTTAATCGGAAAGTCGGATCGTCGAGATACCTGAACAATATCTCAGGTAGTTTCAAACCGGATCTCGGCTTTTGATAACGTACCCCATCAGACCTACTTGATAACATGTTCAGCGATGGTTTAGCGGACTCGCGTTCGGAAGATTCTATTCGTCCCGGGTGTGTTTCCCATCGCTTAATGTTTAAGAATTTTGCAAGTGAAATTCGATATGGGAGAGAAGTCGCCGTGATTGCACTCACACACAATGGTCTTAGTGATCTTGCTGGCATCTTCTATGAGTTTGATCATGATTTAGGATTGAGAGCTTCCATTCACCTTGAATAAACTGTTTCGCAAAAAAAGAATGTTCCGTTTTGGCATTTTTAACTTATGGTCTTTTATATCGAACTGTTGTATTTCTCTAAATTTAACGAGAAAACGGATTTTGGTCTAGTCTACTTTTTAACGGCGACAATCTTTTATTGCTGCAGTCTTTTTTAAAGTTCATTCTCGGTGGATCTATGCCTAGAATCTCCTTGAGTTGTAAACAAATTACTCTCTAGTCGATTGATGTTGATATCGCAATGCTGCTGCTAGTGCTTAACCTCTCGGTATTGTTTGCTTTGGGTCAGTACAGCATTTCCACTACGTCTGTACCAACACCATTTAAGATATTTGAATCATCACTACCCGTAGTCTTTGTAGACTAGGGGTCGTCACGGTTGGGACGTAGGTTTGATCGGCCAATCAGATTAAATCTACCTGCCCCGTCTTTTTCAATTCAAACCTACTAGAAAAACTCGGAAGGTTTGGAGCGAGAAGTGAAGGTTTAATATGATTGGTGAATGTCCGTAGTAGAAGGTTTAATTTGATGGGACGAGGCAAAGTTACGTTCCAGCCAACAGCTTCGGGAAATTGCCTCACCTCCCCACTTCCGCTTTTTCTCTCCTGATGGTTAACAAGAGGTGGAGTGTCGAGGAGGAGTATGCCCTCCTCGATTTCCTATCGACGCATCTGGAGCAGTATACGAAGTGCGTCAAATCTAAGTTTACGAGAGTGCTCTAGTGGTCCTTCCTTATAAATCTGTAACAAAGTGAAGACAAAATGCATAGAGCTCGAGAGCTCGTACAAGATTTACAAGGCCAAGCTGAGCCGCTCGGGCTTTGGAGTCAAGCCCACCGATCCATCCAACATAAAAGGTTGCCAGACACGCGAGCAAACACAGCATCTCCTTCGATGCGGTTTAGCAAAAAGACGAACGTTCTTCTACTCATGCGCAGGCCCCGCCGGGCTCGAACGCAGTCCAACAGGAATATCCGCTCAAGGCTCCAGTGGCCAGTCTTGACGACTGGTAGACGGGCTAAGAAACGTTGCGAGGAAATCACACCGAAGAAGAGGTCGTCGTCGTTGTCCTCCTCCTCCACGTCGTTGTCGAGTAGCAAATTCGACAGAGCAGAGCGCTGTAGGTGGTGCAGTAGCACGGCACACACGCTCCATCGCATCAGTCCCGCTATCTACCAATGGAAACATGGTAGAAGCCGGCCGACAAGAGACAGCCTCAGCGAGGCTCTCACGGTTGAAAAGAGAAGGTTTGATTTGATTGGCGCATGAAACCTTCTAACCTGCCAACCGTGACAACCCCTACTATTAAGTAGCGACCTTCACGACCGGTATATTTTATAATTACAAACAGAAAAATAACAACTTGCGTTGTATTGTTTTCGAGTACCGCTCTATTGATCTTCTATGCTGTAAACACTATGCTGGAGCTGTAGTGGTTTAGCCTGTGGCCCCTACACAGGCTCTTCGCAGAGTGTTCCCTGTGGGTTGCATCCAGTAAGCTCACGTCATGTTCATCTTTCATGAAGATTAATTAATCTTACTCCAGTCCAATTTACCCCGACGAATGAGTTGAATCCGTATCCCGCGTCATGATCATGTTGTTGATATTGAGTGCCTTCACATTTCATGCATAGTAGAACGAGACACCCTTTAAACCGAATATAAGTCTTCCTGGCTGCGTCGGTGTTGTGCATCACCCACTACGTGCATGCACATGGACTTAGGACTGTGGATGCCTTCCTACTACGCGCAGAGAGACCACAGCGAGGTGTTGGTGTTGTTGGATACGTCGGCCCCATAGTAGGGGTTACTGGTGCGACCTAAAAGTTTCTTGTTTCACCAGTAACTTTGCATTTGGCTCCAGGATTCGGTCCAGTGAGGCTCTTGGAAGCTCTTGAAAGAACTGGAATACTGTACGTTTACCGTGGTATAATGGATGCTTTGTGAGCTAGAGCTGCTACCTTCATTTGGTCAATAACCGGGGACACACTAGCAGTGGTTCGAGCGACAGCCTGCAAAACTCGCTGACTCTCACATTGAAACGACTTAATTTGTTCAGGGCTAGCAGTTAGTTGTTCGAGTGCCAATCATTGTGTAATGGCAATAGCATTCCTATGCTTGATTCGTGAAAGTGTCACGTGTGCACAATACACCTTTGGAATTGAATCAGAACAGAATACTACATAGCAGCAAGCAATTCCTTGCACTTTATGGTCTCTCATCGCATACGCTAGCCTTAGCGGAATTACACGCCGAACTACACGAATATCACTGGATGCCATTCTCAAGAAATCTCTTTAGGCACAATAGCAATAACGTTGGGTACATCATCCAACAAGGAATGACCGATGTATGGATCTGTAATCTACACAAGAACAATAGGTAATTCGCTACCGTTAATGAATATAAAGTCGTACACAACAGCATGCATACCATTGCATAACCCAGCACGTTGTGCCATGTTAAATGGAAGAGTCACAGGAACTCCGATGCATAGATTTTCTTTAGTCGGAACTACTCGGTCGTGATGCGAAGTTGGTTGCTGCGCGTCAGCCAACAGAGGGGACACGGCTGCAGCTGCAATATTGCATTGTCACTGTTAGTTGGTTTTGCTGTCCAAAATGCTGCGAGATGATATGTAAAATCGTTGTACGTGCTGCTAAAATATTATGCTCGTTTGCTGCGTCAACATCCGCATTTTATAAGCAATATGCTTAGCCTGGGGGTCCAGTTTGAATCGCCTATTGCTTGAACGCATCGCGTGTTGAAGAGGTCTAATCAGCTTGGCTAGGTGGGTTTTGGCCTAGCCGATGAAGCGCACTATACCATTTTGAATCCTGTTTCCCCCCATGTTGACTTGTAAGCATGCAAAAAGGCTCAATACTATCCCGAATCTCTTTCTCTCGCCGTTCTACGGGGTTCGCGATATTTTGTTAGAGGAGTACACAGTATTTTGGAACGGAACCACAGGGTCTAATTGTGCAGCATCTCCCGTAACATAAACATCTCGACCTCGAATTGGCTCCTCCGAATGATTAGGTTAAATCTCTCTCATTCGCATATCAATCCAAGAGAGTATCCGCATGATATCATACTAAATTCATCGATAATAACAAGATCTATATCTGCAAACGGTTGCTGCATTCGTTTTAGCGATGTCGATCCGTTTAGCATCAATCAAAGATTTGTATGGTACGGGAAAACGCGGACTTTGTGAAAGAAGATAATGATATGGCAGAGCAAAGTGTCATTTCCTTTATATTGAATGCACCGGTGCTTTGATGCGCTTATAAAAAGAATCGTTTCAATATTCTTCTCGTTGGATGTGGTCACCGAAAACGTTGTGCATATTTCTCACAATGTGTTGAATCAACCAACTTTTCCCAGAACCTCCTTCAGCGTAAATAATCATCTGCAGAGATTTACAATGCGCCTTATTCAGCGAACAATTAAATCGCTGTCTAGATTGTTGCGTTGCTATAGTAAAAGGAATTCACTGTGATTCAGCCATAATTGCTTCCTCATTTAGCATTTCATCGCTACCACTTATGGGGTAACGAAAACGCGACTCTATCCGTAAAGCACGCTTCCTAAAGTTCTAGATTCCTGTTTCTCTTTCAACCACGGTTTTAAGCACGTGTGAAGAATATTACAAGCCTAGCTGGTCAATAGTTTTGCCTAAATTTCCACTCCATTTGACTATTAGCAGGATCAGCAACATCTATTCGATCTGATTCAGTATTCTAGATAGTGGAAATATTGTGGAAACAAAGAATCAGAACGAATCGATGGTGCTAATTGTGAAATGAATACATATTCAGATGGAGGTAAGTATGATACACTCAACACAGAGCTCGATGTTTTCAGCAGATCCAACTGGGCCTGTCGAGCTAGTTTTAAATTCGATTCTTGTAGTTCCCCATCTACTTTCAAGTCTTGTATTTCATAAAAGGGTGCGATGCATTCTTCATTGCTCCTAGGAAGATCATCCAGTGATTACCACGGGACGTATAAAAAATCTCTGAGAAGCAAAAGTCCACATTAGAAGTATCAGGGCGTACACATCGTGTCTGTTGAACGACTACCGCCTTTTTCAGCCTTTGATCCACCCTTCGTTGTCAATACGTTTCCAGACAGCAGAAGAAGCTGCGCTATTACTTACAGAATCAATAACTTCGTGTGATTCTGGGACTGTAGCTAAACTTATACAATCAAAGCATTCATTTCTAGGGAGATTCAGGTACGCTCTTTGATCGGCTCTATTCTAATAGCATCTGGGTGTGCAATGTCCACCAATGCAGCTAGACCCCCCCCGATTTTGCGACTCAACACGGTAGTAGTGGAAGTCGCGGCGCATCACTTTAATCTTTTTGATTGCGCGGGACTTACCATACATTGATAGATTGCGGAGCAATATGCATATCTACTCGCTTCATTATAGAGTGGCAGGGAAGGTTAGAGTCACACATATTAACTGCTTTAGCTATTGCGCGTCTGAAACGCACTGTATCCGGTTCAGCTTTGTTGATATAAGGACCGGCATATTCTGCGGCGTCATACAAATTACCAATCAAATGTAAGTCCATGTTCGCCCCCCCCCCCCCCCCCCCCCAATACGACAACGAATGCGGTGAATAGTTGATCTCATCCTTCCTCCGTTTCAGAAAGCATCAATACATCAGGATCGTCTCGCAGCCATACCAAGCAATGAATATGAGGGCCCCGCTCAGCTGAAACTCAACACGCCAAAAACCATCAAAAATATCTCCTAAAGGTTTGACCCCTTCCACATACTATATTATCCAAAAATGATTAGAAACGTCTATTGAAATGACGAGCACTGATTTTGAAATTTACGTTGAGGTATCTCCTTCTTTCTTCAAATGAAAGCCGCCTACACGCATCGAGCGTTAAATAAGGGTCGCATGCTCATGCCAAGTCCGGCCAAATTGTATCAGCTGCGCTAAGTGTAAAAGAAAAGTTGGCCACTTTCTAGGCAAGGTTGTATTGCCACCCATCGACATTAAGTCGTCTCGTGCGTTGAACAAATAAAGACCACTGCCTCGCACAACCCTGAAGAAAGATTTTAACTGATCCAGAACTCGCATTGCAGCACTAAGCTCGCCGTTTTCGTTGTTAGATTCTTGTGGGTTTTGATTCGCCTGATCTTGTCCACAACCTGCTAGGTTTATCGCACCAGCAAGAGTATCATTGAAGCTGACCCGCTTAACGAGGCCGTCAATCTGGCGCCATTGAATCAAATTCAAACAAGATAATTTAAAGTTACCATGTATAACATATCACCTATCGTGTCATTCCATCAGTAGAGCGCAACATCCTGCCAAACTATACTCATCAATTAGGATATTGTTCTTATTACCAGGGTTATATCCACCCAATCCGTTTGGAACCAATGTCGGGAAATAGCATTGCATCAATTTCTTCATATTGTATTCATCGATAGATTTTGTGGACGATTTAGTTGCCCGATCGGGAGTTGAGAGTCTGAACTATCTACACCAATAGATTTCAAAATGTTTTCTAGCTCGCTGTTTATTTTCTTGATTTGCTTCGGACTTGAGGGATTCCGTAAGGTTACTAAAGACGTCTGGCCGAGCTTCAACAACATTCCTACAATCTCCATTCATGCTGAGAGTTGCATCGTCCGAGTTCTGGTTATGGCCACCCGAATTTATGCCCATGCCAGTAGTGCCAACGAAATCCACACTGGCCATTTTCAAAAATATAGTACTTCCGTTCAGATGAACCATTTCGGCGTTCACTGTTCACTGGGAGAGCCTGGACTCGGAAATTGTCTACTTCATTATCCGTGACAGGTATAGTCGGGATCTTAATGTTCAAATCCATAGCTTCGACTGCCTGGAGGTTAGCTTCTGATTTACGAATATGCTCGTATGTGGCCAATAAACCAGTTTAGCGCACGGCGCACCAGATCTGGACGAACTTGGAAGTAGCTGGTGGTACTATCCGATTCAGATGCTAGAGACACAACACCACATTTGTGTATCGGCCGAGGGAGTTCTTCCACCCTTTCGACAGGCTCGTTCCAATAAGTATAGGTTCACCCAAGTTGTGAACGAAATTCCAAGCCCGATCAGTCGAGACTCTATACGATTTTATACAGCAAGCTCCTTTGGAACTACACCAATACGGAAGCCACTACACAGACAAAACCTCGGTGTTTTGCGAGAAAGAAGTGATTTGTAGCACCTTACGCACCACCAAATCAACTTTTCTAATTCTCCACATTATCATTTCACTAGTCCTTCGGGGATAATTTCGCATTCACGATCATCGTTGCGTAGAGGTGCAAAAAAACAGCTTTTAGATTTCCAATAATCGCTCACGAGTGGGGGAAATACGGTTGTTTCATTTTGGGTGAGGAGCGGCGGCACCCCACCATAGCATCCGTCGATACTCGCGAAACAAGGTCGGAACTCACTACGGCAGCAGACACCTTTAGCACATCATCTTAGCCAAACCAGACGAGCCCTGAGCTGTCAAAATAGGGTAGTCCTCGAACGCGCTTGACATCCACCGACCCATGACCTTTGATCGCTAAGTGGTCCGCACCTGCATTTAGTAGCGCCGCCGCACCACCAATACGCACGGAATGTGTAGAGTATCGGGAAGGGTCCATACCGCACTCCCTGGCCGCTGCCTTAATTGCTGTAGCCATGTCCTTTGCTGAAATATCTGCCCGTGCGCGTGTCGATAACGCCGGTTGATCCGCTGTGATCCCAAATGATCTGGCACCTTTAACAATCTATCGTGCCGCAGACACTGGACGAATGACCTTGTCACCAGACTTATCATGATACCTGACCTGCTCACGACCGAGCTGATTATTTTTCGCTCCCATTAGCGTTATTCCGACACGTTCGGCCTTCCTTGGTTTGCATTGCTGACCTCCTTTGTCGTAAAATGTGATTGTCCTTCAACTTCAGCACGTAATCATGGTGTTGATTCCCGATGAAGAGGTACTCGGATCTGCGTAACAAAAAGAAAATATCCAAGTAGTAGACCACCCCAAAGCAAGCGAACGCGAGCCTGCTCAAAGTCCAACCTGCGGACAATGACGCGCAGGAGTTGGACCGAAAGCGGATACTGCTTGGTAACTGGCGACGTGAAACGTCGAATACCACGTAGCAAAATAGCATGACCTGCGTCCACGCCTGGGTTATACCCCACGTTGTTTCGGTGGTACCACCTGACGGCACATAGCTCGGAGCAAATCGTCGAGTAGGTGTTGCCGGTTCCGGATTTATTCATACCAAATCTCCAGAGATACACGGCGAAAGCGACGAGTTGTGCGGCATTTGAATTCAAGTCGGAGTCTGACAGCCAACTCGAACGCGACATCCAGTTGCACAACTCTGACCATTGTCTCCAGTATCGTTTGTAGTTCTTCCGAGACGAGTCTGCAATGGTCTCACCCCGCAAAAACGCGCCCAAACTTGCGAGAGATTCCTTGAACTTGTCGGAAGATCCACATGTGACCACCCATATGTGAGATTAGAAATGTTAAGCGATGCTGCGTCGATTGCCATACCCGTGACCCTGCGTCTGCCATGACGTTGAGCTCTCCTGCGATATGAGCTGGCGTCGCGGAAAATGAATGTTTCACTTCTAGGAGGCCAAGAATTCGCAGTAGACGCTGAGCTTCCAGGTTTCGACTGGAACTACGGTTTTACCATGCAATTGCTGAGGTATTATCAATACAGAAGCGAACATGTTTAAGTTCGGTGTTGGAAATGTCTTCCCAGTTGCTACCCCACACAATAGAAGCAAAAACCGCACTTATCAGCTCTCGTAAGTTGATGTTGTAGTCACCAGCTCCCGTTAAATGCAATTCTGCAATATTCCGTAATTCTTGGTCGTTAAACCGCACTTGAACGTATTATCGCCGCGCTGGAAACACAGCGCAAAGCACGAAATCACTCGCATCCATGAAAACGTCGTATTCAATTGGCTGTGTGCCTGAAAACCGAGATGACGGCACCGATATGAGCTCTGCCGTAAGAAGAATTGACCTGAACGAATACAGATCATCCCGAACGGCCTCAGTTACCGGAATTGACCCGTATCGACGAGGTCCCCACGTTAAAGAAGTGAGCTGCTAAAAAAAATGGCTTTGCGGACGGGATACAGGTAACAACATGTCTGAGACTTCCCAAGAGCTTATGGATTTTCTGCTGGGACGTGGAATCTTGAGTCAACATGTCGTTGATGCGGCATAGTCATTCGTTATTTTTTCCGGTGGCATTGCAAGAGTTGACTGAGGAATATCCCACAATAATCCAAGAATTTTACCTTAGCGGTCCCACACTGTAAACGTTTCTTCGTTTGTAGCTTCGGGGCCGAGAATTGTCGTCATCGCGTGTCGGAGAACAAGATTGGCTTCAAACAGTATGGACCCAATATCTGGCTCGATCAGATGGTGATCATCGCCCCAAGTCGTAGCAGCGAATTTCGTAGCCTTCGGCAGGTTGATGGGGCCATTTCGGGGAAGAAGAAGCATACAAATCGGTCCAGTAATGCTTTGGTGACATCGTCCAACCAAACGGACAGCACAAATCAATGACCAGAAGACCCAGTTCAGGGATTGTACCCGCAATACGGCCCACATGATCGGCGTGAATAGCAAGGTGGCGGAAAGCGCCTGCTACATCGCCCGACATTAATTTTGTGATTCCAGGATATTCCTTCTCCATCTCCAGGATGCGCTTAGCAAGATCTTGCGGACCACTGTAGACGACAACCACACCTTCATCGTCGAAGGTGTTATCGTTGATAGAAGCCCCTTCTGGATAAGAATGATCCTGTATAACACGAGCGTCATCGGATAACGGAGCCGTGCCTTTTTGTACTGCCCCGAAAGGGCAACAGGTAATGTTATCCAACATCGGCAACAACTCAGTATCTAGCACCAGGTAGTGCCACGCATCCTGGCCTTTCCGAACTTGCTTGCCGAGAGCGTTAATTGCGAATCTAGCTGAGGCATGATTTTTGGCTGGTTTGCCTTGCTGTTGAAAGGACGACTTCCAATTAGGTCGGACAGCATGTCGAACTATAGCTTCCCATTGGCGTCGATATTGATACGACAACCACGCTGGAGACGCTGGTGGTATCTCGAAGGCTTTATTAGATCGAGGATCACATGCGGTCTCACCACGAAGAAGTCGAACGAACTGAGGTAGTTGCATCCATGTTTTTCGCAGGAAAGTTGAGAACACTTGCTGCTTTCAAGAGTCAACCCAATGCTTTTGATACCATCTTCCAGCGTAGACGACATGGTAGCGCCAACTCAACACTGGATAAAGTTTCACGTAGTCCAAATACGTTTTGAGCATGGTTGAAGGCTAGAAGTCTACGGCGAATTGCTACCGGCTGTGCAAGCGCTCGTTGTTCCCATTGTATAAACTGTACAAGATCGTTATCGTAAGTACCAGTTCGATGCTTATTTTGACCATGGTCGTCACCACTGTGATCGTCACTGACACGTGAACGTGATGCGGGATGAACCTTCGGTGCCGACTGTTAACATCACAACTAGTCTCCAATCCGGTTGCGTGATTTTCGCCTGCACAGCTTCCGGCTGCTCCATCGGCTCCGAACCACCCTGAACTATTCCCTTGGGATAGGATATCACTGATGACAATGGGGCCGATCGTCCCTCCTCTGGACTTGAATTGTTTACTGGCAAAATTCTTGCTCCTACGTTCTGGTTCACTCTGCTTTTCCGCCCGTCGCAATGAAAGCGGCCTAATAATCGACGCAACTTTAGTAGATGGCGACGACGAATCCGGTGGATCTGGTGGGTTTCTTGGCTGCCTGAGCGTGCACAAGCCTTCGTGCACACTCTGGCATCTTCACTGGTCAGAAAGCTCCCGTGTAATCGAAGAAAATCTATTCGTAGTCCACTATAGTGCTTCGAGATAAAATCATACACGATCCCGGGTAACGTGGCTGACGCAAAGTGCCCCCGTTTCCGGGAGAAACAATCTTTCTAACGGCTCGGACAGGGTGTGTTTAATATGTATCGCATGCATAGTTTTTGGCCGTTCATCCATTGCAGCGCCTCCAATATTTCCTGTGGTAAGGGAGGACGGGATTGTGCCTGTGGTTTTCTTTTTCCGATCCGTGAAGCATTTGGCCACGAAAACCCGGAGGCTAGGACGCTCTGAAAATTGACCGGTTGGGCAGACTGCAACGCCGATAATTGCTCCTCAGTGATAATTTGCATGTCGCGATTAAACGAAGGTTCAGCAAATGTAAATTCGGCACAGACGTGCTGAGCCTTGTCCTTAGCACCAAGAGCCAAGAAACCGCGCACTCTCTCAAACCGCTCATCAATCCAGTGAACTAACTCCTTTCTGACTTCCAATGTGGTGAAGCCTTCCCGAGATTTCAGCGACACAACGAACTTCCGTGCTGCTCCAACCAGCTCCATCATATAAGGAAGATAAAATGTCTCGACCACGACATCCAACCCGTCAACTGCATCAATTACGGATCCAAGGCCCGAAGGCTCGGTGGCAGATGGAAGTGACACTGTCGTGGAAAAGTCGGTGATGTTGAGCGTTGGTACCCGCTTGCTTCCTCTCGCAACAGGTGAGAATTGCATGATGGAAACGCCACGAAGTCTGAAATCCCAACTGTAGAACACGCGCAGAATAGCCTGTGGCAAAACCGAAGATGACTCGTGCTGAATTTGCAGAGTTTCAAGCAATAATTGGGGTTCCATGGGAGCATACATACCGTTAACTAGCTGACTGTGGATCACGCCCTGTAGTGATGATGGTTGATATTGGGCCTTGCTAGAGAGTGTACCGCCGTAAGAGACCATGCCACTGCCACTACCCAACGAAATCGGTGATTCTCGGACCGCAATGACCTGATCGATACTTCGTATCATCGAAGCGCTCCCAGAATTCGAAGCGCGGAGCTGTTTTAGCGATCTCAAAACCTCCTCAGTTCCTTCCGAAGCGCTGCATGCACGTTTTCCGCTTGGTGTGGCCGGAAAAGCTGGAGTAGAAGGCACACACACCACATCACCGTTACTTTCGTCTGAGTCGCTCAGCTGGCCCGATAGAAATGCCGGGGTCTCCATAGCATTATCAGTTTTGCTTCGAACTGTCGTAACCGCATCCGGTTCGTCAAAAATAGTCTCTCCAAGCCTGACATGCTGAGGAACACGTCTCCCACTGCCATTGTAGTATGAAAAATCCACAACATATCGAATCAAAATAAACACTACTTTGGCAGATGCCACCTCAAATAGTGGAACGGATTGAGACTCGTCAACCTTGGGAGCAGAGAGTCTGCGTAGAATTGCGGATGAATTGCGCGTAGCACGCGAACCCGAGCTAGTGAAGTGAGTCAGTGCATCGGAGTGCCGCTGGCGCATCTCTGTTGGCATGACATCGACCACTGGGACCGGGAAACATGGCCGTAAACCATAGCTGGGTACCGCCAGATCTTGCACTTCGGTTGGGTTAAAAGTCCAACTGGTGCTTTCGTCGCCGAAACACACAAACAGTTCCCCCTTTAAGCGATCTTGAAACCAGGTATACCCTGTAACGACCCCATAGTCCCAAGCTTCTGGTGAGTTTGCGGGTACCCTTGCGACACAAACGCAGCTCCCCACATTAGTACCGATGCCACTAAGGGCCTCTTCCTTACTCACCAACCTCTGGCCCACCTCAAGCGGATCACCCTGACACTCGAACGCGTCTAGCGATGCCCAACGACCACTCGATACCCTTGTCACCGAGACCATATTAGCTTCGGTTGCGAACAATACTGTCGACCCGTAGACGTAGCCACTAGTATCCAGGGTGTGTGGTTTGAACTAAGCGAAGACCGTAGAAGACGTCGGACTTGAAACCATACTTGACCCTCATAAGATAGAGAAGAGGTGAGCTCAGAAGGGTTGTTGAAGAGACTTGTGCGCTGCAAAGGAGCTTTCGAAATGACCGCTAGCTAGTCTGCCTATTTCTCAATCTCTACCGCGATCGGGAAACGGACGGTTTGCCGTTGCTCTTCTACCTCTTCATGTTCTTGGATCGTTTCAAAACCGACCATTAGACAGTTCCAACGTAGCAGTGTCAAAATTTGCTAATTCGCCGCAACCTCCACAAACGCGGACCAGGGGTGCGTCGCTAGACGCGAAAAAATCTACCGTCATTGGGATTTTTGAGGCATCATTTTAGTCAAAACAGGAACGTGATGTACGACATACCTTACTTATCGAGCTTAAGACTTTTGCTGTCACCAGTTGCATTACGACCCCTACCACTCTTAAAGCGCTTAGTCCGGGGAAACTGTTGCGCGTCAGCATTTCGTTTTCTTGTCTCCTCGTGCCGTCGAAGACGCAGTTTCGAGCGATCTTCTTCTATACTTTCGTCTCTTGGTCCTGTGTACCTAAGCTTCCTAGTGCTGATAAGACCGCCAAAAGCGCAAAGGCGGCTAAGCGCGTTTGCAACGCGTTGCGGCGAGGACAGCGACGCTCCATGCCGCCACAAAATATACTATGCCACGCCTTCCTCGGAGTCAGTAGGTTCGTTTCGTGAAGCCCCACAACTTTAACTAGAATCATTCTACTTGCTTAAGTAGTACTGCCTGAAGATTCACCTCGCCAGCAGTTTTGTTTAACAAATAATCCAAAATGACACTATGAAAGATATCAATAGCTAACTTCTGATTGACTCGCGACATTATTATTCTCTAAAACTGATTGCATCATGTGCATTACAGCAGGTATCTGCTCAGGTTTTAGCGAAGTGATAGTTAAAAACTACTGAATACCATACATTGTATAGTATCCAGCATCCTACCCACTGACTTAAATTTGTATCCGCTCATAGATTAGCTCGCCATAATTGGTTTCTGAACTTTGTGGCTATTTACATAAATCCGCTGCGGTTCACTGTCCCACAAAGGCAAACTCTTCGTTTCTTGCACCTACACGATTCATCTGTGCCCGATACAATTGTATAAAGGATGTTATGTACGCACCTTGCGAACTCTTTGCCGTACTCGATTGTTATTTCCTCCCGGTGTTACTGTCACGGGAAGCGAAAAGTCCATAGCCGGTTTTACCGGCGACCTCCCAACGCTCCACAATGCCTATGGCTAAGTTACGTCGAGGTGAGGTGTTTGCTCGTCAAGCCAAGGACCCTCACGTGTACACGCTGAACTTGAAGGAGTTCAAGGTAGGACAGCACAAATACAACGCTATGAGGGGTGGCACGAAATCTAAATGGTGAAGATCAGGCCCCGTAAGCGTAAGGGAGAAAAGAGCTAAGCGAGAGTAAGTACATGGGTGAGCACTTATCTGGGTTGAACTACCACTTGGGATGGTACCTGCAAGGAAGAAATCGCCATTTTCCTCCTCACCAATCCGTTAGTTACGAACCGGGGGATTTTTTTCTTGCGCGCGCTTCTCGAGCGGCGCGCTTGCGTTTGGCGACAAGAATGGCTGGCTCCAACCAATCAATCAGCAAAACAAAATTGACAGGTATTGGAGGCTGACAGGTTTGGGCTGTGTTCTAACCTGACAACGGCCAATTGAAGATCGCCATTCTCGCAGATGCTGAATACATTGTAGATTATATGTTCACTTTCGTTGCTGCTTTGTGTTTGCAACGCCCGGTTCTAGACCATAGAGTGCAAAGGGGGTTACAACAGCATAGTTTAAACACGCATGAAGTATACTTTAATCAAGATAGTGGTTTATTATGTATAATACAGATTAAAAGCTCGGGTTAGAAGGGTTAATTACGCGTCTCATAGGATGGGCATCCTGTATCTAGCGACTCTTTATGATGCATACAATCTCCTATATGAATGAGCTGTGGTTGATAAATTTCTCAGTGTACGTACAACATACCGTGAAAATACTCCGCATTTGGGTCGGGCCATGCTGCCTAACTGGCCTGCGTCGAGCTGCAGCTACTATAGACAGACGGCACCCCCACCGCCGAGTCAAACCCAACGTCCCGCAAAAGCTTTTTATTCTTGCCGGTTTACTGCGTTAGTATATAATCTAATATTCGCGCTAGTGCAGCTGCAGTCTACAAAGTTCAGATCTTCCGTATATGACACTCGGGTGTAATAAGCGCGAAGTTGAACATTAAGGCGACGTCCTCCAGATTAATACCCAGCTTTTGCACTAACACAGGCACCATGTCCGCTTGGCTTTGGAGACGAATGAGCTGTTTGCTCTCCTCATCCCAGTCGAAGCGGACCGAACTTTGCAAAACAAGGTGCTGGTCTCGTAATCGCGCTGCAATTTGGGCACATCGACTTCCTTCTTCGGCTTGGAACAGATGCGGGAAAGCACCCTGCATCGCTGCTGCTGAAATGGTGAAACTGGTGGTGGAAAAAGCGACTAGCGAGTGTTTCGTAATTGTTTTGAGCTCCTTCAGCTGAATGTGTATGTCTGGAAACCATTGCGTGAAGAGACCATCTACGCCACACGTGGCGTCTTTTAAAACGTCAGGAGTGATCGCTGCGTGCAGAAAGTCAAAGTCGGTCGGGTGGATGTCGTCCTGAGTGAGGATGCCACGACGAAAGATGCGGAAATACTCGGTAGCGATGGTCCAGACCGTTAGACAACGAGATTCCTGGAATGTTAGTTGATCACGCTGGCGCCTGAGCTGGATAATTTGTCCTTCTAGCTGCTGTTTCGAGTTCTTGAGTGCTTCCTCGTATTTTCGTTTGCGTTCTCGGTATCGTCGATTATAATCACAACTAGTGAGCGACGCAGCGAACCCCCCTTTCTCCTTCATTCCTTGACATTCAGACAATTCGTATCGTTTGTAGACACTGCGTCTGGTTGCCGAACGTTGTAGGTGTAGTGAGCCCATCAAGGTTTGCTTCGAGCTGTTTAAATGTGGTCCGTCCGACGTTATGCGCTTCATGTCGACGTCCGCGCACGGGTGGTTCGGTGAGTGCAGTTGTGTCTGGCGCTGAATGTACTGGACTTGTCCATTTCGAAGTCGATCGTGAGCAGCCCAGAAGCGTGGCACCACGCTTCCAATTACCCCGTCGCTTAGTGTATGGATTCCAGGAGTTTGGAGTGTGATCTGCATGATTCGTTGGTCAGCGAGAAAACGAAGTGGCAAGATACTTGAAAGAGAGCCGATATAATGGATACCGAAGCAAATTGAAAACTGAATAGATCTGACGTTGCTACGTGTACTGTGGGCTTCGCTCGTGGCTTCCCTACCAAGTACTTAATATTTTATGTAATCAACGAGACCCGTAAACTCTCCGACCGGATGTGAACAAATGCAACTTTCTCACAGTCAGTGATCCGTAAATAATCCCGTGACGACAGTAATTTACCGTTGAGCCGAAGTCGTGAGTATTGAGCAGCTATCTTTCCTCCCTTGAACAGCTTCTCGCCCACCGCCATAGACCTGCTGGTAGAGTCCCACCACCGGTAACATTGTAGAAAAAAATGGATGCTCATGAGTCGCTTTCTACCGATAAACGTGGGCTTCCAGCGCTATCATTGCCGACCTTGGAGCTGCAAAAATCCCCAGGTACACCAACCGGGTCCCCAACATTGCTTCATTTCGTTTCTTGCAAAAACATCGTATTTAGACGACCAACCTCACAGTACTACCTGGCCAATCCTCTAGTGGAGCTCACAGTAGTAAAAGAAAAAGCCCTACACAAAAGCTTAATGGGTATGTTATGACCCTGATATCGTTGGGATAAACGGAATCGGGGTGGCGGCGGGATAGACTGACGATAGGCAGAAGTTCTACCAGTACCGGGTTATGTTGACGGGGTTTTGATGATTATGGGCCCCGCTTGCCTATCAAAGGATGTGATCTTAGACTCTTGAGTTGCGGGTCATACGGTACTTCTCAGACCTTATACATGTAAATGAAGAGGCCATCCTACGCCATCTCCATGTAGTGACACCTGGTGATCCCTTCCTCATCCATTCGTGTGGTCCTTCGTAGTGTGTATTAACCGTGTAACTAGAGCAAGTGTTTGGAGTAGGAAAACTGACAGCACCCAAACATGTAAATGAAGAGGTTATCAAACGCACCACGTAGTCCCTACCTCATCCATTGTGGGTCATTTGTAGTGTGTAATAAGCACAAGTAGTGCTAATGCTTGGAAGAGGAAAGGTGACAACAACCGAACAAAAAACGTTTTTGAGGAATGAATAGATACAATAGCATGGATCGGTTGTCGAGGTTGTAATTATCGAGGTAGAAGTCGTGGGAGTACATGTATAGCTGACGCTGGCTGGTATATAAACCGTTGTCAGCGTAGTAGTAGTGAGTTAATTAGAGATTGATGACAGTAGGTTTTTCACCCATTGCACCTTGTTCTTCGCAGGTTTGTTTTGATGGTGTCGGTGGACGTGATGATGAAGTTATGGCGATTACGAATGAACGTTTAGCGTTTGCTACATGTACACGTCTCAAATGCCTTACAGCGAAACTCTCAGCTATACGTCGAAAAGTAGAAAGCCCGTACTGCTACCCAGTTGAACGCTTGTGCGGACGAGATGTTACCTCCAGCAATCAGTTCTGGTGGTCTTGCCAAAACACGCGCATGAGTCTGCCGAAAGCACCCAGAACCACTTGTCCATAATGGATATCGTCGGGGGACCCACTTTCGCCACTAGTTGGCTCCATGTACAGTTTGAGAAATGTGTGCATGGCACGAGCCTTGGATGGATCCACCTTGGCACACGACAATGTGACAGCGGGGCCATCGCGGGCGGGCCGTTTGGTTGAACCCGTGTAGATTAGTTTTATGCATTTGGGCGGGCGCAATACCCCTCATGACAACTGTCAAGTAGTGTCGTCCACGACGAAGACAAGGCTGGTACTATTGCGAGTGAACAAGCGGTTGTAGCTGCAAGGAATCCTTCGAACCAACACAATACCGCCGCCCTTTATCTATCAGTACCAATATGATATAATGACACCAACCAGAGACATTGCTAAACCAGACACCCGTTCATCAGTGACGGCGATAATTTGTTAATACTGTCTATGACGTCCATTCTTGGCATGTTTTCGCGTCTTGAACGACAGTATGTGGCTGGTTGTGACTATATTAATACATGGGGCTGATCTAGCCAAACCTGCCAGTTTTTATAACCGTATGCTCGTTTTACATGTGTCCATACAATTCAGCCTCTTTTGTATCCAAAGCATTCGGGGTTCATTGTGGCATCACTCCAAACGAAGTACAGCCTGTCTCGTGATACAGTAACCGGGAGCAGATGTTACCGGTACAGTACATGTACCACGATTACGGAGATTATGAATGAACACGCTTATGGTTGCCCGACTTTTCGTAAACACGAGACGTCTCGATCTTGCTCTGAGAGAAGTCACTCTTGCATCTTCCAAACGGAAAGCTGCAATGAACTTCGTCGCAATCCCGACTGAAGATTTGCACACAGGCTCCGAGACAACAGCGTTCATCGGTTCCACCGACGCTGGCGTAGAACAAGACACTCTCCGTCGTAGCATTCAAACCCGGAACGATCCTCCTTCGGCGTCCAGTGACAGCGAAGGGAAGATATCAAGCGTTAAGGGTGTCAAAAGGAAGAGAAAAACGAAGTCGTCGGGATACTCTACGCGCGTACAACAAGGGAGGAAAGCTGAGATAGAGGCTTTACGTAGTCGGATCGCAGAGCTCGAGATGCACGTCGAGCGCTTGAAAAAAATGCGCTCCAGCTTTGGAGACGGAGAATTTTTGAATAAGACGAATGAAGCAGATCAGTCTGTGTGGAGAAAAGCAGCGACACTCGAGTATCAAGATCGGCAACGTTCAGAGGAGAACAATCGCAAGCTCAAGGCGATCTTTACACACCAGCAAAAGCTGGATGCAACGCTACGTCAGATTTTGGGGAAAGAGTCCTTGCTCAGGTACTTTTTCAAGCAACATTCGCACTCTGACTAGCTTCTAACTGCTTCATTTTGGAATGCGTGCCGTAGGATACCGCGATTGCTACTGCAATGAAATCTATAGACCCACATGCTGACCAATTGCAGCACAGCGACGATCATGAAACTCGAGAACGAAGTAGCGATGCTCTATCTCGATTCGGTCTCGCAGTTTCCGGTAGGATCATCATCAAAAGTCAGCATGAGCATTAAAACCAAGCGCAACAGTGTGCATGGAGACAGCGTCGAAATGCTCTCAACGACGCCGTTGCCCTGTCCAGTGGATTCAGCAGCTCAACTCGTGTGGAAGGATTTAACCACAAATCTTTCCTTTGCGCAATGTGTAAGTTAGCGCAACACATATATAGCCTTTGAGAGCTAAAACTTATTTGTTATTTGGTTTTACAGCAGAAAGGGAGGCAGCCGAATTCGTATGTGAAGAACTGGGTGATAATTCTGGAGGGTGCGCTTGAGAACAAGCAAATCAAGGGCGTTCAGTTTCTAAGAAAATATGAAGAGCCTAACCGCGTGGTGATTGTCAAGTCTGGCATTATCACACTCCCAAACGACGGACTACAGTTCCGTGACCAATGCTGGATGACTATCACTCGCTCCGACACGTCTCCAAACGCGTCGGTGGTCCAAGGCTGTGGACGAATCTTCTTGGATTCATATGGTACGAATTCTGGTTCAGAAAGTGAGTGTTTTGCGAGGAACACGGCTGCGCTCAAGAGTCTGGGCTACAAACTGCGAGAAAAAGCGCAGCTCCTCCAGAACCGACTGATCGACGGGGCTGACAGTTAGTCTTGTCAGCAAACTTTATCACCTTTGACTTAGCAGGGGATGCCTTTTTTAAATTAATTTGCAGAGCTTGTGTTCAGTTTGCGCTCCTCTTTCAAAAAGAGATTCCTACTTCTTCACATGACTAGCACTACTTGTGGTTAATGCACACTACAAAGGACCACACGAATGGATGAGATAGGGATCACCAGGTGCCACTACATATAAATGCCGTAGGGTGGCCTCTTTATTTACATGTATAAGGTTTGTGAAGTACCGTGTGCCCGCAACTGCCACACTCAAGATCACGAGGCAAGCATGGCCAAAACCCCTTCACACATAATTCGGTTCTGGCAGAATATCTGCCACGACATTTTCTTTTACTATACTAAGTACTCCTGCATTACCAGTATTTTGCAACCGAGGTTGTATTCTGGGGATTGCGAGTTCTAATTGACTGGATGGCGCCAGATTTGAGGTCTGTACCAGGCACCCACTCCCCCCCCCCCCGATTACAAGGCGGAGCAGTTTAGGACAATAATTATCATGACGTCGAATTAGCTTCCCGGCAGATCACCTCAGCCCCGTGACGTTAGGAGAAGGAAGGAGCTCATTGGATAAGGAGCACTACGCCGAAGCAGAGCTGCTGTGGCTAAATGAGAGAGAGGATCGGCGAACTTGTATGTCAACCTCGGAAGTGTTACTGCAGAGTTGAATCGCTCCAGATAATCGATCCCCTCCATGCAGTTTTCCGTGCGCACGGCCGTGGAGCGGGTGCTCGAATCCTCAATCGTCGAAGACTGTGTCTGACTGCCCGTATGAAGCAGAACGTGGCCACCGAAGACCATCGTCGCCACCCTCTCAAGAAATATCGAGACTGGTTCACTGGCACGGAGGCATGCCGGAGTTTGGGGGTGAGGCGGTACGCAAAGGGCAAGATCTGCTGTCCCGTCACTATGTGGAGAATGAGCCAAGATCACTAAGTTCGAGTACAACAAGAAGCGCTTCTACCGCTTCACAGCCACCGCTTCGGCGACCTTGCTGGCAGTAGAGTGCCCACTATCCAGCGTGACGCTGGACTTGCCGCTCAATCTTGCCTCCCCCCCCCCCAGCAAGCTCTTCCGCGCTGATCGGCAGCTTTGTGGCCAACGTGATGCCTCTCATCTGGTGAAGATCGTACCCCAACCTGCTGCGTCCGAGCTTTGACCCCGCCTTCTGTGGCCTTTACGACAGGGGAGACGAAGGTGGATTGCACGAGAATGGAGTCATGCTACCGTACTCTTCGAATAGTAGACCAACTGTCTTCAGTTTTAGGAGGCCACTAATAAATACATGACCGGCTACTATTCGTAAAAATCCACTACTACTCGTAGCACTGCCAGGATAATCCCGGGAAGTAAGGCGTTAACGTTTTGCCATACTTTAGTTCTTAGTTGTAATTTGGAACCCTGCTTACGATTCAAAGGCGTACAGGGTATTTCGCGGTTTTTTTTTGCATTCACCAGCAGTCCGCGAAAACAGTTACATGTATCCCAAGCACAGGGACGATATGGTTCTCAAGACATGCAAATAGTTGAAGTTATCCACAAGTTGTGCAGTATAGTCAGAAAATCCTTATAGTTCACGTTGTACCGCTGAATCGAAGCCATACAGCTTTTTTCTCCAGCACTGTTCGTTACAGTCCTTCCGCACGTTCCTCATCTTGTTCTTCGCCCAAATTGCATTGCAGGACATCGTTGAAGAGCCCAACCGTGTGTGCATCAAGTTGCCCTTCCGTGTAGTGCAAGATCGTCCGGCGCGCGTACAGTTCTATCCAAGCTCCAGGCTCTGCCGGGTTTGTAGGCGGTCTTACGCGGCACCAGCCCGTTTCATCGGCGCGAATACCGCGGAGAAAGCCTTCTCCTTCCGCCAGAACTTTCCACACGAACACCATATTATCAACCCCAACAAAGCGACGGATGGCCAATATCGGTCGGATTGACGCAGTTTGCCCAGACGGTTGAGCTTTTGATATGCGGTACCTGACGGCAATGATGTTTCTGACGTCCTTTCCACCATTGTAGACCTGTACTTCGTCGGCATGTGTGCGTTGTTTGGCTATACTCCACATCTCCTGACACGCTGAAGCAAACGTGATCGGATTAAGCATTTTTTTGAACGGATGAAATGCTTCATGCTGTCGTCGCTTCGATCCTTGTGAGCGGATTGCCACGAACCTTGTGAGTTTGACACAAAATTGGTGTCTTCAAAGACTTTGTCGATTTGAGTGTAGTTCACTTCCAGATCTTGAAGAAACGCAGCGCACAAAGAGCTATCAGGTGGCTGAGATCGGGTGGTCTTACGTATGACGGGCACGCTGGCGATCTGCTTTCTCATGATCCTGGTAAGATCATCGATCAACTTGGCCTGAGCTGTGACTGCCGCAACAAGTCGTTGGAATTCCTCTTCAGCACGCTCTCGCGCTTCTAGTTCTGCGACCGCAACATTCTTCCAGATCTTGCTGGGCCTCATGTTCAATTCAGGGTGGGCAGTAGTTTTTTTGGTAGTTTTCTTCAGCCTTTGTAGTTTTTTTGACAGTTCCCCCGCTTCGACAAACAGGGTTTCCCGCTCCTCCTTTAGACGCTGGCGATATACTTGTCGGCGCTTGGTCTCCTTTGCTCGAAGGGCATCTTTTGTATTCTGACACTCTTGATCACTGGGGCTACTGCTGGTTTGGTTATCGGAAGCAATTAGTCCTGGTAGCGTCCTGGCAGTTATCGGATCGGTTTCGAGTGCGCTGGACAAGTTCACACTCTCAGCAGTACCAAGTAGCAAACTGGCGTCGTCAGTGTCAAATGGGGACTCAGTGCTGGCAACGTTAATGAGGCTGCTGTCCAAGAACGCCTCCAAGTTCTTGAGGAATGCCATGTCGGAGTCCATGGTCGCTCTAACGAAGATAATCGAGTAATGACTGGAGAAGTTTAACTCATCGCATCTCCCTGGCTGGAGAGTGAAAGATGACTTGGGATTTGCATCCCGGCCCATTCTCCCCCTTATGTACGAAACTTTCAGGAGAGGGTGAAAGCCAACTCTGCCTGTGGTTTAAGGTCCTTGTGCGTAGGGTTGATCGGCAGGAAAGGCTGGTTTGGGTTATAGAATCCAATGTTGATGATTTGAAGTCCCATGACATCCGTTTTCCATATTGCCATGTAGGTTGATGCATGTCGGTAGGAAAAGTATTCTCTTTACGGCCAAAATTAGCAGTACAATAACAGTTGGGCTACAAGTACAGTTCAAAACCTTTTACTGAGGTTTTGAACTCAGTATTGATGAAAAGATGGGATTTCGAAGTAGTAGTAGTTATAGTTTTAGGTTTTGTGCGTGATCTCTCTCAAAGCAGACGAACTACGTGTGCAGGCAAACCCATCTCTGGTTATCCATGTAGAGAACAATACACGTCGTGTTTTCTATTTTAATAGTGAGAGTGACTCATCATACAGGTTGCACTTCCGTCCATGTTGTCCGGTTGAACAGCTCAGATCGCCAAAATCGGTCCCATATGCTTCCTTCGATGAGAGTGAGATGATCGACCAAGCCACTGCACCATCTATGCCGGGATCAGCAGACTGACCAGTTTGTCAGAACTCGAGTGACCGAAAGCCATGCAGCCACTCGCTCCAATGCCCACAGAAGCCGCACTCTTCGAGGAGGCTGCAGCTTTCCTCGACATGAACACCCAGACGCCGTTCGATTCGGTCCAAGTATTCAACACTGGCAAGTTCCCAAGTTCCGAATCGATCGAGCTCCTATCCGCGATCGACTCCCCAGTCAGCCACAGTTTCCGTGACGAGGTCGACGTCGAAAACGGGCCACAGAGCGATAAGCTTCGGCGTCAGAAGGAGGCATTACGACGTCAAAAGCAGCGACAACGACGCAAGGACGAGCGCGAAAGCCTCCAAAGAGAAGGGATCGAGCTGGCGCTGCAGTTGCAAAGGCTGAAGCAAGCGATCGAGAGCAATGCCGGAACCAACCGTGCGAGTGTCCAGCTCTCCAACTATTACTGGAGAGATTGCGCGACTAAACAGCGTGACGAGCGACTTGCAGCGGAGGCGGAACAGAAGCGTCTTGTAGCTGCCACGAATGTCCAAGCCACTTACATCGACAACCTGACCAAGTTACTGGAGCGGCGGGCAAGTACAAGCTTGCAAGAAAGCTGGGCCCCCGGAATCAGGGATAGTAAGCGTCTCCGTGTAGAGACATCTGACGACGCTGTGTTTACGGCACTTCACAAGGAGGTTGACGACGACTACGCCCGCGTTGACGAGCTACTACGAGAGTGCTGTATGGACGAGTTGTCTATGGGCATCAGGAATTCTGTACGTCGGAATGAGGAGAGCGGCGAGGTGGAATATCTCGAGCACGTTAACAAATGTATACAGCCATTCGACTACGAAACCACGTACACTTCAGTGTGGAAAGTGGCTGGTCATCCGCATCGACAGCTTGATCGGGAGGTCTTCGCAGGTGCAGCGGGACAAGAGAATACAATCGCCGTCAAGTTTCGCCTCGAACGGACCTTGACCACTGGCACGAAGGTGTCCATAAAGCAGTGGCTTGTTGTTCGACGATTCATTGAAGAAGACCGAGTGTTCCATGGATGGAAAATCTACTCGGAAGGTGAGGGGATTCTACGCGGGATTTATTCGGACGAGACGGGCTGGATTAGGGTGCGGCCAACGTCGGATAGATTTGGGACGTGGACGGAAGCGATCGTGCGCCAAGTGCCTGTGCTCTTCAGTACATGTACATCCAAGCCGGGGGGGTCGGTTGTCGGAGTGTTTCGTCGAATGCTGCAAGATAAAATCGACGAAGACGAAAAAAGACTCCGAGGTGCCATGGAAGGCTTGATGATTGAGGATACACTGACAATTGTCGACGAATACCTGGTAGGTAGCTGCATAAAACCTAGGAAGAGAACGCAAACAATAAACAACTTGGTGAACGCTAAATTCTCTCCCCATGACGACGTCGAAGACTTGACTACCAAGAGCTCTGGTAGTGAGTGGGAAGCAGCGTTAGGGAAGAACGGGCTCGAGACAAATGACCTACGCAAAAAAATACCGGGATCGTGAAAAAACGGAACGTCAATAGCTGAAGCGACTGGAGAAGGAGTTAGCTTCGAAAATGCAGGCGTTAGTCGACGCTAGAATGGGTACGAACACCACCAAACGTCCAGACATTGTGCTGCCCAAGTCCTTTAGGCAAGATCTTGCAAGCCAGCAGCGGGCAGAACGTGAGAAAGCAGAACTAGAGCACAAACGACTCGTTACAGCAGTTCAGTCACAAGCGTTGTATATTGAGAACCTCTGTGCGATACCGCGCGAACGATTACACAAGCGTATTATAATACTGGTAGGGAAGCGCGGCAAGTCACGAATCACAAGTGGCTTCGTCTTAAGTCCTCGGATACAGCTCTGTTCAAGACGTACATTGAAGAACGAGGACTGCTACGCCCGAATGAACGAGGTATTTGGTGACTGGGGCATGGAATCTCTGCCGATGGCTGAATCCAACTCCGTTCACGGATACAGTCCAGAAACTGGCGCGGAATACACTCAATGTGTGTACAGCAATTCAACTATGAAGCCACCTGCAGGTTTTTGTGGAATGACACGAACATGCCGCATCGCCAGCACAATCGCGAGGTCTACGAGCATGTAGACGATCCCGAAAACACTAGAGCCACCAAGTTCAGGCTGAAGAAGCCTGTCAGCGGTGGCTCAACTGTGTCGATCCTGAAGCGTGTCGTCGCACGGCGCTTTTCGACGAGTAGCGTATGGCTATCGTGATCAAGACCTTCACCGAAGGCGAGGGAATTTTCAGCGGAATGGATGCGGAAGAAACCTTATGGAGCAGTATCCGACCCTATGCGGATGGATTAACTGATGGCGACGTGATGAGGTTTTGCTTACGACAACTCCCAGTTCCGTTTCTTGCAACCCACACGCGTGGTTCAACGCTGAAGGAGGTCCAAGGGATGCTGAAGGATGTAACGAAGGAAGACGAACTCGAACTTACTACCTCGCTGCAGAGACTTGCGTTGAGGGATTCCTCGGGAGGCACGAAGGCTCAAGAAAGGCGAACTCAATTGGCTCCAAGCAACGTAGCATAGTTGGCCAAAGGTGTGTACTGATCTACAAAGTAGAAGGTCGTGACACTCACAGACGAGTCTGAAGAAAACTCAATCCGCATCGTGGTATTATTATTATATTATAATAATTACCGCAATTCTTAGCCGTTGAAAAAAGTTAAATTCTCGAGCACAGATAGATCCCAGTCACAAGGCTAAGACTTACAAGTCCTGTTAGAGGACTGGGGCGAGTCTGCCGCTCTAGCTCCGATCGCAGCCGTTGGCGCTGTTGCTGAGCTGCCAGGTCTTGCCAGAAGGACGTGGAAAGTATGACATCTGTTCGAGCACTAGTCTTCGTGCACTCGCGGACGTCATTTAACTCTTGTAGCCGCAACGTTAACTCTGCCTCCATCTGCTTCAGCTCGTCGCGTCCAGAGGGCGAGGGAATCTTCAGCGGCATGGATTCCGACGAGACTGGTTGGGTCAGTGTTCGGCCATATTCGGATGAGGTAAAATGCGGGACTCTGATTGAGGCTTGCTCTCGGCCAGACCTTGTGCCATGCGTCACAGCCAACGCTAAAACGATTCGACTGTCAAGGCATTCCAGGGGATTCTGCAGGATGCACTCAAAGAAGACGAGCGTGAGCTTATTAAATCACTGAGAAGCTGCTGCTCGTCAATACTTTGGCAGAGATTAATATTTGAGACGATAGTAAGACTCAATTGTCTTCTGCTACACCGTTTATTTTCTAGAAAAGTTTTTAAAAAAATGAGACGAAATGTTCAAGTTCTACAAACTGAATCCTTCTTCACGGGCTATCAAGAAGCAGCTCCTGCATTAGTCTCGCTAGCTCCAACTTGTCTTGCTGGGCGGAGCGCAACACCGACTCTGTGAATACTGCGATATCCGTGGTGCCCTCGCTTCCTTCAATGTGTTTCTGAAGACTAAGATGTATCGGCACTAAATGGATACACGTCCGCACGTCCGTGGAATCCACTGCACCAGAAGCTGCGGGTCTAAGCACGCACCAGCCTGTTGAGTCCAAGTACGTGCCAGCGAAATCTCCTTCACCTGCGATTAGACCACGCCACACGAGAACAGTCCGGCCAGGCCCTACGAATCGATGTATCACGATGATCAACCTCAGAGGGAGAACTCTCCCTTCTTCGCAGTGGAAGACAGTCCCAAACTTCACAGCAATCGTGTTTGGGAGGTCTTCCATCGCCTCAAAGAGCCTTCGTCGAGGGTTTTGGCGGTGCACTTGACGCATGGAGTCGAACATGGCGTTCGCTGCCTTTGGATACTGACATGGCAAAACGAACGAGGAGGTACTCTCGAAGAAGTCAGCGTTTCGAAGAGCGTCTCTCTTTCGAGCTGGCTTGTAGAAACTTGTGTTGGACGGGACCGCTTCTCCCAGTCCACACTCATGTAGCGCTGCATCTGTACGAGCATAGGCTGCGATCACTTCGAGCATGAAGTTGTCGTACATCTTGAAGTCGTCCGGTTCCCATTCGTAGACTTGATCGTGGATTTCTATCGGTTGTGAGTTGATCAATTCCTGGAGGCTCTGCATCACCGCGACTCGACGCTCGATGTCTGACCGAACACGTTTCTGTTGCGCTTGTGCTTGCATTCTCTCAGCCAGTTCTTTCGACGCCAACGCTTGCCATTTCAACTGAGCCACACCGTCGTCTGTGCTGAGGCGTGCTCGTTTCAACACCGCTAGCTGGCCGCTTAACTCGGAGTATTGCAACTGCAACGTCTGCCACTCGAGCTTCACACGTGCTCGGTGTCGGTTGCGCCTTTTGGTCGCCATAGCGCGCTGTATCGCCAATTTCTGTGCTGCGCATTCCTCTGGGGGTTGAGTGCGAGTTTTGCCACTTTCGTCGCTGCTTGTACTTGGTGCCGCCGACGAGTTGTAGGCATCGAGAGCGGCCAAGATTGCCTGTTTGTCTTCTTCTTCGAGCTCTAGTGCACTGGTAGGGAAGTTGTCAGTGTTGTGGCTGAAAAAGCTGGCAGGAGGCAGCCCCAGACAGCTTGATGAAGCAGTACAAGGAGGCGTTGGGGGCTCGCATTCTCGCAGAAATTGAGCCAGAACCTCTACGTCCATCGTCTCCGTAACGTGGTAGTTGTCCATGCCAGTTTTGAAATGACTGGGGGATGACGTGCGCAAAAGTGGACTGTGACTGTCAGATTGACACACCATTCTTGTCCATTTGTAAGGGGCGCCGAGAGGCTCTCACTGTGGAAAAGCATAATATAATGTTAAAAGGTCAAGACCAGCCGCAGCATTACAGTGATGTACAGTAGTACTTGTACGGTACTGTAGGAATGCGCGATTTTACATGTTGAGTCACGCTGAGGAGAGGGAATCAAAGATATTCGGTATGCTCGACCAGACGAGTACCGCTAAATAGGTACACACACATTCTGATTTGTTGCTCCTCTAGAAAGCGATGTTACTATTACTATCGAGTGGTGGCGAAAAACGCATAACGGTCATCCAATCAGAGGAAGGGATCCGATATCTTTTTCGACCGAGGATGTTGGGCCGAGGGCAATGTGTTGCTTTAATCTCGGTGGCATCGACGCTGATATATGCGTCGCCTTTGCTACTCACGAGGACTTCAGGGAACTGGGATTTCTGGTACATTTGGGACGATCGCACCAATTTCGTGGAGAACGAGATGCTTCACTGCTCGTGGAGCTTTGAGACGCTCTTTAACATGCTCACGATGGTGAGACTCAATGTGTACGAGCCTCTGGGATGGCTGCTCAAGTATGTTATAGTCCAGACTGTCGGGTTGGATGCCTGGTGGGCTCGAATGGTGTCGATTGTCATCCATTTTGCAGCTGGATTCGTCTTGGCGAAGGTGTCGGCTTTGGTATTGGATATCGACTACATGATGACGGAGTTGAAGCCACTGCAGATACATCAGAGTCGACTACACTTTAACGCTTGTTGTGTGAGTGCTGTTGCGTATATGGTCCACCCGCTTCACGTTGAAGTTATCGCCTGGCCGTCCGCACAACCGTATACACTAGCAGCTCTTTGTAGCTGCTGGGCCCTGTTTGTTCATGTGAAAAACATTCACCAGAATCTGAGCAATATCCTGGAAGGAAAAAGTGGAAAGTATGCAGGCAGTGACGGTGATTTGTCTCTGAACGTACTAAGTGGCGACGGAGCCATATCGAGCAGCCTGAGTTCTTCTGGTACGATGATAATTCAGGAAGGTGGATCTTGCATTAGTTCTTCTTAATAATTGTGATTTTGTACATTTATACTGTGTTCTGTAGGTCTTTATCTCTGCGCTCTTCTATCGAAAAGTGCAAGTTTACTATTGCCTGCGGGTTTCTTTCTCATGGACGTGTGGGTGTATCTGCAGCTATCTCCGCAGCAACAGACTGTCAACATGAAGCAGATCCGCTTGTACGCTGCTAAAATGGCGCCTTCGATCGCAATTCTGCTGGTATTTGCTTCGGTCACGGCTATCTCGAACTCACAAGGAGGGGTCCCAGATGTTGTTTCGCTATCGATTAATGAACGCGTCTTGAAAACTCTGAATTCGCCACTGTGGATTGTACGATCCCTAGTGTGGCCTTCGAGACTGCGTCCACACTACCGAATCCAACCAGGCGACCTAAGCTTGTCAAACCCTGAGTGTTTGCTGTCGTCTGCGACAACAATATTCACGTTGGTGCTAACGATTTGGAATTCATGCCACCGAGGTGTCTCGAAGCACTCGATAGCAGTAGCATTCTTCATTTGCATGGTGATGCCCGTGTCGGGGTTGATTCAACACGGTATAATTACCGCTGCAGCGAATCGATACGCATATCTACCTACCATTATAATCGTGCCCTACGGTGGATGGGTAGTCGCTTGCTGTTTATTCCAAGAAAGTAATTCACAACAGGAGAGTGATCGACTAACAGCTCCAGCCTGGGATACACCGGAACGCGAGATATCACACAATTCACGTCGCTCGAAGCAACTAAAAGAAATCAAGAGCTCTACGCAGATTCACACAAGTAAGAGCCACGTTTGGGGTGTCTATGTTCTAGTGGTCGGGACACTGCTGTCAATATCAACTGATCTCTTGGGTCAGTGGCGAAACGAAGACTCACTCTTCCAGTACTCTCTTCGGTACGATCCTTTAGCATTCTTGAAAAGTTAATGCACTAACTTATTCTGCTGTGGCGTTACAGAGTGGACCCCGCCGACTGGAAAATTCTAGGACAACGTTCAGAGTATCTGCTGCATGCTGGACGCTGCACTCCAGACGACACCGAGTGCCGACAGCTTTGGATCCTTGCACATGAGTTTTCACCTCGTGGAACGCTGAAGTCGCAGCTATATCGACTGCATCTTCTGGTAGCTCTTGGCCGTGTGGATCACGCTTGCGACGGCTATTTGAAACTGCTCAAACACCATCCCGGCAACAGCTCTGTACACAACAATGCTGCTGTTTGCTTCGCTTTTCGAGGTATGATGACTGAAGCTCGCCGCGAGTTTTCTCGTGCTCTTCTCTACCCCGGTATTGCTGAAACATTGGCTGCCCACGCTCGCAATTCACGCGAGTTCGACCAATGGGAGGCAAAGTCCAGGCATCACGGCCTTGAGGAATCCTCTGGCTTCGGTGGAGCAATGACGTACTAGTCGTCACGATGTGACCAAAACCGATATTCGCATTATACGAGGCTGATTTGTTCGAGATTCGAAAGTATGCAAGGCCCTACAGTAAGCTTTTAACGAACTATGAAGGCATAACGTCTTGGTGCAGATTCATTCGGACGCCTTCGTGGCGTTCTCGTGTGCTAGAATAGGTATGGTCGTTGATGATGGCCCACCGTAAATGCTTACTTAAGTACAACATTCCGATACATTCACGAACATGTTAATTATTGTTGTTGGTATCTGTCCTCACTTGCATACAGGGAAATTTGTCGTTCAGAGGAAGGAAATTCGTGATACACAAGAGATTTTGCTGGGCGAAATAGAAGACACTACACTACTCTTTTTGCGCCTCGAGCAGCCCAAATTTCAGTCATGGTGAGCTCTAAATCATTCTCACTACGAGGCAATAAAAACTCTTGCCTGAAGCTGTACATGTACCATTGGATTCACAATATGCAATTCTAAAAACAAAATTAATGTTTGAATTTGCAAATGTCGTCTTTACAATTAAATTTTAAATAATTGATATGTAATTCAAATTCGCAATTCTCGACACTCTGTATACTTCCACCATGGACGCGCCAAAGACGCTGGAGGAGGAGGACGTGGATACCGAGCCGGACCAGTTCCTGGCAGACCTTCCCCCCTCAGGCCGCGCCGAAGGATTGGGCGCCTCTGCGTCGGCCTCCGGTCTGCAGCCCACGCCGTCCGCGTCTTTATCCGCCACCTCGGAGCCGCAGGAGCGTCGCGCTCAGGTCGGGGCCAGTCCGTGTTTGGCTCCATTCACGCCCAGTGGATCCCCTCCGCGGCCCAAGACGCCGTCCACTACTGGCGGACGCTCGTCCACTAGCAGCAGTCGAAGCACCAAGCCGCAGATCGTGCCCATGGGACGAGGAACCGCAGGAGGGGCCTTCGGAGCGGGACCAGCGCTACCCAGAGACGACGTAGTGAAGCATTTGCCGCCCAAACTCCTGGAGACACTTGTGGACGTCGTGCGGACGCTGGACCAGCTGGCGGACGGTGTGGCGGACTTCCGTCCGGACCAGTTGGGCTTCCTCAGTGACAAGGCCCAGCGCTACGTGGAGCTGCTGCAGCAGGCGGACAGGGCGGCGTCTGAGTACAGCGCTGACATCCCATTGCAGGTGCTGAGGATGATGGAGGAAGGCTCGAACCCGGAGCTTTTCACGAAGAATCAGTTGGACAAGTGCGAGGAGGAAAGCGGACAGGCAGCGGCCAAGGTTGAGACCCTCGAGATGTTGAAGGGGGCGCTGCAGGCCGGACTGGACGAGCTCAAGTGAAAAAGTCAAGTAGATCAGTGGATTGTCAGAGATCCGTGCTGCTAGAATAGATTCTAGTACAAAAGTATTAGGGACTGAAGATCAAGTCGCAGCGATCCCTCAAGAATCTCCAGGTTGGAAACGAATATATTTACTGAACACGATGTGCATATTTGGGCAGAGGCCACCAATTTTTGGCAAAATAGGGGAATTTTGTGTGGTGGTCTCTTGGTATGCTACAGTCAGTTCACCTGACTGCATCAAGACTGCAATTCAAAGTTGGAATCATTTCGCAAGAACTCGCCTGCGTCCTCGACAACCGCGTCCTGCATGATGGCACGACACGTTTTAACGGCTGTGTTATGAGCGGTATCCGTAATATGCTGCGCGGGAGTATGTCGTAAGCAGGCTTCGATCAAACCCCGGTGTTCGATCCAGCCAAGTATGGCCGGATACGAGCCCACGTCGTCTCGTTGGCATCCATCCCGCTGAAGATCCCTTCGCCCTCTGAGAAGATTTTCCACACGATCACCACACGATTGTTACCACGAAATCGCCCCTGACAACACGCGCTTCAAGACTGATACAGTTGCCCCGTCTGCGAGTGTCTTTTTCACTCGAAATTTGAAGGCGACAGTGTTGCCAGAGTATCCATCGCGTCGACTCGCAAGTTGAGATTGATGCGGCGTGATAACTGAGCTAATCTCCAATTCAGGATATCCTGCACTCGACAACCCAAACGACTACCAACCCTGCCAAGAGACCCAAGATGCACTCCAAGGTCCTCGCCGTGTTGGGTCTGTGGGTCATCCCCGTCATCTTGCAGGCAGCCGATGCCCGAGCTCCAGCGGAAATGGCCCCCCATCGCCAACGTGGCTCCTTCAAGGACTACCCACACAAGTACGACAAGGACCATTAGCACTACCGTCGTCGCCTACAAGGCAAGAACACCAAGGCCATCGGCTACCGAGTGTTCGGAGTACGAGTGACGTAAAGATGGCGACGGTCATGACTTCGGCAATGATACCTATGCCTACAAGAACGGCGACTACAGCTCCGGTAAGGGTTACAGCTACGTCTACTACCCCAACTACTACTCGTCGTACGGTGGTAACTACGGTTATGGCTATGGTGACGGCTACTATCCGGGCTACTACTCGTCGTATGGCATCGGGTATCCAGACTATTTTGGCTATGAGTCTGCCACATCGGGTGAGTGGTACTCATGGTGGTGAAAAGGAGTCTGCGAATGTGTCCTCGGACGCTGCCAACACCAAATCAGAGAAGGAGAACAAGACGGAGTCGAACAAGCCGAAGTCATCCAAGGAGGCTATGTCGAACACTACCAACAAATCGACGGTAAAAGAAGAAAATGAGCTGTGCGATAAAGTAGCGAAAGATGATTTAATGGCAACTGGAGTGAATACAAAGCTCCTCATGTTGAAGTGTTCGGTCTCAGATTCCAGATCTAAGTCATACTCAGTTTTGCACTAATCAGCCAACTATTCGTACTGTTGCACCAACTCTTGCAATACGTGAAGCTTTATCTTTACAACTTAGCAAGACCACTACCTGAGTTCAAGCAGCGTATTATAGATAACGATTCTACAGGACTAGCTGGCGCATGCATCACTAACAAATAAATGCTCAAGTACGTGCAGTATAAATCCAGAGGTTGTCCAACCACATGCTTTTACAGTACTACATATATGTTAATATATGTACTATTAAAATAGTATCTTTGTCTTTATCACTAGCGAAACTTTAATCAAATTCGAAATTTCATAGCTTCCTCGGGTCGAAGGCGTGACTTTGTCCAAAAATGTTGTCAGAATTGTCTCATTAATGCACTGTGATAAGTGATTGTTTATATCCAATCTAAAGTCCGGAAATAGGTAACATGGCTGACGAACATCCACTTTATTGTTTAGGACGAGCGCGGTGCAGCCAGCTCAGTGACTTCGCTAACTTGTTTCATATATACTGAAATAAGTTATTTATTCCAGACAGACAGACAGACAGACAGACAGACAGACAGACAGACAGACAGACAGACAGACAGACAGACAGACAGACAGACAGACAGACAGACAGACAGACAGACAGACAGACAGACAGACAGACAGACAGACAGACAGACATTTTATTGTTTAGAACTAGCCTAGCGCCCCCGCTTCGCGGCGGTGATGGTAGGTTTTAGTCCTAGTCGCGTGAGCTGCCCGCCTTCGCTTCGCTTCGGCGGGCTATGGGTTCTTATATCGAAGGATATTTTCTCGAACTGAAAGTGTATTCTGCTGCTCCGAGGGGATTTATTTTCAACACAGATGCGATATATATACCACTGCCTACTCTGAATCGAAGATATACCTGTAGACAATGTTCTACGTGTAGACTCCGTTCTTTTCTTCTAACTCAGGGTACTCGATATATGCCCTGAACCTCGATCTCGAGGTCACTCGCGACATTGCCACGTACAACTGTCCGTGCGAGAAGCAAGGCGTTGCCAGATACAATCCCAAGTACTACACCGTTTGACCTTGTGCTTTGTTGATGGATAAGGCAAAAGCCGGCTGGATGGGAAACAGCTCACGTCGCAATCGAAACGGGAAACTACAAATGTCTTCATCACTGATAAAGACAATGCGAGGGATCAAGACGCCTTACTCTTGACGCTCTTCTATCATGCTGGCGTGAGTGACATGAATTTTGAGTTAACGATCCGTAGGCATGTTTTGCTGCAAAACCTCCCAGTTGTTCCAATTTTCGCATCATCAGGATATGCACCCCTCTCTTGAGTTTCAGTTTGCGCGGCGGAACCCCACTGATGGTCATCGAGTGGGGTACATCATGTATGAAGCAATTTCGATCGATGTTGTCTTATATTGAGTTCAAAGAATTATACTGGTGGGTTTGTCACGCTCAGCTACCGCATCGTTGATACGATGCACAGTCGTGGTCGTGATCGTGGTAATAGTACAGTTAGCAAAGTACTCTTCTGTTTCATCCTCAAAATTGTTGGTATTGGCGCACATCTCATCGATGGGCCAAAGTCTCAACAACCTCGTATAGTGCCATCGTAAATGCGCCATTGCCTCTCGTTCATCGATTTATCAGTGGTTAACATTGCTTCCAAAACCACTTCACCGTACCCAGTGTGCTCGCATCGAAGCAGGCTGTTTGGTTTTAGTTGTTTCGTCCACTAATATAGAAATATAATTTGTGTTCTTGGGTGCTGATGGTTGTGAACAGTACAATATATACTTATTTATACATACACACAGCGAACCTTTCTTTCATACCGCCGCTGCGCACGTTTCCGTTTGTAAATGGTGTTTAATTTACATTTACCCCTGTCTTATTTTCCCAAGTACGAGTCCTTAAGATAAAGTATTTATTATTACTATACGAAACAAATAACCCGCTTCGTGTAAAACTCATTAAAACTGATGTGAACAACATAAGAACAATTTCAACCAATGGAAGCGCTGTATTTTTGGTTAAGGATTCTTTTGCTACTGCCGGAGCTGCTTGCCAGTGCGGCGGCGGCGCCTCCAGCGAAGACCGCGCTTGCTCTTCTTGGGCTCCTCGAGAGATTCCTCGGAAGGTGGGGGAGCTTGGGGGGCTGAGTTCGTCGCCTGATGAATTTCTTCCTGGCGCCTTGACGGTTGAGATCAGGTTCCCAACGTGGAGGAAGGTCCACTTTGTGCCAGTGGCGCTGGCGCTCCGGTCCTTCGCGGCACTCCAGGCATCTGCGCACTTCACCCCGGTCGAGTCGCTCCAAGCGATAGCAGTAGGGGTCTCGCGCCAGGAGGTGCTCGCAGCACACACACTTCCACCGAGGAAGCGGGCGGTCGTCCACGTCTACCGGCGGCATATTCACCATTGCTGAGCACGTACGGCACTTCACGCTCTCCATTTCGTGAAATGTGAGTCGGTTTATTCTTCAAGGTACGATTCAAATAAGTCTGTTTGGTGTACAATACTTTAGAAATGATGTAAACTACATGAAAACAGTTTTAGCAAATATAAATGCTCTAATATTCATTTAGCCGATGGGGCTCGACAGGAGCCCCCTCCCGCCCAAGTTATAGAGCTTTACCCTAACCTCCCCAAGGGACCACATTTATATTTGTAGATGCTGGTCGACACGGCAAGCATGCATACACGCACGTACCTTGTCCTTGCGCCACCGGCGCACGCTTTTGAGTTTGAAAACGGGGGCAAAATTTACATTCACACCTTTTTTATTTTGCAAAGTACGATTCGAATAAGTCCGTTTCGTATAAAGTACAATAAACGTATGTAAACAACATGAAAACAGCTTGATCCAATAGAAACGCGCTATATGAGATTTAGCCAATGGGGGCTGCCTTCGCTGCGCTCGGCAGCGGACAGACCGACTGACGGACAGACGGACAACATTCTCTGGTTGGTATTGCTAGATTGTACAAATGCGATGCAATCTGGTCAACATACGCATAAATATTGCCATTTGCCAGACTAAAAACGTAGTTTTCACAAGATAGTATGGTACAATGCCACAGCGGCATACTATGCAGGCCAGTGTAACGGAGTTACACGAGCTGGTGGCTACACCAGGTGTGTGTGGGACAATGGGAACGCATTACCCAGAGAGTTCACAGACTCTCAGCATGTGCTGAAAGCCACACATTATACATTTGATGAGGTTTGACTATGCTAGATGGTCAAAGACATACATTTACACCGTATGCGCTTGACCGCAGATAAGAATAAAAAAAAAACTTCTGGGTTTTGAAGTGAAGAGCTCTTACGGTTATAAGTAATTTTTGAGCCCTCGTTACTGGGCTGTTTAAGAATCCCTGTTAAGGGTCTTAGTATTAGCAACTCTTTGAGTCGAACGTCTTCGTCTAACGCTAAAGCTACGGCAGTCCCGCTACACTTGGTAGCACGAATAGTCAATCCTACACCTGATCTTACGACTGCACCCTCTATGAGGATGGAACACCCCGTGTTCGCGAATTTGCCCCCGGAGCAGCAGGACGCGCTTAACAAGCTTATGTCCCTTGCTTGGCCCTGAGGGCGCCTTTCATCTTGCATCGTAAGTTCCAGAGGCAATCAACGCCCGACCGGAAACGTCCTCCCGTTATGGGAACGCACTCTTGGGGCATGTCCAAGAGAGGACGAGCGCCGAGAAGGCGGCGGCGTCGGTCACACGTGAGGGGCCTACTAGACCGAAACCGCTCATTGTGAGCGCGAAAACCTTCGAAGGGAAGGATGGAGAGAATCTCCTTATCTGGATCCGTGAGGTCGAGATGGCCATGGGGTCGGCCCTGCTCCAAACTGAGCAACAGCGCGTGGCGCTTGCTATATCCAATCTTGGAGGTCGCGCTCGCGAGTGAGCACTAGCGTGGGGTACGTCCGTTGACGCTGTGTTCCCAACCTGGGCCGAGCTGAAACAGCGATTATCGCGCGTGTTTGCGCTGCCAAACTAGGCGTAACGTATTCGGTCGCATTCCCTGGCTACTCGGCACGGTAAGAAAGAGTTGTTGGACTACGTCCATGATCGCCGGGACGGCGGCGGATCCTCTACGAGAGCGGTCACGCTGACCGTATTCATGGAGGAACTTCGCACGAGCGCGGCTCGAACGGAAGTATTCCGCGTGCACCTAACCTCTTTTGAGGAAGCGGAGGGTGTGGAATTGAATGCCGAGCACAACTTTACGTCGGCTAGACCTGGTTGGCACGCTGGGGGTGCAGGCTCGTCGAGCAAGTTTCCCAGAAAGTGATACACTGACGAAGAAAGTTCACCTCGCGCGAGCTCGCTATTTCGACGTTCTCACCAAAGAGGAGCTGGTTGCTGGGGGGGGGGGGGGGGCTTGATCTTGAAGAGGTGGGGTTGATATGACTGCTGTTTGTGCATCTGCCGATCGCGCTTGGAGTCGAGTTGATCGATGCTGGCGCCGTGACATTATGACGCAGTCGAAGGGTGCGCCAACGCTGCGGCCTACACTATAAAACTCCTATTGAGGCAAATTGTGTCACTAAGGGCCATCCGTTTCAATCGTCGTTCAAGAGCGTTCGTTACTAGTTATAAATGACAATAGGAAGCCCCTTGTACTTCAGGCAGATCCAGACTTAGCGATGTCAGTTTTAAATGTTTAAAAATGTAGAGTGCAGGTTTGTGATAAAGTTATCTCCGCTGATGCTAAAATCTCACTGATAATTCCTAAGTACCATCTGTTGATAATGCCATTTGACCAAACAGGACCTGATCTGCCATTGACCTGTTTTGCGCTCTTCCTTTGGCGCAGCTCTTTACGTTCATGTGTTGCTTTCTGGCGATATTTCTGACGCCGGGCATCAGCAATGTCGCTCCGACATTTGCTCTTCCTGGTCGACGATTTCTCGACTTCACTGCTGTCGTGATCGGGCTGAGAATGTTTGCCCACCTTTGTACTTGCTCAGCGCTACTTGAAAGCATTTGCTGGAAATTGATGTCGAAAGGCGTGTGTGGTGTGGCTCCAGGGTCGGGGTTCTCCGTCTCCAAGAAAGCGGTCACCTCGTCGAGAAATTCCAGGTCCATTGCTCTTTGCTGCTCCTTGGTAACCTTGTGAATGCCCAGGGCACGGCTCGATTTGGGTCTCTCATGCCATCACTGATGCCAACAATACAGCTGGAACCCAAGTATGCTGTGTCAATTTGGCAGAGCCGTGTGTTGATCGACTCAATCAGAAGAAAGCACTCCTCCAATTGCCAGGCTACTTACAGGACCCAACGGGTGGGCAAAGGAGGACACGAAGGATGGCTCTTCACTGAGTGTGCGGAAGTGCGGCGCGCATAATGCTCGCAGCGGAGTGACTGTCTGTATCCCGGCTTTCCAGACTGCTGCAACAGCACTGTTTTTACCAGAAAAGCGTGACTAAACAATCACAACACCACAAACTGTATTACAGTACGAGTGTCACCTTGACAAATCAAATGCCGATTTCTCGCCATGAATGACCAGCAGCGTGTCCAACGTCGTAAACGCTCCTCGAATACTCTGCCGACCCGAGCGTGACTGTCGTAAACGTCCTAAGATACGCGTCGTACAGCGTTGCATCGGACGACTTCAATCGGAGCCACTTCCGATCATCAATTCTGTCGTACGTGATGGATAATGGCATCAGTGGACGAAGGCCAAATGGGGCGTTCATGTAGTGTTACACCCAGACTTTCGATGTATGTGGCCGATGATCAATCACCCACACTGGCATTGCTCTCGAAACTCCCACTTTCGTCGTAGTTTATTGAGGGACTGGAAGACGCCGTTCCCCAACCAAGATCAGGTCCGTTGTGTTGAAAGAAATTTTCCTCTAACAACTTGGGCGGTGTGAACTCTTGTAGCAGAGGATCGGTCTCCAGGAAGGCTGAAAGCTCGTCCAGAAACTCCAAGTGCGACGCCATGCTTCGTACTCAGCGGTAACTTTCAGACTGAGCAGATAGTCTTTCAAGCACGCGTTGATGACGTCCAACAGCTGGTCACGGGAGCTGTCTTTGACTCAAAAGTTTAAGCAGGCTTTGCAAGAGCGGTTGCTGTCCGTGTGTTATCCCGGATAGCTTATCGCCCCTGATACATGTACACATAACCTGCACTGATCACTGTGCTGCAGAGGCAGCGTGTGTGCTCTTATAAGCGGCAAACATTACCTCCTAACAACAAAAATTAGACATATCCCATCGAGTTCCTAAAAACAAAAAACCGTCGCGTCGCCTCGGATATTGCGTCTCCTCCCCATGGCACCGCTCAAGATTCTCATCGTCGGGCCCAAGCAGGCCGGCAAGTCCACAGTACGCCTCCACTTGATGTTCCCACATCGACTTACGCTTCTTGCTCACGGTTAACTCTGTATCCAGATCGCTAACTTCCTTGCCGAGCACTCGGATCGCCTTGGCAGCCAGGAGCGCTACCAAGCGACCATTGGCGTGCGAATCCTTGAACTCGAGAAGGGCAAAGCGAATGTGGAGCTCTGGGACGTCTCTGGAGACCAGAAGTACGACCGAGGCACTCTATGGACAAGTCATCATCTAATTCGTCGTGCTGTATTCGCAGCTACGAAGCGTGCTGGCCGGCAGTGATGAAGGATACGGACGGTGTCATTCTCGTCTACAACCCGGAGTCGCATGTCCACGAGAGCGAGGCCATGCTTTGGTCCGTGTCAATCTTGTTCGTGACGGAGATATGATCGACTAACCACAGTATTCGTCTGCCAGGTACGAGTGGTTTATACAGAATACTGGCTTGGACAGCTCACAGTGCCTCGTATTTGAGCACTCGATGGGAAGCAGCAATGATGCAATTCCACTGGCGTCGAAATCTCGTCTACCAAGCCACTTGCGTGTTGTTGCGACTACCTTCGACACCCCCAACGTGTTTAAGAGCGAGTTCAGTCGACTTGTTGCTGCTGCTCTCGAGCGCCAACAACGCATGGGCAACCGCAAATGATGGCTACTAATAGTCTTCAATAGGTTGTATGCAACTCAATCCATTGTCATTGCTTTAGGCAGGACCATCTAAGTTAGTAGTTTGCAGGCACCGTCAGTAGAACAATCTCCTCTTTGTCTTCTGCGTTGTCGCTTTCGTCTTCTTTAGCTTCGTCAACTTGTTGATCTTTCTCAAAACTGCCCAGACCTCCGTCTAATCCGTCGCCACCAACGTCCAGATAATCGGGTGGGGCGGGATGGCTTGCTTGCATCACGTGTGACGGGCCTCTGCCACATGGTTGCCACCGGGCAACCACGGTGACCAATCAGATCTCTTTACGTATTAGCCATTGGCTGCGAGTGTCGAGACCGTCTTGGCAATTAACACTCAGAGTTCAATTTACTTTATTCTTCCCAGTTCGCTAGTGTACGTCAGTAACGGCCTGTTAGCCCGTTACACCTGGTAGCACTTTGTAGTCCGTCCAACGACCAAGATGAACGACACGTCGATGAGCGACGCGTCCAAGGTAACCAGTACTTCCCTCGAGCACGACAGCTTTCCTCATTTGTCATCAATTGAGTGGGAGGCGCTACACCGCCTCGCCGCGGCGTCCGGAGAAGCCGTCATCTAGACGTTGCTCACCGCCGGCACGGAAGCTCAACAACGCCTGGCCGCCCAGGAGTACATGGCGCGTGAACTCGCCGACCTTCGTCGGCTGGTGTCGACTCCCACGCCGGCCACGAACAAGACCGACATCGTTAAGCTCGATGTCTCGAGCTACAGCGGCGAAGGCGACGGTCGCCTTCACTTGAACAGGTGGTTCTGTAAAGTGGGCATCGCAATTGAGGCTCGGCAGCTGTCTACCAGGCTCGCGCGTACGCGCTTCCCGCTCTCCAAGTTGACGGGGAAGGCGAAGGAATGGGCGCTCGGCAAACTCGTTGCCGACGCTTCCTGCTTCCCGACCATGTCGGCCATGAAGGCAGACTTGCGACTCGCGTTCGAGCCGCCCCAAGACGAGCGAGTCCAACGCTCGGCTTTCCTGTCGCTGATGCAGGGACGCATGTCCATGCTCGAATACATCCAGCGTGCCCGGCACCTCATATCGTGCATCACGACGCATCCGGTGGACATGGCGACGCAGGTCCATGTCTTCACCTCGGGCATGAACGCTGGATACCAGCGCTTCTACTTGACACGGAAGACTCCGTCTACGCTGGAAGAGGCCTTCGCTGTTGCTGTACGCGAAGACTACAGTGTGACAGCGTCGCAAGCGTTCGACGTCTCTCGGGTCCGGGGGCCGGAACCGGAGCCGGAACCGATGGAGATAGACGCTATTCAGCAGTTCGATGGTCGTCGCGGGGCGACGCCATCCACTCCACGACCGCGCTCTTCACCGCGCGGTTCACGCCCAAAGAAATGCTTTCGCTGTAAGAAACCTGGCCATCGCGCGGCAGTGTGCCACGCTCCAGCGCCCGTGGCGGCGAACGCCACGATCGAGAACGACGTCGCCGTTGCTGGTCAAGAAAAAAACGGCGACAACCAGTAGGTGCGGGGCGCCCTACTGGCCGTGGAAGGAATGATGGTTCTCTGGTGGCGGAACCCCCTCCTAGCCCTCCCGTGCTTCGAGCACAACTATTTGCCACCACCTCCTGCAGTGACTCGAGACTGATCGTGATCAGTCTCCATGTTGACGGGGCAACACGCTCTGTCCGCGCACTGCTGGATTCAGGCAAGAAGAACAACTTCGTTCGCGCCGAGAGTTTGTCGGTGTTACCGGCGGACATGCGCGTACATGAAGGTCCGGGTCACATGATTGTGACGTATGCAGACGGCAAGCCGTGGCGGCTGCCGCGGTGGTCAGTCTCCTTCTCGTACGAGTTCGACGGCTTCCAGGGATCGGACGACTTTCTGGTGATTGTGCTGAGCGGTTCCTTCGACTGTGTCTTCAGTATCCCGTGTCTTGCTCGTCACCAGCCTCACATCGACGGGTTGACCCGTACTGCGTCCACGTGACATCGACGTGAACGCTGTGTTGGCGTTCCTGAGCGGAACGCCCAACCATTGGCCACATGTTGCGGTCATGGACCCCGACTCCATGACCACTGCTGTTTCCGGAGAGATCGATGGCCCTTCGTGTGCAGTGTGCGAGCGCGCAACTTGTGCCGGTCCTGAGCCTGATCCTCAGGACATCTTGGACGTGGTCGAGCATGGGTTCCCACGTCCCGGCGAGTAGTGGCTCTCAAGAGATGGCGTGGTTGAGCATGGCCTCCCACACGCGGTTGAGCATGGCCTCCCACATGCAGTTGAGCATGAGTTCGCGCATGTGGTCGAGCGGGAGCTCCCTGAAGTGGTCGATGCGGTCGAGTCGAGTATCCCGCATCCAGACGCCGACCCCGTCGGTCGGTGTCACGAGTCTGCAGACATGATCGAGCGTGATTTCTCATCGTCTGCCGTGGAGAGCGCTCCATGTCCGGTTCGTCGTCGTGGTCGACGCACACCGCGCTGACCTCGCATAATTTCAGCGTGCTCAACGTCAACCGAGCCCGAGGTGATGTCGGATCTGGTGGGGGACGGCGACGACAGCGTCGCGCATGTGCGTGAAGTCGAAGTCGCACGTCCCCCGTGTGACGCTGCGTCAATCACGCAACTTCCTAGTCTCTCGTGGAAACACTTCCTCCGCGACTTGAAGCGTGGAAAGATCGGGCAAGTCTGCATGATCGTACCGGTAGCCGATGACACCGTGGCAGCGGTCGAGGTAGACGCTGGAGCTTTAGCGTCAGACTCTCGGACACGCCCGAAGCTCGCCGAACCGAAGACAGCCCGTGAAGCTCGATATGCAGCCCAGTCGTTGCCGGCGTTCGAGGCTTCCGGTAACCCCATCGCTCCACCCGTTCGCGAGTTCATCCCGGAGAAGGTTCCCGCCGTACTTCCACCCGACCGTGGTGTTCGGCATGAGAGCTACCTCGCGCCTGGTGCCAAGTACTGCGTCACTCGGCAATGGCCGCTTCCGCGCGATGAAACGGAAGCCATCGACGCTATCTTTGAGAGCCGTCGTCGAGCTGGACACGTCCGTGAGAGTGTGTCTCCACACTCTAGCCCAACCTTTTGTGTGAAGAAGGCTACGGGTGGATGGTGCATCGTGCACGCCTTCGACAAGCTCAATGACGCCACGATCCCGGCGCAGACGCCAATCCCACGCAAGGACATGGTGTTGGACACCATGTCTGGCAGTACCCAGTACTGCGCGATCGACTTGATGGACGGCTTCTATCAGATCTTGATGCGCGAAGACGACGTACCGCTGACTGTTGTCAGCACGGCCAGTGGAATGCTGTGGGAATGGCTCGTGATGCCACAGGGGTTGAAGAACGCCCCTGCCACCTTCAACAGGATGGTCTCCAACCTCCTTCGTCCCTTCCGAAGCTTCGCGCCGAGTTATTTCGACGATATCTTTACCACAGTCGTGCCGAGGGCGGCATGGCCAATGTCGCGGTACACCTTCAACACCTGCGGCAGGTGCTCCAAGTGATGCGGGACAACCAGCTGTACGCCAACTTGAAGAAGTGCACCTTCTGCGCTGCCGAGATCCCGGTACTTGGCAGCTATGTCAGCGAGAACGGTATCCGTGCTGACCCGGAGAAGATCGAGGCCATCTGCGCGTGGCCCACGCCTCAGGACCAGAAACAACTCCGGCAATGGTTGGGTCTCGCGACGTATCTCCACAACTACTCGAAGAACTTCGCGTCGACTGTGCGTCCGTTGTCGCAGATACTAAAGGCAGACGCCACGTGGTCGTGACGCCCGGAACACCAGGCTGCTTTCGACGCGGTGAAGACCTGCTTATCCACCGCGCCCGTCTTGATGCTGCCTGATCACTCGAAGCCATTCCACGTGGTCTGCGACGCGAGTGGCTTCGCCATCGGTTGCGCATTGATGCAGTTCGACGATGAATGACGCGAGCGTGTGGTGAGTTACCAGTCGCGTCAGCTTAAACCAGCGGAGCGAAACTACCCCGTCCACGACAAGGAGCTCCTCGCCATGCGCTACGCGCTCATCAAGTTCCGCGTGTACCTCCTTGGTGAACAGACCTTCGCTGTTTATACTGATCATGCTTCGTTGCGGACCTCGACAAAGAGTCCTCACCTGTCCCAGCGCATGGCGCGCTGGCTGTCACTGTTCTCCGAGTACAACTTCGTCGTGCACTACAAGCCGGGCAAGTCCAACATCCTCGCCGACGCGCTCTCGCGTCGTCCGGACTACGATCCCCGCACGCAATGGGGCCGCCACGCTGTTGGCGACGACGAGGATGACGAAGAGTGCGCTGTATGTCTTGCAGAAGGAGTCGCTGCAGTGGAGATTTCAGCGACCAGTCCGCTTCGAGATGCGATAGACGCCGCATATGAGCACGATGCGGCGTGCTCCGAGATGATCAAGTACTTGAGGGCGCCGTCGGATTCAGCACGGCGTCGGTTGTCTCCGCGGAGTCGTTCTCGTGTTGACCGATACGCCGTGGATAGGGAACTGCTGACGTACTGCGTCGTCCGCGCAGACACTCCACGCATCGTCGTCCCGCTGGACGATGATCTTCGTGCTCGAATAATCCACGAGTTTCACGACAGTCCAAGCGCCGGACACCTCGGTCGTGAGAAGACCTTCGCGACATTGTCCCGGGATTTCTACTGGCCCCACATGTACAAGTGGATGCGCAAGTGGGTACGCTCTTGTGAAGCGTGCCAGCGAGTCAAGCCGGCTCCGTCAAGGCAAGCTCCACTTCGACCACTACCCGTTGCACGAGGCGCGTGGGATTTAGTGAGCATGGACTTCGTCTTCGGGCTACCCCGCGACGTGCAAGGTCGCACTGATATCCTCGTCTTCGTCGACAGGTTCAGCAAGATGGTGCATCTTGCTCCAGTTGCTGCTTCAATCACCGCAACGCATACTGCGGCGATCTTTGTCGACACTGTTTATCGACACCACGGCTTACCGACCTCGATTGTGTCTGACCGAGATCCCCGCTTAACTGCCGCCTTCTGGTCCGAGCCTTTCATGCCCCTTGGCACGCGGTTGTTGATGTTCACCGCGGCTCGCTCACCCAGAGACGGACGGCCAGACGGAGCGAGTCAATCGCGTCCTCGAGGACATTTTGCGCAGCTACGCAACGTCCTTCAAGTCGTGGAGCTCCTTCTTACCGATAGTCGAGTTTGCGCTAAACAACGCTGAGCACGCGTCCACGGGACTCACTCCATTCTACGTGAATTACGGTCGGCATCCTCGGGTTCCAGCACTCCTTGGTGTTGAGCGCTCCGTCTCTTCGAACGGCACTGGTAGCTTCGACGAAGATGGCAATCCGGACGCAGGCCTCCCCGCGTCTCGTGACTTGGCCTCCAGCATGCACACTTCAGGCGACGATGATGGACACGACGCCGTTGGTCGTGGGAGCGCTCACGACTCTTGTTCGGCGCTATTGAACGGAGTGACGACTCGTACAGCAGCAAAGACTGCAGCGCAAGGAGTGCGCACGCGCGCTGCCACGAGGGCAGCAGCCTCACTGACATCGGGTTCTCCAGCTTCAAGTGTCGCCGCGAGGGCGACACCGGTGAATACAAAAAGCTCAGCGCATCAGGGACGCGCCGAGACAAGAGCGGCGCCACGCGCTATCACAGACTGGACGACTCGGGCGCCGATCGACCCTGGACTACAGCGTCGACATATATCCGGCAGCGAGCGGCAGGACGCGGTCGAGCCCGTCGCATCTTCTCTCGCCAACTTTGCACCTAACCCGGAGTCGCAGCAGCGCGACGCCGCGGCTGTTCAAGACTTTGTTCGGAAACACGAGTCGGTTACTCGCTATGTTCGTGATGCAATCGCGTCTACTGTCGATCGATAGAAACAATATGCTGATCAGCGCGGACGCAAGAATCTGGAAAAATTGCCATGGGAGATCGAGTTTTATTATCCACGGCTGGGATCCAACCTTCTTTAGTGACGAATTTGGGCATGAGCAAGCTCGCGCCTCGATACATCGGGCCGTTCAAAGTACCAAAGGTATTGGGAGATGCTTATACGCTGCAGCTACCTTCAACTATTCGACTTCACCCTACGTTCTACGTGGACCGCCTGCGTCGATATCACCCAGCAGTTATCCCTAGTGACGCTGGTGCCACGCGCCAGCGTTCCTTGGATCCTCCAGCGGTGGCTCGCGACGCGCCGCCCCCTCCTGCTGCCGTACCCGGCGACGCAGCTCAGCATTCTCATGCTCCACCCGGTCCAAGCGCTGGGCAAGACGATCCAGAAGCTGCGCGGTCGCAGCTTCCTCCCTGCGGCCTTGGTCCACCATTCCAGCGTGACGGCCCGGCTCCTCTCGTGGATCGCGCTGGTAACGCGCGACATATCGTGGAATCGATCTTTCAACACGACGATATTCGCGCTGATCCACCACAGGGTCGCGGCGTCCATCACCGCGACGGCGACGGTCCTCCCCATCGTGAATATCTCGTGCGCTGGCTGGGTCCCATTCCTGATAGCTGGGATCCCCGTGCGGTGCTTGTGGCCGACGTTCCGGACTGCGTGGCGGCGTATGAGGCAAGCCTCGTGTCTGGGGCAGGTTCTCCACGTGGCGCACCGCGCCTAGCGCCTTGTGCGCGCGAAGAAGGTTGAAGCGCCTGCTCGTATCGACTGATCACTTCTCGCTCGGTATCGGACAGCGGCGTCTCAGCACGGATACGCTCCCACTCTCTGGTGTCGGGTCGCGGAACTCCATACCCGCGACAGCTTGCGCAGCCCTCCCAGTGATGTACGAAGCAGCACATCCGGTCTGCTTCCCACGACAGCTCGCAGACGCGTCGTGCCAGGGCTCCAAGCGACAAGTGCTCGTGTGTCGCTTCCCGTCTCTCCAACATCCACACAAACTTAGCGCCAGTTTCCGTGTTCCAGCGCTCGACGAAGGCAGTCCAAGCTCTGTCAAGCGACCTTGGGGTCACGGTGCCACCCACCGTGACGGGCTTGCTACGAGTCGCCCTCCACCGCTGAAACAAGTCGCGCATCTCGTCGTCGCTCCTCGGGTTCTCGAAGGCGCTGTAGTCGTACAGCGCCCACCTCTCAAGGGTCTCCTCGTACGAGAGCTGGTCCGGGTTCGCCGCGGGTGCTTGCTCCGCGTCCATGCTGTTGTTGCTGCTGCTGCTGTCGTCTCCTGCGCTTCCAAACTCGAATTGCCGACTGACGTGCCAGTCAACCAACGCGTTCGCCTCCAAGATTCTTCTTCGTATGTGTGCCTCATCCTGAGTAGGAGATAATGTGACGGGCCTCTGTCACATGGTCGCCACCGTGCAACCACGGTGGCCAATCATATCCCTTTACGTATTAGCCATTGGCTGGGACGGTCTCGAGTGTTGAGACCGTCTTGGCAATTAACACTCAGAGTTCAATTTACTTCATTCTTCCCAGTTCGCTAGTGTACGTCAGTAACGGCCTGTTTGCCCGTTACATCACGCCTCCCAAGAGTCCGACAGCTGAATCAAGTGCAGTTCCTTCACCCGCGCCAAATCCTGCAGCGTCCTCAGCACCAGATACGGCAGATGTCTGCCCTGTGCTGCCGTAAAGAGCTTCCCGGGTAGGTGAAACAACAGGCACGATCATCTCTGGCTGTGCGTCTACGCTGCCTTCGTCACTCTGGTCCACCATTCGCTTCATCAGGAAATATTGGGGATACAAAAACTGGGAGAGATGGACCCACAATTATATATATGATCCGGGTCGGATAGTGCTGGAGTGCCAGCTGAAACACGGAGTTCTTAATTGACTCAGTGCTAACCATACACCGCTTTTCGATTGAAGTGAAAGCGTCACGCCAGCGGTATACTGTTTGATACGATGAAATAAAATGCTTCTTCAGGGATGGCGACAACAGGGAGGACTGTGTCAGCTCCATCGAGTCTCGCTCGAACAATATGGTATCGAATTGGCGGATCAACTGGGACTGCGTGGTACAACTTCAACATAGGAGGAGTTGGGATGCATGAGAAAACAGTCCTGAGGGAGCGGATATTAGTTCGGCCTTTCAAGCCAGTAACACAATGTACCGCACACTTTTTATTATTACAACTTCAACATGACTCAGCACACTGTTTGGAGTCTTCACAATACATTTACACTTGTTTCGAGTGACCAACTCACAGACTACGAGTATATACTTTGTTTCAAGCCTACAACTTTTGGGCTACAAGTGCGATAAGTGCAAACACTTCCACTTTTGCCACGACAATGATCGGTCTAGTATTCCATGCTATCGAAGGACAGTTTACCTAGCATTGAGAAGCAATGGCGATTTGCCAGAGAAACAAAACCTTGGGATTCACACTCAAAAGTGTATACAGGACACTGTATACTTGCAGTTTTCCGACCAATCAGTGATTTACTTAATATTTTCATCCAATCCAAACGGTCCAACCCTCTTGCAAAATTCAACCAGGCATTCCAAAAAGAACAATTTGATCAACGATGAGCTTCCTAGAGCGCGAGGAGGAGATGGATGCGATGCTGGCGGAGGCGCTGGCCTTCATCGACGAGTGCGATAGCGACGGCAAGCGCGCTAAGACGCGCACGTCTAAAAAAACCGGTGCCTCCAGCTCGGTCGTGTCTCGGAAGCCGCAGAAATCAAATAAAACCCCACGTCGGGTGGGTGACACGCTGTGCTACTCGACACAGCTGCAGCAGCGCAAGAAGGCGGAGCTGCGCGCGCTGAGAGAGCAGGCGCTGGAGCTGGAGCAGCAGGTGAAGCAGCTGCTGCATCGGCGCCAGCAGAGACAGCGAACTCGAGCGGAGAAGGAAAGAAACCCAACCACCCAGAACGAGGAGGATGACAGTCGCGAGTGGTTCAAGAAGGCGGTGGGTGAATTTAAGAACCGACAAAAAGCAGAGAGAACGAACAGGAAACTCAAGGAGGTCTGGACCAATCAAACCAAAGTCAACGGGGCTTTCCGCCACTTGGTGCAGCGCCGCTCGCTGCTTTATGTAGGTGGCAAACTGAGCAGGACGGAGTTTTTTATTTTTCTAATGGTTTTTTTCATTCCACGTGCGGGTTTTATCACCACAGGGCAAGGATTTTGTGTTTGAGGATGAAGAGAACAAGCCACTGGAGACCTCAGTGGAGGACGAGACGATGAACATCATCTCGCAGCTGGAAAAGAGTGTGGAGAGGCTGTATTTAACCTCGGACTCAGTGTTCCCGCCAGACCTGCCAGAGACGATTTCCTGCAACACGAGAGTGAAACGCAGCAGCGACATGAACGGCAATTGCATTGAGATTATCACCACGACGCCCGTGTCGAGTCCGTTGCATGTTGCAGCGGATGTGGTGTGGAAGGACCTGAACGTCAAGAGTCAAGACCCGGAAAGAATCTACAGTTTCGTACGTCGAAAATTACAGTGGATAAAGGTGGTTTTACCATTGCAGACGACTAACATTTGATGGTAACTTTACAGATTCGTGGACGCAAGCCTGATTCATTGGAGAAAAACTTCCTCGTTGCTCTCCATAACCCGTCGGGTGTGCTGAAAATCGACGGTTTCCAGTTCATGCGCAAATTTGAGGAATCTGACCGCGTGGTGGTGATCAAGCACAACATTTTGACTCTACCGCACATGGGACTCAAGTTCCGCGACCGCTGCTGGATCATCATCTCCCGCTCCAATTCGGACCCTACACAGGCGTCCGTTGCTCGCACATGCTACCAGCTTTACGCTGAAGGCTCCGAGAGCTTTTCACCAAACGAAGACGTTGTGCATACTCGAGACTATATCCTCAGCTCGCTCAGCGGAAAAGTGCGAAGAGATCACCAGATGCTGCAGAATCTTCTCATTGAAGAGGACCGGCGAGCTGCCAGCAGGATCGTCCCCATGACGGCATAAGTGCAATGGATCGACGTACATGGCTACATTTTGAAACATTTCCATTGTATACTACAGTATACACATTTTGAGACGTTTCTCCCTATTTCTAATCAGACACTGTCGAACGGGGATGATGGGACCAAGAACTCGAGCGGAGTCCAAGCGCCGGCGCAGCTCCAGCACTGGAGAAGCCTCTTATGGCACCGAGTACAGCGAGCAGCTGTATTCAGCGCTCACGGCGGGCGCGTTGTGGTTCCTGGGCGTCAAAGATATGGTGCAGATGCTGGGGACATGTCGGACGCTTCGGTGTGATGAAAGCTTGGGTGTTATGGCGCTCAGCAATTGCAGCGTCGGGGTACACTTACTGCATGGTTGCAACGGAGACTGGATGGACTTATCACTACAGAGACAGCAAGATTCGACTGGGGAGGAGTCGATCTTCTGGTCCGAGTGCCGGGAGCACAGTCATGTTGCCAGGAAGAAGGAACTTAACCGTCGCTTGATGGAAGACACGAAATCGTTGGACTATTCACGAGGACAAGCAGCGCAGATGCTCTCGCTTATTGGCAAGATGGAGATACGCTTTAAGCCGTTCTACCGTCGCGCGTATGTGGCCACTCCATTTGGAGAATTCTGTCGTGCTCGACCGGTCATTGTGCCACTGCCTGCTAGAGCTGATAAAGACCCGAGCACAGCGTGGACGATGGAAGATGCTCGCAACGCGTTGGATTCTATGTGGGATCGTCTCGGAGACGATTTTGCCGCGCCAAACACGGAATACATTCATGTCTCGGAGTTAGGAATGCATTGGGAAAATATTGTTGTGGCTAAACGTGATGCCAAAAAGAAATGCAATTTTTGCGATGCGGCAAAGAAGGCTGTTCGGGAATACCGGAAAGAAGCCAAGTCATTGATGGACGAGTTCTCGCGCGAGTTGAAGGCCAAGCAAGTGGCGTGGCGTGCAGAAGGTCTGGATGACGATGAGATGCACGAGCGGCGCAGTTTACTCAAGGCCGATATGTTTCTGGAAGACTCATACCCGGACCCGAACGCAGCCGAAAGCACAGTGGACGACATCCTCGCGCACATTTGCGAGCACGACAAGTTCACCTTGGTTCCGTTCGAAGGCATGGCCAGCGGTTTAGAGAGGAAAAACGATGACATTTTCAATGCGCTGGCACTGGAGTGCCAGGATCTGTGTGAGTCGTTCTACCAGCCGCTGAAGCAGAATTTGGCCACTGCGGTGGCCTTTTGCGGCCAGCGAGTGCATCGCCCGTGGATGGACACGGGCGAAGAAGTGGGGACCATCCGACGCGAGCTCATTGCCGGGCTATCATCCAACGGTTTTCTGGTTGGCGTATACGTCATGAAGGCCGTGGAGGACTAAATGTACCAGCCACATCGAAACAGAAAGATAAAAAGCTTGACAAATTGCAGATACATTTGCCACTGTGCAATCTCGTGTAGCCATTTCGGCTTTTGCTCGCGCCGTCCTGTCTGAGTGACATCAGTCGTCGAGATTGCCAGATGGCGAGAATGACTGGCTGGCGGGCGGCAGCTGGGTCGCATCTCGCCTGATAATGTCCGTGTCACATCAGATCCAGCCAGGACCCAAAGGTGAAGGCGAACCAAGCTTGTTGCCGATCATGAGCTTCCGGGGCAATAAAACACCACGATGAGATGGAGAGCGCATTGCTATGCTGGCAGTGGTGAGTGCGTCTCAAGGCGCCCGGAAAGTGGCCTTGTTTCAAAACGACGCCTCGAATCTCCATCTGCGCGGCGTAGTGCCATTCTCGTGCACTACCCATGATCCAATGTGAAGATGGTGGACACCACTGTGGAGAGGCGAAACTTTCGCCTCTCCGAAAGATGCTGGGTTGGTATAGGGCCAGCTGCTGCGCTTGCTTCATGTACCAAGGTTGGTTTACATGTAACGCACTGCGAAGACGTTGGAAGGCGAGGCGCTTGGCCACTACGTCGAGTGAAAGCCGAGGGACGAAACAAGGGGCAACGAGTTGCGTGCTGTCGCCGCCTTCTCTACAATGACAAATCGGCAATCAATCTGCTGCAATTGAAGCGTCAAGTTTGCCTTGGAAATTGACCCCATGCCCTGGACGATCTCTGCAGCCCGTAACAAGAACAGCCGTTGTTGGATGAAACATCAAGTTCAGCAGGTGAAACATAAAGTCTGACGGGTAGGGGGCCCGATTTGGGTTGACGGTGTTGGAGCGAAACTGAATTTTGGCCAGAAGAAGGGAGCCGGCGCCGCTTTAGCGAGAGCGCTTTGTTGTCTTGCACCGCCCGCCCCACCAAGGTAGGATGCAGCACCAACCTGCTAGCAGCGTGTTCTCGTCTTAGTCATTGCCATCCGCCTTGCAAGTGATTGACCGCTGTGGTGCATTCTTCGTCATACAGCAAGAAGGCTTCATTGGCGAAAAGCTCCCCTGTCGCTTTAGACACAAGCAGTTCAGACGCAAGCGACAAGCGAGGGAACATCGACAAACACGTAAGTTGCCGACTACCAACACTCACCCATATTTTCACCACAATGAACGTCACAGCCAGCTCACCTGTCCTTTGGTTACTTCCTGTCGCTCTTTGCGTTCCAGACAATGAGCTTTTCTAAACCCAATCTGCCGCCGACGTTGCCTGTGGCAATCAAAAAGGAGAAGGAGGATTTGTCCTCTCTCTCCGGCCCCATGTCAATTTCCGGTAGCATCCCGCGCAAAGACTCCATTGGCTGGGGCGCCGACGATTTTTTGGGCATGATTTCACACACGCCGCCAGCCTTTTCGCCCGGCAGTCTGACAATGCCCATGACCAAAAGAGGGCGCAGTGGCAGCATTTCCAGTCGGCTTCTCAGCGCCTCGGACTTGGAAGAGCGCGGATACATTGACAGATACCAAAAAGGTGTGCTAAAGGTGCGTTTAGACTCTCACCAATGAGCGTGTTGCAAAATTGTGTCTAAATTCTCCTTTTTTTGCATTTGGTAGGATCTTATTATCAGCGGAGATGAAGCACTGCAAAAAGCACTGGAAAAGTTCGATGCCGGCGACCCAACCACACTTGAAGCCATGTTAGACAGCGGAGCGCTGAATCGAAAGTCGTCGTCTATTGATCTTCTGGACGACCTGGACTTGGGTTTCCTCAACGTTGGTTCTCTGGGCGATACACCGAAAGATGAGGTTGGTTTTCGTGGCTCTCCATAATTTGTCATTATTTTTTTTGTTGCAGTTGCCTAACTTCTTTATTTCCTTTTGCAGTTTCAATCGGGTGGACGGAATCAGTCTCTGGATGAATGGGACGAACTTGGTTTTGACTCTTCCTTTGCGGATGTATCGGCTCGGGATATTCTAGACGGAGATTTTTATAGCTCTTCGCTCGGTGCTTCTTTGCCCAATTCGTTGCCATCCATGGGTCTGGGTATCACGCCGCCCGCCGGTTTCAGCTTTGCCGAAGACTTTTTGGAAAACCAGGTGAAAACAGAGCCGGGAATCAAAAGTGAAGACAAAAATGATACTGGCAGCAAGACTAGCACTGGAACCACTAGCACCACAACCAGTTCTGCTGCCTCGACCGCAGCATCGAGTTTGTCAACGTCTCGACCCATTGGTATCCCTGGAGCTGCTGGCGCTGGCGCTCCCCGGCCGTTCGGTGGGGTTGATAAGGGCAAGGATGGCCAGAAGCAGAACTTTGTGGGCGCCTACTCGCCGGATTCTAGACGGAAGCGTATTGAGAAATTCCTCGACAAGAGACAGAAGCGCGTATGGCGGAAAGAGGTCAAATATGATGTGCGCAAGAATTTCGCCGACTCGCGACTGCGAGTGAAGGGCCGCTTCGTTAAGAAGGAGGACGAGCAGTTGCTGCGCGAGCTGCTGAGCTTTACTTAAATGTGAAGCTCTACCGGATAGGTACCGAACATGCAACGCAGCTACCAACTCGACCGACAAACGACGGGAATGGATCTGAAGCAGAGTGATTGTCGGTTGGTTCAGTCAGCGCACTACTTTGTGATCGTCGTTTTACGCATTTTTTCACTCTCGAAAAGTGCAGAGGCGCGCAAGGTTGACGCGGCTTCGATAGCTGGAAGTGAGGTGCGATGGAGGAAAGACAAACCGGCGGATTGAGTCGGCAAACCTGGTCGGTACGACTTGCCGCGCGTTCAGACTTGATCCGTTGATATAGACGCAGGAAGCAAATGGGAGCAAACAAACGAATGAGGATCTGGAACGTTGAGAGAGAATGGAGATGCGAGGAAAGGGTCGGATGTGGTGCGTGAAGCGTAGTTTATTGGGGGCGAGGCGACCTCTGGAGTGCGTGCACGTATTTAGGTTTCGGTCGGTCTCGGTATAAGATAATTTGCAGACTGTTTTTTTTTTCATTTCAATGTTGAAGAATTATGTGCGTTTGGTGAACCGTGAATTTCGCTGCAGAAATCAAGCCGGGTCGTCTATGCTTGGCAACAAAGGATTTTTGCTGCGCACAGTACTAAAGTGCGCAGCGCACTTGGAGTTTGACGATTTTCAGCGCATCTGTACTACTAGAATGTGCTTAGGGCGATGGTTAACTTGATCATCTAGGAGGTGATTAAATTTATTGCTCACCTTAAGCTACACACTCGCAGATATACACACTTGAGTATAAATCAAGTCTAAAACGACCTACAGTATATCCCACCACAAGTCTGCACTGACAAGTGTAGTGCGACGTGACTATTCTCACTTCAACAATGCAGTCGATGTAGCCATATTGCCAGTAGCAACGGAAAGTCGATCGCATCGTTTCGCTGACAGCCGATCCTCATGTGGAGCACACTTCAATGCCAAATCCAAGCGGCATAATCCGTTAGCACTTGCAGTGCCTTCGTGGCCTAAGTTGCTGTACTGAGATGGCCATTACGCCAACTCAGGAGATCATGCCGCTGCCGTGATTGGTTACCTCGTCAGCACGTTTTTGATCGCACCGCTGTCCCAACTTGATTCACGCGGATGCACGGCAACTCTTTAGCGATCACGAGACGCACTTGGCAAATATTTAGCCTCAATGTTCTGTCAATATTTGGAGGCCTTAACCTGGATATGGTCGCTCATGTAAGCTATTTGCTCCGCCAGAACAATGATGCCTTGATTGCTTACAGTGTTGTACCTTATGGTAGATGATATCAGAAATACAGGGATTGTTTTATTTTGGTACTGTAGAATTATCAAAACAATCTTTTCAAATCGTCAGTCCTACACTTTCAGTTTTAGATTTTAAATAATTGTTTAAACTAATACTATACAGTTGTGGCCCGCTTCAGAAACGTGCAAACTTCAACTGCACGTATGAATCAATGCTGCTGGCCTCGATTGCGTCCTCGGTCTCTGTTGACATTCCTTGATCTACCTCTGGAGCAACAGTACTGCAGGAAGCAACAAGATATGACCAGTCTTACCAATAGCAACAGCGACGCTGAGAATAACCCTCCTTTGACGGGGCTGCGCATGCTCAAGTCGCAAGCTCCAACAGGTGAACATCGTCATCAACTGCGCCGCGAGCAGCGTCAGACTGCCAACAAGATCGAACGCAAAGAGCCAAAAGATACCGAGAAGAACAAGCTCAAGCGCAAGAAGCGCAACTTCTTCAGGTGGTTTTTCACTCCTTCGGTGTCAACGAGTCCCCAAGTGGCTCCACCCCCTCCACCTAGAGTCCGTGTCAAGATTCCCATCATCTATCGCAATGGAAGGCACAAGGGAGTGGTTGTCGGTGGACTGCGAGTGCCCTTCTCGCGCCCTATGCAGGCGAACTGTAGGAGTGTACTGCTGTCTCGAGAAGACGTGAGCCACAGCATCCCGGAGGACATGGAGCTTCTACTTCAGTTCCCGGACAGACTAGCGTGGGAAGAGTTCGAAACGCAGGATACCCGCAAGCGAGAAGAGAAAAATATACAGAAAAAGGAGAAATTAGCACGAGAGCTGGCCAAGTAAGTAGCTGGTCTTGAGTATTTATCAGAAATGTGTGCTTGTTTAAAACTGTTGACTTTTGATTCAAAAGTCCCCGGCAAAGTCCCCACCACCGCCGAAGTCGCCTCCACCGCCACCGTCAAAGCCACCTCCACCGCCTCCATCGCCTCCATGATCAGCTAGCGCGTCTCCAAGTAAAAACCCACCCAGAAGACCGGCTGTGCCTCCCAGTGCCGCGCCGGTACCAGCACTCATGCCGCCCCCACCTCTGCTTTGACTGTAGTATCGGCCATATGCAGGCGTAGCACTAACGTATCCTGCATCCGCTGGAGCACTTGCATAGGCTGTCGATGTGGTCCCGTAAGGCTGGCTGGAGACACCTTCCGCCACGGGCGCGGCGACGGGAATCGCGTCGTCTCGACCTCGATCTTTGACTCGCTTGGACACCATAAAACAGCAGCCACAGCAGCACAGCAACAACGCTAGCGACCCAAGCAGCCACCACAGCCACACCAGACCACGTCCTCCATCATCTGTATAGTGTGGTGTATATCCGCAATTACAAGCGTAGTTGGAGACCTTGCAGACGGCGTTGTCCGGGCAGCAGCACGGACGACGGTCGCTCTTGCGGTCCAGCCAGTTGCCGCAGAATTGACCAGACTCGCCTTGGTAGGCTCTGGAACAGTCACCGGTGCTAGCACACAACTCACAGCCGGACTGCTTGTCATCGCTCTGCCCCGAAGCCACAATGAGCAACACCACAATAAGCACGGCGACGCGCCTGTAGCTATCCATTGTTGCCAGCTAGCTACCAAATGCCCTAGGGAGCTTCATTTTCGCAAGGGAAAGAAGAAGTCCTCGTCCCATCTCTTTTGACAAAGAGAAAGTGACTAACCAAAAGTGGAAGACAGCAAGTTGCTGTCAGCAACGGATCACGCAGTCGAAAAGGTGCAAGGAGGACAGCCCAATGCGCATGTGACTGGGGCCAGCTCGAGTCGGCACCACCGCACTGGCGCCTTTAAAGTAACACGCTACTTCTTTTTTTAGCGGAAGAGACATTCACCGAGAGGCTTCGCGCCTCCTCCTCGCCGGAGGTCATCTTGATGGGGCCGAGATCAGGTGTCGTCATTTCGCACGGGAGACACAGTAGAGCCTGTCCGTCATGGGCACTGGAGTCCAGTCTGGACCACGTGACATGAAACGCCGCACGGCGCGGGGAACTCGCGGTGCTGCAGTTCACTAGGCGGCAGCTCGGGCGCAGCTTTTCCCGGACGCTTTGCGACCTTTTGCCATGAAAGAAGAAGACCCTTCTTGCCCGGTACGGGAGGCGGTTTGCTCGCTGGTGTTGAGTGCTACTTTATGCGCCTGCAATTGAGCGACCGATTCGACACTTTGGATTTTTTAGCGAGCGGGGGCCTGGCTGCCGATGTCCTCACCATGGCAGGACAGGATGGTGCTAGGCACACCGGAGCTGGGCTGGAATTTTGATGAAGAGAGCATGTAATAGCTCGGCGCCAGCGATGGCGTTCCACGCAAACAGACAGCGCGCAGAAAGGAGCTGTAGTCACTCGGCGCCGGGCAACCATGGCTTTGGATCACCAGTCCGGAGCACTGCAACACTATTGCGTGCGTCCTGCTCTCTGAAAGTGCACTTTTGCCAAGATCTCGTTGAAGTACATGTAGTTGTGGTCAGTCAAGCGAGGGGAAAGGCCTTGACCTGGGACACGCGGGGCAAATGAGTATGGCGTTGAAGTGGCCAAGCGGAGCTGCTTGTCTTGGATCCTAGTAGGATACCTACAGTATCCTGCGCAGGACCAAGTTGGTGGTGGCGGCGGCGGCGCTGGTGTCCATGCCACCAGGCTGTGATGGCTTGTTGTTGCGCGGGAGACGAGTCGAGCGAGCCCGGCTTTGGCGGCCGCGCTGTCTCGTTAATGCTTGCTACTGTTGCTGTTGTTGGCAACTTGCAGGTAGGCTGGCAGCTTGCCATCTATCATCGGCCTCGGATCATCTGCGGGTACCACACGTATCGCAGCGTGGGCCTGCTCCTCTTCCTGCCTTCAGACGCTCCATACTGTTGCTGCTGCGCTGATGCTGTTGATGGTCACGCTCGCCGCCCAGACGGATCCTATCTTTGCAAGGCAGTCTACACCAGCTGGTAGTGCGGAGTGTTGACTCGAATAGGCACGATTCCAAGGCGCCGCGCCGCGCTTTGGTGCGCCGCTGACATCCCCCGGCGTGAAAGCCTTTGCCTTGCACTTAGGCAAGCCAGAAGACTCATCCTGGCCCGATGCTTCGCACGCACGTACTCGCTCCTATACGATGGGGCGACTGACGTACTGGATTGTTCGATTGTGGCTGGGGGAACGATCCGGAGGGCACTACGTCGACAGAACGTGCACATAATAAACTCTTTTGATAGAGCCAAGTTTAAATGTTGCCGCCAAAAACAGCAATGAAATGAATCGAGAGATACATGTAAAAACATTGGAACCTATTGTTGCATGAATACAAGCACAGTGAATGCAATCTAGGGCATAAAGAAGTTCTTATGCAATTACGGTAGATGCGCTGGATTACGGGGTTAGAGTGCCGTCCCGAAGTTGGTGACCAACGCTCGGATTATCATAACGCTCCAGCAGTAACGCCTCTAAATTAGAGTCTAAACGATAAAGATTCCGAGCGAGCTCAGTTCAAATATAGCGCCCCGATCACCAAGCTGCCGCATCAGTGCTTACTGCGCAGCTTGGAACGACGATGGTCAAATTGAGGACGTCGTTGCAGCAATCAAACTGGAGCAATCTCTGACGCAGCGCTCCAGATTCCGTTGTGAAGGCCGTTGCTGCCTATCCCGAGCATTAGCGGCATATCCTTGCTTCCTCTTCTCGATCTTTGGTGGCTACGTAAGCAGATTGTTCTGCTGTATCGATGTTCTCCTCCGCTTTACAATTGGAGAGCCTCTCAGCCAGACAATTCTCACAGAGGCAAAATCAAAAGCCGTGCACAGTTTGCCGTGCACAGTTTGTGAGTTGAAGCGTGGGCCCTTTTTCAGGGCACATTCTGGCAGCCGTATCATTTCCGGAAAAGAGTGGGATCCAGAGGTACCTGCTGATTCAGAAAACAGGCACACCACATAGAAAAGCCTCGAGGTCCGACTCGTCTGCATAACCCCTTGCCTGTCGGGTGGAGCCCGAGCGAACGACAGCCGCTGCGGCCGCAGGGTTGTCATTCCGCAAGTTGCTGGCAACTAGACGCACACCCCTCTCGGTCGTGGCATTGCCAAAGCATTACGACCATCACTCCCGTCGCTTAGGTGTTAAACCTCTTCCACATCACATATCCCAATGAGCGCCGAGACGCGGAGCCCCAGCGCGTCGCCCAGCGCCAACAGCAGTGACAGCGATGCGTCCCCGGCCAATAAGAATAGCGCGGCGGACGGCAAGCCCAAGAAGTGTCGCTTCAACGACTGCGACAACCTCGCGGTGGACGGCACGAGCAAGTGCGCCTTCCATAAGAACCGGCGTCAGTGCTGCGTCGAGAACTGCACCAACCAGGTCTACGCGCGCAAGCTGTGCGTGCGCCACGGCGGCAAGAAGCAGTGTCAAGCCGACAACTGCGAGGCGCACGCGCGCGGCGGCGGCTTCTGTCTCCAGCACGGCGGCTTCGTGGTCAAGCGCTTCTGCATCGTCGAGGGCTGTTCCAAGCAGGCGCACGCGCGCCAGAAATGTGTACGCCATGGCGGCGGTCGCCGGTGCAAGGTGGACGGCTGCATGCAACACGCACGCGCTGGCGGGCTGTGCAACCGGCACTCGCATGGCCACGAGTGTCGCGTGGAAGGCTGCAATAAGACGGCGCAGCACTCGGGGTCCATCTGTTTCCGCCACGCCATGGAGCTGCGCGCGCACGGAGAGGAAGTGCCCGAGCTCAACATCTCCAAGGGAGGACGCCTCAGCAGCAAGAAGCGCCAGCAGCAGCAGCGCGAGCAGCAGATGAAGCAGGAACAGTTCCACCATCAGCAGATCCAGCAGCAGATCCACGCGCCGCAGCACATGCAGCCGCACCCGCTCTCTATTCAGGTGCCACAGAGTCAGCCTATGCCGCAACAGAACCAACAACAAAGCAACCCGTTCGGTCTACCTCTGAAAATTAATGTGCCAACGACCATGCCGAAGTTCAGTCTGCGCACGCCACTGGGCAACAGTTTCCCAACGCCGCGCAGCCACGAGTTTTCGCTCTTGATGGGGCTTCCCTCGCCCCAAATTGACAACTCGCAGCTGCCCAGTGTGCTCGCTATGACCAACTCTGGCGCTAACGCCACCTCCAGTGGACAGCGTACGCCCGGCCTTGACAGTTTCCTGGCCAGTGGCCCGCCCAGTGTCTCGCGTGGCAATGGCAATTATATGTCGCTCGGTCTGTTCCCCACACCCCGTCTAACTGACCGCACGCCTGGAGGCGCGGAAGACGCCATGATGAGCGACTACATTAAGCTCATGGGCCCCGACACGCCCATGAACTTCCACCATCACGGCCACTTCGGCGGCGGCGCCACGCCGCTGCTCGAGAACCTGGGCAACGTGTTCGAACACAACCAGAACAACCAGAACAATGCCAACAATGCGCCAAGGAACCACATGGCCGCGATGGCCGCCGCTGCTGCTGTTCACGGTAACAGCCAGCAGCGGATGAAGATGGACTTCCTGTCTCCGCGCGGCCTGGCGGCCCACAACTTCCAAAGCCAGGGATTCCCCACCCAAACTTCTGGTGAAGGGATGGGTTCTCACGCGGGTCCGTCGGGATCGTCGGACTACGCCGCCCAGTTCTTTGTGGACAATAAGAACGACAAGACGCGTGGCCACATGAAGACGTCCAGCGTCTCGGCGGCCACAACCCCCACTCCCAAGCCGACGGGTGTCACCGCCGCATAGGCTGAGAGACTGAGTGTGAACAAGTGAGTGACCCAGTGACGTCCACTGTGATGAAAAAAAACACGCGTGTACTCGAGCCCGACGGCTCGAACATTCCCCCCGTCCAGAGCGTGTTACTACAAAGCCTCGGCAGAGCGGATGCCTCCGACTCGACGGCGCATGCGGCGCCTTTCAGGGCGGATGAAGCTCCTGCCATCCTGATAGAAGAACCGAGTCCCGCCGATTCCACGGACTCTGGTTCAAAAAGTTTTGGCCCTACAGATAAAGTACGGATGAAAAGTAAAGTAAAACTTGACGATTTTGCAACTCGAATGACTTTAATCGATCCTTTAATCTGATCTACGAAATGCGAGTGCACAACATGTCAAGTTCGTCTCGTTGAGCTTGACACGAGTGGATCTTAGTCACCGTGGACTAGCGAGAGAATCATCTCGACGCCACGACGCCCGACGGACGGGATCATGAGCCGGTCTGGTTGACAGCAACACTGGCATCCCGGCTCTACTGGCAGCTTGTTGGCGTTGGAAGTCTTGGAAAGCATGTGCTTGGGTGTTTGTAGCTTGGTCGTGTTGATCGTCCCGCCTAGTCACTACACTAAGTTAGTGTATTGACTCGTTTACACGACCCAACGTTCAACGTGAATGACTTGTATCAATGCCACCAGTGTTTTTTTTTGAAGTTATTGGTGGGAGCTTCATCTCTAATACCAGTTTGGCATCGTTTACAATGGCATCGTCGGTGCAACGTTCTCCGTCACCAACTCTTGCTGCCACTGCCCTGCCAATGTGAGCGCAACTTTATCCCCCACATCTCCAGCACGTCTTCTTGAATGAACTTGATGTCTTTTTCCGTCGCTGCCAACCCTTCCAGTCGCTCGACAAAGAGTTGGAAGTAAAACTTGACCTCGCATTGTTGACTTGTGGTTTTCGAGATGATTGTCTGGTTAGCTATGGGAAGAAGCAACTTGGATAGCCGAACGTAAACGATGCGGTCTTTCTACTCGAACCTGTGCAAGTATTAGAGACCGTGGGTCGCCGTCGTACCGCTAGGACATCGGATGGTTAAATCAAAGCTCTGGGCCCCGGCATCAGGCCCTCGTTCATTCATCTGAAAAATCACAAAGTGTCAGTTAAACACTGTTTGTACATTTGAACGTACGTAGCGATACGACTTGTCCGGCATTTGGCTGAGGCTGTTGAGGTCTTGCCACATGGCATCGCTGACCTGCTTGACTGAGTCCTCAACTGGAACTCTCGCGACGAGGTCGATGATCCTGGCTCGAGCCTCGTCGACGCTGGACTCCATGCTGCAACCGAAAGACGGGACGCTCTTTGCGGAAAACACAGTCTCGGACAGCGGGTACAGTTGTGGCGCGGTTTGAGCGAGTTGTTCGACCAGCACATGACTGTTATCTTGGCTCGAGAGCGCCGTTCGAGCTGTTGGTGGACTTGCAAACACGAATTTCCTCTCCTGTGTCGCAAATTCATTCTGAGGGTCTCTAACAAGACCTTGTTGAGCTTAACTTAATCCGCCTGAACGGCCTTGAGCCTTTGGTTGGCGGTCTCAGCCATACGACGTTTGCGAAACTCTTCCAGTGCAGTTGCCACCCACGACTTGCCACCCTGTTCCCGCTGCCCAGCTGTAATGCCTCGTTCATTGTCGACGGTTCGAGGAGTTTTAATTCGTCCTGCCACTCCTCCAGGACAGGAATTTGTCTGCTTAGTTCAATTCCCGTTCGGTGTAGAAGTTGTGTCGAGCAGCCTGGTTTGTGCTTTCGTTTCCTGGGGGGGGGGGGGGGTCTACTCGCTGCTCGTTTCGTTCTCGGACGAAGTTTTGCAGTGGCGCCTGACTCAGAACCGTGTTCGACTTCTTAATTTTCTTAAGATCATGGCTTGCATTATTATTATCAAGAACCCCCAAGAGCGACCCGATGTTCGACAGAGTCACCTCTTCCGCGTCTTCTGGTAAGTTTAGGCCCACGTTGTTCATCGGTGTGCGCTTCTGAAGGAAACCCCCAGAATTGACAGCAACCTTGTTGAACGAGTCGTTCTGCTTACAGTATGAGTTGATCGGTGATTGTGAGCCATAAAAAGCTGTTGATTCACATACTTCGCGTAATCTAGGGCCTATCCTGGATGGAATGTAAAATAATATTTTATGCGATGAAAGCTCTTCTTTTTTTTCAAATAAACACGTTGGGGCAAAAGGCGGTCGCTCTTGACAATCGAAGTCTTGAATTGGTGTTGCAAAACTTGACCACTCGAAAACCCTGCTTTCCACCTTCGGTGCAAAACACATTTTGATGTTGAAAGCCATACGTTGGCGACTTCGAATTGGATTTTCTTTTAAACGCATTGATTATTAACCCCTTATTCCCCGGAAAAACCTGAAGAATGTCTGTGGTGTTCTTCGGAACAGAAACACTCGATGGGGGAGCTGGCGGAGCTCTCTGGTAGTTAGCCTTAGTGTATTACTAAGTAAGATTGAAAGTGAACTCCCTACGCTATCCTAAACTCGCCCGGGGGCACCCTGTAACTTCGGCTCTCTGCGGTATGGGTGGCCGCCGTGCGTGTCAACCTGCTTGCCGTGATCGCTACGGGAGTCATCAGTGATGGCGATATGCATGGCTTGGTCTTAGTGACAAGACCAGCCTGCCAGCCTGCTTGCTGCTGCTGGTTTTAGCTGAGGCAGGCTGGAGATGCATGCACTAGTGCATGCCAGACCTGCACTACAATGTCCTACAAGTACGTTGCCTATAGCCCAAAAGGTTAATGCCTGAGTCGGCTATCCCCATGCAACCCCTTCGCGCCAGGCACATCGGGACACTAGAAATAAACTCGTCTACCTCATATCTGTTGTAGGTGCGTTGTGGTCGGGCGTCGGGTCACTTGTCTCCTAAAGGCGACTGGGCGAGCCTCTTCTCTGAGTTCGCAATCGAGGATGTCGAGCATGTATCCGGATGCGTTCACGTCCCTGTTCATAGTCATGTCTCGACAACCATTGTCCTTGCGATGGAGAACACTGTAAACCTGGTACTTCGATGCTTGTTCAGGAACGTTGCCTCGCCGACGAGAGTAAGGATACTGCTTGGATAGCTGTTTTTTTTTTTTTGGAACATGGTTGTCATTTAACTGTTATCTAGTAGCAAACGACCTCCGATGACCTTGGCGACGGTTGTCTCGTTACCGCCCGTCCTGCACACTGTAGTCGTGTGTTTGTTCCCTACTGTTAGAGCTCTGCGGCCCCGATCCTCGAAAGGTTATCATCCTGGGTGTTGTGAAGCCAATGCTCCACGTCATTTTCCATGCTCGCCATCGCTTGCCTCCACCTGTGATCTTGGTGTTGCGCCGGTCCTATCCGCACTTGCACACTGATACGGGCCATCCTGTTATATTTCCGCAGATGATGTCGCCAGGTGACGACTTGCAGTTGGACGGCCAGCCGCCGACTCTGCCAGAAGTAGCCCACCAGATGTCGCGCTTTAGGCGGGATGCGCTTGCGCTGCTGGTGCACGATGAGCTCATGGATAGCTGTAGTTGACAAAACACGGTGGACTTGGCTCGTCCGGAATTCATCGACGAAGATGACTGTGCACCCGTCGCGAATTCCTTCACTGGCAAAATTGGTCTCCCCCGTACCCCCCCCCCCCCCCCCCCCCCCGCCTCCCCCGCTCGCTACGCGACCAGCAGGAACATGTCGCACATCGCTTGGCGATGGCGAGAAGTCCTGGCTGTTGGTGTACAGCTGAGCGAAAAACCGGATCAAACAGCCATGACCTCTTGCCGCAACGGTCGTACGCAAAGACCTGCTGTCGGGAGAAACACGACATGCGATCGAATATTGTGGCTTGTTAGCTCTCCTCGAATATTTGCGAGCATTAACTCGCTGATCGACATCGAGCCGCCGTGAGAATGAAGCAGCAGATCGATTCACTGCCATCAGCAGACTTAAATTGTTAGATTAATAATAAAATTGATCGTACGTAGCGATACGATTTGTTCTCAACATTACGAAAAGTTGAATACTCAAACCACAGCGCATTAGCAGCAACGTCCACTGGATAGCGCACCAGTATTGCCGCTGCCGAGCTCTCGAATGTCTTGGCGTATTTCGGGTAGATCTTCACCACCAGAGAACTAGTACAGCCATCAGGATTTTCTTGAGAAATCATTCCTGCCGACTATTGATAGAGAAGCGTTGATTCCTCTTGGCGCCGAGCCATGATCACCGTGCTCTCGTGTGCTTCAGTTAATTGAAACGAAACATCGAGGAGAGGGTCCTTCAAGATAAAAAACCGTTATCCTTGAAGATCAAAACCACAATAGACAACAATGCCCAAACGCTTTAGAGAGGACACTCAAACACACTAGCCGCTAGAGTTGATCCTTGTTGAACAACCTCCCTCAGGGATTTTAAAACCTAGTTTTTTCCAGCGTGAATGGCCTTCAATTTTCGATCACAGTCTCAGCTCACTGGCATCTCTGAAATCCCTCCAGGGCTTTCGTAATCCAAATAAAAGTCTACCCCATTCCTTGTGTTTCGCACTCGGAGAGTGGCTTTGTTGCTCATGTCCACTCGATACGTTTGCCGCCTCAGCTTTGCACTTTAACTTACTAAAGCACGCCCTTAAATCCTCCTCTTCATGTTAGAAATGATCATTCCACAGATTTTGCTAAAATCTTTCATTTTGACCTCAAGTCGTGAAAAGAGGGCAGATCTCTACATGCTGCTTTGGGCTATTTATTTTGCTTCTTTTTATTATACTGGATCTGCACTAGAGAGGATTATTCTTTTAGGTATAGTTTATCGTTAATGCCTTAGCATTAAGTGACATCAATGTACCACATTTAGAAACTATAGATATTGCTTTTACTAGTAATTCAAAAACGCGGTATTTAGTCGCCCGGTAGTTAGTGTACCGGTCAAAGTAAGCGATCGTTTTATTCTTACCAGCCAAGTCAAAATGGAGGCAAAAGAAGTCAATTTTACTGGAACTAAATATGAATAGAAAAGGTAATTCAGAGCGCCACTCTCGGTACTTTCGAAACAGTAGCAAAGGAAGAGTCTAATGTCATGTGTATCTTTGCATTAAGCGCTTACTCAGTTCAATGCAAAACCTGGAATGCAAGCCGAACTAGACGCCAGGGACTGGTCCTATACGCAAGAGGCGCGAAAACAAACTCCAGATCACCTCGTTCAGTTCGACCGAAGGTTTCGACTCTGCGTGGGGATCGAGTCCGAGAAGGTGTCGCCCATATCGTCCGTCGTTGTGGTGGCGTCCGTGCTTTCCTCCTGGGTAGCAGTTTCCACGGTTTCCTCCGTCTTGGCCGGCGTCGTCTCGGTGTCTGGGACAGCAGTCGTCGGGCACGGGGTTTCCGCCATAGCTGATTCCTCGGTCTGGGTGGGAGTGTAAGGCTCCGGAGTGGTAGGACAGGGAGTCTCCGTTGGTGCTTCGGTGAAAGGAGGTAACGGGACATCCGTGACAGGGACCTGAGTAGCAGCCTCAGTCTGTGTCGGTGTCGTGGCGTACGGTGCCGAAGACTCTGGGGCCTGAGTTTCTGTCACTGTGGGGGTCGGCACGTACGGCTCCTCCGTCTCAGTCGGGCAAGGAGTCTCCGTGGCCGGTGGAGTGTAGGGCGTCTCTTCTTGCTCCTGGGTCTCCGGAGCGTCCGTCTCCGGGACGAGAGTGAAGATCGGGCACGGGGTCGTTTGAGCAGGAGCTGGAGTATACACCTCGGGAGCGGGGGTGTCCGGCACAACAGCAGTCTCAGGGGTATACGGGGTAGATTCGGGGGCAGTCGTCTCCGGGACTAAGGTGAATACCGGGCACGGTGTTGTCGGTGCCGGTGTTGCAGTGTACTTGGTCGATTCCTCAGGGGCATCAGTGTCGGGTGGTAGAGTGATGGTTGGGCATGGAGTCGTCTGAGCCGGAGCTGGGGTGTAAACTTCGGGAGCGGGCGTGTCCGGCACGAAAGTAAGAGGAATATCCACAGCAGTCACCGTTGGGGTGTACGGGGTAGACTCTTGGTGCGGAATTTCCACGGGAGGCGTCGTCTCCGGTACCAGAGTGATAACTGGGCACGGGGTCTCCGTCACAGGAGGACTAGTCTCAGTGGGGACGTATGGAGTTGTCTCCGTCTCGGGCACAGGGGTCGGCAGTACAGGGCACGGAGTCTCCGTAGCAGCCTCCGTCGGAGAGGGCACGTATTGTCCCGTCTCCTGTTCTTGCGATGGAGTGGGTGTCGCTGGAGCTTCAGTCGCCGCCTCTGTAGGGGGTGCCGTCGTTTCAGGGCACGGCGTCTCCGTTGCAGCCTCCGTTGTTGTTGGAGTGGGCACGTAGACTTGCGACTGCTCTTCAACAGGAATGGTTGCTGTTGGGGGCTCGGTGGTTTCAGGACACGGGGTCTCGGGCGGAATGGTGTTTTGATAGACGGAGGCCTCACTTTCTGCTGGAACCGAATAGTCCGGGAGACTATAGCCCCCAGCGCTCACCACACACGTGTGCGTGGCGCAAACAGCGATGAAAGCAACGAGGTACTTGACGGGGAGCATTCTTGAGGGAAATTCGAGTCTTGGAGATGTGTGACCAAGTATGTCCTTCGTGGCAAAAGGAAAAATGTGAACCTGGGTGTGCGCCAATAGTACGGTCGCAGGAGGAGCAATGGTAGGAGTTTCGTTGGCGCAGATCGTTTCAATTCAGTGGAAACGGCGCGAACGATCGAGGAAAGGCAAGAGGCGATTGTCATTCGACAGTACTGTACATACGATCATGCCCCGGGAGCCGATAAAAAAATGCATCTAGACACGAGAATCAGGATTGTTCGCTCAGCACGGAAAGATACATGACGTTGGGGTCTATAGGAGCGAGAATCCAGCTCCATACCGGTGCAGTGGGAGCAGCATAACGGTAGGAAAGTCCGGGATCAAGTCGCAGCTGATTGGACGACAAGTTGAAGCAGTTATCTCGAAAAGAGGCTGGCTTTCGGTAGTTTTTCCTTCAGATTCGAAAGCAAATAGCAAGGATGCTCTTTGCTCAATCGCGCATCTTGAATATAGAAATTCGGTTTTACAGACACTGGGTTCATCAGTAACTCCTGTTGCCTAGTATTTACTCCAGACTCTAGAACTGTTCAATCAAACACTTTGTATACAAAACGAAAACACACCACAAAAAATCGGAGAGAGCAAATTGCTGTATTAATGTCAATGTCAGTGAAGCCTATAGTAACGAAAAACTGATTGAGCTACTGGATCTTCATCCAAAGTGTTCATGGGTAAATATGACCCATCATTTGCGGTTGCCCATGCGTTGTTGGCGCTCGAGAGCAGCAGCAACAAGTCGACTGAACTCGCTCTTAAACACGTTGGGGGTGTCGAAGGTAGTCGCAACAACACGCAAGTGGCTTGGTAGACGAGATTTCGACGCCAGTGGAATTGCATCATTGCTGCTTCCCATCGAGTGCTCAAATACGAGGCACTGTGAGCTGTCCAAGCCAGTATTCTGTATAAACCACTCGTACCTGGCAGACGAATACTGTGGTTAGTCGATCATATCTCCGTCACGAACAAGATTGACACGGACCAAAGCATGGCCTCGCTCTCGTGGACATGCGACTCCGGGTTGTAGACGAGAATGACACCGTCCGTATCCTTCATCACTGCCGGCCAGCACGCTTCGTAGCTGCGAATACAGCACGACGAATTAGATGATGACTTGTCCATAGAGTGCCTCGGTCGTACTTCTGGTCTCCAGAGACGTCCCAGAGCTCCACATTCGCTTTGCCCTTCTCGAGTTCAAGGATTCGCACGCCAATGGTCGCTTGGTAGCGCTCCTGGCTGCCAAGGCGATCCGAGTGCTCGGCAAGGAAGTTAGCGATCTGGATACAGAGTTAACCGTGAGCAAGAAGCGTAAGTCGATGTGGGAACATCAAGTGGAGGCGTACTGTGGACTTGCCGGCCTGCTTGGGCCCGACGATGAGAATCTTGAGCGGTGCCATGGGGAGGAGACGCAATATCCGAGGCGACGCGACGTTTAAGACGAACTTGGAACATCGATACGACTGTAGTTTTTTGTTTTGTTTAGGGAGCTAATTCAACATGTTTTATAGCGATGCAAAAAAATATTCTAGCAGCTAGCTACCCTCTATGGTTACGCGTATCACAACTAGCTATCTGCAGGAATCCCCGAAGCAATAAACGACCCTACTCAGTCTTGACGGCGATGCCGATCTTACTAATGTGGCCAGCTGCCTCCCGACATGCCCACCTTCCTCGTCAACCCCGAACGTCTCGTAAATATGCGGCTGGATGTTCTGGCTCGTGACCACACGCACCAACTTTTCGGTGAGTTGATTGCTGCCGATCTGAACACCGCGAACAATATATCCTTGTTCAACACCAACCCTGCAACGCCAGGCATTTCTTCCTGCTTTGCGCGAGACAGGAACCCGATCACGCCGATTTGACCACCCGGCTTAGTAGCGTCGATGCTTTTGGCGTTCGTACCAGAACCACCGGTCTCGATCACAAAGTCGGCGCCCGTACCGTTCGTCGCTTCAGCTGCCCAGCCCGGCATTTTGCGGTAGTTGATGGTGTAGACGACACGGAGTTTCTCCTTCACGAACTTGAGTTTTTTTATCCAAGGACGAAGTGGTGATAGTTATAGCCCCTGCAGCCTTGGCTAACTTGCAGACCAAAGATCGAGACACCGCCTGTGCCTTGGAGGAGCACCACTTGACCCGGATGTAATGAACCAAACCGTATTTGAGCGTTCCAGGCCGCCACCCTAGCACAGCTAGCACAAAGTTCAACTTGCTTTCTTCGGGTATCTTGGAGCTGGAACGGCGCAACATCCCGTAGCGTAATGCGATCCACCGTCTAGAACAGGACCGTACAAGTTAGCAACGTCAAAGTTAATGACACAGTCTCCCACTTGGATGCCTTCCCCAGGCCCTCCGAATAAAAGATTGAACTGGAAATATTAGTACGGAATAATTTATTTCCCTCGAACGCAATAGCTTTGACTTTTGGCAATATATTTTATAGATATATAATCTCTTCTGTCATTGAAAACTAAACATCTACAAGGAGTTTCTTCGATCATATCTCTGCACAGGCTAGTCGTAACTGCATGATATGTGTTATCTTGCGCTGAAATAGTTGCAATATACGGAATTTTTTTTTTTGGCTTGGCCGATATCTCAGTGGAATAACTTATTCTGGAGATGACTCAAAATAGAATTGCAGCGCCATTTTCGGAGGGCCTGGAGGTGACGAGATCTAGGTAGGTGAGAGCAACGCCGCGGACTTCCAGTTCTTAGTGCTTGCAGGTGTATTGTGTTGCGCACCCGACGTTCAGGTCCGTAGCGCAGCTCGAGTAGACCTTAAAGCTAGGAAGCAAGTAATGTAAACAAACACTGCTATTCCTACTTATCCACTCAGTCCGCTATCTCCTAACGCGGCTTGTTTCTATTGATGCACTATTCGAGACTGAGATAAAATGTAGTGAGAGATCAACGGCGCCAACCAATCGGATCCAGCTCCGTGAGTTCAATGTCCTTGGCCCTTGTCTCTCATGTGGGACCTTCGCTCTGGTCTCACACACGCTAATGAACTTCGACGTAAATGGAGCAACCGCAGCCAAATCGTAACACGCCCCCACCGACGCTTGCGTTGGAACACTCAACTACTGTCAGACGGCAACGCGTTCGTCATACCGATCTGTTGACAGTATCTCGTGAGACCGTCCGTCGGCAGCGCCTTCGTGAACATGTCGGCGGGATTCTGCTTACCGTCGACCTTGTAGATGTCCATCAGATCACGTCTGACTTGGTCGCGGACGAAGTGCCATCGAAGCTCGATGTGTCGAGTCCTCCTGTTGTACGTAGGTACCTTGGTCAACGCGATAGCAGCTTTATTGTCAACGCGCAGCTTTAATCTGGTTCACTTTAATTACATGTTGAGCTTCGTCCAACATGTTGATAATTTCGCGACCCTCCATAGTGGCCTCATAGGCCGCAACGTACTCGGCCTCTGCGGTCGATTGTGCAGTGATGGTCTGCCGTCGAGTGGCCCATGCCACTGCGCCTCCAGCGATGGTGAGTACATACCCGGTGACGCTCTTGCGGGTCTCTGGGTCATTGGCCCAGCCCGCGTCGCTGTGTCCACTGACTATGATCTTGTCTGCGACTTCGTCACTCGCTGAGTACATGATTCCTTCCTGGAGGTTGCTACAAGGTAGCGTAAACTGCGTTTTACAGCTCCACAATGCTTCTTGCTCGGATTACCGACGAAACGACTCAGGTATCCGACTGAGAAGGCAATATCGGGACGCGTACTTGTAGCCAAGTACATCAAAGATCCAATAATGGCCCGATAGTCAAGTGAAGGTGTATCACCATCTTCAGTTCCGTCATTCGGTTGAAACTTAGTGTTCGTTTCCATCGGCGTCACGCTCCCGTTAGCTCCACCGAAACCGAACTTGTCAAGTACTTCTTTGCAGTACTACTCTTGATTGATCCAGATGCCTTTTTCATTCTGCTCCACTTGTACTCCGAAGAACTCGATTGCTAGCCCTCCGTCCTTGAACCCGTATTTTGCATCGAACGCAGCAAATACGGTCGTCTTGTAGTCCTCCGAGTTCGTTGCGAGAACCACATCATCCACGTAAAGCGGGATGAGAGCTAAAACACCGCCTTTGTAGTACACATACAGGCACGGCTCCGTTTCCGTGCTTGCATAACCCAGCGTCTTCAAGAACTTGTCAACCTCTTCAAACCACTCGGCACCGGACTGGTGCTGCCCGTACAGTGCATGGTCTACGCGGTAGACTTTCCCCTTCGGGCAAGGGAACCAAGGTATCCCGCGCACGTACTGCTTGATCTTGAGGTTAGCGTTCAGGTAAGCGGTATCGAAGTCTCCTTGGTAGAGCGTCGGGTGTAGTGTAGCAGCCACCGCCACTACCACACGGAATGTGACATCCTGGCGACTGGAGAAAAACTAATGACGTAGTCAATACCAAATTCTTGTGAGTCGCCACGGCCAACAAGACGAGCACGCCACTTGTTAACGAACCCTTCCAAGTCCGTTTTAGGGCGATATCTCCACATCGTGCTCAGCAAATTCGCCTCGCTCGGCATTTTTTTCTCGTCGATCATAACGAACACACCCTTCGAGAACATTGCCTCCACTTCTTGATATATGTCTTCTAGCCACTCTTCTCGTTGCGGCGAGCGTACAGCCTGGCTGTAGCTCTGCGGCACTTGTACGTCTTTGATGTGCCACTTCTTGTTGGTAGCAATGGGGTCTGTAGTTTGGTCTCTCGCACAATAACTCGCGTAGACGTGATAGTCATCGAGTCTCGTTGGTGAATGGCGCTCAGCCTCACTGCGAAGCGTCATCCTGCGTGGTTGTCCGTCTAGATCACGTTGTCGTTTCAACTCGCGTACATCTTCGAGCTCTGCCTGCAGCGGTGATCTTTGGCAGCCTGTCAAGGTCTCTGGCACCATGCACACGCCCATTTTCCGTTACCTGCGTCTACGGCGACGATCTCTTGCCCACTTGGTTCTTCGTCCGTTGCCATTGACTCGTTCGCAGCAGCACTACTTTGATCAGGTAATTGACCAATCATGTATTCGTCGACAATGTCAAGCGTATTCCACGGAGGACGTCGCGTCCAGTCATCGGCGTCTGACTCAGCGTCTTGACTCGAGTCTCCTCCGCTTGACTCACCATTTCTTGTTGGTTCAGGGTACTCCTCAAGAGGGGGGCTGACTGGCTCAGGCTCGCATTCGGGCTCGTTTTCTTCCGCAATATCTTCCATTACCTCATGCCCTCATTCACGCGCCTCTGGCTGTGTGGGACACATGTCCTCTCTGCTTTCAGCATCATCATGTAGACTCGGGTCGGCCTCAGCCTTCTCCTCCATCTCATCAGTGTTATTTTCGGCCAGTAGACTCGGACTAGGGGCGGCTTTCTCCTCCAACTCGCCAGCATCTTCATCGGCGATTACCTGGTCTAGTCCGCGCACGACCACTCTTGACTTTATCTCAGGACTCTTCTTCTTTGGGAATGCCGTGTAGATAGGCATTTTGCTCCACTCCTCAATAATAATTTCGTAATTGAGAGGTTCATTCTCCACGCCCACATCGGGAGTCTTTGCCGCAGAAATCTCTTCAAGGTCCTCGTAGTCTTGGAGCTCAGGGTCGTTCTGGTGTGTCATCTGCAGCATCGCTGCTCTGATCGACATCAGTGCCGCTCTCCACGGCGGTCATCCAGTTAGCCACTGTAGAGGTATAGCCATCGCTGTACCTATCCTTGTACACGATGTCCTCGTTGATGTGAGCATGCTCGACATGCTGCACTACGTGTTCTACTGGGAAGTACACTTCGTATCCGGCTTGCCCTTCAAGTAAGCCGACAAGGAACCCGAGGCGACAGTTGTCGTCGAAATTGCGACGCAACGGTCCGACTGGCTTGTACACGTATGCAATTGATCCGAACTTCTTGATGCGGTGCAAGTTTGGCTTCTTGACTTTCATCAAGCGGTATGGAACGTCCTTGATCGCCTGGTGGTACGTCCTGTTCCGAATGTACACCGACATCTTCAACGCGTGAATCGCGAGAGATGGTGGCAGCCCCGCTGCACTCATCACGGTCTTCATCATGTGGGTCAGTGTCTGGTGTGCTCTCTCACACGGGTTGAGGTGGGAACCGTGGGGCGGGTTTGGCAGGAATTCAATCCCTTTCTTCCTGTACCATTGGTTCATCTTGGAGTTGACGAACTCACCTCCTCCGTCACTAACTACCTTGCGTACTTTGTCATTGGGGAACTGACGATCTCCCCACTCAATGTACCTCTGTATCGCAGCGTTCACTTCGGACGCACTCTTCGACTTCAGCGGGTACACGGTGGTGAACCGTGAGTATCCGTCCACTATGACTAACACGGTAGCTTGGTCAGGGAACAATAGATCCGCGAAGATCACCTCGTTCTTTCTTGTGATCTCACGATCCAAGCTCTTCTTGGTCGGTGGCTTGCGCTCCTTTCCCATGTGACAGGCTTCGCAGTGAGTGACGCGTCGCTGGCGAAGCATCATGCCGTTCACCAGGTCTCTGTCGACCATCACTTTTACTAATTGTGGGCAAAGGTGGCCAAGCCGTTCGTGCCATCTTTGGAGATCAGCAGCTCCATCGGTGGCCGAAATGTTCACTCGAGGTTGTGCTGCAGCACACACTGACTCAGGCACTTGCACCTCCCCAGGATGCTCCGACAAGAACGCGTTCTTGACATTGAAAGTGAACAATCCGTACTTGTCGGGTGCCACTTCGAATAGTTTCTCGCTGCCCTTCCATACCTCGTAGACGTTAGCTCCAGACCGTCCGTGGTACTCGACCGAGTATCCTTGGTCTTCGATCTGCGAGTTGGACAACAAGTTTCTGCTGTTCGGGACGTCACGAAGCGTGAGGACCAGGTCCAATTCGCCTCGTTGCAGAACTAATTGTACGGTTCCGTGCCCTACGGGGTTTGCAGCGAGCGCCTTCTTGAACCCTCGCACGCACTCGGCGTCCTTCTCGAACGGCGTGAAATCACTGAAGTATCTGCGATCCGCTGCCACATGTATATTGGCTGCGTTATCGAAGCACCACTCTGACGCTGTGTAGCTCGAGTCACTTGACTCAGCACTCACGTGGACTGAAAGATCTTCATTTGGTGGCCTCTTATGTGAAGGGGCGCTCGTTGGACTCCAGTCACACTGGTGGTATCCGTCACTTGTGCAGACTCACTCTGCTCACTCTTGCCAAGTCGTCTTGTGTACGTGACCGGCTTGTTACCAGAAGCAGGTGCTTGAGCTGAGATCTTCATGTTGCAGTCCTTCTCCAGATGCCCAGGACGATGGCATTCCCTTGCTGCTTGTCCAGCTTCTTGGCTGCGACGGCTGCTGCCTTCTCTGGAGTCAGCTGTCTGGTTGCACTGTTGTTTCCCGTGTTCTGCTGTTGCTGCGACTTCTGCTTCGCACCCGACTGCTGCGACTGTGCCTGAGCAGTGCTCGCGTTCGTAGCGTTGAGTTCACGGTCGCACTTGTTATAGCTGTCCATTCTGAGAATCTGGTCTCTCAACTTGTCCGGAGTGTCAACTTCACTCGCACCGATCTCGACCAAGCCTCGCAGTCGGTCGAACCGTGCGTTTGACGGCAACGACCTCATCAACATGTTAATGAAGATGGGATCTCGCACGTCGGCGTTCAGCGCTGCCAGCTGCGCCTTGATGATGAACATGCCATTCGCATGCTGACGCACATCCCATCCAGGTTTGCACGTTGCAGTCTGAAGCTTGTTGAACAAGATGATCTCCTGGTTGGTACGTGTAGCGGCATTTGTCTTGACCTCGTACGTATCTTCCAGATATTTCCACATCTCTGTTCCGTTTGCCTTGATCATGACTTGCTGTCCTAACTCCATGGACAACAAGGCCATGATGATATGGTCGACCTTCATCTGCGTGTTGTTGAACATCTTCGTGTCCACATCACTCGCGCCAGATGCCAAGGTCACTTCTCCTTTCGCGTACTCGAGAACTTCTTTGTCCGCGACAGAGAACTCCATCATTCTCTTGTAGTACGTCCAGCACTGACCTTGCCAGTTCACTGGACACCCATTCTTGTTGAGTTCGACTGTAGTTGCCATCGTAGAAGCTTGTGCAGGCCTATGCCAGTTTGGGCTCATAACCCTGTCGCGCACCCGACGTTCAGGTCCGTAGCGCAGCTCGAGCAGACCTTAAAGCTAGGAAGCAAGTAATGTAAACAAACACTGCTATTCCTACTTATCCACTCAGTCCGCTATCTCCTAACGCGGCTTGTTTCTATTGATGCACTATTCGAGACTGAGATAAAATGTAGTGAGAGATCAACGGCGCCAACCAATCGGATCCAGCTCCGTGAGTTCAATGTCCTTGGCCCTTGTCTCTCATGTGGGACGTATTCACACCTTCGCTCTGGTCTCACACACGCTAATGAACTTCGACGTAAATGGAGCAACCGCAGCCAAATCGTAACATATTGTCCATTGCGACGAGTGACGGCCTGAGATTCTTCACGGTCGGAACTGAGTAGAGGGAAACCAGTAAAAAAAAGAACTTAATCTAGCTGAACGCTGAGAAACGTACTACTACTACTAGTGATGTCTGGTATTGATAGCGACTGCGAACGCAGCATAAGGTTTCTTGTCGTCAAACAGCTTTTTCAATTTCTCGAACAGAGTCTTCCCACTATGACGATCAGCAAAGCGCATCGTGTAAGCTTCCACATTGCCGTACGTGGGGTCATTTCTTGGGAGCTTCGAGAAATTAATTGGGTTCGGCACCCCCGATAGACTCGCTAATTCTTCCGGGGTAACTTTCAAATCCATCCATTTCTGGTAGAGGCGAGTCTGCAAGTTCTCCGCAATTTTTTTTTCAAATCCGTAATGTCCTTGATCGATTGAAAGAGCGTTCCAAACTTCGGCTCCACCATAATCGCTTTCTCCAATAAAAAATTGAGTGTTTGCAAGTCTGAAAATACATTATCTCCCTCCTGAGCTCAGAGTAGTTTGATATATCGGAGCCACTGTATAAACAGGGGGTTGTTGTCGAGAGAATCGCCTGCAAGACTTAAGATTTTATAAACTTGCTGAGGACTCTCTCCGGCCTTCAGCCACGCATCATTCACCAGTCTATGGCTGGACGCCGAGCTCAAGACCATGTGCACCTGTAAATTGTCAGCGATGATCTTCATGTCCGCGACTCGTCGAACAGATTGAAAAAGTGTCACCAGTTCTGCTTCAGGTTTCGTTTTCCTCAGCAAGTCCAGTATCGTGTCGTCCTTGAACCGGAATTCTCCTCGTTTAGCCCGGTATTTCATCACGTACTGAAGCCACTGGATGAATTCCGGGTTTCTATTCAACTTCCCACCAGCTTTTACGACACGTAAACTGTGGAACATATCCGTCGGATCCCGCTTCGGCTGCAGAGCTAGTGTGTAGGTTACAGTGTCTATCACCGATGACCCTGGTATTCCTGCCCTCACTTCCTTGATCTTGTCTTCGCCATCCGTTTTATCATTCTCGCGGAGTTTTAATGCTCTTTTCGAAACGGCACGGTGGTAGTGTGTAAATGACCGCTGAGAGGACCGATGCTGGCTTGATCGGAGTATCTAAGCGCTGAGCAAATGATTCCAACATGCAAGATGATCAACAAGATGATACAGCGGACATACATCTCGTTGTCCGGTTGTTAACTTGATGTCTTCGAATGCGAGCGTTCGAGTAAAATGCAGAATGGTCTAACTGTTGGCAGTGTTCGTAAAACCTTTTAGCCTTGGTTCCTGCTAGGGATCTAGGATATAAAACGGCATTTCGGAATTACAACAGAGATAGGCATCGGCCGTAAAATACGGCTTGAGGATAAGGAGCACTACTGAGCAGAGTAAGACACTCAATCACAAAAACGAAGTGATCTATTATACTACCTCCGCGCGGAAAATAAGGCACTTATGTGACGGCACACAATACCGGTCAAATAGGATGTCCTGTTTAAAACGTTGTACAGGATTGCTCATCGTTTGATATTTCCCGCCCAAAGTGGTGACATGGCAAGATCCCTCCCCTCTAGCACGGCAGAAGACCTCTCGACGAAGGGTATTAGAACAATACAACAACATGCAAGGCGCAAGCTAGGAGGCGGAGAGTGCTATGAGGTGAAGAGAGGGGGGAGGGAGGTGCTGAGCAGAGGTGTAGGTGTGTCTGTGCGTACGCTCGGAAATTGCAGTGTAGGTGTGTGTGTGCGTACGCTCGGAAATTGCTGCTTTTTGTGTGTGCACTATCTGGTCTTACGCGATTCTGTGTGCTTTGTGGAACCAGGGTGTTTATGCTTAGGTTGTGCTTATGGGTACATCGTAGTAGAGCGAGGAGGTTTATTTTTATGAAGGGATTAGAAGCTCGGACTCTGAAGGACGTATCCAAGCTGCGCAGGACCAGCTTCGACCCCGCGTAGGAAGCGATGCAAGCTGCCAGGAATTGCTTTAAAAAAGGCGTCAATTTAGTGGCTGTGGCCAGTTTGCTGCCTCTTTTAGTCTTAAAGTTTGTTAGTCAGCATATCGATTGAGCTTTATCGTGCTCAAATTGCTTTGGCCAAAGAAAAATGAGCCAAATAGTATTGAAGCACTTGTCCAATACGAAACTCTAATAGGCTAAAATCAATACGCAATAACTGGTCGATTGCACCAAACTGGCGCTGTACCTTAGAAGAAAAAAAAAAACTTTTTTCTTTTTCTTTTTTAAAGCTTTGGAACGCTGGTGCTCCAAAAGATATCGGTAGTTGCACGTGGCTTCCTCGGCGAGTGAGTAGGTCCTTATGACTAACATAACGCCATGCCTAATCATGCCACAGCAGCTTCCAGAGGAGAAAAAACATCTACAGCTACCGTACGATGACCTGAACCGTGCTACGATAGCCAAAGCCAAAAGAGCCCCCCCCCCCCCCCCCCCCCCCCCCCCAACACGATTAATTTTCTTTTGTCATGAGGGAAACTATTGTGAGCAAATACTTTGAATTAGCTTATAAATAGGTCTACAGTGTCCAGATTATCGCGTAAATTACCCTCGGGTGTAATTAGCGCGCAGTTGAACACTAAGGCGACATCCTCCAGATTACCCAGCTTTTGTACCAACACAGGCACCATGTCCGCTTGGCTTTGGAGGCGAATCAGTTGTTTGCTCTCCTCATCCCAGTCGAAGCGGACCGAACTTTGCAAAAAACAGCTTGGTCTCGTAATCGCGCTGCAATTTGGGCACATCGACTTCCTTCTTCGGCTTGGAACAGATGCGGGAAAGCACCCTGCATCGCTGCTGCTGAAATGGTGAAACTGGTGGTGGAAAAAGCGACTAGCGAGTGTTTCGTAATTGTTTTCAGCTCCTTCAGCTGAATGTGTATGTCTGGAAACCATTGCGTGAAGAGACTCCAATTCTTCACCAGCCCATCTACGCCACACGTGGCGTCTTTAAAACGCCAGGAGCCATCGCTGCGTGCAGAAAGTCAAAGTCGGTCGGGTGGATGTCGTCAGGGGTGAAGATGCCACGACGAAAGATGAGGAAGTACTCGGTAGCGATGGTCCAGACCGTTAGACAACGAGATACCTGGAATGTTAGTCGATCTCGCTGGCGCCTGAGCTCGGTAATTTCTTCTCCTAGCTGTCGATTTGAATTGTCGAGCTCTTTCTCGCATTTTCGCTGACGATCTCGATATCGTTGCTGTTTCATCCGATCTTTTTCACGTTTGCGATTCTCCATTGAATAACCTTCCTTTTCTTTCTTTGCTTGCCTTTCTGCAGTTTTGTATCGTTTGGAGCCGCTGCACCTAGTGGTCGGCCGTTGGGTCAGTGGAGCCTTTAAAGTTCGATTCGACCATATTAAACCTGCGTCGACCGAGGTTTTAGACTCCATGGCAGCTCCCAAGCACTGGCGACCCGGTGTATATAGTTGTGCTCTCGGGAGCTGATTACAGTGGCCTTGACCATTAGCACGTCGGTGGTTAGAAGGCCGAGAGCGTGAGGTCACACTACCAAATACCCTGTCACTCAGTAAATGAATACTTGGAGGTTGGAGTGTGGTCTGCATGATTCGTTGACGAGCGAGAAAAGAAGAAGTGGCTGGATCCTTGCAAGGGGGTCAGTATATTGGATGCCGGGAGCAAATTGAAAACTGAGAATTTGTCACGCTACAGTGCGCTTCGCTCGGGGTCTATCACCAAGTAGTCAACATGACCCGTAAACCGCAGTCATTCGTGTGCAACAAGCATGTACTTTCCCTACTCCGTATATAATCCCCAGAGCGTAATACTAACTCCCAGTATACTGTAGGTCAGGATGTATCCGACGGTGTAAAGCTCTACAAGCACACCTTCTTTCGTTGTGTGTTTGTAGCAAACAGAGCACAGTATGTATGGCAAAACTGTTGTTCGCGTCCCAGGATTCGATAGTGTGTTGCGGTCGCTTCAGTTTGGTGTGACAGGGTTGCTGTCTTGTAGCCTACTATTCCATTTCTTCCATAGTATTGCAAGTGAGAGCAGGGCTAGGTAATATAGTGATTTTTCCCACCGGTGATGACGATAGTCATTGCACACGGGGAGGAGTTTATGAAAATCCATGATCCATTGTTCACGCGGAGGATTTAATGAAATCTCAAGATCCTAACCTGCCGGATTTTAAAGCATGTAATACTGTACGAGACCTACAATACACGAATGTCCAGGACTAATTCGGTATCTGTTCGTACACTCCTCCACGAATAGAGACTCTATAATCTGATACCCACACTGTTTACGAGCGGTCTAGCCAAGTAAACGCCTGTACATTTGCCTGGCGACGTATTGCCAGCTTTTATTGCTCATTCCTTAATTTGACTTCTTTGAACTCCACTTCCAGTCATGCGTTCGCTCTTGTTGTCTTTATTCACGACTCTGGTGATGCCCATCGCATCCACAGACCCAACCTCGCAAATCCAAGTTGCTAAACTCATGCTTATTAGTAAGTATGTCGACAAGTTCCTCAACACTCTGTGCAGCCTTAGTTAACATGCAAACCAGGCAGTTGCTACACTCATCAAGATGGCGTACCGGTAGAGCATCTACGTCGATGTAGGTGATTCCGACCGTCATCTATCATCCTAATCGCCTGACACAACGTAAAGATGAATGCTGTAGGCAAGGCAGCCCTTTCGCCAATCAACGGTAATCTGGATTTCATTCGGCAAAGTGCCAGCTACAGCACAAGTTTCTGCACTTCCTGAAGTTCTTTCGACGCGAGTATGAGTGCCTTCGTCCAGTCTAAGCTTCTCCCCAGCTGGTACTCAATCCCCAGCTTGGCCCTTGGTGTGTTCCAGAGCAATCCTGGAGCGGAAGCCTACAATGCCGTATTGACAGCGCTCAAGCTCGGTTACCGCCACATCGACACCGCTACTTTCTACAAGAACGAAAGGGACGTGGGCAGAGCAATCCGTGACTCGGGCATCTCACGCGAAGAGATTTTCGTCACCAGCAAATACTTTGAGACATCGCGGTGGAGCTACCAGCGCGTCGCCGAAGGTGTTCGTGAGAGCAACCGGAAGCTCGGTCTTGGGTCCATTGATCTGTATCTCCTACATGCTCCGAGCGAGAGTTTTACCCGTGCAGAGGCATGGAGTGCACTCGAGGACATGCAGGCCGAAGGGATCGTGCGTGACATTGGTGTCTCCAGCTTCAGTGAGGAGCTTAAGCTGCCAAAGCCCTCGCGCGTCAAGCCGGCAGGTAAGCTTTTTTTTTTTCGGATCACCGTTGGGCCTGGTTCCTGTAGAATTAGGTACAATTTTGGGACGAGTCCTGCTTTTCGGTCAACTAATTTTGGACAACCTCCCTATCACAGAAACCTTCCTTTCTCTTGCAAACATGATATGATTATACAAAAGACTTCATATACATGTATATTGAGAATATGGCTCGGAGTGTTTTCTAGAGAAACTGGTACTAAGTTTGACATTTGGGATAATATCGATCGATTCACAAAGGACCGTTGCAGCTGGCACCCAAACAAGATGATGTTGTTTTTGATGTACCAACTCACCCGCCAAACAACACAATTATAACAAAGAGAACAGCGGCGACAACAAGGCAAGGCTGATCGAGGCAGCAAAAGGACCGGTACACAACCCGGTATCGATACAACGGCTGCTCGGTGTTGTAGAGCAACTAGATCAGTTGCAACTGATTATCTTCCTGCCAAAAGGTACGGCGGCAAACACAGTAATGCAAAATAGGTACAGCCACTGGTACTTTATAAACACCTCTATTTTCTTGTGTATCAAATATTATTTCAAGCATGAAATATTACAGTTTTTCGAAGGACGGTTTTTTGAAACTCATCGGTATTTAGTTATTTTTTGTCTCAATTTTGGGTATGTCTCAAATGGTCTAATTTTTTTATCGCGGGTCAAAAAAAACCCAGACCCACCGGTGACCCGATTTGATTTCTTCTAAGCCCGCGGTGAACCAAGTGGAGCTGCACCCAAGGTTTGCTCGTCGCGAAACGGATAAGCTCTGTGAGGACCAGGGTATCGTCATGGAGGCCAACTCGACGTTGGCATTCGGTGAGGGAATCGCTTATCAAGAGTTACCTCGATTCTGCCAAACTGAAGCTATCGGTAGAGCAAAATGGCAAAGCTGGACAATCTGGATGAGTACTTCATCAGTGGTTGGGACCCGATCAAGCAGCACGAGATTTAGGAGTGGTCATTTGCTGAGTATCGTGGGGTGAAATCCAAGATATATGCCAAGAGTGGGAGTAGGAGGTGTAGGCTGCTCTGGATTTTGTGCTATGATACAGACAATCATCCTTTCTAGTGAATACTGCAGTAGTCTACTAGTAGATACTCCCATGTATTGGTATTGTGATCACCAATCGCTTTGCCTGTGTGGATTGGCTCGCTATTCATCGAGATAGGGGTTACGTAGTCATTTTAAATATTGGGAGTTGTGGTCATAAATTGGGGTATTAATCGGGGTTAGTATTATAAAATAAGATGAAGCGGTAGAGAGGGTTTTTACGAGCAAAGCGAGAGAGAAAAAAAGGAATTGCATGCATTATCCATTACCTAGCCTCTTCGTTAGTCGCTCAAATGGTTTATATCTTTCATGTTCACTGCAGGCCCTCGTGGTGGCTGAAAGTTTGAAAGCAGTCCTTCAGCGATTAGACTGTAGGTTGGCAATTGGAATACAGCTCGAAGCTCTTCAATATTAAAAGTGAGCTGCATGTCCCTCGATCCGTTTACGCTTACCATTAACGTGCGATAAACCCCCTCTTCGCGATCGCCATCGTGGCACGAGGCACTCGTTGCATCCAAGTGTTGCATTTGTCGAAAAGTCACACTCTCCGGTAGAGTAACACCTGTATCATCAGGCTGGTGAGCTTAGCTTTTATCCAAATGTGGGAGAACATTGGAAAATTGTGGCTCACTACGTGGATGGCCTCTCGTGATATGAGACATACGTACCAGTTGGTGGCAAAATTAACGAAAATGTCAGAAATATCTGGGTGACATCCATTATATCCTAAAAGATGGAAGTCCGTCGGAACAGGAAGAGAAGGACCATGACAATTTCACAGCACAACTATATCATGATATATTTGAAAACGTTCAACATGGAAATTAGCGTTCCAGTGCCAACCCTACAACTAAGAGGTGTGGAACTGGTAGCGGAAACTGATATGTCACTTCAGGAAAGCGCTGTCCAAACGTTTGATTACCGTGGGCTTGTCGGATCACTGCGCTATCTGGTAAGAGGAACAAGACCGGACATTGCAAATGTAATCAGAGAACTGAGCAAGTTTCTGTCGCGCTACAATGACACACACTGACGGGCAGGTAGGATAGCACTGAACAATTTTAAAGGAACGTTAACGAACGGCCTACTTCTTGATGGGAATTCGAGAACGGTGCCGTATGAAGTGCACAGACCCAAGCTTCGAGCCGTCAATCTAAAGAGCGTAAATTCGTTACAGGGTATGTAATTTCTATGGCAGGCAGAAGCATATCACCGTGCAGTCAGCAAGGCTCAGTGTATCTTTCGACTTCAGAGGCAGAACTCATTGGACTTAGCAAAGGAGCGAAGGAAAGCGAGTGGCTTTGGTAACTATTAAAAGAGAAGGGACTCCCGCAGAAAACGCCAGTGCAGGTATGGTGTGGCAGTAAAACGGCCAAAAGCTTAGTAAAGAATTTTACGACCTTTTGCACAGGTTCACCCAATTATGTACTTTCTCTTATAACATAGGAGAAATAGTCCGATTCGTAATCACTGAAATATACTTTACTCAAGTATGATGCTTGTTTCAGATTTCATTATCATTTATCGTCAATGTTTTGTTACAAGATATAGTCCACGTCGAAACCCGTGAATATGTAAAAGGGCCAAAAATGTGACCTTCGAGAAGCAAACGACTAAGGTTTGTATAGTATATTTTACATAGGAGACTCGCGAAAGAGTTAAAGGAATTAATAGACCAGTAAGTTTCCATTTACTTTAACACTGCTAATACTCAAGTGAAAAAAGCAGTGCGTCTATGAAAACAAAAAAAACAGCAGCACTAATCAATGGTAATGAGCGCCACAAACGGCGCGCGAATAGTAGGTAGGAAGCACTAATCAGCAAATACAGTTTACAAATATCTTCTTTATCCCTCAATTTTTCGAAAGATATACATTGGGGAACAACATGATATTGCCAAGTTTGTACTTAAATGTCGTCCGAAGAATTCTAGCACGTATTTATTTTGCTGTTACGACTTAATCGGGTGAAAGCCTCCAAGCAAAGGAGCCCGTGGTAATAAAAATGAATCGCAAGTCAGCTCAAGCCAGTGACTTGAAGCCACCGTGACAATCTGTTAGTGGATACTTTAGTCAGGTAAAGCCAGCAATTAACGACATCACTTCGACTGAAAGTTTGTACTTCAGTGCTTTCCAATAGCTAATGAGTGTAATTTGAGTCGAGACCCGTCCGGTACGATTTACTACGTAGTTAGTAAAAAAAGCGTACAGGAACCTTATCGATGCCCTGAAATTCTTAACGCTTAAAGTAAATCTCATTTTGAATTCTACATGTAGCTATTGGAGCTCCTCGTACATTCGCTTGATATCCGCTTGAAAATGAGCCTTGAGCAACTGGCGCTTCAACTTGAATGTAGGCGTGATGAGACCGTCCTCCATCGAGAACGGGTCTGGGTGGAAATGAACTTTCTTGACAAACTCGAAGCCACGGAGCTGCGCCTTCTTTGCCGTCATCTCAATATCTTCCAAAATCTCTTTCTGGAAGTTCGTGCTGTAAACAAGTTGTGTCACTGCAACGTTTTCACCGGACAACCCCTGCACATGCCCCCATGCCTCAGCTCTCTCTGGGTCAGGCACCACGATTGCAACAAGGCAACTCTGGATCGAGTCACCATATACAAATATCTGTGCCACGTACTTGCTCTTAAGGTACACTCCTTCAATCTTCTCGGCGGCGACGCACTCGCCTTGCGAGAGCTTGAAGATGTTCTTTTTACGGTCAATAATGCTCAGCGTTCCATCAGCGTTCCAACAGCCGATGTCGCCCGTCTGGAACCAGCCGTTCTCGTCTATCACCTCAGCCGTCTTGTCTGGCTGTTTGTAGTACCCAGCAAAGACGAGTGGGCCCTTTGCGAGAATTTCACCACGCGGACGAGGCTTGTCCTTGTTGGTGTAACCCATCTCTGGAACATCTTCAAGACACACCTGCATACGAACAAGCGGTGGACCAACGTGCGGCCCCAAAGGCATGTCTCCGGAGGCAAGGCATAGACCAGCTGCCGTCTCGCTGAGAGCAGAGCCCTCGACCACATCACAGCAAAACGCAATCTTCAGAAACTCCTTCACGTCAGCACTTAGTGGAGCGGATCCAGACAAAATGCACCGAACACGTCCGCCTAGCACTTGGCGGATCTTAGCAAAGATCAGTGCATCCCAAAGAGCGTGGGTGTTGTAGCCATCAGCCAAAGCCGCGCGCTTTGTGGCATATGCAAGGTCGAACAAGAGTTTCTTCAATCCTCCGGCCGTAGCGACACCTTGTGTGATCTTCTTGTGCACTCGGTTGAACAGTCTTGGAACCGAGACAAATAACGTCGGTGCGAGCTCCGCTACATCGTTTAGCAGAAACTGTACGTCGCCCTGATAGAAACCGGCCGCCGCACTGTTCTCCAAGATGGATCCGAGTACCGCTCACTCGAACACATGGGCGAGTGGCAAGTACGACAAGTGTACGTCTGTCGAGTTCACTTGAAGCTTTTCTCCAGCCAGTGTACTGATGATCGTAACGCTCCTGTGCAATAAAATCACTCCCTTGGGTTCTCCCGTAGTGCCCGATGTATAACACAGCGTCGAGATATCTGTCGGGAATGGAGGGTCGGCCGGCAACGGCTCCGCGCGTCCAATGAGTTCAAGATCATGCAAACTTGTTAGCTCGATATTCTTGGCGGCAGCCGCAAGTCGCTGAGCCTTTGTGACCGGCTCAAACAGCACAACCGTCTCCAGCTTGGGGCAGGCGTCTCTGCAGTTCATCACCACGTCGAGCTGTTCCCTACCGCAGAACAGCACCCTCAATTCGGTATGATTGACAATGTACGGTACCGCATCGGGTCCGAGGGTGTCGTACAACGGTACCAGGACGTAGGCCATGCGGTCGCAGGCGTGGGCGACCAGACACCACTCGACTTGGTTCTTAGCAAAGATGCCAACATTCTCCTGGCGCTTGAGGCCACATGCACGTGTCATTCCTGACGCTAAGTCGTCCATGCGGGTCTTAACCTCGCCGTACGTGAGCCACTGAAAAGCGCCGACCTTCCCTGTGGCTGTGTCCGTCCTGCGGCAACCGTAGCATGGCCGGGCGCCGCCCTCGCGGCTCCAGCCACGTAAGAAGTTACAGTACAGCGTCTGCTGTGCCTCGTTGACTGGTACTGTGCTGGGAACCTCGTACGTGGGACCGTGCGTGGCATCGCCCGTGTTGGGAACGGCAATCGTGTATCGCAGACCTTCGTATGACTCGAAATCGATCTCACTCATCGGCACGGCGGAGCTGATGGTGGACCCCATACTGTGACGGATAGAGAGGCAGTGATTCTGGGGCAGGATGCGGAATGGATAGTGTCCAGCGTTTATATGTCTGTCTGCGAGCAGTTTGCAAGATTAGATCCAGAATGGACCATATACAGAACTGATCAGAAAATGGAACAGGATCTGGAGATTGCACCCCTGTGCTGTACTGGAAAGTGTCGCTTGCTGGGGGGGGGGGGGGGGGGGGCAATCCCGCTAAACATGGTTTAGCCAGATCAATTGCATTGATAAATCACTATGAAAAACCTGTCCGGTCTGTATAAGGTACGATAGAAACGGATTTTAGCATTCACAATTCGCGTTTCTGCTTCTGCCTAACGACCAACCAACACGTTTCGAAGATTCCCGAGAATGCCAACCGCGCAAAGTAATAATTAAAGCCATGTGATTTAGCTCGTTATTAGGTATTTCATAATCAGCAACACGTAATCTTGGCATATCGTAATCTCTGGTTTTTATCCTCAGTCAGATCCGAAGTGTGTACATGTAAATCTGGTACTCTATAAAATCCGTTTCTCGACAAAAAACACCAAGGAAGGACCATATAATTATCCTGGTAAATAGTTTGGTGGATAAATTGATGCCTCTCTTAGCTTAATATACTAAACAGGTGTTACCTGTGTTGTTGCCCTCCCGGTTAGCTCCTTTAACATTTAGGTGCATTTTTTTTTTAAATTTCAGATCTACTTCGACGACTTTGTTTCAAGGTCAAATGGAGAGAAACCAAATAAAATCATAACAAGAGAATTCGCAGCTCGAAGAACTACCGTTAAACATATTGCAACATTTTCGCCAACGTTACAAAGTTGCTCGGCAACCTGCAACTTTTTTTGGCATTTTCAAGTGTAACTCGTATGGTTTATTCTACAAATCCTACTCTAGTACATTATAATACAATCCGTGCATGATCTACCTGCAAGAAGTAGTTGCGCTGAATTCATCTCATGCAGGATCTAGCACATCTACATATGTAAGCAACCGTTTGGCTCTTGTTAAAAGTGTCGTTTTCTGCCAAAACGGGCTGAAAACACGATTTACTCTATGATTCACCACTAGGTACGAACACTTGTTAGTGCGTCGGATGAACCAATTGGCGGCCACAAATAAAGTGACGATGGTGCCCTAACAGCGCTTGTCGCCGTCCTGACTATACTGTAGAACCCATCTGGGCCCTCGTCAAATGACCCGGGCCAATGAATCCGGTCTGACCTGGGGTGCACGAATGCGGAACCCCAGATTCGCAATCACCACCGCTATGTTCGAAGACAAGATCAAGTTTCATCTACAGAAGTATAGGCGTCCAACAGATACGCACTTACTGTAGGTTAGAATCGAAGTTGAAAGAAGTGTAGGTTGTCTACTTGGTAACGCGAAACACGTATCTCAGTCACAGCAAACTGAATGCAAAGCACAATATTTGATGTTCCCGTTGCCCGGGCGCACAATCAAACCTTACCATAAACTCTGGCCGAGTGTCGATTTGCCCTCCCTCCCCCCTTTCAGATTTATTCTGTCGGTATGAGGCGCGGTAAAATGAGGCTCAATGAGGAGCCCTGCTGAACCGAGTAAGACATTCAATCACATGAACTAAGGTGATCTATTATATGCCATCTACATGTATAAATAAATAATATTTTTTAAGACGTCGCGAGCACCCGGAACATGTCTCAATTGTACTAACATATGTTACCATTTTCAGCTAATCAAAAGTGCGGAAAGCGTTACACGGGTGAGACACAGACGTTCATTTTATTGTTTAAGATTTGCAACTTCGGGGTGCCAAATGATGTCGGTACATAGTTGCACGTGGCTTCCTCGGAGAGTGAGTAGGTCCTTATGACTAACAACAGGCCGCGCTCAATCATGCCACATCAGCTCCCAGAAGAGAAAAACAACTACAACTATCGTACGATGAGCAGAGTCATGCTTCGATAGCCATAGCAAGACGACTGCCCCCCCCCCCCCCAGAGAACCAGTACAATGGATACCGGCAGCAAAAAGAAAACTAAGAACTTGTCATGCTACAGTGCGCTCCGGTCGGGGTTCCTGGCTAAGTAATCAACACGAACCGTAAACGCTCAGTCGTTCGTCCCAAACACTTAGAACACGCATGCACTTTCTCTTCATTCCTTATATTATCCCGTGTAAATTACTTTGAAGTACCCTCTACCCGAATTATAACCCCATAGTAACGCTATAATAACCATTTAAGAATCCTATCGTGGCATGGCATTCAACGGTTTTAAAATAACGTTAGATATAATATCAATATTAACTCCTTCGTTTCAAACTGCCTTTAGCTGCAAGATGCCAATACATCCTTTTCCAGAAAATGCCACTGAGAAATCCTAGTACTACTGAGTCAGTGGAAGGAGAAGATCATCCTGTTTGGATGTTGCCAAGTTCCTACACGTGCCTCGAATACCTCTGCCCAAAGCGAGGACCTTAACGGCGGCGCTGTGCCAGCAGTTGGTAGTGGATAAAATACTAGTTCAGTCGACGATAACCTCCATTAGTAAGGAGTAACATTTGCCATTGAAGGGCACCTTGCAATCGTGTAGATAATATAGTTAATTTCCTTCACGGTCTAAAATTCGGCGGCACGCACCAGCTAAATTGTGAGATGACGATAGTCATTGCTCATGCGGAAGAGTTTATGAAGATATAAGGTTCAGTGCTCACAAAGAGGAGTTTATGAAACCTCAAGATCACGCGAACGGTCGTGCCAAATTTTTATACATGTGTATAGGTATCTACTTTAACATTCCACGATGAAAGAGCCGATACTTCAATCAGATACCCCACAACGAATGTAAACAATATTTCTTCAGTAATTCCCATTCATTAGTTTTCGAGCAACCAAATTGTCGGCCTCTATTGCTCATTCCTGAATATATTTTCCTTAAGCTCCATCCCGTCTACTTCCAGTCATGTAATCGCGCATGTTGCTTTCCGTTCCAAACAAACAAAGCAGATCAAAATTTAACAATTGTACGAATAACAAACGCCCAAATCATACTTGACTGATGGGATACACTGTCGATAGACAGAAGCGTTCTGCCAGAACCGGGTTCTGTTGACGGTTTTTTTATGATTATGGGCCACGCTTGCCTCGTTACCCCAGGGCCTTGAGTTGTGGGCCATACGGTATTATCAAACCCTTTACCTTTGTGGTGTGTATTATCCATTAAAAAATGACCAAAACACGTTCAAGTACGACGGAGCTTGTCCGAGTTTGTCCTAGAACTAGGACATAAGGACCAAAATGACTTTTGGTTCGTCTGGGGGCGTTTCACGCAGCCAAATTGCGGTATGTCAGGTATAACAAAGCACATTTCGAAAAGAGCTACTGTGAAGTATACATATGCCAATAATCACTAAATACATTCATGTTAAGCTGAGAGGTTTGTCCTACATTGTCCTAAAAGGCAAATGTGATTTGTTATTAAAGACTATTTTCCTGCTACATTTTTTGCCCTGATGGGCAATAGTAGACATCACGGCAGACATATCATGCAAAGAGCTTGTAAAGGGCTATATGGACATCGGGGTACATCTTGGAACTCTTGATAATACTGGCAAGACACGGTTCTAGCTTGCACTCCTATTTTGTGTCCTTAATTATCGACCTGTTGGGGTTAAGCATAAGTGCTATTGCTTGAAAGAGGAAAATTGACAGCACCCGGACAAAAAGAGTTTTGCGGAATAAATAGATACACAATAGCAGAATCGGTTGTCAAGGTTGTAATTGTCGAGGTAGTAGTCGTGGGAGTACATGTATAGCTGAAGCTAGCCGGTATATAAACCGTTGTCAGCGTAGTAGTAGTGAGTTAATTAGAGTTTGATGACAGTAGGTTTATCACCCATTGCACCTTGTTCTTCGCAGGTTTGTTTTGATGGTGTCGGTGGACGTGATGATGAAGTTATGGCGATTACGAATGAACGTTTAGCGTTTGCTACATGTACACGTCTCAAATGCCTCACAGCGAAACTCTCAGCTATACGTCGAAAAGTAGAAAGCCCGTACTGCTACCCAGTTGAACGCTTGTGCGGACGAGATGTTACCTCCAGCAATCAGTTCTGGTGGTCTTACCAAAACACGCGCATGAGTCTGCTGAAAGCACCCAGAACCACTTGTCCATAATGGATATCGTCGGGGGACCCGCTTTCGCCACTAGTTGGCTCCATGTATAGTACGCGCACTGTAGCGTGACAAATTCTCAGTTTTCAATTTGCTCCCGGCATCCAATATACTGACCCCCTTGCAAGGATCCAGCCACTTCTTCTTTTCTCGCTCGTCAACGAATCATGCAGACCACACTCCAACCTCCAAGTATTCATTTACTGAGTGACAGGGTATTTGGTAGTGTGACCTCACGCTCTCGGCCTTCTAACCACCGACGTGCTAATGGTCAAGGCCACTGTAATCAGCTCCCGAGAGCACAACTATATACACCGGGTCGCCAGTGCTTGGGAGCTGCCATGGAGTCTAAAACCTCGGTCGACGCAGGTTTAATATGGTCGAATCGAACTTTAAAGGCTCCACTGACCCAACGGCCGACCACTAGGTGCAGCGGCTCCAAACGATACAAAACTGCAGAAAGGCAAGCAAAGAAAGAAAAGGAAGGTTATTCAATGGAGAATCGCAAACGTGAAAAAGATCGGATGAAACAGCAACGATATCGAGATCGTCAGCGAAAATGCGAGAAAGAGCTCGACAATTCAAATCGACAGCTAGGAGAAGAAATTACCGAGCTCAGGCGCCAGCGAGATCGACTAACATTCCAGGTATCTCGTTGTCTAACGGTCTGGACCATCGCTACCGAGTACTTCCTCATCTTTCGTCGTGGCATCTTCACCCCTGACGACATCCACCCGACCGACTTTGACTTTCTGCACGCAGCGATGGCTCCTGGCGTTTTAAAAGACGCCACGTGTGGCGTAGATGGGCTGGTGAAGAATTGGAGTCTCTTCACGCAATGGTTTCCAGACATACACATTCAGCTGAAGGAGCTGAAAACAATTACGAAACACTCGCTAGTCGCTTTTTCCACCACCAGTTTCACCATTTCAGCAGCAGCGATGCAGGGTGCTTTCCCGCATCTGTTCCAAGCCGAAGAAGGAAGTCGATGTGCCCAAATTGCAGCGCGATTACGAGACCAGCACCTTGTTTTGCAAAGTTCGGTCCGCTTCGACTGGGATGAGGAGAGCAAACAACTGATTCGCCTCCAAAGCCAAGCGGACATGGTGCCTGTGTTGGTACAAAAGCTGGGTAATCTGGAGGATGTCGCCTTAGTGTTCAACTGCGCGCTAATTACACCCGAGGGTAATTTACGCGATAATCTGGACACTGTAGACCTATTTATAAGCTAATTCAAAGTATTTGCTCACAATAGTTTCCCTCACGACTGTAGTACGGGTTCAGGTTGAAAGCCTTGCCCTCTCCTACATGGCGTGGCTGTAGTTGCAGCCAACGCCAGCTGGCTAAGATAGTACAATTGCAGTTGCAGTTGCAGCGTTGGAAGAGAGTCTGAACAGCAGTGTCCTTGTTGGGCGTGCTAGATATCTCCGACGGCTAAGTCTCTCACTTTTACATTTTGGTTTCTACCAAGCAATACACTCGGCTAGAAGCTTCTGGAAGTGCCAGCTTCCCCATTTTGCGTTCGTCTTTCCGTGGACGCACTACAACGACCAAGAAAATTAATTGCGTTGTCGATTGGGTTCGATTCGGAGGGGGAGGCGCAGTCGTCTGGCTTTGGCTATCGCAGCATGGCTCTGGTCATCGTACGGGCTTCTATTCCTCGACGAATCAACATTGGATCCAGTTCCACTTAGCCCTCTTCTTCTTAGTTAGTTGTATGTTGCTAGAATTTCCATACGCAGTTGTCGTGGTTTAAGATGAACCAGTGTGACGTACTTTTGTGAATGTCAGCGGCCGAATTGAGTGCTGCACCATTTTTCTCGCCATCCAGTTGCACACCGTTTCAACAGCGAGCACGGATTTCGAGGCGCTGTGCACTTCAATCTCCGGAGCTCTTCCAACGTTTAATCAGGCCTGATAGATTATCTTTAAGCAACTTGGAGATTCTAATATCACCGATGATGTCCAACCTCCGGATGCCCTTCGTCACCCACCCTTTATATTCATCAATACATGCGCCAAAAGAGAATCCAAATAAAACTTTCGGGGGGGGGGGGGGTCTGACACTATTACACTGAACCACGCGATCAATCCACCCCATCAACATCTCCTTATCAACCAAACGGATGAGTCCGTTAACTATTTGCGAAAATGCACGGAGCAATGCCGCCTCCCCGATTCACTTGAGAACCTCTTGTTTCGGTGCATGATCAATATTTTAATAGTAAATACGTTTACATTTTTTTTAAAAAGTGAACAGAGTACAACAAGCACAGCGGCCTTCTAATCGAAGCGGTCTTTATTTTCCGAACATTTTCAAAAACTCCAGGAGGTCTTTTATTATAATTGTAAGGGGTCTTCTATTCATAAAAAAAATGTTACTATTCGTAAAAAACCGTTACAGTAATCTGCGTGAATACCGAACGGGTCAACAACTAATAGCCTGATATAATTTATATTATGGTAGAATGACGCGACGAGGTGGAGATGTGCAGAACAATCCAGCGGATCAGGTTGACGATCGCTTAGGATTACTTTATTCACCTTGAACCCTAGTACTTCTCTGTCCCACCAATTTATAGGGATTTTGGTTTTTAGAACTTAGCACAAAGGTAAGCAGCCAGTTTAGTAGCACAGCGTTTTCGTCCAATGAAAACTTGTCAAAGAAAGCAGAGGAATACCGTTGCTCAAAGTTTCCCACGAGGAGCTTGGCAACGCGATCTACGAGGCGGTGGCCACTATCAACGACCGTGATCTCCGCTGCCGCGTAACTGCAGCTCGACTCCCGACTGTGTGGCTAAATATCGAGGTTTTAATTCGCGTTAACCCCTTGAACCCGAGAGCCTGGACTTACATGCACCCGCTCGCCAGTAGGGCTCCCAACAACACGGCGGAGGATCTGCACCTCACGCGAGTTGCCAAAGATGCCGGCACCGACGCGTATCTGGTGGTTTGCCCGTACGTTACAACTAGCCTATTCAAAAGAGCTGCACATCCACTTCAAGGTTAGTGGTGTATACCATCCCTGACCGGACCAACGTCAGCCTGACGCAGAAGATTGCTGAGTTGTCCAAGTTATTCGACATCGTACCCACCAAGGGTCCTCGGGCTCACTGAACCAGCCTATGGAGATCGCTGCCCTGTGTGGCGGCACCATCGTCCTTACAACGACAACCTGGCTATGTCGCTCATGGCCATGGCAGCTAAGGACGCCATCAGCGTGCTCTCCAACGCCTGTGGGTGACAATGCTGAGGCTTCTACACATTTGTGAATTATGCAGCACTTACTCACTGATCTCTTCTTGTAGCGCGCAGTTAGCCCTCAAGAAGTTCTGGTCGTCACCGACCTGATGCTCACGGGCGACTACGACGGCGCTCGCAAAGCTGCTCTGGCGTACGCTTGGCTTGATATCGTTCGGTTTTGTGCAGGATGGTAATGCTTCCTCGTATTTTTTGCGAGCAGACCTTCCTGGTCAAGTCGCTTATCAAGTGGTCATCCCGTAGCCCATCACGAAGATGCTCCAGCTCATAGGCACGTTGCATGGTTACTGTGCTTGCGGCACTAGTGGACCCTCAACCGTCGAGACCTCGCCAACCTGACCAAGAAGCAAAAGTTTATCTAAGGCAGTTCTAAAGAAGATTGTGGCTCCGGATAATCCAGAAGTGTCATTGCCAACTCGTCACATTAATCTTGTGCTCAAATGTAGCATTGCAAGTGTTAAGACACCGTATGAAAACGTACCACATTCGTACTGCGCGCTAAGATAATTGTACGCAATACTACAAGACACGATAGATGGAAGAAAGGTGCTGGGGTTGTATTGGACGGTGATGGCTAGTATTTCACGCTGGTCATGCCGAGGAGGGTATTGTCGCGCACCCTCCCTGTTGGGATCGGGTACCCGCGGTTTGTTAACGTGAGTAGGGACCTCGGTCGGGGTGACAGGTACCGTTGAGTGGCTAGTCCAGACGCGGCGTAATTAATGTAAAGTTTGTTTGTTTCTGTAGTTTCTTCTTCTTTGCTAAAAAGGGAAAATGTACGACTGACTCGCGAAAGTGTTCGTCGGAACGCCTTCGAAATCCTCATAGAGATGACACACCGCCGACTTGCCGCCCTAAGCTCCCTGATGTGCCTTCCGTCCTCGCGTGACACCCTCACCACCTCCTCTATGTGTAGCTTATCGACTGCCCAATGCCATCCGTCCTTGCATCACCATGGCGGCGCACCATCCTCTAGTCGTCAGCCTCCCGACCGACTTTTTGAACGAAGAGAGTGTTCCTGTGCCGCTGGAACGGTACAGTCAGACAATGTATCCATTCTAGTTTGTAGCCATCGGTGCAGAAGGGATCGTTCTGGGTACTGGGTCGGCCTGCGCGTTCGGATCTGGGCCCGGCCTCCACCCTTCTGGTCCGACACTCGTGAGTCGGGACACGGAACAGCTATAAGACCTTGCGAGGTCGGGTAGCCGGAGCCCGTCCATCGAAATCTTGAAGTGGGCCTAGTACGGCCACTATGGACACATGCACCTAGATTCCGTATACCCAATACTTTTATTTAGTAATTTTGTCGCCGGCTAAACCTTGCATGTTTAGACCGTTTTGTCAAACACAATATCCAGGTTAAGGGTTTAAGCTGTTTAAAACGGCTGACCCCTTAACGTTGACGCACTAGTGCTGACGCGAGTGACGCGCGTCTGGCAACTCCAAACCGAAGTGATGAACAGAAGATTGTGGCGCGGAGCCAAGCCAACAGTCGCTGGCGTGCGCCTTGAACCAGCCAGCGCCTAGCGGAGACAAAGATCCGCGGGGCTGCGCGGAACCTGAGAGCTCTCAGTTCCAGAGTTGCGCTGCGAGACCTTGGAGAAGCGCTCGGACGACCAATAGTATCAGACAGCCGTTGTGGAGCCTCTGCACGGTTCCGCGACGACGAACAACGATGACTGAGCACGCCAGAAGACGATTGCAGCGTGGACAGCGGAAATCGACACAGGACGGACGAAACGAGGCCCAGTGGGCGGACCTGAGGACTTGGACGGACAGAGTGTACGGCACGAGTGGCACGGCGAAATGAGGCGTAGTACAGCACAGCGTTGTTTGTGGGAGTTGGCTGAGGGCTGCTAAGCAGGACAGGCGCCCGAGGCGTACGTCCGGGTGGCTAGATTCAGCGCTGATCGCGTACTCAGGGTGGAGTCGGGCAACTAGTGACGTGCAGGAGGACGTGTTCACAGGAAGTTGGTTCGTACACGAACGAAACGAAAACAAAAACGAAACGCAAAATAATAAATAATCTGTGCTGTCTAATAAGCACACACCGGCGCGGGCAATAAGTTGTGGACCATCTGCCTGAGAGACTTGGACGTAATTTGCTCTGGGTGCCTTCCAAAACCCATAGAAAACGGTTTGGTAAGTTTAATTGGTAATCTATTTTAAATTACAAAACGGTTTAATGCGCAGCAAAATGGTTGCTAGACGCGACCTTCGGGTATAGTGAAGCTCAGTCATGTGTTTAATCACGTTGCTAGTTAGAAGTTGGATTAGAATTGTTTGATGAGACCAAAAAGTGGTCTCACCAAACAATTCACAGTGATTTAAATTTAATGCGCGACTTTTAATTAGGGTTTTGGTTGGTACCCACTGGCCGACCAAGCCTCGTAGCTGGATTATAATATATATTTTTTTACTGGGAGGACAGCTTTAGCTCGCTGAACATCCTAGCCAATGTTAGTGCAGCGACGGGGAAACCTGAGTCCATAGTCCACAGATTATGGCTAACCGAACACAACTATGTTGGTAAATCTGGTGACTGGTGGTCTTCGTAAAGTCGCCTGAAGAAGCGATGTGTCGTACAGTATATTTTTGTAGAAGCTGTCTGTAATAAAGAGCAGTCACTCGACTTTCTTTTTAAACAAAGCAATACTTAAGTACCGAAGGTTTACAAAATGATCTCAATCCAAAACTGGTATTTTAAGACCACTTCCAACGTGTCTAAAAATTACCATTTATTAGCTAAAAGTTCAGTTAAATGACAACCATGTTCCAAAAAAATTTTAGCTAAAAGGGACTGACAAGGGTGTCAGCATATTGATGCTGACCGCCAACGTAGCAGTTGAAGTTGCCTTTTAGTTTCTATTATTTATTTCCAAGTTCTTGTCTCTAGTCGGGGACAAGACACAAGACAAACTAACAGAAATATCAGTCTTCATCTTTCTCTAAAGCCCCTCTGCGAGCCAAGGGTATATCAGGACACTCTTTTCTAAATGACTCATTAGTCAATTCCCGTGCATGCAGCGAACAAAATACTGCTAAACCAACCCTCTCACAATTTCGACACGCTTCTAACAGCGTAGCCCTCTCCAGACTATTCTTTCCGCCAGCTCGAATTAATTCAAACCGTACGCACAAATGTCACTGGAACAAGTCACTGTCCTCCCAGACCAAAGCATCGCCTCTAGTCGAGCGCTGAATGATTCCGGACCAGTAACTAACTTCGTTTGTTAATTAAATTCTTTTACTGAACGCACCCTTCTTCAAATGTCTCTGCCCGCGAGTGTGTCTTCAAGCAGCAACTTTTCCAATGCACTTGTTACCTCTATCATGTCCTCATGGATAGAGCTCTGCAGTATTTGATGGAACTCGTCAACTTGTACCTCCGTGGAAGTCGAGATTCCAAAACTCACTGGTACCTGACGAATGCACGCTAAAACCTCGGTCACATCTTCGTCAGCAGTAGGTTGGATACGGATCCATCCTGTCTCGTCTGAATGCATTCCTCGAAAAACTCCTTCCCCCTCGGTGTGCGTCTTACAGACGATAACAGTTCGATTTTCCTCCACAAAACGTCGAGCAACATACCGCTTCAGCACTGATACCGTCGAACCAGTCGCCAGTGTCTGCAGCACACGATATCTGACAACACTAATGTCATCTGACCCTGCAACTTGTCCGAAATCCTCTCGATTTTGCTGTCGATGATAAAGCTTCCACAATTTCCACATTGTTCGTTGAGTGTGAGCATAGCTAAATGGCTCGGAAAACTTCTGGCGACGTTCAAAGTATTCAACTTCGTTGTCGATATCGCGTCTTTTTACTTTGACGTGATGACTCCTTCTGCCATTGCCTCGCAGTCGAGAACGCTATCAGTCAACGCGTAACTTTCATGCACTCTTCGAAGATGGCCACGATACATGGTATAATCGAACGGCGGGATAGTCGGTAGAACGGGACTAGCGACGTCGGAATCGACCGTAGTTGGAGAAGAAATACTCTGGGCCACTGAAGCAGGTACCTGTTTGCACAGCTCCATTATGCAGCATGCTTTCGCTTCAGCTGCGGCTAAAAGCTGCCTCTGCTCAGCTTCAGATTTTAAGAGCTTCTCACGCTCTTCCGCGGCCAAATCTTTCCAAACAGAGTCTAGGAACCCCAGACTGGTAGATTGCTTGCCTTGTTTTAGTTCTTCCAGCTTCAGTGTCAAGTCTTCGACTGTTTTCCGCAGCGTGTTACGTTCGTCCTTGACCTTCTGGTGGTATATTCGCTTTCGAATCACCTCCTTCTCTCTTCGACTCTTGCGCTGACAAGCAAGACGCTCGTGGCCAACTTGGGAGCTACTGTGTGTGCTGCTGTCTGTCGGATAAATCACTGACGCTGTAAGCTCTTGAGAAGCGACGAGGCAGTCACCCCCTGCGCCTTCGTTTGACTTGAGTGTCACCTCTGTCTTTAGGAGGCTCCTCGAACCCAGCGCCTTGTTCACCCCGTCAACGAGTGCAGCTTCCGCCATCTTGTGCGGTTTAACGCTGCTTGAGCTGTAGATGTAGTCGGCGAAGGCAATTGACAGAATGAATGTTGCCAATCTCACCACTGCGCTCTTGAACATTGGACAGCCGCTCATAGTAGCCTTCCGAAGCGAAACCAGAGTAGGATACATGTACACACGCAAGCACACATGTAAACATGAACGGGTTTCAAGTGCAACTGGCACCTTCGAACGTCTCTATTTTGCGGACGTCAACCTTCTACCACACCTTACGGCACTCTCGAAGTTCTTACCATGCGTAAGAGACCGTATCTAACCCAACGCGCTTCTAATTATTACGACGATCTTGATGCCAACACGCGTTTGTCTTGGCATTTGGCTGAGTCAATTCAGCGTATCTACAGTAAGTATGAACAACTAGACATCGATCCCTTCCAACGTGTCATCGAGCAGTATCCTGTCTAGCGCTGTAGAGATCTCGAGCATATCTTCGCCAATCGAATCCCGAAGAACTTGAACAAACTTACCGCTAATTGTTTCGCACGTCATCGGAAGACCAAAAGACATGTCGAATTACCGGGAAGTTGTGCGCGCAGCTTATCGATGTACATGGCCTGCAGTCTTGCTGCAGTGAAGAGCTGCACCTGCTCAGTCTCGGATCTATGTCGTAGCTGTCGACGAAGCAGCGCAACGTCCTTCCAGTTCCTCGAATTGACGAGAGCCACAGAGTCTTCTGCACTGATCGTATAGAGTCCTTTGCTTAGGCGCAGGTCCTGTAACTGCACTGAGAGCTCGCCAAACAATTGGCGGAGAGACTCTCGCTCATTCCGGAGTCTGTGGTGATATTTGCGCTTTCGGATGACCTCCTTCTCTGCTCGAGTTTTGGGTTTGGGTGCCTGAGTCTCGTACTTGACGCTATCGGCCCCGCTGTCGGTGTCCTGGATAAAAAGTGAGCGAGTTCTGAGGCAGCAAATGCATCAGTGAAGACGGTCTGGACGTTTTCCTTGTTCTTTGAGCCTTGCGACTGCGAGTGTACACCTACCGGTTCCTCGAGAATCGATGCACCTGTGGCCATCATGACTGCATGGCGCGAGACTCGAGCGTGGCTGTTCGAACAATGAAAACCAAATAGTGGAAAAGTCAAGGTGCTTGCAGCTGGTCCCTATCTCACAATCGCTCCAGCTTGCTGCGTGGAATCATCAGCTGGTGATTATAAAAGACGTATGCAACGCAAGCCAAGTGTAAACATCATTTGCATCGTGTGTGTTCCTTGAACTGATCGGAAGTGCAAGTGTAAACAGTGTAAACAATAACGATACGTATGCATCTGCATGCATGTGGTGCTTCCTGAGCTGATCGGAAGTGCAACACGTAATAAGTCTTATTGGTGTCGGTACGGTGGAGCGGCGGTGTTTGTAAGAGCTTACAATACTCTACTGCGTGTGTTCATCCACCATGAGGTTGGCATAGGCTAGGCAGGTAACGAGGCGATAAGAGCTTATTACCGACTCGTGTCAGATCTTTGAATAGGCAGAGGATCCGCTCCAATTCGAGGACACATGCTCTGTTCGTTGATTCCAGAGGAGTGCATGTCGTATTTAAACATGTATCAATACATTGCTCTCCTGTAGATAGTTTGCTCCCTGGCTCATGCAGCAAAATACTTGTACACTCGTGATTTGGTGATCAATTCCAGATCACTGATGTGTACTGGTCAGTGTAGCAGTTATCAAAAAAATGATAACTGCTTCGTGCGCGTGACGTGACTTGCATACACGTGCCCTCTCTCAGCTGCCGTGGTATGACACCACGCCGTCCAGGTATGAGTAGCATTGTATGGATGGACTCAGCGCACAGATTCGAGGAAAAGAAGCCTCGTCATTTCAAGCTGTTCCAGTAAAACCAGCCAGTTACATGTAGCAGACAGGGGGTTCAGCAGGCCACGACCAGCTCAAATTTTAACCTCCGCTGTCCAACCATGATAACTTCAAAGCTACAGGTGCTATAATACCGGTTAATTAAAACTACGGTTGTAGTTGATAGAAAATCACACTAAAATGTCGATGTCTGCCAGCGTCTCCTTTATCAGCAACTCGGATAGCGTAGCGGTGATCATTCGGGCGTTGTCGTTGAGCATGTTGTGCATCAGTTCACAGAACTCCTGGCTGTTCTTTTGATGAGGGCTTGAATCCCCAAACCTCCTCGGTACTTGTTGATCACAGACACCAACCACTGTGGACTCGTCCTCTACAGACTCCTGAAGGCAAGCCCACCCATTCTCCTTCAAGGACATCCCGGAGAAGATGCCTTCGCCCTCCGATAACGTCTTCCACGTGAAAATCGTGCGGGATTCTCCTACGATCCGATGGAAGATGTAGCGTTGAATGATAGACACCGTCAATCCAGTCGCCAGTGTCCGTATTAAGCGCAGTCTGAGAATGGCAGCTTGGTCGGGGTCTGCCAGATCCGCATAGTCCTCACGGTCTGTGATCATGCCGTCGAAGCTGGCCAGCTTCCACCACGTCTGCTGCGTCCGATTCAAGTGGAATGGCTGCGTGAACATGTTGAAGTGCTGGTAGTACTCAGGCCCGCCGTCGTCTTGGGTCTACGCATACCGTTGGTCATTCCATTTGACATGATGGACACGTCAAACTGGCTGAAGATGTCGTCAACCTAGTCGTGCGCCGCAACTACCTGGCGAAGTTGCTCCGCGAATTCAAAGCGGTTTGTCAGGTTGTTCGTGTGGAGACTGGAGAGGACAGACATTGAGGTTATCTGCTTGATAATAGCCGAACGAAGCAGGGGCTCAGGAACTAGCTCGCTCAACGTCTTGAAATATCTCGACTGAATGTTCACAGCGCTCACGAGCTTCTTGTGTTCCTCCTTTGGATGATGAAGCTGTCCACGCTGCAGCAGGGCGAAGTCTCTCCATGACGAGCGTCTGATGACCTGGTTATTGACAGTGCGGCGCTTCTTGATCTCGGTCTCTTGCTGCAGTTGCGTCAGACGAGAGGTGAGCTCGTGTTCCGTACGTTTGAGAGTCTCCCGCTCGTTCTTCAGTCTCAAAAGGTACCGCTGCTTCCGGAGGGTCTCCTTTTGTTGGCGAGTCAACCGTTTAAAGGCCGGTTTGTCGATGACGCTTCTCCTTTCACAGCAGTTGACACTGCTAGGTCTTGCGCTCCAAAGTAGTCATTGAAAGGTGCGCTGAGGGGCGGTACACATTCCGAGTCGCGTGTGTCATGGCCATTTAAACCCGACGCAGCATCTGTGGTCATTTTTGTGTGTGGCACTTGTGATGATGAGATGATTGAGGAATGGTCAAGAATGACAAGCGATCGACCAGCAATCACGCCAGTGCTGTGGCGATAGCCAGCATGCAACACAGCATCTCTACCATAGGGTATCAACTGTAAACCAAATAACCTTTACCACGTGGTCATTTTTTTATGACAGTCAGCGAGATAGCATACCCCCCCCCCCACACACACACAAAGTTGCTACTACTGCTATGCTTCTCCTGATTCTACTACGATGGTAGCCAACGGCTCCTCGAGCAGCTTCTTGGAGAGTAAGCCTATTATTGCTTGCGCTTCCTCTTCCATGGGCTTCATAGTCAAGGAGCAGCGAGATGCTGCTGCCGCTACGACTACGACGGCGTCGTCCGGGACAACACCGCGCGTACAGTCATTGAAACTGCACGTGACCAACTATGTGGGAAAAGAGGGGGGGGGGGGGGGCTCTTCTCCGATGGCTTGTCGAGGTCGACACTGCCATTGCAGCTCGACGCATCTTTGACGATCCGTCGAAGGTTGCGTTCGCCATGTCATGTCTTGGCGGACGAGCGAGGAGCTGGGTGTACGGACGCCAGCTCACGGACGCCACGTGCTTCAGCACGTATGCGGAGTTCAAGGAGGAACTCAGACACGCATTTGAGCCTCCTAAGAACGAATTCCGGTCGAGGGCTGAGTTCCTCGACCTGCAGCAAGGTAAGCATGACGTTCATGCTTACGCCCAACGTGCGCGGTACTTGGTCTCGAATATCGTGACCAACCCGATACACGAGTCGACCAAGGTTGTCACGTTCATGAAGGGCTTGAGGGATGGTCCTGTCAATGCCTATCTCTTCCGAGAGTACCCAAGTACTCTCAAAGCTGCGATCACCCTTGCCATGCAAGAGGAATTTAGCCTGCGGTAGGCTTAATTGAGTGCGAACGTGCCAAGGATGGCACGTCCGGTGATGAGAACGGGAGGTCCGGAACCTATGGACCTCTCGAACGCTACGGCTGCTGGTCACCAGTAGCGGAACAACAGTAGCGTGCGGTGTATTCGATGCGGATACACCAGACACTATGCGCGTGAGTGCACAGCGGCTGTGCACAAGGCCAAGGGCCGACGTGGCGATGCCGGGCATCGCCGCGATCAATCCAAAAAAGCGCGGAACCAGTAGGCGGGGGGAGCCCTACTGGTAGTGCAGTCACACGTGTCTACAAACAACACGCGACACTGAAGACTGCAGCCCCCACTGAGAGAGACTCTCACTGCAAGAAGCAAGATGACAAGCCAAATCTTGTCATCCTGAAAATAAGGTCGAAGAGAGAGAGAGCTCTCTTCGACAAGGGAATACAGTACGAGATTGACCTCGTGTCGGGTACGAAGTACTGTGTGACGCGGCAGTGGCCACTGCCGCGAGATCAAGTGAAGCCGATCGACGACTTCTTCGAGAGTCGTCGTCAGGCAGGGCAGGTGCGGGAATCGAAGTCCCCGCACAGTGCACCAACGTTCTGTGTCGAGAAGCCACAGGGTGGATGGCGCATCGTACATGCGTATAACAAGCCGAACGATGCACCATCTACAGTGGTCTTGATCAGCGCGACGGGTTCTATCATATCCTGATGCGTGAGAGCGACATCCCTCTCACGGCGGTGAGCACTCCAAGCGGTATGCTGTGGGAGTGGCTCGTAATGCCGCAGGGACTGAAGAACGCCCCTGCTACCTTCAATAGATGCGTGACGCATCTATTGCGCTTGGTGCGCGACTTCGCACCGAGTTACTTCGACGATGTGTTCGTTCACAGCCGGGCTGTGAACGGGAAGACTGACGTTGAGGTGCACAAAGAGCACCTCGGTAAGCTGCTAGGGCGCATGCGTAAGCATAAGCTCTATGCGAACCTGAAGAAGTGTATCTTCGGGGCGAGCGAGATTCCCATTCTCGGGTGTCTCGTCGGGAAGAACGGCGTACGCCCTGACCCAGAGAAGGTCAGGGTGATAAGTGAATGGCCTACGCTATCCAATGTCAAGGAACTGAGGCAGTTCCTTGGGCTCGCAACGTACCTGTGCAAGTACGTTGAGAACTACGCGGGCAAGATTCGCCCGCTGTCGCAGCTTCTAAATAAGGAAGCAGAGTGGAAGTGGACTGTTGAGTGTCAGCAGGCCTTCGATGCAGTCAAGCAGGGCTTGACTGAAGCGCCGATCTTGGCAGTGGCTGACCAAGATCGTCTGTTCCATGTCGTGTGTGACGCATCCGGCTTTGCGATCGGATGCGCGTTGATGCAACACGATCACGAGGGTCGTGATTGTGTGGTCTACTATCAGTCGCGTCAGCTGAAGCCAGCTGAGCGCAACTATCCCGTCTATGACAAGGAGCTCCTTGCCATGAAGTATACACTCGCGAAGTTCCGAGTGTATCTACTTGGGAGTGGACCGTTCGTGGTCTACACCGACCACGCTTCACTGCGAACTGCAATGAAGTCGCCACACATCTCGCAACGGATGGCGAGATGGTTGTCGTTCTTTGCATAGTACGACTTCCGGGTTGAATACAAACCCGGAAGGTTGAACGTCGTGGCCGACGTGACAATGCGTCGGCCAGATTACACTGTGAAGATCGCCAACGCCAATCGGATTGGCGTCGAGCGAGTGAGTGCTCCGTCATCATCGTTGATCGACGACGTGAAGGCCGCGTATGCGAGTGACACAGGCGCGAAGCAGCTGCTGAGCTACGCCTCAGCACCTTCCGACGAGGCGCGTCGGAAGTTGGCACCACACCTTCGAGCTCGTGCACATCGTTATCGTGTGCATGAAGGACTGCTGCTATACAGCACAGTGGGCGACGATGTGATTCGCATCGTCGTGCTGAACGACTATGATCGGCGGATGCGGATCATGTACGAGTATCACGATGCCCCTACGGCAGGGCATCCTGGTCGTGAGAAGACATACGTGCTTCTCACACGTGACTTCTGCTGGAATCACCAGTACAAGTGGGTGCGCAAGTACGTACGTGCTTGCGAGGTGTGTCAACCCGTGAAGCCTGCTGCGTTTTCGCAGGCTCCGCTTCAATCACTTCCGACACCGTCGGAGTGTAGGCAGTCCATCCGCAGACGGACGGTCAGACGGAGCGCGTGAATCGCGTGCTCGGCGACCTGATGAAGAGCTACGCACACTCGTTCCAGCAATGGAGCGACTGTCTGCCGATGGTAGAGTTTGCCATCAACAACTCGGTGCATGCCTCGACGGGGCATACACCGTTTTACGTGAATGCTCGGAATGGTGGCTTCCTCCTTAAGTGGGGGAGGATCTACGGTTGCATCCGAACAACTGCAGATGAGCGCAGATACCGACACGGTATCAGCGATGACAACACGTAGACAAGCTGCGTCTTGTTCCGGGAACGAGACGACGGACAAGAACTACGGGTCTGTGCAGGGCACAGACAGCGCACAGGCCAGGTCTGCAGCGGGAAAGAACGCCGTTTTGAACAAACCATTCAGCCCGCAAGCAATGGACTTTGTCCAGCGCCGACAAGCCGTAATACGGTTTGTACAGGACGCGATAGCAGCTTCTGTGGATAGACAGAAGCTGAACGCTGACAATGTTGGCAGGGGCAACACAAATGAATTCGATAAGGGTTCATTAGTTCTGTTAGCTACTCAGAACCTGCCACGACATGCAGTTTCGGATTTCGGAGCAAGCAAGCTTGCTCCGCGCTTCATCGGTCCATTCACAGTGCTTGAACGGCATGGCAACGCGTACACGTTGGACATACCGTCCAGCATGCGGACCCACCCGACATTCTACGTCGGTCGGCTGAAGCCGTACACGCAACACGAGCCACCTAACCTTGATGGCTCGCAGAGGACGACCAAGCGGCGTAAGCCAGCTTCTCGAGGGCGGCACCACGGTCGTGGAGCCTCACGACCTGCGATCCAAGTTCCATTAGGATGTTCGACGCAGTCTGAGCGACCTGCGCGAGCTGTGCCTTCCAATAGCGCAGCTCCTGCTGCAGCTGGGCGAACTCCCCACTCTGGAACTGTTCCAGAGCGGCTACACGATCATGTAGAGCGCGGGAGTCACGGTCAACCTGGGGTTGGCCGTACGAGAGGTGTCTTTCCGCCTCTCGCCACCGCCACTGCGCGATGCGCGCGACTCGACTCGGTGGATAGTCGATCGAATCGTGGGATATGAACCCCGAAGACGAATCGAGATCAGGCTCGTCTTCGTATTCGTTGGAGAGTATTTCCTTCCCACTCAGATACATGGGAACCTCGGAACGTTGTGATGGAGGATGTTCCGGAAATGGTGAGGGCGTACGAAGCCCAGAACGGAGAGCAGGCGTAACGCCTGCACGAGCGCTGCGATCACCGCTGACACTCGGAGTGTCACGACGTTCATCACGACGTTCAAGTTGAGCGCGGAGATCACGCAGCTGAACAGATACACGCACAGTCGTGTACCCGGTGACGTCTCGCTCAGTGAGATGCTCAGCCCCAGGGGGGCAGTGCGAACACGCAATTCTAAAGGGAACTGCGCACGGAATACCCGCCTCCATAGCTTCATTATGGAGGCGATCGATCATATGACGCCTCGAGAAAGTCTCGAAGCGACGTTGCGCCGCAGTGATGCGGGCGCGGTACGCTTTCGCGCTTTGTTGAAGTTCTCAACAAAGGCGTTCCAAGATTGGCAAAGTGCCACCCACTCGGGCACTTTGCTCTTGTGCGAAGTTCTCTTCGACGCATGCCATCGGAGCTCAGGGAAGAGTCCGATGAAATAGTCACGCCTTTGATTCGTCATCGGATCATAGTGCTGAGCTGCAGCCTCAGCGTCATCAACGATGGCGCTGCACACGTACAGCGGAATCGGATTCGGTGGCGAAGTCGCACCGAACCTGGAAGCAATCTCGGAAGCACTTGGCATCCACGGAGCGCGTTCTGTCGGGACAGAACGCGGAGAAGAAGGAGTATCCGGCGTTGGTGCCTTCTCTTCTTCATCATTACGCGAGCGCTTCGAGCTTGAAGCGCTCGGACCGTCTTCACGGCGTCGACACGATTCTGTGGCCGGATCATGCGCGACTGCGGCTGACTCGCAGTCAGCTGCTGAAGACGGGACTTCCCCGTCCTCCATGGGGACATCACTGATGTCCGACCCATAGTCGGTAGGCATGCTACCGTCGGTGTTCAGCACCGACGAACCCTCGAGGATCGTCTCCGGGGCAGCAGCCTTATCCTCCACGCGCTTCTTGTACTGTTGCGCGTGGTATTCGTCGACAGAGAGTGTAGACTCTGTCGTGGAGGTGCTTGCTTGCGCAGGCACCGAGGTAGTGTTACCTGCGGATGCAGGCACAGACGTAGCAGAGTCTGCAGAAGCATACTCTTGCGCTGGCGTCTTCGATAGCGAGCTCATTGCGGAATGAGCTCGAATTTCCCGGAGAGTTGACGGTCTCGTCAATTATTTGATTGACGTGTTAAGACTTGCACGTCTTATCTTAACGGGGGGGGGGGGGTAACGAGGTTACACGCAAGTGGCTACACGTAGCCACTTGGTTACATGGAGGGTTCTCGAACGGTGGTGTAAGACACACCAATGGTTACACTTTGCAGACTGCTGGTCTGTATGCATTTAGGCTTCCTATTGGTAGATAAGCATTTCTTTCTACCAACTAGATTAGCAGGGTTCTGACAGCCATCGGATGGCAGAATACCTTTCATATAGGATATCAGTTTTAGGATGAAACTCAGTTCAGACATAAATCATAAATAACAGTTCTCATTTTAACCCAAAACGGCTTTCAGCTTTTATTGTTTTAGTAAATCTATACTTTCGGACGAAAGTATAGTTAACCTAACTTTAAGCAAACTACGCTTCCTCGTACACGTGCGCTAACGTGTAAGCCGAAGTAGTGGGCACATAGTAGGCCCACTACACCTGGTAGCACTTTGTAGTCCGTCCAATGACTGACTACCTGACTTGTTCGTATGGAATACGAACATGGGGCCGAGAACCAACCCATGGACGGATTACCGTCCATGCGTGAACCGAGCGAGTTTGCAACGCACATTGCGCGTGCAGACTGCCCCCACCTGTCGGATCCAGAGTGGGAAGCTCTCCAAAGACTGGCAACAGTCATTGGGGAGGCGGCCGTAGCGACGATGCTACGGACGTTGTCACCGACAGAGCAACACGGTGTTGCTCTAGTGGCGATGACGTTGTCCAGCTTTACAAGGTAGTCATCAGAATCAGCAAGAAAAACGAAAAAAACTACTCAAAGGGATGAAGCTTTCATGAAAATGTATCGGGTATTATTATAGATAGAGCCTGCAATAACCCAGATATGCATGTCCAAGGCTTGATTGAATGTCGAGCAGAGTATAGAGTATATGGTCGGAAATTCTTGCCTTCACCGTTTTGTACCGGAGAACTTGCAACCAGTTTCGGATCGTTGATCATCAGCTTTTCCATCATTTGCATCATTTGTTCGAACGCTTCGCCACCCGATTTCCCAAGAATACTCACGAACTGATCTACAGTGTGGTCGCACGCAGGGGTAAAGCCAATTCCAGTTGGCACCAAATGGGTATAGCTTTCTAAAATAGAACTACAGTTTTGGTCACAATTCACATCAGTCTTTTCAGTTGACGGGCGAATAACGATCCACATCGTTTCATCGGATTGCAATCCCTCAAATTCCCCCAGTCCCTCCGTATAGCATCGCCACAATAGCACCAATCGATCCTTTTCTCGGTATCTTTTCGCTGCACCGTGGATCCTGACTGACACACTTTCCCTTGAGTGAGCTGATATTTTACGTGGTACTTGATCGTTATCGTGTCCTTCAAGTCCTGAACCTTAACGGTCTCATAGTCCACATCTGGATCGGACATCATCACTGTTGACACACCGACAGCTGCCTATTCAAAGTTGTACAACTCGATCCGCACTGTCGAAGTACAACACGCCATCTTTCTGGTTTCGTGTCAAATTGTACGCCACTTGGACCGCTGACTCGAACTCCAAGCCGTGTACAAAATCATCAGTTCGTAGGTAAGCATCGTCCAGCTCTTCCAGCATCGTTGTAAACAGCGCAGATCCGCCAGTCTCACAGTTCGTTTCCACCCATTCATACGAAATGAGTCGGTCCTGTTGCTTGCTCTTCAGCCGATCTTCCAGCAACAAGCTCATCTGATGGATCAACCTCGCTCTCCCAACCACCTCTGCTCTCAACAGCTTCTGCTGTTGTTCTGCTTGCAACCGTCTCTCCAATTGTCGAGCAGCAACTGCTCTCCACGCGCCAAACATCAAGTTGCTTGCTTGTCTTGTCTTCAGCTCCACTTGAGCATTTTCCAAAATTGTTACCGGGGTGGACAGTTCGGTTGCTTGTTGTCTTAACGTCTCCTTCTCATCTTGCAACTTTTGACGATAACGCAGTCGACGCTGAGCAGCCTGAGCGTTCCAAATTTCACGTCGCTTTCCGGTCGAGATGTTGTCATTTTGCAGGGTTTCGGTCTTGTCATCCTCGGACGAGTTGGTATTCATTGACGCAGAATTAACGTTCAGTTCTTGCTGGGTGTCGGTTGGTGTATCGTAGGACGCGAGCAACTCCTCAGTCTCCGCTAACAGTTGACGGCTGTCCAGGTGAAGCCCATCGTCGCGAGGTGTCGTGGCTGCCTCGTGATTCTCCTTCTCGGCCGCTTCGGGAGCATCGTTCTGGTCTAGAAACACCGCCACCTCATCGAAGAAGGCGGCGTCCTTCATAGCAATTTGCAATTTCTCAAGTGGCTCTGGGAAACATCAAATGCCACTGTGTGGGTTGCGATTAATTTCCAGCATTCATGCTGGTTTAACTTTCTACCAAACGCTCATCCGGGTTATTCATTCGTTATCCTTGTCGCGTACGTCTTTAAGAAGCAGAGAGTCCATCATGCGTGCGATCTCGGCACCATCTTCCTCAACTGAAGTCACGACAAACTTAGTGAACTGGTACCCACCAATGGCATGGTTTGATGTCTTTGTGATATCCATAGGGATGAACCGCACAAATGTCTGCATGACGACCCGCAATAGCGGTTCGTCCGCGTCATTTGGACGCACAATACTCCACCCAGTCTCATCCGAATGAATTCCAGTAAACTCTCCTTCGCCATCGGACAGCGCTCGCCACACTACAACCATTCGCTCTTCCTCTAGGTATCTGCGCATTACAAAGTGAACAAACATGTGTACCGAGCCCCCGGACTCTCTCGAAACTTGCACGTGTGACTTGACTGCTAACGTGTTTTCTGGGTCGGCCACTTCATAGTGATACCAGTCTCTCTGTCGGTACAAGCGAGTCATGGACTGCCACATCGTGTCACAAGTCTGCTCGAAGCTGAAGGGGATCAGCAACACGTCCAAGTGGTCGATATACTCCACGTCTCCATCTCTTTTGTGCTCAGGTCCCAAGCTGTAGGACATTGTCGGCATCTCCTCGGCCCCACAAGCTCGGAAAACCTCATCAGCTCGCGGGTATATCACCTCTAAATCATGCAGAAACTCATCAAAGAGTACTGTATCGTCCGCATTGGGTCCGAGATGACTCCGCTTGTCCTCCTCAATGTTGGTCGTATTATTCGACCCGCTGTCTCGCATCATCTGCCCGAGTTCCTCGATCATTTTGGCTCGATTCTCTACGGCAGTTTGCAGTCTTCGCTGCTGCTGCTCGGCCACTAATCGGCCTTCCTTTTGCCTAATGGCAATGGCTCTCCACGTGGAGGTTGCTAGAGTTTTATTTCCAAGTGCTTTTGCTCGTTTCCGAGCGCGTTGAAGCTCTTCCAACTCTTCTGACAGATTTCTCTCTTCATCTTCTAATGTTTCCCGCTCGTTTCTGAGTTTCTTCCGGTATTTGAGTCGCCTTTTGGCCGCTTGTGCGTTTTTGATCCTCCTCGCTTGCTCAGCCGTTGAATGAGTTGAGCTATTACCAGCTTCAGTAGGTCCAGGAAGGTCGCTTGAGGAGAGAAGTAGCGCCTCGGTCTCCGCTAAGAGCTGGTCGCTGTCCAGCAAAAGGTTGCTAGTAGTATCAGGTTCGTGCAGCTCTATCGACGCGTCGTAGTCGTCTAGGAACTCCGTCAAGTCGGCCAGGAAGGCGGTATTGTCCTGGTTCAGCATTGCTGTATTTTTGGTCTTATTTGCAATTATTGCATTACTGGCTCGATAAAAATTTATCGAGTTATGGGTCGAAGAGCTTTGGAATCATTATCACCCACATCGAGATGGGTGAAAACAAAATGCCCTGCGAGAACTTGAGTTGCTACATCATACCAATGTTGCACGAAGCCATTCGTACTCTCCGTACCGCGTCAATGGAGACAATGGACGGCAATAGGGGCATCGACGACGCGTCTTTCTTGGCTGATCTCGACGGGTTCCTACACGACTGTGACGTTCTCCATCCGTCTACCGACCTGCACCCAGCCACTACGGATTTGCTGCAGGACAGTAACCAGCTCGTAGCGGAGACCGAGGCCTTACTGGCCTCCTATGCCACGAAAACAACTCACGTACACGTGCAACAAGACCATACTCGAACGTCAACAGTAAAGACAACTAAGACTCCAGAGGAACTACGTCGGGAGCTCAAGAATGCCCAAGCAGCCAAGAGACGTCATCGGTACCGGGTGAAGCTCAAGAACGAGCGTCAGACGCTCCAAGAGCAGGAGAAGACGCTGTCGGAAGAGTTAAAGACTCTACAAAGTGCCAGGAAAAAGACCAGGACCATTCAAGAGAACAGTATCGCAGCGCATTGTGGAAGTCCATCGCCTCGAGGCAGATGGATGGCCGAGTGGTGGCTGAAGAGCAAGAGCGACGGCTGAAAAAACGCCGTGGCGAGTCGAGCGAAGGTGATTCAAGAAGTCAACGAGATGATACGACAGCAGCTGTGTGTTGTGAATGCACCAGACACGCAGGAAATGGCGAAAGAGTCGAATGGTGTGGAGCTTGACCCGGACGATATAGCGCTGTTTGAGGAGTATTTGCAGGACATGGACGTTGTATACAAGCAAACAGACGAGGCTTTCCAAGCGTCTGGGGTCGAGGAGAACCCGGCAGCGTCCTACAAAAGTGGAGCCGAGATGGAAACGAGACGGAGACTTGAATACTTTGAGAATCTGGACGTGTCCTTGATCCCGTCCAGCTTTGAGAGGACGTCCAGCGCAATGTGGCAAGCCATGCTCCACGTTCATCGGCAAAAAGACAGACAGCACTACCGCGGGGTTACTGATTCTGAAGATACGATTGCTGTCAAGTGTCGGATTCCATCTCCAAAGGAAACTGGGGAGCGTGTGGATATGCTGATTCACTTAGTAACGAAGAGGTTTGTCGAAGCAGACCGGATGATCATCGTGTGGCGTGCACTGACGGAGGGTGACGACGAATTCGCGGGGATGCATTCCGACGAGACGGGTGGTGTGTCGTACGGTCAACTAGCACAGTAGACAATGGAGCCGCAACGACTGTTCTCCAAACATTCACACGCTTCATACCAATGACAATCGCTACAACTTTCGGTAACAAGACACAGGCAGAATCAATTTGCTAAGCTGGTTGTGACGTCAGGAGAAGGAAGATGGGTCGGAAATCGCTCGCATGATGGAGTCACTCTTGATCGAGGACCCACCCATGCAGGCAATAGTAAAGGGAGGAAAATTTTAGAGGATCAGCTTTCCAAGAACACAAAAGTGCTCCAATGGCGACTTTGCGATTCCAATACTCAGTTGTGAGATGAACGCGCTAATGCTACTGTAAGTACCGTAGACTTCGCTCCAGTCGCCACATATATTTCAGGACGTCACACCGAGGAGAGCGCTTATAAATCGCGTATCTTCAAGTTAACAAAAGTATCTTAATCAGTGATTAAAATCGTACCGCACGTACATGTATGCTTCACTGTCCGTATTATAGCTCACAGTGAGTTAGTTGATCGCAGTGTGCGTATGCTATGGTTATATTTGATGTGCTTCCCGTACTGCTATTAACAGTTAGTAGCTTGTGTGTCGGGTCATGCTTCGTTAAAGCTCGTCAACACACAAACAAATACATGAAACACTATGTTGGAACTACCTGGAGAAAACAGCCAAGCTCCCCACAAGGTCGGGGTTAGATAGTGAACGCTAACGAAGACACCCCCTCATCTTTCTGTAACCGTCCCATCATCATTTCTTAACAAAAAATCAAATGCCCCAGGCTACATGTAGTCGAAAGTGGTTGTTTCATGCTACCGTTCATTTCCACTTTTTCGCCATGGAGATGCTTTCCTTAAAGAAGTCGATCGCTTCCTCATCTCTTGTAATTCGCCTCTCTATTCTGCGATTGATACGATAATCGAGTGCAGGACCAGCGCGTCAGAGCCCAAGGTTAAACCAGTTCCGCAAACGGACCAGCCAGTCACAAAGAACACTGCCAGGTTCGTGTCCAAGCGCGAGCTTGAAAGAGCAAGGGATCGGAAAAGACGGAAATCATACCGTGAACTTCGACGCTTGGAGCGGGAGATCTTGGAGTTCCAGGTGAAAGAGTTGTCTGCCAAGTTTTGCACGATGACACAACCACGACAAGCAAGTTGTTCCCTGTCAGCAGCCGCGTGGAGGACGATCGCGGAGCAGCAGCTAGAAGCGCTGCAACTAGCTGAGCTACTGCAGAAGCGCTTGAAACTAGCGGTGGAGTCTCGTTCTCGATTGATTCGGGAGATGCATCAGCGGCTTGGCAGTAAAGAAAGCTTATCGAAGCACGTGAACCTCAATAAACACAAGCGCGTCCAACTCGGGTCCTCCGACGTCGATATCTTGGAGACTTATCTCCGAGGGATCGATGCAGTGTATGCACAGACAGACCCCGTTTTTCAAACACTTCCGGTGGAATCAGCGTCGCGAAACCCAGACTCTAATTGGCCATTCGATGCTGCCACAGGGTTCTTTACTTTCGCTGACAGACGCAACATACCATTCGATTTCAAGCTCGCAAGTCAAATTTCGTGGCAACTAGCGCACACTCTCCTCTGCAAAGAAGATTGGATGCTCTACGAACGTCCGGAAGACTCGAGCAACACTATCGTGTTTAAACTTCGCCTTACAAGACGTATGTATTGTGGCCGATCTGTGTCGGTGGTTCAGAGTATGGTTGGACGGCGCTACTGTGAGAAGAACCGCGTGGTGGTAGTCTGCCGATCATTTACCGAGGGAGAGGGGCTGTTCCGCGGCATGCACTCGGATGAAACGGGTTGGTGTAGTACTCAGCCTTTGGGAAACCCCCGGAAGGCCGGTACTTTGCTCGTCATTTCCATTTGCCACGAGCCCATCCATACCGAAGGAAACGATCCTGGCAAAGAGCAGTTCACACGTTTATTACACACTATGGGATCCGAGGAATTTGTCGAAATCACGAGTTCTCTGGAGAACCATCTCTCCAACCAAGTGTTGTGTTAGGGAATCTAAATTTCCGTTATCAAAGAGGGGCCCTCCAGTTGTGAACACCGTTCAGTCGTAGAGTTGGGGAAGCGTTGTTGCTTAGGCCAAGATTTTACAGCAAAAAGAATTGATATCTTCAGATGTGTTGTCTGCGTGAAGAAGCCAATATACATTAAAAGAAAAAAACGCTTCATGTCATGCTGCATACTTGTAGAGGATTGCTGGCGTCTTACACGCCCAGTGAGGCCAAGTTGCCTTTCTCATCAATTTCCAGGCCGTCAGTTGCTAGAGCGTCATCCAGTAGCAGTCTTTCCAGCATGAGCTCGATTTCACGGTTGTCTTCGACCCCCGTCTTAACGACCAGTTCCACAAATTGGTCCACCTTGTCTTCACTACCGTCTTGGAAATGCATCGGAACCATACGAGTGCACGCCTGCACTAGCGTTGTCTCAGGATCTGCAAAGAAATCTGGATCATTTTCTGGCGAGTGGACAATGCACCACCCCGTTTCGTCCGAATTCATGCCAGCAAATTCGCTGTCTGCCTCACATAGCCCTCTCCACACTACAACCAACCGGTTCTTCTCAACATACCGTCGTGCTACCTGATGCGTGCGTAATTTGAGCACCTCTCCGTTCTCCCTTTGCAGCGGGCAGCAAAACTGCAAGGCTAACGAGTTTTCCGGGTCGGGCAATCCATCATACACACGTCTCCCTTCCTGTCGATGGGGCACCGACAATAACTCCCACACTGCGTCGCACGTCCTCTGAAAGTTAAACGGCACTCGACCCACTCCGATGGTCTCAAAGTACTCGGTCTCGCCATTCATTTTTCTAATTGGCTCTCCACTCAGAATCCCACCGGGGGTTGGAGTGACGCCGACTTCCTTGAAAACCTCGTCTAACCGTTCATACAGTGCATCCAGATTTTCAAAGTAAGTGTCGTAGAGTGTGGCGTCTTTCGACCCGAGTCTCGCCTTCTTTTCCAGAATTTCTGGAAGCTCCACTGTCGTCAATTTCTCCACTTCTCGTACTCTTTTTTTCAGCACATTTTCCAGATCTTGGATCATGACAGCTTGACTGTTCACGGCCGCCTGCAATCTCTTCCGGAGAGTTTCGGCCTCCATCCTGCTCTCGTATTGTCGCATTGCTATAGCTCTCCACGCACCGAGAGCTAGCGAATCAGTGGGGGAGCTCTGCGTCTCCTCTCGGGTCTTAAGTTGCTTCAACTTCTTCAGGTGCTTGCTTAGTTCCGCATCTTGTTGCCGTAAAGTTGCCCATTCCACCTTAAGTCGCGCGCGGTACGCGTCTCTTCGCCGACCAGCCTTCATCCTCGCGATGTCCAGCTTGGTTTTTGACTCGGTTTTAGCTGTGGGTTTACTCCGATTTAGCGACTGGAGCAGTGCATCCGTGTCCGCGATGAGCTGGTCGCTGTCCACTTCCTCGAGCTTAAGTGGGGCAGTAGTGTGGTCTTGAGATGACAGGAAGCCGCCCACGGCGCGCAGCAGCTCGTCGTCCGCCATAGTGACACGCTGAGGTGAGCACTTCAGAAATGGTTCTTCGCTCTGATTTCGGTACGTGTGTAACGTATTCTAAACCCAATGTATTATTGACCAATCGGAAACGACAGTGCATTCATTTACTAGTACGCGTCTATTGCTCCCCGACCCGCCCTATTCCTAAAATAATATATAAAATTAATAAACTTCATTGCTGGGTTACCCAGTAACTCTCATTAATTTAACGGGGTTCTAACCTGCGTTATCGCACCAAGCATAAGCAATTTTCAAAAGTCGGTTGAGAAAAGCTCCCCGAGTGAGAATCTGAAAGGGGTGGACGTTGTATAGGGAGGAAGCGTGAAGGTCTGGACCTCTACTCTTTGACCCCAGCTATATTCGCCATCATTTTCTTGGCTAAGGTCCGTGCGTGGACCCAAGATTAGCTAAATCATATATTAACCCTTTAAAGATATTCGCCCAAAAGACAGTGCTTCGTGCTTCAATTCAAGACACACTGGATTTCGCTTCCTACTGAGCCATCTCCAGGAATATCTCAGTATCCCAGCATGCCGTTGGGTGGGCCTCAGGTTTAGATGCCAGTCAAGTACTTCGACCCCCAAGATTAGCTACTCCACGACAGCCAAAGACAATGATATCGTTCTTTGTGTGTATTTATCGAGTGAGAAGGCCGCGCATGATTTTTCCAGACTCATTTATCAACCGAGTGACTGCGTGAAAATATCTGGCTGCATCGACGATGACAAGAACCTGCACTGTTAGACGGCCGCCAACCATGTCTCTACAAAGGGTAATTCAGCTGCTATTTGTTTGTTGGTGGGCTCAGGCAGCCCAAAGCTGTATCCACGATTTTCTCGATCACAAGTTTGTCATCGGAACTCAGACCTACCATGACAGTCACCCCTTTATATGGAACGAGCGCAAACGGAGACCTCGTGATGGTAACGAACCTGAACTCGTAACTACCACCACAGCTTCAAATACCCGAAACCTTACCGCGACGAGTTTCCAGCCCATCCCTATGACACCGTTCTACTACAACTCCAGTCTCAGCAATCTCCCCGATGCCACCCGTGATATCGTTTTCAAAGCTGTTGACAAGGCTATTCAACGTATCCGTCGAGCTCTCCAAGTAGTTCCAGTCAGTGGAAACCTGTTCGCAGAGCGGGTTTGTACCGCTACATTGACCACCACCCCGCCAGTATGTCATTCGATTGCTGAGAACCACTTATGTCTGGAAATGCCAATACCGGACGGCCACTTTGCTTCGTTAAGGTACTGCGACAAATGCACCTCGAATGGTTGCACGGCTGATGCTTGTATTGTATCACCGGCCGGAACAGGGGTGCCCAACACGGACTTCCTCAACTACGTTCGAGTTGAAGATACCGACGATTGCAGGAGTAGCAGCACTTTAGCGTATGCGTCGACATGTCAACAGGACCAGTACGACCGTCCAACGTTCGGGGTGACTAACTTCTCTCCAAAGAAACTCAGCACTTCCGACTCGGCGTTTGAGCATCAGGTTTCCACAGCGCTTCATGAATTATTACATACTCTCGACTTCTCGTCGCGATTCTTCCCGCTAATGCGGTACGAGGATGTGACACCGAGAACTCCACGAGATGAACAAGGTAATCCGCCGATCTTTAATGCTGGAACATGTCCAAACGGTAAACAGATTGACTACTACGTAGAACCGGCCAACACAACAATAAATTACTCGACAGAGAGGGATCATGTAGTGGCGAAATTGGTGACACCGCGTGTTCGCGCTTTTGTCCAAGACCATGCCATCTGTTCCACACTCGTCAGTACCGAGCTTGAGTCTCAAGACGGTGGCTGTATCGGTTCTCACTGCGAAGAGCGATTGTTCGAACCGGAATATATGACACCCGTTGACAGCTATCACGCTCGCCTTCTTCGCAGATTCCGGTTGGTATCGAGTCAACGCCTCGACCTCCGAGGTCATGCATTATGGTCGAAAGAAAGGATGCTCCTTCGCAACGGAGAAGTGTGTAGATCCGGCGACGCAGAGAGCGATAGCTGCGGACCATTTTATGGTATGACCCCATCAACGGAATGTCAGCGTTGCTCAGTCGATGCTACTTCTCGCGCTGTATGCTTTTTTGAGCACTAAAAGCCAATCGATTCCGACTACATACCAGCATTTTCCGGGTAGCCCTACGAAAGGTGGTGCAAATACGCTCGGCGACTTTGTCAGTTAATTGTAGGCTACACGGCAGGCGATTGATCCATTTCAACCAGCCTCCTACAACTTGATAAAACCAACAGCAACACGTTTGGTGAACGTATGCCCCACTTGCAAGTGCACCAAACCATCACTCCGTAGTGACGATTCTACACTCTGGACGGTAGACTTTTATTTGGATCATATGCAGATCAAGACAAAACATGGTCAACTCGAGCTTTTCTGGGGGTTGCACCCCCAGCCCCCGCAAAATAAAAACTAACTCCAGTCCGTGCAATGGGTCCGTTCGCTCGGGAGATAACTACCGCCAAACAAAAGTCAAGTCAAAATAGTTGATCTTGACCCGCATATGATCCAAATAAAATCCTTCGACTCTGGACGATACGTCCGCCCAGACAAACTGGCTGCTACGCCATGCAATGCTTCGTCAATGCGAACTCGACCACTCCCAGATCATTATTCCACGTAGTTCGACGCAAGATACGTTGAGTCTAAACTGCACCAGTAAGGGCGAAAGGTTGTCCGTGCCTGGGGATATTACTTGGTTGCTGTGTGCGAATCAGAGCTCGGAAAAGTAAGTAAAGTAATTTTTTCATTGACGGAGTAGGGGCTCACCAGTAAATAACTGGTTAATTTATTACTGTTTTTCAGTAATCTATAAAATCACGTCCCGCCGCCTCCTGTTGATGGTTACTGCAACCAACTCTGCATCCCATAGTGTAATGGGCCCAACTCCAATTACATAAGTAGGTAGATATCTTTTGAGTTATTACATAAGTAGGCACACGGCTAGCGTGTGCAAAGGTGTCACCATCTGATTGACTGATAGTGGGAAGACAGACCCACTTATTGGCCAATCAGGTATTGGATTGCATTTGAGTGGTTCACATGTGGCCAGGGGTAGCCGCCCTGGTCCCAAATAAATTAGAGTTAAATTTACCCCAAGTCTAGGACTCGGTCTAACTATTGCGAACTTCATCTACACTATAGTGTAAGCTAGTGACGGTATCTCTAGCCCCGTTACACATAGCTTTCGACTAAACTCCAGTAAAATCAAAGTTTCGAGAGTTGTGGGGTGCATGCGCTGTCATCTATCTGTCAGTACTAACCTAGATGTCGAGAATAAGCGCTCCACGTCATTAGACGCGGCCCAGCGACGAGCTCCCAGCAAACGGACCCTTTGCGCGGTAGTTTTTCTTTTGCGGGGGTCTGGGGGTGCAACCCCTAGAAAAGCTCGAGTTGACCATTTTTGTCTTGTTCCACATATGATCCAAATAAAAGTCTATAGTACTAGGTGTTGGCGCCATGGTAAAATGAAAACTGGCAATACTGAATGACCCCAGGGCTTTTGAGGAGCTGAAGAAGTTCTCCGAGCGCTTTGGAACGTCTCGAATGTTCTAGAAGAAATTTGGATAGCTTTCTGCAGTATGGCCCTGTTTCATTTCAGAATATCGAGAATAAAAATAAGAATAGCTTAATCTGCCCAACGCCTTTCCGGCAAATGCTAAGACCTTATTGGCTCAAAACGTATTATCAGATTAACGTTATTCTGACTTTGAAAGTCAGAATAACGTTAATCCTGGGAAAAACTTGCACAGGCTGATACCAATTGGTAGCCATGGGCGCGCGCTGGCCAGATATGGCTCGGCGAGGCGCGACTCGACATTTGCTGTATGGAGAGATGCGCGTGCTGGTTCTATAGAAACAAACTAGTGAACATGGAGTAGATTTGCTTGGGTAGCGCTAGATTTACAAAAATGCATCGCACGTCGGACTTGTGCTGCCTTGCTGGCAGACCTCTGCGCCGACGCCACCTGCATTATAGTCTCTTAACCATTAAATAGACGTAGGGAAGCGACGCATGTAATGATGCAGGCGGTGTTGGAAAGCACACGAACTCACTCACAGACAACTTATTAATGTTAAAGGAAATCTTGGACTGACTAAAGGCAACTAAGGCTGGACGCTTGTTGTCTTTCTACGATCTCTCTTGATCCTTGATGGCTTCACTTTCTTCACGGATGATGCTCCGTCATCTTCGTACGGGGGCTATTTCTAACAGGCGGTGGCGGGGTTACAGCGAGCGCAAAGCACGCGCCATTGGTGGCGGCTGCACTGAGGTCGTGCGTGCTTCGTGCATCATAAACCTGCTAAAGTTGATATCACTTTTCACATTCATCGGACTTAATCCAAACCTGTCTGCTATTCTCAAATGCAACAGGGACTAGGTCGTCATCAGTAAATTATTTCAGTATTTTTCCTTGATAATACTTTTTATTTTATTTACTGTTTCTCAGCGAAGGTGATAATTCGAGCAACGACCTGCTTGCGTTCAACGACACTCGAGCTACCACTAACTCGAATAACAGCGGGAGTTCTGGGACTGGCAGCGGAACAATCACGACAGACGCAGAGACAAATAGAGCTGGGCGTCACCAAGGTGACCTCGTGTTGGGTATAATTTGGATCATTGCTTGCCTTCGCATGGACTGCCAATTAACACGAAAGGGCTAATGCACCATTACGTTATATTCAGTTTGCACTTGCTCAGGTTGTGTAACATTGCGTCGATTTGCGTGGATCTCTTCATCCATGGTGATCATGAGATAGGGAAGCGATGCGACAGTCTTTGTTGATACGATACAGCACCTCACCGATATGTAAAGCCTTATTTATTAAAGGCGCGCAAGCAGCCACCTTACGGAACAATGACGCAAAATACCAAATGGTTCTGTAGAGACGGTAAGGAGGGATGCTTCCATGGCATCCGGAGAATCACCGGCAACTTGCCACAACAGCTGCCTCGCTTATCATACCAACGCCAGGATCGCTTGTCGGATTGGCAGGCAGCTCAATAATCGCTTGTTTTCCTGTCGCCTTTGCTCTCATTCTCGAAAGACCCCAGCACCACCGAAGCACCAGTCGAATCAAGCACGATGGACACAGATGCAGCATTTCTCGATGAAGTATCAGCGATCTTGAATACAAACGGTCCCTACGCCCCCTTCCAGCCTGTAGATGAAGAAACCCTCACCATGTTCAACACCTTTGAAGACACAAGTGCTCCCCTCGACCGGCTATCCACGCACGGCGACTTTGAGTCGAGTGAGAATCTCGACGAGGGCAGGGAGAGTAAATCACGAGCGAATAAGCTCAGAATCCAGAGAGAGAAAGAGGCCCTTCGCAAACAAAGGTACCAGCAGCGTCTCAAGAGAGAGCGAGAAACTCTCCGGCGAATGGTGAGCGACTTGTCCGGGCGGTTGGAAGAACTCCAAAGGGCCCGACGGGGCGAGAAGAGTAGCAATGTCGACGAGCAAAACTCACCCTGGAGAGACCTTGCCAATCAACAACTCCAGCAACGATATGTAGCCGAGATGGAGCAGAAGAAACTCGTAGTTGCTGTTGGCGTACAAGCTTCGTACATCAACACACTGCGGCGAGCTCTACCCGACGATCCATCTACCACGACAACTAGCGCCACAACTGCATCTAGCCAAGATATAAATACGCTTGCCACTTGCTGTCTTTAACTCATTTGAATCGTTAGCTAGACTAAATGACTATACTGTATCACACCTGGAACTTTCTAGCCCTTGAGCAAATGAAGCCGTATCGTTTCCTTGATCACTGCAGTGACGAAGCAGTGACTACGCACCTTCATTGTTTTAAGTCTAGGTAGCAATACGATAAAGGTCTATGTGAAAACATGGCTTCTGGGCGCAGTAGGAACAAAATCATGGTTGGCGATAAAGAGCTGCGTCTCTGGTCAGTGATAAAGCCGGCGTGTAGGCTTACAGTATGTGGCGCTATACCTGTAGTGCGGCGGAGCCGTGGGATAAAGTGAAAGGAGAAATTGGCTCAGAGCTATCGCTCAAGCGGTGTCGCTATATTCCCGGCCGGAATGGGATTGACGCTAATGCGTGGATGATGGGACCGCTAGCATGGGTGAGACAGCCATTATAAGCAATGTTGGGATCGCTCGCACGGACCAGGGTATATGTGCCAATATCCTAGATGCATTTGATCATAGAGTGGTTGGTTCCTATATGCTTTTCTGCTAGCTCAAATATCTTTTGCACTTCCTTCAGATCCCAAACAGGACCCTCAAGACGCTCATACACTCGAAATATCGAGTCTACAGTCGTAGAGCGGGCTGACTTGCAGTTTCGTGGGTGCAGATTACAAGTCGGCAACACTAGCAGATGCTGCGGCTACGAAGCAGGCGCAGGAGATGCGTTGATGAAGCCATACAGATCAACACAAGTTTGGGTGCGTCATACAGGTCTGTGCCGTGTGTTACAGCAGAGTGTCATATTGTACTTTACTACTTTATTCTTGTCGAGTACCCTAAGATAGGAACCACCACATTATCACAAACTGGAGTTATCACAATCCAGAGTGTACCAGTTCGATGGTACAATCTGACGCTGTCCATTGGCTTCTAAACTATTATAATACACGTACATACATGCAAAGGCGGATGAGAGCGAAGCCATTACGGAGACGCTTCCATGCGCAACCCTATGCCAGTAGACGAGCTGCTGAATCCGCTGGAGGAGATCGTCATTAAGGAGCACCCAACGGACGGGGACTTCTGTCGCGTTGACACCAATTCTGAAAACTAGAAGTGAGTTGAGTAGCGTGAACGCAACCCGATAGGAAGACGAAGATACAGATGATTCCCACACCAACGCACGAAAATATCTTTTCGGAAAGAGGGATGGCGGAGATATTCGTCAGAGCCGATCCAGAGAAGTTATTGGGCTTCAATTAATGCTTCAAGAATTTCGGGATGAGATTGGACGCAAGCAAGGAAAGTAACAAAAGTAAATGCTGAGCTTCATTGGCCATCCTTTGCAAATGACTCTTTTACATAGTTCACTACTTTTGAATAGTGAAAATCCAGATTTCACATCATCAATCACTAATGCGAGGATAGATAGATCGTTGACTTGAGTTTGTAAACATCGATCATTCATGCGATTTCGTAAGGCGCTAATACAATGTGGAGGTGAAGCGTAAGATAAACATCCTACATTTTCCATAAATGAGGAAATGACTTACTTGTGTCTCTATTCGCTAATCCGGAGAATGGATACCAACGGATTTTGCACGCCCTCGCGTAAGGCAAATTTCTTACGCTGAACGAACTACTCTCATTGGCAGAAACGCTCACTAGACACGACGAGCTCGCAAGGAAACACTCGGGTCCACATGAACGCATCGGAGCCACGCGGCACACCTAGCGCGGATAAGCTAAATGGGGATGCCGTCCAGGCACGGTGCATTTCCGACGGTACTGTGGCCCGGTACCGCAGTTATATTAACGGAATTCCCAAGTGGGTGATGGCAAACAAGAATATTTTCAATTCTCAGCGCTTTTTCGACGCGTCCGGCGATCTCGACCCCAGGAGGTTCACGCCCAAGGACTTCGAGTCGTTCTTAGTTGACAAAAGGGAAACACTAAAGGCCGGTACGCAGCGCAATGAAGGACCTGTATCGCCGCCGCAATCTGCCCCTACCGCCCGAGTACGGCGAGGGAATGACGACCCTTTTCTTTGGCCTGAAGCGCTTGGAGGCTGAGCGTGACCAGTCCGGTGATGCTCGCGAATCTGGAAAACGCCCACTCACGTATTCGAGATACGTGATGCTGTGCAAGTCGACTCTAGCACAAGACGATGGTGGCTTTGCCCACTTATTCCTAGCAACGCAATGGAGCCTAATGTGCCGATCAAAGTCCGTCGAGACCATTCAAACGTCGCTTTTGGTGTGTGCCGACGACAGCGTCGGTATTGTGCTACACAAGATAAAAACAAACCGAGAAGGTAGCAGGCCAAAAGCCCCACGGCACTTGTACGCTAACCCCGGATCTCCAGTGACGTGCTGGCTTACTGCACTAGCGTTCTATTTAGCATGTCATCCACACCTTCAACCTGGTGCGCTTTTCCTCGGCTCTAATCAAAAGCTTCGGTTTGGTAAGGCGCTGGCTCAGTGCCTCAAATGTGATTCAGATGCTCAGAGACGAAATTCTACGGTACACATTCAATTCGCAAGGACGTGGCTTCATTCGCATCAGGTGGCTCCACTGGTGGGCCTTCCATACTAAGCATCTGTCTTCGCTGCGGTTGGTCTCTCGGCGGAGTTCAAGACAGGTACTTTCGGTATGAGAGCGCTGGCGACCAGTATCTCGGCCGTGTTGTAGCTGGCCTGCCGTTGAATAGCAGTGTCTTTGCCACTCTGGCGCCGCATTTGGCTGACCCTCATAACAGCGCTGTCGGTGAGTGTGTTCGACGCATGTTTCCTGCACTCGCCGATGATGGGAATCTACGCCAAACTATGCAGTTGTGTGTGGCTTCACTAATTTATCACGCCGATTTTCTCTAGCAGCAACTACCCAGTAACCACACGATGCTCTCTACATTTTTGTTTCGAGATGACTCTATGATAGCTAGTTTGAAGCGGCAGATCAAAACGTGCAACTCTCCATGCATGCCAATCACTGGAGACCCGCCCCATATTGAGATATACAAGCAGTTGGAGGATCTGAAGGAGGCGATTAAGCGCTTACCTGATGCGCTACTTAGTGGAGTTGGTGATCTATTGAATGAAAAATATGTAGCAGCCGGGAACATCACGCGGAACGTGTTAGAACAAACAATACGTCAACTACTTGAAGAAGCTGGCGTAGGAACTACAGCGTCAGCAAAGGAGCACTCAGAGCACCAACAAGAAAGTAGCAGGAACGTAGACTTCTGGGGCGGCAAGTTTCACTTCTTGCCAGCTAATTTCGAGTTCCCTAGTACTGATCCGCTCACGGCATGAATGCTATGGTAGTTTGGCAACAGCACACTTGGAAATCCACCGCTTCATCGGGTAACGAGTCGTGATCTGTCGAGTCGACACAAGGCCAGCACACTATCATAATTGGCGACGTTCGTACGCCACGTTACGACTGAGATCGAAAGTGAGACCGCTATAGATACGTACAGAAGCCGAAGCTGAGAAGCTATTCGCAATAAACATGAACAGGCTCGAGCTTCTCACTACTATTCGGGCACGAAGAGGTTCACAGCTAAAGGTGAGCACGTTCCTGCGTCTTGTGCGTGAAGCGAAGAAAGCGGCAAATCCAAATGCACGGTCAGTACCTTTTCGAAAGCGCAAGCGCGCCAAGCCGGACATTACGTCGGTAGAATAGAGCACTGGTATCGCAAGAAGCTTGACGAGTAGGTGGCGGCATCCTCTGGCGCTTGACTTGCAAAATCTACTTTGAGCATCTTTTTCGAACGTTTTCAACCAATCAATATGCATTTATAGACAGTAGTAAGACTGGCTTACGATTCCTCCTCACAATTCAGTGGGAACCCACCTTCTATCCCTGTCTAGCGTGAATCACTATTTGGGATATCACGGTCGAGAGGGTTGTCTGTAATGTTTTTTTTTTTTTCAATTTGTAAAACGCTAGTCACTATCACAGCCCCTGAGTAGCCCTAGTTTTAACAAGATACATTTGTATCTCTATGAACACTCAATGAATCAATAAAATTCCCTTGACTTCTAGATCAAACTGTTATGTTGAGCTACCACAAACTTATAGAGTTTGTCACAAGCTGTAGAAAAAGCTCAACAAATTCAAATAAAACAGAGCTGAAGGCACGGCCTTGTTATGTGTTTACCCCCCCCCCCTCCCTTGGTGCTACCAGCCCACATTCTCTAGTTTATATCCAGAGTTTCTGCAGAGGCGCGATTCTGCCTAAAAGAAACTCTATACGCTTATTCTCAATACTAAGAACAAAACGATCATTCTAAATCACACACAATTTAAACTGTATTACTTGATGTTGCTGTTATATCAGAGTGACCGCTGGATTTTCTTAGCCAAAAGTGGCACTATTCACTTTTACACTAGATGAAGAGGCTACGAATGTAAATAAGGATTCTCGGCTCCATCCGGGCGAAACTGTTATAATCTATAGCCTCATCACAATGAAAAAAAGAATGTGAATGGTACTTGTATCGGCCAAGGAAGACATCAAATACCATTCCGTTCTTGAAGGGTAGCGGATCAAGCAAAAGTGTTCGTGAATAACACTAAAACTATTGGGCTAAATTGAGAAGTCCCCATTACTAGGTCCTACGGCTATTGTAACTCGTTGACAGATCGGCAGTAGTAACGATTGTAGTAGTACTGTAGGCGTCGTGGCCATACATGTATATCTTGTCGCGATTCTTTCCGTTGCCATTCATGCACCCACCATGACCGTAGCCATATCTACCGCAGCTGTCACCATATACATAGCCTGTGGACTATTGAACTGTCCGTAGCAACCACTACACTTGGAACTATAGGGCGAGGCCTGCCCGCCATAGCCGTAGTATTGTAGCTATAGTCGTGGTAATCGAAATTAGAGGCGGCTTCATGCGTGTTTACAATATTTGTAGCAAATGCTGATGCGTTGAGGCGAGGGCCATACACATATTACCAATTTAAGACATGAACAGAACAGCATGCAGTTTCGTTTAGGTTTAAGATCTTCTTCTGGCAGGTAGGTTTTATTATTGTATCGCTTTAGCGCAATTAACTATAAGTTTTAAGGCTACGCTTTCTATTGCTCTTGAGCTCAGCTCAGCACGCTTCCCAGTAAATCCAGAGCTTCCCCGTGCAAGGCGCGGTATTAGTTCGTTTGTACGGTATTGTGAACGTTAGTGCGCCTTTCTCTCAGGTAAGCTGAGAGAGACTTGAAGCGTGACTACACACTATCACGCTTCTGCTATGGCGGGTACCGGTAGTAACAACACTTCGTGCCTAAATACGGGCATGCCATAAGCTGGGGCGCGACTAAACACTATCACGCTTCCTGCTATCGCGGGCACACGTTTCCATTCGACGACAGAATGCCTCTGTTGAAACTTGTAATTATCACGCCTTAGAGTTATCTCACTCCTTGATAGCTTTTAGTACCGGCCTACCCTACAGGAGATCGCTGTACTCTATCAGTGCACCAACGGCTGGGTTCAGTTGTAAAACCAATGCAGATCATAGAACTGGATATCGACAGATCAAGTAGTTAAGTACGTTGCTTTGGAACCATTGACCCCTACGTACCAACAGTCTCTAAAGGACAGACTACTTCTCTGGGCCATAATTTAGGAGTCATTACAGTGCAGTCTCTTGCGAGCCCGGTGGCGCACGTAGTTCTCCCCTGTTAAGGATAGCTCACTTCTTGCATCTCCAGGCAAAGTGCTAGTCTGGTGTCTTGTAATTTTGAATACAAATGATTTTTTTTTTTAACTATCATACGAGAAAAATGCCAGGCTAGCAGTGCCATCGCCGCATGAAGGCAACGCTCATTTACGGTGCAGGCAGGCACAAAACTGACTACCGGTAACAAACATTCCAGCCGATAAAAAGCTATAAAGGTGAGTTTCTAGTTCTACATGTAGAGGCCGTTTGTTACTCGTTACGTATCCACTGTGATCGGAATGCGAATGTTGATCATCACATCCAAGAAGGATTATTTTGTAGCTAGTCTTGCTGAGTGACTACATGCACAATATGCCTTTTGTTAAAAAACAACGAAGTGGTGTTCAACCACGGGCAGGACTACGACGAGCAGCTCGGGAAGCACCTTAATGTATTTGACGTGGTTAACGAAAACTTTAAAGTATTTGAAAGGGCAGGCCAGATTTATAGTTTCAGTAGCTGACCGATAGATCCCCTGGTAATATCCCAGTAAAATCGAACTTAGTGAGGCTTAGGAAATCCGTTCTTTTTCTCCACAAGACTGCGCAATACTTGCACCTTGGTCCGCAAGCAAGTCTCTTAGAGTTGCCAAGTAAGAGGCTTGTGTAGCGACGGTATCAAATAGGTGTTTTTGCTCTTCTTCCGCTCGAAATCGTTCGTGGCGCTCCAGTTCTGCAAATTCTCTTGAAACTGCGGTGCTCTGAACAACATTGGCGCCGCGTGAAGCAATCCTGGTCTCGTGCGCTTGTTTCACTTGCAACAAGCGGGCTGTCAGGATTTTCTCCATTCGTCGCAAAGTCTCTCGCTCTTGCTTGAGTCGTCGTTGATACCGTTGCTTTCGAAGGATCTCCTTCTCCTGCCTTATTTTACGCTTGAGAGAGACTGCAGCATCTCTCTTGGTGCTTGAGCTGGTCTCGCTGTCATTAGCACTATCCACTGAAAGCCAGGATCCAGCAAGACTGGGATTGGAGACACCATCAGCCCGCGGTGTCTGCGTCAAAACAAAGTCATCCGTCTTAAGAAAAGCAGACACTTCCTCGAGTAGCTCTGCGTCGGAGGTATACATGTCTGAGGTCATGTGTTGGTGGACTACGTTTTTGCAGAATGAACCACTCCTTCGTTTGGTGGTTTGTCAAAAGTGACGGGTCTATGTGATGATGGCACGCCCCGTTCATAATCAGCTTTTTTTCATCAACGTTGGACACGGTTATTTCCAGTGCGCCTGTATCAAATCGTGCAGACAAAAACTGGGCATTGGGTGCCGGTTGCTTACTTGGTTACAGACTGTACGGTTATATTTGATAAAGGCGCACGTCACGTACCAAAGACGAAAAAACTAAATGGGTTTGTGGAAATGGTCATCGCGGATTACTTTCAATGGCACCCGAAAAGCTTCTGTTGGCCATCACAGTCTGTGGCACAGGTGCTTTCCTTGCCCTTCTTTAAACACCTGGATAAATTGTCGGATTGGCAGACACCTCTGCAATCACTTGTTTTACTGTCGCCTATGCTCTCATTCTCGAAAGACCCCAGCACCACCGAAGCACCAGTCGAATCAAGCACGATGGACACAGATGCAGCATTTCTCGATGAAGTATCAGCGATCTTGAATACAAACGGTCCCTACGCCCCCTTCCAGCCTGTAGATGAAGAAACCCTCACCATGTTCAACACCTTTGAAGACACAAGTGCTCCCCTCGACCGGCTATCCACGCACGGCGACTTTGAGTCGAGTGAGAATCTCGACGAGGGCAGGGAGAGTAAATCACGAGCGAATAAGCTCAGAATCCAGAGAGAGAAAGAGGCCCTTCGCAAACAAAGGTACCAGCAGCGTCTCAAGAGAGAGCGAGAAACTCTCCGGCGAATGGTGAGCGACTTGTCCGGGCGGTTGGAAGAACTCCAAAGGGCCCGACGGGGCGAGAAGAGTAGCAATGTCGACGAGCAAAACTCACCCTGGAGAGACCTTGCCAATCAACAACTCCAGCAACGATATGTAGCCGAGATGGAGCAGAAGAAACTCGTAGTTGCTGTTGGCGTACAAGCTTCGTACATCAACACACTGCGGCGAGCTCTACCCGACGATCCATCTACCACAATAACTAGCGCAACCACTCCAAACCAAGATATAAATAAGGTCGTATCTGGTTTTCTCTAGTACATTTTCGTTTTAAATGGTTCTCGTGATGCCCTGACTAAACAATGCAGTTTATGTGGAATCTACTCATTTCCTAAATCGGTATCATAGCGAAACGATGGGCTGCACTGTCCAACTATGTTCGAAACAATCTCTATGTTTAGTCACGCTGCCGCTACCGTATGGAATGACATTCATATTTTCTTTTGTCTGGCAATTACAGTACCGGTGCGCGATAGAAATACCATTTATGCAAATCCCTATATCTCAAGCAGAGACTTGATACAGGCGCGACCTGGACCAGAAAGGCTTGGTAAGCTTCAGAAGTTCAGAGCAATCCCACAGGTGAATCATTTTTTTAAAATTAAATGTCAGCAAAACCACGTGTACTCGAAGATTTGTTTACGCTGCAGCTCTTGCAGCGGTTCACGCTATAGTAGAGTACCTCTCCACATGCATGGTTTGACCAAACTCAAATGCTGAAGCTGTAGATCACTGGACTTGCTAATAGCAGAAGTCGATAAAAGAAGGATTCAGGTTGCCACCATAAAGCACGAGAATTCAGTTCACCATATTTACTTCTTTTTTTAACTACGGACGCGAAAGCGCTTTATCAAGTGATTCCTGCGGGAACGTCGCTCATCTTTACCAAACAAAAATATTTTCGTAGATGATGTGGAGGAAAGTCTTCGCTATGTTTTCCTTTCGTTTGAAGAGATGCTAAATTTTCATCAAATCTGGTTTATAACAGCTGAATAGCGTCAGGGATTGCTGTACAAATCGCAGTACCCTGGTACTGGTACCATGATTCAGGGTACCAGTATCTATTACGGCTGTTGATTACGATACGGGGTGTTGCTCGGAACATACAGGCATGGGGGATAAATGCGGTTTATTGTGTTCAAGGGCCAACGGCATGAGGTTCCTTGGTTGGAAATCAAGGTGCCGGATGGCAGCCCCCTACGGGATGGCGGGAGGGTTGGAATCTGAACGAGCCGCAGGCCTAACGCTTACGCTTTAGCCATGATTAGTGACGGCCGAGACGGCACCGGTTGGCAGTTTGCTGCCAAGGTGAACGTGGACTCCATACTACGTTGAGCTTGGCGGCACAGGACTCACAATGAAACACCGCGTGCACGGCCTCTTCACCACCTGCTTGTTCGGTCCTGTAGTCTTATCTTGTCGCCGGTTTCTTCTTGTTGTGTCCGCTGGGCTGGATTGGTGCCTTCCTTCATTCGGAAAACTAAGTTATCTCTTGCTCCACCCGCTTCGCTGCCGCACCGCTGGAAATTCACATTCCGTAATCACCACTTTGACAAACCATTTAAAAAAACGAATCTAAAATTGATACCGTCATTCTGTTTCTGTTGTAGCTTCACGTCCGAGGGCGGCAGCAAACCGAGTGAGAACGATAGGACTTGTCAATTCCTTGGCGAATTCTTAACTGACTGCTAATCTGGCACTCTACTTCTTTTTGTACCCAGCAAGGTCATCGTAAGTAAGGAATGTACCGGTAGATATCCGTATCCACCGACAACAGTGTCCCATTCCACACTAGCGAATGTGGACTGGCAGCGCGAGGGGGGGGCTAACACATAACAATGCCGTATCTTCGTCCTTTGAAAGCTCTGAATTTATTTGAATTTGTCACGATTTCTATGCTGCTTGTAAGGCACATCGTTTTTCTAAACCAGTTAAACCGCATAAGTCTGAGGTGGATCACCATAACATGTTGATCTAACTAAGATCCTGATCAAGGGGGGGTTATTGATTCTTTGAGTGTTCATACTGATACAAATATACTTGGATTATGTAAAACTAGGGCTACTCAGCCGTTGAGATAGTGACTAGTATACAATAGCATTTCACAAATTTAAAAAGAAGTTATCTGAGGACACTCAACAAGAATATCGTAGTAAAGCACAATCAAACTTCGTTATTTGTATACAAGATCAGTCTGGTGTAACACCTGTATGATGTACACACACTCGTCTTGAGCTATAGGATTCTGTAATTGATAAATACTTCCGGGCTATTGCGGGAAAAAGCTCCCGAGGTTCTGTCCACGTAACAGCCCGGAAGTATTTCCTTGGGTTTTTCTTCGCAAAATACTGCGAAACAGTAGAGGAAAACGACTAGCCTACGGTCATGGTTGCCTCACCCGTACGAGCGATCCCACCATCGACACATAAGCGCCAAGCCATAGCGACCCAACTGAAGCGATAGGTCTGAGCCAATGTCTCTTTTCACTTTATCCCACAGCTTCGCCGCACTATAGCGTCACATACTGTAAGGCTACACGCCGGCTTCATCAAGGATCAGAGATGCAGCTCTTTATCACCCACCACAATTTGTTTCCTACTGCTGCGACCGCGCGCCGAAGTCATGTTTTTTCCACGTGATCATCTTGTGCCACGCAAATTGCGCGTAAATGTAAACTCTAAGATCATATAGCGTAGAGAAGACGCTTCAGGATCTACCGATAAACCGTCCATATATCCATGTGGTCTAGAATATAGCATGCAATTTTCGTGATTTATAAAAATATTTTATTTAAACAAAGTATGGTTCTGCTTCGTGTACGCCACACACCGGTATGAGTGAATTAATCCCCTTTGGACTGTTAAGCACTTCTATGAAGCACTACCAGGAAACAATCTGGTTGTAAAAACATAACCTTAAGCGAGATAATATCCGACGTAGAGCTGCTTTTAACGACGAACGATTCGGTTTTGATGCGGACACCGCGCGGTAATGGTTTGTCTAAGACTGGTCTTCCTGGAGCTTTGCTTTCCGCGGATAATGGTGGGAGTAAAAGTAAGACGATTGGTGATGCAGCCACTCTCAAGCGGAAAACAAGGCGAGAGAAGAAGGCCACTCGGAAGCAAAGGCCAACCTGCAAGAACGAAAGACTTGCTGACAGCCCTATTATTGCAAGTCAGATGCCAAAACGCATCCACCAGACCCCATCGTTGGTCAGATCTACTCAGCCTTTCGAGGTGTCGCCAAACACGAGTGCGAACAGCGATTCAGAGCGGAACAAGAGCAATAACGTAGAGTTGAGGCCGTCGTTACACAAGCCGTTTACATACTGAGTCCGAAAGACTTGCTTCCGGACCACGGATCCAAACAGACGTCCTGGCCCTCGGCATGTTAAAGTTTATCGTGTAACCTGTTGTGCCTACTGTAGCTGAGCTTCTTGTAATTCTAGTTCAAACACTAAATTAGTAATTCTATTTAAACCCTTTAGCCAATTTCACAAAAGTTAACCCTTTCGCAAGGAGCAGTTATAGGCTCTTCGTAACTATAGTATACAAAGTTAAGTCAAATCATGGTAAAAGGGCGCAAAAATCGCCCTTTTAGCTGTTGATAGAGTCGATTAGCGTTTAGAAACAGATGTTACTCTTTTGTGAGACGCTTCCTTTTGTTATTGTACATTCTTTTGGCTATAGAAAATAGAACCTCGGTTGCTCTAACACTAAGCCTAAGTAAATTCAGGTGGTAATTTTTTTTAAATATGGATGTCAGACCCACAATACATTATGCCTATTATGCGAGACTGCGCAATCAATTAATGGAGGGAGTAATGTCAATTCAATTGTAAACAATGGATAAGTGCGTTATGTATTACCCATCCCTGGTAATGCCTACTTCGTCGGCGAGGAAGAGCGCATGGAGTATCTCAACAAGTGTGACATGGGTAAGGGTTCGATTCGAGGTTAACAGGTCTGACCGTATTCTAACGCTGTGGTCGCAATGATATGCTCAGAGGCTATTGCGGCGAAGAAGCAGGCGAAGCATGAGGGACCCGCAAGCGCCGCATGACACTGTGTTGCACTATAAGTTGCAAAGTCGAACACCACTGCCATTCCAGCTGGTACGCAAGTTAATATACGTGTGACTCGCGCTAATCGCGTATGTGTTGTGCTAGATTATACTGCGTCCTCTCCTGCTGAGAGTTCACAGCGTCGCCCCCATCAACTGCCTGCTACCGTGTCTTCTCCGCCACGAAGCCTTGGAAAGACGTCGAGTGGTATTGTGGGTGTTTCCCCACACGATAACACGATCCACACAGCGAGTGATTTGGCCGCAATCTCGCAAGGTTAGCTGGTGCATGATACAAGATATCGTCATCATCTAATCATATATGCACTTGGATATGCGGTTCTAGGGTCACGAATCAGTGGACGTAAGCGTGCCCAAGCATTTGAAGAGTCAAGTGAGGTGAGCGATGCCTGGCATGGGTCTGACGACGAGGATGGATCCGAGTACGACGGGAGTGTGTCAGTAGAGGGTTCAGAGTAAGGAAGACTCCGCAGACATTGGACAGGCTGCAAAGGGTTGGTATAAGCTGTACATACACGTTTCCTTCTTGACTCTAACGTGTAAGTGATTTTGCAACTATAGGTGAACCACAGCGAACGATGACCCGGATGCATTCGCGGGATTTGAGTCAAACACCGAGAATGACGACAGCGATGACGACGAGTTGTCGGTTGATGTATTCGATGCTACTAATGTACAAGTACCTGTTCCTCCCGAGATGAGATTCGATGACCAGCAGCTGGATGCACTTGACGGTATGGCGATATCGAATTGGCCACTAGACGCGTTCTTGAAGAGCATGGGTGTGAAGGAGTGGCTAGACTTGATGACACAGACGCTGTGCGCTGATCTAAAGGGGTTTTATGATTCCCGTTTGTCTGATGATATGCGTGAGAAGCGCCCCAAATTGTTCAATGCGCATTTGGGTGGACCGAGAGGGTGCTAGGTGCAGTGCCAACTCCAAGACAAGTATTAAGTTATTTCAAGATAACAAGATCAATCACTTCTACTTTTCCGTGGGTTTGTGCATGCACGTATCGCTGACCGCCTGACCCCTGCGCCCGATGTGCTCGCCACCGACGATAAAGCCAAGGAGAGCGAGTCGCAAGTGGCAGCACCTGCGACGACCGACGTGGACGGCGAGTGGCTTCTTCGCTTCGACGGCGCCGGAGCAACCCTCTTCAAAGCCAGCCGCCCCGTGGTGTGGACATGCTCCCACCACGACCCAAGCAGAAGCAGCACCAACAACATGGAAGAGTACACCGCGCTGCTGCTCAGGGCGTTCCGGTACTGCGTCAAGGCGTTGCTGGCAAGGGTCGAGCGGGTCACGCTCCACCACATCGACCGCCAAGCCAACGGTCATGCAGACCGCCGCCGAACCAAGATAGAGTGCAGCGTGCCCCCCTGATGGCATCGAGTGCAGCAGCTCCATCGTGGCAGCTGCAACGCCTGCAGAAACTGCAGCAGTTGCAGCTGCGGCCCTACCAGCACCCCCACCCCCAGTAACAGCTACTCCGCCGCATGGTGACCACGCCATTGACGACCAAGGCGACGGTGATGACGGTGAGGTCTACGCAGCTATTCGCATCGGGCCGGACACACCTAGGCCTACGAAAGCTGACGGACGAAGAATACGAAGAAGCTTGCGGCATGGTGGAGAGGCTGGAAGCGACGCTGGCGGCCAAGATCGAGGACGCGACCGACTGGGAGACGTCGAGGGGCTACATCACGGGCCTCCCGTATACCTTCTACGACAAACTTTAGCCGTACTCCCAGCAGCAGCGTCGCCCCCAGCCCCCCACCGCACTACCCATGGCAGCAGCAGTAACAGCAGCGGTGGCACAACCAGCACCACCACCACTACCAGCACCACTACCAGGAGGAGCAGCAGCGGCAACGGATGTCGCGGTCTTCAGCTCGACGACCGTGGCGCCAGCAACAACGAGCCCGCCGCCGACAGCCTTCCGGTGCCGCTGGCGGCACCAGCGAGTACCGCAGAGCTGGAAGCAAGGCATCGTACGTCTGATCTACAAGAAGGACCCACGCGAGGACCCAGCGAACTGGAGGCCCATCTGCCCCCAGCAGGTGATCTACAAGACGTACACAGGGCTCCTCGACCGGTGATCCACGCGCTGACTGGACGCTAATGACCACTCAAAAGGGGTTTAGGGCTGTCAATGGTTGCGGTGAGCACAATTTCGTCGCGTTGACACTGATCGACCATGCCTGCCGCAGCCGTAAAGAGCTCCACGTGGTCTGGTATAACTTGAAGAACGCCTTCGGAAGCGTACCACAGGAGCTATTGTGGGAAGTACTGGAGCGCATGGGAGAGCCGCCTGTGTTCGTCCAAGTTTGCAAGGGGCTCTATAAAGATACTGCCTTCATGGTTGGCAACGCCGCCGACCGACAGACAGACCCCGTGACGCAGCTCGTGGGCGTGTTCCAGGGATGCCCGCTGCGTTCTCACGCGGAATGAATGACAGCTGTACCATGCTGCTGCCGATCGACTGCTTGGTCACGAAGAACGTGAGATACCGGCTTGGCTGATGCCTCCTACCAAGATACGTGATCGCGGAATGTCGAATGACAATCTGGATACGTATATTCCACCCTTGAGGGCCTCGGCTTAGCTAACGTGGTATCAGAATATTGCTCTGATTGGCCACCTGGGCGATCACATACTCCAAAACATCGCGTGTCTGTTCAATTCTAGCAGCCTACCTCACTCTTCTCAACGAAGGCCTCAATGTCATACTATATGTACCGGACATGATCAACACAACCTCTTCACCGGAACAGGGGAGTTCGTCGTATAGGCCTGGCAAATAAAACAAATCGAAAATGTGTTGTTGGCAACCCTATCAGTTATCCCCTCGAGGGTCGCCGAAGCTGCGATATCCCGGTAATTATAGAATCGACGTCTTACAGTTTATCACCGCGGTTAGTAGCGTGGCCACTACTCGAAGCAGCAGGAGCTTAGTTGTGCGGCCAAGCTTTGGCAAGAAGCTCGTTGTGTTGTTACGCGGGAGTGACCCTAGTTTCCAAGACCGTGACCGAAAATACTACCTCTCAACCTTTCAGTTAGACATTAAGTTGATCCTAAAGTGGACGAGGAGGCGAAAGTCGTGGGCTTCTCTGGAGACAGCACGATGCTGTTGCAGCCTTCCATGGGCATGCAGCTCGTGCGAAAGGTCAGTGAATCGTAGTGCGAGCATTGATAATTTTGTACCAACAAGGGCAATGTACTATGTAGGAACCTGATAAAAAGGCACTTTACTTAAAAATAATGATCCATATCTGATACAGGGAACGCGCTGGTCTAACTTCTCTGGCTCAGTTGCACCGCTTATTGCCTTTTGAGGTGGCAGCCGCGCAAAAGTGCATACGGGTCCATCTCTGCTTTGGCCGGTACAAAGTGGACGATGGCGTCGATCTTGGCCTTGACTTCCGGTGTGGTCTTGTCGACGTATGCCAGCGCCTTGAGATTCTCTTCGAGCTGCGACGAACGGCTCGCGCCCACTAGCACCGTCGACACGTTCTCGTTCGAGGCGGCCCAAGCAAGTGTCATATGTACCAATGAACAGCCCAGTTCGTTCGCGATGGGTTTCAATTGATTCAATTTCGTTAGTTCACAAAATGACATCAGTGTACGTCAATGCAAAATGAAATGGGATTCAATTGGTCGGCCGAAGCCACGCGCTCCTCGAAGGAGTCCGGGATTGTGAAGGACTTGAATTTCTGCGCGAGTCCTCGGGCATACCGCTGCTGTACTTGCCCGTTAACGTGCCATTGTTCAGAGGTTACCAAATCGTGAGACGGAGCTTGTACTTTTTGTACAAGTCAGCGAACTCGGACTCCACCTTGTTGCGAGAGAAGATACTGTATTCCGATTGCTCAACTATAAGGCGGATCAGACTGAAACGGTCGGCGATCCCGCAAGCCTCTTGAATATCCGCGAGTTATACGGCCAGAATTGAACAGACACGCGATGTTTTGGAGTATGTGATCGCCCAGGTGGCCAATCAGAGCAATATTCTGATACCACGTTAGCTAAGCCGAGGCCCTCAAGGGTGGAATATACGTATCCAGATTGTCATTCGACATTCCGCGATCACGTATCTTGGTAGGAGGCATCAGCCAAGCCGGTATCTCACGTTCTTCGTGACCAAGCAGTCGATCGGCGGCAGCATGGTACCGCTGTCATTCATTCCCCGTGAAAAGGTCTAAACTGGTGTAAATTCGTGTCTTTAGACGGCTAATATGCCTCTGAAATTTAATTTTGCCATGGCGATACTGGCCGGTACGTCTCGCTCGCGACGTGTTGAAAGAGCTGTGACCTACAGCAAATTCAAGCGGACCGAGTCAACATTTCGTCTCATCTTGAAAGGGTCCGTCGCAACCACTTGTGATCCAACTTTAATACAGCTTTCCGACTTTATGGACGTCTGCAAACATACACCAGTTTCATATTCAATGATTTTTCGTAGTGAGCAGCACAGCGAGCTGACGTTGTTAACCAGCTCAAAGCAACGTGCTCAGGTGTCCTTTCTACTGCATGATACTTATTTGTAAACGAGAGTATTTACCAACGTTACATCTCGTGATAGTTGTAGTAGTTTTGTGGGCTAGGTGACGCCGAGCGTGAAAGCAAGGCATTCACGTCAGCGTCCCCTCTAAGATGACTTGTACGTTCACCAAAAAGGTCTAAGCGGTGGGTGCATATTGTTTTTGGCTATGTAAAACTTGAAGGGCATTTGGGAAACTATAGGATTTTTTATTTGATTTCACTAAAAAAACATTACGCTTAACCAGGGTTCGTAGGATTAAAAAAAAAATCGTGTGAGATCCAACTTTGCCATGACAATATCATCCGGCGTTCGAACTCTCTAGAGGAACCTACCACGGAGGGACGCCAGTTCATTGGCAACGGGGGCGGTTGGAACAAAGTTCACGATTGCATCAATCCTAGCCTTCAGTTCCGGGGTGATCTTGTCAACGAAGTTCAACGCTTTGAGGTTCTCCTCGAGCTGCTCCGGGCGACTAGCACCGACGAGCACAGTCGACACGTTTTCGTTCGAAGCACACCAAGCCAAGGCGAGTTGCGGAAGGGAACAGCCCAGCTCGGCTGCAATCGGTTTGAGCTTATCGGCAATTTCCACTCGTTTTTCAAAGGAAGGGACCAGTGGGAGGCCCTTGAAGAATGGCGTCGTGAAACGCGACTCCACGGGCTTGCCAGCGCTGTACTTTCCTGAGAGCACACCCAATGAGAGTGGGGACCAAGTGGTAAGCCCGAGCTTGTACTTCTTGTAGAGGTCGACAAACTCAAACTCCACTTTGTTTCGGTCAATCAGGCCGTACTGGGGCTGCTCCACAACGGGACGAATCAAGCCAAGACGGTCAGCAATTTCGCACGCCTCCTGGATATCCGAAGCGAGCCACTCACTCGTGCCCCAGTAGTAAGCCCAGCCCTGCTGAATCACAAAGTTCATCGCACGGACGGTCTTCGATGGGCGTGTACGAATCGGAGCGATCACAAAATACCACATCGACGTTGTCGTGCTGAAGGCGACGAAGTGATGCCTTCAGGCCCTCAACGATGTGCTTCCGGCCCAGCCCTTGGTCGTTGGGGCCTCCTTCGACGAAGCCCTTGGTGCCAACGAAGATCTTAGTGGTCACCACAAGGTCTTCACGAGTCCAGACGCTTGGGACAACAAACTGTTAAATTGCAGTTGGTCCTTCTGAGTTGGACGACATACATTAATATACGGTCATCACAGCAGAGTATTGTGCAGTTAATAATAGCTAAACTCTCTCAAGTTCCAATCCCCGCGATCGAAGTGGATGCCTGTGAAATTGGCGATTGGAAATCCTGCTCTTACTCGGAGCGGTAGGTGTACTGGCTTGAAATCCTGCGCTTGCTCGGAGCTGTAAACATTATGGCTGGAAATCCTGCGCTTTCTCGGAGCTGTTGACAGTAGGTCGTCTTCACCGTGCCGTATCGCAGTCAGCACAGCAAATTTGCCATAACGTATTCGCCACAGAGTATATGTTGTCCCATTTCTCCGAACTGGTCGAATCCATTTGTGCGATCAGCCAGCCCAGCACTGCATCCAAAGAAAAAAAAAAGATGGTACTAATCTTGCTGTCCACCGATCCCGTCCTTGAGCAACCCCTATCTTCTTAATACCATTCTCCACATTGCCTGCGCTCCGGACACGTCCATACAAGATGTGCCGTTTCTTTGTCCATGCTATTTGTACAGCTTAGGCTAGAGCACCGATATCTGCGTTCTTTGGTGGTTCACAACCGTAGTCTCCGGCTGTACATTCTGTGCCTGATAGGGTCGTAAACCTATCATTTTATGGATGTGGGCCACTCCGCAGTATCTAGTGCATTGGCAATTGTCTCGTCCGTATCCCACCATTGATCCATAATTAGCTCGAGAGCAGAGTCGGCCTTCTTTCTTGTTTGTTGTGTGATTAGCGCTTTATAACTCCGTCGTGTCTGCCTAGATCACCTGTGTCATGTCCGTAAAGGCGCCATTCTTGTGATCAGTGGGTGTGGTACGACGTATAAATTGGTGGTCGGCACATCCAGTTCTTCAGCAAGTGCTTTCTCAACGCAGCCCCGTTTTGGCGTCCAGACGACTTTGCTGTGAGAGTAGGCGCACTCGTGCCTTATTGCTGGTCCGTCCTCATCACTCTCCACCGAAAATAAGTGATGGCGATCATCAAGCCCGTGGTGTACGTGAAGGGTTTGATCATTCGTCGGTTGAAAGGCCAGTTCAGGAAACTGCGCAACCAGTGATAGACTGAGTTCACGAAACAGGTTGGCGTGCCGATCCAGTTGGTACGCAGGTGATGTCTCCTGGTGCGTGGTAGAGGACGCGCATCACATCCTGAATGATGGCGTCTTCGTGTACAGTCACTAGCTCTTTGTATTCTGACCAAAGCCGCTTGTTCCGTCTGGCGTCTCTCGGAATCAATAACTTCAATGGCGGCCACCTGACTGCACCATGTATGAATGTCTCTTGCCGCATCTGTCGATCACGTGTCCAGTTTCAAAGATGGTTACTCGCAATGTCAGCAAATGTGCAGCTGAGCCCCTTGGGCTACCATCGGGTGCGAAGCCCGTTTCTTGGAGTAAGGCACCACCTCAACTCGCTGGTTTTGGCGATGTCTTCTGGGGTGTCTCCCCTCCCTTCCGCGAAAAGCTCCTTTGTCCAGGGCTTCCCAGTTTTCCAGATTGTCGTTGCCACTGCCACCTTTGGGGAACTTGTCGTTGGTGTCAAGTAGGCCTCCGAACCATACTGAGTATGCTGGAGGATGGCTCCTACTGCTTGCATTTGCCGACTTTCTGATAGCGCCCACTGCCTTACCGTCATCGCCGCTAATGCCACCCGCTCAACTTTAAAGTTCGGCACTCCAAGTCCTCCAGATCTCGTTTTGCCCTCCGCTATCGACGCCTGGATCCACCCTCGTGGTGCTCGATCCGGTTTCTCAAAGGACGAGTTCTATGTATAGCTACGAATTCTCCAATCCGCCTCCGTGACAATGTCCTGCGTGGGCCAAGAATGCCTGGCGACATCGTCTTCGGAATAACGATTGAGCTTGCTATTTGCGCTTGTTGCTGGGCCGTGTTCGTTTTCACCGCAGCGCGTCGCAAACTTGTTGAAATTGCAGCGAAAGCCTTGCCCCATGCGTCCTTGGTTGTGTCCTCTGTTCCTGTCACATGTCCTAAATACCGAGCCTAGACTGTGCCGCCTCCTTGATCACTCCGACTTCGGTGTCTGTGCAGTTCTCAGGCGATGAGCCCGATGGGCCCGCGTTCTCTGTTGGGAGCGCGAGTGGTATAGCGACCGATTTAGAGAGATTGAGCTTGAGTCCTGCTACGCGTGAGAAGTTATTGACTGCCTGTAATGCGGCCTTCTGCATCTGCCGTCGTTTCAGCCTGCTATGACTAGCTGACCGGCGAGTGGGCATCTTCTGGCGTGATTCCGGCAAGAGCTTGATCACCGTGAATTAACCAGCACTCAGATAGTTATATTTTGACCAATGAAAATAGTGTAAATCGATGATTGGACAAAAATACTGACGCGCTGAACGAAGACAATGAAGCTGGTGCCAATTAAAAGATGAATGGCAACTGGTTATGGCTGCTTGATCAGGGAAATCTTAGTTGTAGATCTACGTCTCCCGACTCGGTCGAAAATTCTCTGGATATTTATATCCAGAGTTCTTACCAGGATCGCAGACCCTTGGTAAACCTGTACGAAAACATATTCGGCTAATATCGTAATTACGTAATAGCAACGCTCTGATACAGATAGGGGTAAAAAGCGCCGCAATACGAAATGAAATTCGAAACCTTATCTCAGAATGGGCGAATGTTGACCCAGTCGGACAAGAACGACATTCAAGCAACATAATGTGTAGCCAAGTCACAAGCGCCGCAATTGAAGGTAATGTAACACGGGAGTGAACATTGTTCACTGAACAACGAAGCTCAGAACTCCAGGCCATTGCTACAGTACTAACAATCGCGTATTGCTCGTATTCAGCTAGACAGATAATTAGATATTTATACGATCTAACTCCATAAAGTGTTAGCTACCGGAATTCGAAGCTCGGGGGGAATAACATTGACAAGAAGGGGTCAAGTTTGTTTTCTGAAGCTGTTGCTGCCTATAATTCGTTCGCGATACAGTAGCTTTCACTAAAAGTAACTACCGGTACCCGAGCTATCCCGGGGTGAAGAAAAACTGTTTTAGCGCAATTCCGTCGAGAATATCCAGAGCTTCCCGGGCAACACACGGCACTAGTAAAGGTGAGGGTGGGTCGGCAGTAAGAATAATATAGCTACGGGCAGGGTAGTCTAATAAAGGGGGGATAGTCTAAATCGTCCCACAATCGGCAAAATCTAGTCAAAATGACCCAAATCGGGTCGGAAGCTACACACACAAAAAAAGGAGGGCATTTTGGCCCTAGATACGCCCCTGTCTCCGGGTAACACCCCCTTCCTAATGCAGCTTCAGTTGGCTGGAAACATAGCAGTAGGAACACTTTACGTAGAAATGAACTCTAGACTTGTTGGTAAGTACCCAATGGGACTTGCGGTGTGGGATGGAGGTCCAGGTGCTATGTGCCTCACGCCGGAACATCCAAAGTGAGAGAAGATTACTTTAGAGGACCTAACTTCAAGTTAGTAAAGAAGCATTCGTATTTAAAAGCGCAGCAACTCCGCAGCTTTCACAGTCCAGTCGGCTCGTGAAGGCTCTAAGTTCGCAGCCCAGCTTCTATGTCTAGCGGTGGTCAACTTCAAGCAGCCCCCTGCGCAACAAAGTAGGATGCATACTGTGCCCTTCCTTTTCGAGTGTCTATCGGCTGGACGTATTAACCTCCATGTATAAAGCAAATGCCACCACAGCTACAAGATCCTACTCGTCCAAGTGGCTTTTATACCCCGTGAGTGACATGATTAGACGCATAGACCATCGCGTAATTGCCTATCATGAATAGCCGACCTGAATATCGCAGGACGCCATAGAGATGGCGTGTGCACTGATGAGTGAGTGAAGAGTGAGGTTCGCGAGCGACGAGTGGGCTGAAATGATGGGCGTGAACACACTCATTTCTGATTTGGAGTCGTGGACCACGAGCGGTTAGCGCCGGGTACGAGTGTACGAGTTGATGTTACCAACCATGGGAAAGCACAAGACAGCTATACGACTATCCTGTCGTTTGGCTTAACGACTGTTACACTATGATCACTTCGCAAGACGATAAGCCTATCAAACACCCCACCAACCTTAACCAATAGGAGAGGATATCACGGTGGCCGTGCTACTGAGCGGCGGAGATTCCTCGACTAGGGTTTAGAAACATGCGGCGCATCATCAAGCATGACGATACCCTGGTCCTTCGAGAAATAGCTGTTTTATCGTAGCTATCCATGGTTGAGATCGGTTGCCCCACTTCCACTGGGTAAGGTAAGCTCACGCACACGGCGGGAAATTCGAATTCGACCGATCCACTCCGATCGTTGTTTGGTTATGCTCAAATATAAAGTGGCCCGGACGCTTCCAACTGGTATAGGACGGCATGGAGATTGACAGCAGGGAATAGCTTCCGACCTTACGAGACTTCAAGATCCTTGGATCACTGAAAGGGTGCCACTAACACCAGCAGAGACTGATAAAGCTGCTACACCTTCAACCCCTTGCTCTACGGACTCTAGCCTATGATCAATCGGTATCGCGGTGATGGAAGTCATCCAGTTTTGACACGGCCTGGTCCATCTGAATAGAACGCCAGGGATGTTGGAGTTGTGCATGGGCCGCATATGGTGTCCAGCAACACATGCTTTCTAGTGATCTGATTGGCCCATTGGTCAAACTGTTATTTTTTGGCTAAGACCGACCCCCAATCATCACAATCATTAACCTCGCCAGAATCATGCCGGTGAACGAAGGCGAAAGGCAAGAATGAATGCTCTTCCAACTCCCATTCCCACAGTGTCCGACATAGTTTGGGTAGCCGTAGCCGTAGCCGTAGCCATAGGGTAGATTACCAGCTAGTGCATCTGAACATCTGAACTCACATCCGAGACCCGTCCACACATACAAAACGAGTACTACATGTTTAGCTCTTGTAGAGAGCGTTGAGTTGAGACAGGATACCTACTAGGGACGTTAGTAGCGTGCCGTAAACCAAATCAGCTGCTCCAAATTGTCGATCGAAGACGTGATCGTGCGATCACCTCGGTCACAATAATATGTGCCTGGCGTTCTGTGTTATACCACGATTGATGCTCGCCAGTCCCATTATGAGCGACTGCAGAAAAGAAACACAAGACAGGTGACCCAAATAAACCGACAGCTGAGAACGGCAGATATGAAACCCAAAATATGCCAGCTAGTGACTGGAAATGCTGATGCTTCGCTTGGACGTTGCGTATTCATCAACAATACATGTACAGCTGTCATACTGGCTTTTACAGTAGAGGTATTCTACTCTATGTATGTCGTGGTTTGCGCTCACTCGCCTTTGCGCTACCATCATATTGAGATCATTTCAGCATACAATGGACCAAAACGCTACAGAAGCCGCCTTCCTGGAAGAAGTATCAGCCTTCCTGAACGCTACCGACTTCTTTGAGACCAATGTGGGCTCTGAACGAACCGCCAGCCATGCTGAAGCTGGTATTAATCCTTCCGAAACTGAGAGCTCTCAAGAAGCGCGAGATCGTATCTCCAACGACAACCAAGTGTCCCAGCACTTAACTCGAAGACAGAAAGAGGTTTTGCGGAAAAAGAGGTACGAGCGACGGCGCAAGAATGAGAGGGAGACACTTCGCGACATGGTAGGTGCATTAGCCTCGCGGCTCGAGAAGTTGCGCAGAGGTAGTACGACCAGTCAGCGGTACACTCTTATGAACTCTTCTGCTACTGGCTCGACGTGGAGAGCACTGGCCATTTCGCGTCGTGAGCAGCGGTATCAAGCGGAAGGAGAGAAGCTTCGACTTGAAGCTGCTATTGACGAACAGGCCACCTACATCGCTATCCTACGTGAACTACTGCCCAAGAACGTCTACGATTGGGTCGCTCTCAATGCTGTGACTCGCTTAGTTATCATTTCGAGTCGTCAAGCCAACATGCGGGCCAACCACATCCTATTTGCTGAGCACCTTCGGCAGGTCTTCGCGGCGTATACTCAACTCGACGCGGTCTTCTGTGGCATCGACGGGTTAAATGGTATAACCTCGTCCCTGTATAGTCCCAAGACGGACAGCACTGTTGAGTCCTTCAGGCACTTCAACAACTACACGCTGCCCTTTAGTTTCAAGCAGACCAGCGAGGCATGGTGGCAGATTACGAACCTAAACCAGTGGATTAAAGAAGGTGACGGCTACGCAAAGCTGGCAGACCCAAACGACACTGTCATTATGAGGCTTCGCTTGGTCAGGACCCTCCCGACTGGGACGGCAGTATCCGTTATACAGCGCTACATTCTTCGCCGGTTCGTGGAGGAAACTAAAGAGGTTTTCCTGTGGAAAACGTACTCGGAAGGAGAAGGGTCCTTTGCCGGACTGTTCTTGGAGGAAACAGGGTGGGCACGCATTCAGGCGTCTACGGAGAGCGACGCGACTCAGCTTTCAGTGTGTGTTCACCAAGCTCCTATGCAGGTTAGTGGCTCAAGGTCAAACACGGCTGATATACAGGAGTTTCGCACCGTAATGCGGTGGTTCCTGGAAGAGGAAGCGCAAGCAATAATGGGCTTACTCTCCAAGAAGCTGCTCGAGGAGTCGTTGGCTACCATCGATGTAGAATGAGGAGGAGTAGCAATTATGTGGGCGTTTTATGCTATCTCGCTAGACCACGTGATGAATAAAAAATGACCTGGTTTTAGTTGATACAGATTTCGCTCTCACTTCCGGTAGCCGTGGTACCCACAGATGTAGGAATGAATATTATGTATTAGGTTTAACAGGTAATTTGGCAGTCCACTAAGAGATCTACGCTGCTTTCATCGCGGTTGCCACTGGGCTCCTCGTTTACTCCTCTGAAGCAAATGCCAGTGTGCACGAAGCAATTCCTAATCGTGCGCTGCTTCTGCATGGCGTCCAATCGTAATGATGTCACCCGCAAAGGTTTCCGCTTCTTGCCGTCGCCGTAAGCTTCATCCATTATAGTAGCACCTTCTTTAGCTTGAATTGGACCTTCGCCCACGCGGCTAGCTCCCGTTACGACAGTCCTGGGCGCTCGTAGCTATGCTTGATCAAGGCTCTCTTCATCTCGATCCGCATCCAGCCCCCCATTGCTGCGAGTGATTTCAAATCTTGGAATGAACTTGCGCGCCAAATTTCAAACGGGTAGTGGACCTCTCCGTGGACCTATACTGCATAATCTAATATTATAAATCGGTCATAGGTTATTCGATAAGACCCCTACCGGAAGTGAGAGCGAAATCTGTACCTCTATGGTAGAGGTGCTGTGTTGCACGCTGGCTATCGCCACAGCACTAGCGTGATTGCTGGCATGAGTCAAGCGATCGCTTGCCATACTTGACCATTCCTCAATCATCTCATCATCACAAGTGACACACACAAAAATGACCACAGATGCTGCGTTCTTCGAAGAAGTATCCGCTTTCCTAAATACTGGAGAACTGCCCCCGTCGGGTTTAAATGGCCATGACACACGCGACACGGAATGTGTACCGCCCCTCAGCGCACCTTTCAATGACTACTTTGGAGCGCAAGACCTAGCAGTGTCAACTGCTGTGAAAGGAGAAGCGTCATCGACAAACCGGCCTTTAAACGGTTGACTCGCCAACAAAAGGAGACCCTCCGGAAGCAGCGGTACCTTTTGAGACTGAAGAACGAGCGGGAGACTCTCAAACGTACGGAACACGAGCTCACCTCTCGTCTGACGCAACTGCAGCAAGAGACCGAGATCAAGAAGCGCCGCACTGTCAATAACCAGGTCATCAGACGCTCGTCATGGAGAGACTTCGCCCTGCTGCAGCGTGGACAGCTTCATCATCCAAAGGAGGAACACAAGAAGCTCGTGAGCGCTGTGAACATTCAGTCGAGATATTTCAAGACGTTGAGCGAGCTAGTTCCTGAGCCCCTGCTTCGTTCGGCTATTATCAAGCAGATAACCTCAATGTCTGTCCTCTCCAGTCTCCACACGAACAACCTGACAAACCGCTTTGAATTCGCGGAGCAACTTCGCCAGGTAGTTGCGGCGCACGACTAGGTTGACGACATCTTCAGCCAGTTTGACGTGTCCATCATGTCAAATGGAATGACCAACGGTATGCGTAGACCCAAGACGACGGGGCGGGCCTGAGTACTACCAGCACTTCAACATGTTCACGCAGCCATTCCACTTGAATCGGACGCAGCAGACGTGGTGGAAGCTGGCCAGCTTCGACGGCATGATCACAGACCGTGAGGACTATGCGGATCTGGCAGACCCCGACCAAGCTGCCATTCTCAGACTGCGCTTAATACGGACACTGGCGACTGGATTGACGGTGTCTATCATTCAACGCTACATCTTCCATCGGATCGTAGGAGAATCCCGCACGATTTTCACGTGGAAGACGTTATCGGAGGGCGAAGGCATCTTCTCCGGGATGTCCTTGAAGGAGAATGGGTGGGCTTGCCTTCAGGAGTCTGTAGAGGACGAGTCCACAGTGGTTGGTGTCTGTGATCAACAAGTACCGAGGAGGTTTGGGGATTCAAGCCCTCATCAAAAGAACAGCCAGGAGTTCTGTGAACTGATGCACAACATGCTCAACGACAACGCCCGAATGATCACCGCTACGCTATCCGAGTTGCTGATAAAGGAGACGCTGGCAGACATCGACATTTTAGTGTGATTTTCTATCAACTACAACCGTAGTTTTTAATTAACCGGTATTATAGCACCTGTAGCTTTGAAGTTATCATGGTTGGACAGCGGAGGTTAAAATTTGAGCTGGTCGTGGCCTGCTGAACCCCCTGTCTGCTACATGTAACTGGCTGGTTTTACTGGAACAGCTTGAAATGACGAGGCTTCTTTTCCTCGAATCTGTGCGCTGAGTCCATCCATACAATGCTACTCATACCTGGACGGCGTGGTGTCATACCACGGCAGCTGAGAGAGGGCACGTGTATGCAAGTCACGTCACGCGCACGAAGCAGTTATCATTTTTTGATAACTGCTACACTGACCAGTACACATCAGTGATCTGGAATTGATCACCAAATCACGAGTGTACAAGTATTTTGCTGCATGAGCCAGGGAGCAAACTATCTACAGGAGAGCAATGTATTGATACATGTTTAAATACGACATGCACTCCTCTGGAATCAACGAACAGAGCATGTCGTTGGAGCCTCGAGAATTAAAGTGCGGAATGCCTCACTGCCTGCCTAGGCCAACGATGGTGGATGAAACACGAGTAGAGTATTGTAAGCTCTTACAAACACCGCCGCTCCACCGTTACCGACACCAATAAGACTTATTACGTGTTGCACTTCCGATCAGCTCAGGAAGCACACACGATGCAGATGCATACGTATCGTTATTGTTTACACTGTTTACACTTGCACTTCCGATCAGTTCAAGGAACACACACGATGCAAATGATGTTTACACTTGGCTTGCGTTGCATACGTCTTTTATAATCACCAGCTGATGATTCCACGCAGCAAGCTGGAGCGATTGTGAGATAGGGACCAGCTGCAAGCACCTTGACTTTTCCACTATTTGGTTTTCATTGTTCGAACAGCCACGCTCGAGTCTCGCGCCATGCAGTCATGATGGCCACAGGTGCATCGATTCTCGAGGAACCGGTCGGTGTACACTCGCAGTCGCAAGGCTCAAAGAACAAGGAAAACGTCCAGACCGTCTTCACTGATGCATTTGCTGCCTCAGAACTCGCTCACTTTTTATCCCAGGACACCGACAGCGGGGCCGATAGCGTCAAGTACGAGACTCAGGCACCCAAACCCAAAACTCGAGCAGAGAAGGAGGTCATCCGAAAGCGCAAATATCACCACAGACTCCGGAATGAGCGAGAGTCTCTCCGCCAATTGTTTGGCGAGCTCTCAGTGCAGTTACAGGACCTGCGCCTAAGCAAAGGACTCTATACGATCAGTGCAGAAGACTCTGTGGCTCTCGTCAATTCGAGGAACTGGAAGGACGTTGCGCTGCTTCGTCGACAGCTACGACATAGATCCGAGACTGAGCAGGTGCAGCTCTTCACTGCAGCAAGACTGCAGGCCATGTACATCGATAAGCTGCGCGCACAACTTCCCGGTAATTCGACATGTCTTTTGGTCTTCCGATGACGTGCGAAACAATTAGCGGTAAGTTTGTTCAAGTTCTTCGGGATTCGATTGGCGAAGATATGCTCGAGATCTCTACAGCGCTAGACAGGATACTGCTCGATGACACGTTGGAAGGGATCGATGTCTAGTTGTTCATACTTACTGTAGATACGCTGAATTGACTCAGCCAAATGCCAAGACAAACGCGTGTTGGCATCAAGATCGTCGTAATAATTAGAAGCGCGTTGGGTTAGATACGGTCTCTTACGCATGGTAAGAACTTCGAGAGTGCCGTAAGGTGTGGTAGAAGGTTGACGTCCGCAAAATAGAGACGTTCGAAGGTGCCAGTTGCACTTGAAACCCGTTCATGTTTACATGTGTGCTTGCGTGTGTACATGTATCCTACTCTGGTTTCGCTTCGGAAGGCTACTATGAGCGGCTGTCCAATGTTCAAGAGCGCAGTGGTGAGATTGGCAACATTCATTCTGTCAATTGCCTTCGCCGACTACATCTACAGCTCAAGCAGCGTTAAACCGCACAAGATGGCGGAAGCTGCACTCGTTGACGGGGTGAACAAGGCGCTGGGTTCGAGGAGCCTCCTAAAGACAGAGGTGACACTCAAGTCAAACGAAGGCGCAGGGGGTGACTGCCTCGTCGCTTCTCAAGAGCTTACAGCGTCAGTGATTTATCCGACAGACAGCAGCACACACAGTAGCTCCCAAGTTGGCCACGAGCGTCTTGCTTGTCAGCGCAAGAGTCGAAGAGAGAAGGAGGTGATTCGAAAGCGAATATACCACCAGAAGGTCAAGGACGAACGTAACACGCTGCGGAAAACAGTCGAAGACTTGACACTGAAGCTGGAAGAACTAAAACAAGGCAAGCAATCTACCAGTCTGGGGTTCCTAGACTCTGTTTGGAAAGATTTGGCCGCGGAAGAGCGTGAGAAGCTCTTAAAATCTGAAGCTGAGCAGAGGCAGCTTTTAGCCGCAGCTGAAGCGAAAGCATGCTGCATAATGGAGCTGTGCAAACAGGTACCTGCTTCAGTGGCCCAGAGTATTTCTTCTCCAACTACGGTCGATTCCGACGTCGCTAGTCCCGTTCTACCGACTATCCCGCCGTTCGATTATACCATGTATCGTGGCCATCTTCGAAGAGTGCATGAAAGTTACGCGTTGACTGATAGCGTTCTCGACTGCGAGGCAATGGCAGAAGGAGTCATCACGTCAAGTAAAAGACGCGATATCGACAACGAAGTTGAATACTTTGAACGTCGCCAGAAGTTTTCCGAGCCATTTAGCTATGCTCACACTCAACGAACAATGTGGAAATTGTGGAAGCTTTATCATCGACAGCAAAATCGAGAGGATTTCGGACAAGTTGCAGGGTCAGATGACATTAGTGTTGTCAGATATCGTGTGCTGCAGACACTGGCGACTGGTTCGACGGTATCAGTGCTGAAGCGGTATGTTGCTCGACGTTTTGTGGAGGAAAATCGAACTGTTATTGTCTGTAAGACGCACACCGAGGGGGAAGGAGTTTTTCGAGGAATGCATTCAGACGAGACAGGATGGATCCGTATCCAACCTACTGCTGACGAAGATGTGACCGAGGTTTTAGCGTGCATTCGTCAGGTACCAGTGAGTTTTGGAATCTCGACTTCCACGGAGGTACAAGTTGACGAGTTCCATCAAATACTGCGGAGCTCTATCCATGAGGACATGGTAGAGGTAACAAGTGCATTGGAAAAGTTGCTGCTTGAAGATTCACTCGCGGGCATAGACATTTGAAGAACGGTGCTTTCGAAAAGAATTTACTACATGTATAATAGTAGTAAATAGCAAGGGTTAATCCGTAGTACCGCCACAATAGGGATTAACTCGGTGCCAATTTGGTGTGCGCTACTTACTTTCTACGCATACAAACTTCAAATGAATGGTCTTTTAAAATAATCATTTGGTATCGATGATCCAAGGTTTAGTTCATCACGCAGGTAATTTCACCGAGATTGATAAATTCTAACAGGTTGGACAGTCTCAAGGCCAAAAACTGGCTAGGTACTGTAAGTACAAATAATTGATTTCACGTACAACGTCGCTAACAATTTCGATTAATAACTCCCTCGAAAATAGAGTCGAGCCGTGACATGGCCAAGTTCGCGGAGATCGAGGTCTACTCCCATGTGCTCAGCCAAAAGGGCAGCGCACGTTGAAGGAAAAAATAAAGGCCAAAGTAGAATGGCAACAACAGTACGGTATTCTGCTTTTGATTTGCTTTGATAATACACATGGCTAAGCAATGTTGTCAATAGCTGCTCACTGCTATCTCAGTATCGCCCACACAGCGGCGTCACTGCAATCCAACCTAGTTAACTCTATTTACAACACTAAAATACTGGTGCTATCGCGTTTACTGGCCTGCGGAAACTCACCACATAAAAATCTCTAGTCAAATCAATTGCCACATGTTATACTTTTTATAAAAGTTTTTGTATTGGAACGGTGGTGGCCGTAAATTGTGTCTACCTTGACAAATCACTTTTTTTACCCTTCAAGTGCACAAACGCGAGTGTTAGCGCATGGGTTGGTGCCGAGGCTGGAGCTAGGATAGAACTGTACGTGCGTCGGACGATCTTGCACTACATGGAGGGGCAACTTAATGCACGCACGATTGGCCTCATCAACGGTATTCTGCAATGCGAAGAACAAGATGAGGAACTAGCGGAACGACTTGTGCTAGAGAAAAAAGCTGTATAGCTTCGCTTCAGCGGTAATGTGTTAACAATGAGGAATTTCCTGCCTAGCTTTCACAACTTGTGGATAACTTCAGCTGTTTTCGTGTACAGTGCTCCCCATTATGTATAGTGGGTACATAATTAGAGGAGAAATATAGTTTCACAATACTTTTGCTATAAAAACAAATAAATAATTATCCCAAAATATTCAAGGTTATAGGAAGATAGAGGTGCGCATAAAGAGAGGGTAGTATAAAAAAAACGCGTACAGGGTTCCCACCAACGTCAACATGTATTGCTCGTTGGGCTGCATATCCGAGACTGAACTAACTCTACGTCCTTGCCTAGTACAGGAAGTCCATACGGTATTGATTAATCCCTTGCCCATCATACAGGTCCAAGTTCAAGCACCCATTCCACTTGTTATCCATATGGTGCTCACCATACACAGAATGCTGCAGCTATTATAGTTAAGCTTTCCAAAGTAGCAGGTGGTAGGATACTACACTGCAGGACAGAAGAAACCGGCCACCTCTCCGAGTCCCCATAACTCGGTCAATTCTTATCATTTGAAAGTGCGGTTTCGACACATGTTGCAAAAGACGTTTTGAAAGAGATGGGGTTTCATCGGCGCGAATGCCACGGAAAATTCCCTCCCCTTCCACCAGAACTTCCCACACGAGCACCATCCTATTAATCGTTTTGTTGCGACGGAGGGCCTTGACGCAGTTTGGTCGGACGGTTGAGTTTTTATATGCGGTACCTGACGGCAATGGTGTTTTTGACGTCGTTTCCACCGTTGTAGAGTCGTAGAGTCGTCGGCATGTGTGTGTTGTTTGGCTATTCTCCACATCTCTGACACGCTGAAGCAAACGTGATCGGATTTAACATTTTTGTTGAACGGATGAAATGCTTCACGCTGTCATCGCTTCGATCCTTGTGCACCGACTGCCACGTTCCTTGTGAGTTTGACACAAAGATGGTGTCTTCAAAGACTTTCTCGGTTTGAGTGTAGTTCACTTCCAGATCTCGAAGAAACGCAGCGCACAAAGAGCTATCAGGTGGCTGAGATCGGGTGGCCTTGCGTATGCGGGGCGCTCTGGCGATCCGCTTTCTCGTGATCCTGGTGACGTCATCAATCAACTTGGCTCGGGCTGTGACGGCCACTACAAGTTGTTGGAATTCCTCTTCAGCACGCTCTCGCGCTTCTAGTTCTGCGACCGCAACATTCTTCCAGATCTTGGTGGGCCTCACGTTCAATTCAGGGTAACCAGTAGTGTTTTGGGTAATTTTCTTCAGCTTTTGTACTTTTTGGACAGTTCCCCCGCTTCGACAAGCAGGTTTTCCCGCCCATCCTTTAGACGCTGGCGATGTGCTTGTCGTCGCTTGGTCTCCTTTGCTCGAAGGGTAGATTTTGTATTCTGGCACTCTTGAACAATGAAGCTACTGTTGGCTTCGTTATCGGAAGCAATTAACCTTGAGTCCATTGTCGCTCTAACGAGTAATGATGCTCGAACCGAGAAGTTTAACTTAGTAAGGAGCGCAACTCATGACAATCGTAAACTCCCGTGGTACACAGGTTGGAGGTGACTATTGCCACAACATGCGTTACCGCTACTTGGCATTTGTATCCCGGACCATTCTTCCCCCTTAAGTACGAAAACTCCAGGCAAGCCTTGTTCAATATCGCTCGGTACTATAGGGTTATTAATTGCGAGGAAGGGATGGTTTGGGTTTAGGCGGTGATGATTTGAAGTCCCATGACATCCGTTCTCCATCTGGTGGCTCCGCCATGCCGTCCGTAGGAAACGAACTCTCTATACTAGAAGTGAGTGAGCGAGACTGACGAGATCAATATCAGCAGTATAATAACAGTTGGGCTACAAGCAAGCGCCATTGTACATACCTTGACTTCTCAGTATTGATGAAAAGATGGAACTTCGAAGTAGTATACTATTAATAGTAGAGGAATTATAATAGTTTTGGCTTTTGTGCGCGATCTCTCTCAATAGCAGACTAACTGCACGTACAAGCAAATGTCATCTCTGGGTATCCAATTACATGTGGAGAACAATACAGTACTGTATTACCATATCTATTTAATAGTGACTTGTCATCCGCCCAGGTTGTCCGGTTGAACCAGCGCAGATCTCCTAAATCGGTCCCATATGCTCGGACCCATATGCTTTCCTCAGTGTGACGAATGGTGAGCAAGAGTGAGTGAGATGATCGACCAAGCTACTGCCGTGGGATCAGAAGACTGGCCAGTTTGTCAGAACTCAAGTGACCGACCGACTCGGAGGTCATGCAGCCACTCGCTCCAATGCCAACAGAAGCCGCACTCTTCGAGGAGGCTGCAGCTTTCCTCGACATGAACGGACTGGCAACGATCACCCAGACGCCGTTCGATTCGGTCCAAGTATTCCACACCGGCGAGTTCCCAAGCCCCGAATCGATCGAGTTCCTATCCGCAATCAACTCCCCACTCAGTCACGACGAGGGCGACATCGAAAACGGTCCTCAGAGCGATAAGCTTCGGCGTCAGAAGGAGGCATTTCGACATCGAAAGCAGCGACAACGACGCAAGGACGAGCGCGAAAGCCTCCAAAGAGAAGGGATGGAGCTGGCGCTGCAGTTGCAAAGGCTGAAGCAAGCGATCGAGAGCAATGCCGGAACCAACCGTGCGAGTGTCCAGCTCTCTAACTATTACTGGAGAGATTGTGCGACTAAACAGCGTGACGAGCGACTCGCAGCGGAGGCGGAACAGAAGCGTCTTGTAGCTGCCACGAATGTCCAAGCCACTTACATCGACAACCTGACCAAGTTACTGGAGCGGCGGGCAAGTACAAGCTTGCAAGAAAGCTGGGTCCCTGGCATCAGGGATAGTAAGCGTCTCCGTGTAGAGACATCAGACGACGCTGTGTTTACGGCACTTCTCAAGGAGGTTGACGACAACTACGCCCGCGTTGACGAGCTGCTACGAGAGTGTCGAATGGACGAGTTGTCTATGGGCATCACGAACACTGCGCGTCGGAATCAGGAGAGCGGCGAGGTGGAATATCTCGAGCACGTTAACAAAGGGATTCAGCCATTCGACTACGAACCCACGTACACTTCTCTGTGGAAAGTGGCTGATCATCCGCACCGACAGCTTGATCGGGAGGTCTTCGCAGGTGCAGCAGGCTTGGAGAATACAATCGCTATCAAGTTTCGCCTCAAACGGACCTTGACCACTGGCACGAAGGTGTCCGTAAAGCAGTGGCTTGTTGTTCGACGATTTATTGAGGAAGACCGTGTGGTCCATGTATGGAAAATCTACTCGGAAGGTGAAGGGATACTACGTGGGGTGCATTCGGACGAGACGGGCTGGCTTCGGATGTGGCCAACGTCGGATGGATTTGGGACGTGGACGGAAGCGATCGCGCGCCAAGTGCCTGTGATCTTCAGTACATTCAAGTCGGGGGAGTCGGTTGTCGGAGAGTTTCGTCAAATGCTTCAAGATAAAATCGACGAAGACGAAGAGAGAATCAGAGTTGCCATGGAAGGCCTGCTGCTTGACGATACACTGGCAATTCTCGACGACTGGTAGGGTAAAACCGACAAAAGATAATGCAAACAGTAATCACCCGGTACCAGGTACACGAAGAAAAAAAAGGTGGTGATCTGATGAGGAATGTCCGTACCTCAATTTTCAGCCTTCGTAACTTACAGAAGAGTGAGAGTCGAAGTCATGACCACGAATGCTGACTTCCTCGATCAAGTATCAGTCTTTCTAGACTTGGAGAGTCTTCTGGAACTACAGTACGCGAACTTGGAGGGGGATAGCAACACATGGCTTCCGTGTGTTTTTTCTTCCCACGAACGCGACACTTCTTGCGCTGATCGCTTGTCTCGACCCCATTCTTCATTAATGCTGCTTCACACTCGCTACCAGAGCTGTTGGCAATCAAGTCTTCGACGAAGTCATGGGGAGAGGATTTAGCCATTCACCAATGAAGCACTCGGTGATCCCAAACTTAGACAAAAATCACGATCGCCCTGTGATCAATACCTTCACTGAAGGCGAGGGATTTTTCAGCGGAATGGATGCGGAAGAACTGATGGCGTCGTGATGGAGTTTTGCTTACGACAACTCCCAGTTCTGTTTTTTTGTGCAGCCCACACGCGTGATTCAACGTTGAAGGAGTTGCAAGGGATACTGAAGGATGTAACGAAGGAAGACGAACTCACTTACTACTTCGCTGCAGATACTTGCGTTGAGTGATTCCTCGGGAGGCATCGGTCAGAAAGGCGAACGCGATTGGTTCGAAGCAGCAGCGTAGATTAGTTGGTGCATTGATCTACAACGTAGAAAGTCGTGACACTCAGTACAACTAACCAAGTCGTCTAAGTGTGACGAGTCTGAAGAAAACTCATTTGCGACGTGGTATTGATAGTTACACATACCGCGGTACTTAGCAATGAAGAAAAGCTCTACATGTTAGTATCGATGTGACGATTAGATGTACAGATTACTGCTATCACAGAAAAAAGTACTAAATGTAGAAAGTGGGATTTCCATTTGAGGCAAACATTCTAGTACCTGTACCGAGAATATGTAATCCTCACTGCCAATGCTTCTGCGGCTACGTGCTCACGAGCGCACCTGAACCACCAACTTTCCTTGCGCGTGGTTTGTCTTCAGCTTCATGTACGCGTCCAGTGCCTTTTCGAAGGGATACACTGAGTCGATCACGGGCCTTGCCTTCCCATTTTCGACGTACTTCGTGACCACCTCAAGCGTTTTCGCCGATGTGTCGACGGAGCTGACAAATCCAATAAGCTGCGCGCCGAATTCAGCTTCCTTAACGGGTTCGGGCATTGGAAGCAAGGTAATATAACGACCCGTGTTCTTCGTCAGCACCAGCTGCGCGCCATCGTTCCAAGCCGAGGGCTCCACGCCACAATCGTACAAGGCATCCACCGAGTGTCGTGCCAGGACATCTTCCCATTTCTCCTTCGTGTAGTCGATGACTTGGTCGGCACCAATCGACTTCACGAGCTCGACGTTTCGAGTGCTCGTGGTAGCGATTACGCGAGCTCCAATGTCGTGAGCGAATTGGATGGCGAACATCCCCACCGCGCTGCTACCACCCAAAATGAGCACAGTGTCACCCTTCTGGAGTTTCGCACTGGTCGTCATACCACCGTAGGCCGTTAAGGCGACTGTTGGTACAGCCGCCGCTTCATTGAAGTCCAGGTTACTAGGCTTCAGTGCCACGACATCTTCGTCCAAAACCAAATACTCCGCCAGAGTACCCATGTCGTTCAGTGGAGTCGAGGCATACACTGCGTCGCCAAGCTTAATGCGCTTGACGTCACTACCGACCTCAACCACTTCACCGGAGACGTCAAAGCCAATGTTGAAAGGTTCATCGACGGACGGGGCCTTCTTTCCGAAGAACATTTGGCCCATAAATTCAGCCAACTTGTAGTCGATCGGGTTCACCGCTGCGCTGTGGACCTTGATGCGGACTTGCTGGGAACCGAGGGGTCGTTGTGGCAGGCCAGAGTGAATCTTGAGCTCCTTTTCGATCGGGCCGTACTTTTCATATTGGTACGCTCGGTAAGTAGCTGGAAGTGTCATTTGGCGCAGATGGTCGAGTTTTGGTGTGCTGGTTAGCTTGAGGGAGTGGAGGAAAAAACAAAGTGAAGACCGAACTGATGGCCAAATCAAAGGTCACAAAGGTTATCAGAAGTTTACTACATGTACTGGCGATGCTGGTCGAGTATTAACATGAAGGTGTTGACGTACATGTTGATTATGGTTAGGAAGAGGTATGATGTCGCAAACATGTAGCGGCATCTGATGACGTATATTCGGACTCTATCCCGCTCGGCCCCATAAAATAGAATTGCTGCCCATGGCATCCGTTCTCCAGCCTGTGTCAATACTCTCTACTCTTTCCTTAGCTCCGACTGAAATAAACGTCAGGGAACAAACGGGCCCAGAGCGAATGCAAGCATACCCATGTGCAAATGTTCTTCTCGTTTGTTTAATCCGTCATTTTATTTATTTTGTTGCAAAATTGACTGCAGCAGAATCTGCTATGAGATCATGTGCTCCGATTTTACGTGCTTGAGCGACGGCTGCTCACCGCATCCTCTCCACCTGCTTCTCGCAGCCACCGTGTCTGCTCGTGCTACGGGCTTGGAACGTAGGCAACGAAGATGAAATCCTTTACGATACGTAGGGGAGGTACCTCGGATTAATAATGCCGGTGTATAGTTCATGATTGGGATCTCGACGACATTTCGCTTCGATTTAGACCATGTCGTTCTTACTATTGATTGCCGCTCGAAGAAAGATAAAAGTCAAAGGTGGTTTAAAAGAAACTATTGGTAGCGGGTATAAATAAGTAAATAGACCTCCTAAGGAGTAAAGAAAAGGATGAATAATGATGTTCCTCCTCAAGAGCTGGGCACATATCTCGAAATGTGCACAGCGAATCGTGATTTACTTCTGGACAACAATATAACGTTGTTATTCACTAAAAACCGTCGGACAAATCATTGATAGAGGCACATGATATGTAGCACCGTAAATACGGTTTACGCTTATACATATTATTAGTGACCTTTTAATTAGGACTACATACTTAAGTATATCTTTAATCCGAGATGGCATATCCAAGACCTTCCAACCAGAGAATAAATTGTTCTTAGTTACATATAAGCAGTCTAGTACCCGAAAGTTTCTTACCTGAGTGCCTTTTGGCCTCACTAAAAACTTAGAACCTACATTCATTCATTTCTCTCGAACCGGATAGCGTTTCTCTAACGTAACCTTTCAGCGAATAGCACATATATTGCAAGCTAGGGCCAACTTCTATTGACCAGGGTTAGCCCTTGAAGCTGCCATCATCTTTCCCGCCTTCACAGACCGCCTAAATGCTTCAGACATCGTCTACGTTTAAAAGAGTGCACCAACACACACACACACTCTAATCATGTATTTTGTGTACAAAACACAACATAATAAAAAGATAAAGTTTTTATGGAGCTCAAAAACAACTGATTACAGAACTTTTCATCCGCTGCTCTTTTTTAAATCAAAGCTGAGTAAAGAGTCAAACATAGGACATTCGGGGGCCCGACGTAAATACCGATATTTTCTGTCTTAAAGTGTTGCTGCGTAGAAGATGTTTGTCATCTAATGAGGGAATATGATCTCAATATGGTAATCTTCAGCTAATAGGCCAAGCCGTCGGAGTGATACAAATCGAGCCACACGACCTGCACATTCGCGCCAGTTTAGGCTACTGATACCTCGGCTACACGGCGTCAGTCTGCGGTTATCGACTTAATCGAATTAACGTACAGATTACTGCTATCACAGAAAAAAGTACTAAATGTAGAAAGTGGGATTTCCATTTGAGGCAAACATTCTAGTACCTGTACCGAGAATATGTAATCCTCACTGCCAATGCTTCTGCGGCTACGTGCTCACGAGCGCACCTGAACCACCAACTTTCCTTGCGCGTGGTTTGTCTTCAGCTTCATGTACGCGTCCAGTGCCTTTTCGAAGGGATACACTGAGTCGATCACGGGCCTTGCCTTCCCATTTTCGACGTACTTCGTGACCACCTCAAGCGTTTTCGCCGATGTGTCGACGGAGCTGACAAATCCAATAAGCTGCGCGCCGAATTCAGCTTCCTTAACGGGTTCGGGCATTGGAAGCAAGGTAATATAACGACCCGTGTTCTTCGTCAGCACCAGCTGCGCGCCATCGTTCCAAGCCGAGGGCTCCACGCCACAATCGTACAAGGCATCCACCGAGTGTCGTGCCAGGACATCTTCCCATTTCTCCTTCGTGTAGTCGATGACTTGGTCGGCACCAATCGACTTCACGAGCTCGACGTTTCGAGTGCTCGTGGTAGCGATTACGCGAGCTCCAATGTCGTGAGCGAATTGGATGGCGAACATCCCCACCGCGCTGCTACCACCCAAAATGAGCACAGTGTCACCCTTCTGGAGTTTCGCACTGGTCGTCATACCACCGTAGGCCGTTAAGGCGACTGTTGGTACAGCCGCCGCTTCATTGAAGTCCAGGTTACTAGGCTTCAGTGCCACGACATCTTCGTCCAAAACCAAATACTCCGCCAGAGTACCCATGTCGTTCAGTGGAGTCGAGGCATACACTGCGTCGCCAAGCTTAATGCGCTTGACGTCACTACCGACCTCAACCACTTCACCGGAGACGTCAAAGCCAATGTTGAAAGGTTCATCGACGGACGGGGCCTTCTTTCCGAAGAACATTTGGCCCATAAATTCAGCCAACTTGTAGTCGATCGGGTTCACCGCTGCGCTGTGGACCTTGATGCGGACTTGCTGGGAACCGAGGGGTCGTTGTGGCAGGCCAGAGTGAATCTTGAGCTCCTTTTCGATCGGGCCGTACTTTTCATATTGGTACGCTCGGTAAGTAGCTGGAAGTGTCATTTGGCGCAGATGGTCGAGTTTTGGTGTGCTGGTTAGCTTGAGGGAGTGGAGGAAAAAACAAAGTGAAGACCGAACTGATGGCCAAATCAAAGGTCACAAAGGTTATCAGAAGTTTACTACATGTACTGGCGATGCTGGTCGAGTATTAACATGAAGGTGTTGACGTACATGTTGATTATGGTTAGGAAGAAGTATGATGTCGCAAACATGTAGCGGCATCTGATGACGTATATTCGGACTATATCCCGCTCGGCCCATAAAATAGGGGAAAATGACACTATCGGTGTACTTCCGTATTATAAATGCTGAAACGGTGTTTTTATGACTGGATCTGTGTGTAGTAAACAGTTTTCTTTTTAATTTTTGGCGGTGTTCTAGGATAAAATTGAATGTTTAAACCGGTGTGCGCTACGCTGGTAGATAGCGGTCTGAAGACTTCTGAGAGCATTGGGGGGGGGGGGGGGCGTATTTGGATGTGAGCTTTCCGAGAACCCTCAATGCGAAGCACTGTAGTACCAAGTGTCATGTCGTCAATACGGGAAAAATAATGAATTCTGCCCTATCAGCTCGTTCACATAGGAGATTATAGCCATGGTGGTGCGCAGCCCCTGCAGATACCGAGCAACGAGATACCAGACGAGTCCATGAGCGTAGAGTACACCTACATCCTTAGTGGCAGACGTCACGGAGTAACCAAGACTATCGACGAAAGTTGAGCGTGGCCAACAATGGAGACCAAGAAGATGATACCGAGCAGCGCAGCCTATTAATATCGAATGGGGTTTGCCACTGGGGAGTAGTTGCAACCGCAACAATGGATCTAGGGGTGCCGTCGATGAAGGGTATCGCGAACGTTGCAGGACTAAGATCTCGAGCGGGAACAAAGAGACAGAGCCGCCGCTACAAAGCAGGAGCAATTGCGATAGCGTTACAGAAGTGAGTATCGTTGTGGAGGTTGCAAGCAGGTTGGTCACACCCAAAGAAAATGTAAATGCTGCTAGGTTGGTTCTTAGTTTGCGCGGCAATGACTCGATCAGTGTACTAGATTCTGCTGAAACACATGATGATTTGCACAGAGTAGAAGCAGCCGTTTCAGCATTTAAAATACGGATTTACACTGATTTGGTTATTTTGCCCTGGTTTACTGCCCGCGACTAACGTCACTACAGTGGTTACAGTAATTAGTCTGGGCCAGACTAATTTATGTAAGCAGTTTTTCGCCTCGTTTACAATAAATAGTCTGATATTGAGCAGCACAGACTATTTTTGAACACATACTAATTGTGAACTTCAAAATTAGTATGATAAGCAAAATGTATCCATATATCAGTTACGTTTAATCTACATCAAGGCTTCATCACCTGCGTCGTTCATGACAATGGCAGGAACGGTTTTCTCTATGGCGTTGTCCTCACTCAATGTGTTCTCGCTATGGGGAACTCGCAATCTGAACAATGGTGCACTTGTCCAACCTGCTCGCCACAACCTCCGCACTTAGAGGTGCAGGAAGCATGTTTGTTCATCCTTAGCTGCGTGAGTGCTTGTTGTCGGGATAAAGGCGTTTTGACTGTCACAACAATACTTCTTGCTACGTATAGATTTGGAGTCTGCAAATGGGCGCCTCTGCCACATTTGTATATCAAAGCAGAATGCCACATATGAGTATTGTCAACAATAGTTGGTCGGGGAACTAACCAAGGAATGGGTAATCAATTTGGGAAAGAAAGCAATAGATGGGTACTGATTATGGGAAAGAAAGAAAATGGGCAACATAATAGGTAAAAACCGCTTGCTCATTAACGGGCAGGATTCAAACAGTTAGCCCAATTCAAGCCAATTTTGACAGACTAATTAGGAGCATTTAATGTCAGACTAATTTTGAATCGAGTGATTTTCCAATTACATAAATTAGTCTGACAGTGAAGTTAGACTAATTTTGAAGACAGAATAATTAGTGTAACCACTGTAGTTGGTATCCTGTCTCAACTCAACGCTCTACAAGACCTATACATGTTTTAATAGTACTCGGTTCCTATTTGCGCACGGGTCTCGGATGCGGCGATGGCCTAAGGGCCGTTCCTAACAAAAATCACGGAGCATGATCCCATATGAGGGTCGGGTCATGCAGCGTTGGCTGGTTTTTGGTTTTCGGTTTTACTGGTTTTATGAAACTCCAGGATAAACCATGGATTTGAGGTAGGATACACCAGTGTAAAGCCAATTCACCTGGAGCTTGATGGTGATTCACTGTAAATCAAATTCCAGTATTTAAACCGCCGCCAGCAGCTCACAGTCATAGCTCCTGAAGCTCCAAGCTCCAACGTCTAGCACCAAGCAACATGGGGCATCCATCGTGCAGGGAGTGCGACGAGTTTACCGCTCTCAAAGAAAACGCCGGCAACAACCAAACTTATCACATTTGCAACCATTGCAACAACGCATATCGAGCTTCTAGACCGACTGCAGAAGGTGTTCATCGCACGACACCACTCCAGCCACCTGCTCCGGAGCCCACAAGGATAATTGGAAGATCTGAAAACTACAGAAGCCATTGGAAAAGCTGCAGATACTATCTGGCCTCCATTCAAGCTCGCACTACTGCAGACTCAGCAGTTCGTTCGTCTAGTTCAGTGCATTCTCAAGCTACCGGCTCAGCGTCAATGCGCTCACGCGATGACGACGCATCTTCAACACGAAGTGCGAAAAGACGGAAACGGATCGACCTATTTTTTTACAGGGCCTTCACATGAAGCAGAAGGAGAGATCTTCATGCGATTGATCGTCAAGTTTCAAGCTGACAACCGCCTTCCCGACAGTTTTATCGAGCGCTTGTCTACTGTCCGTCTGCTTCATCGTGTAAGTAAGATGATTGCCGATATATTTCCATTACTAAGCCACAAGTAGCTAGGAGGTCCAATTCTGGACGCATATGCACTCGACGGCGAAAGTCACGACAGTACTGCCCTTCGTGAAGTGCAAGGTGAAGATGAAGGTGCTCGTGTGAAAGTTTAGAGCGATGTTGGGCAGAATATTTCCCGCGCTCACTAACTAGCTGGTCCTTTTTGGTTGTGGTATGACATATGCGCTTCTACCTACTAGATCTAGGCATAATGGTATTGCCATCGCGGAGCAAATGGAGTCTGTTATGGAGAAAATGATGAGCGACGGGTGGAGAGTTGAAGGTATTTTTACGGATAATGCCGGGCAATGCGGACGAGCACGACGAATTCTAAGTTTGCGGTGGCCGCAGATTCATTTCAGATCTGTTTAGCTCATGATCTGAACAAGTTAGTCAAAGCTGCTCTCAAATCAGACATTTCTGTTGTTACCAAGCAAAAATTTGGTTGCAGTGAATGCGTTGAAGACATCGTCGACAAAATGGTTGGTTGAAGCAAGGACGTGCATGGTGGATACCTATGGATACTTTTTAAATTTGAAGCAGCTCTGTGAAACCCGCTGGAATAGTATGCACGGCTGTTTTGCGTCGCTGCTGCGTGTTCACAGTGCACTCGAGCTTCTGGCATTCAAGTTTCGAGGTGCTGACGACTTTCCTGGCGCCACCCGCGGTTTTGGCAGATGCTCGTTTTGGAGAGGATCAAGGATGCTGAATAAGTAGTGCGTCCACTTGCCTTCGCCTCGCTTAAGCTTCAGCATGACGAGAACTCCCTTGCCGATGTCGTTGTGTTGTTTTTGGCTATATTCACGGGGTTTTCAGCACGCCCATTTGGTACGCGAGGCCTCATCAAGCAAGTGGAGCATCGGTGGATCCAATGCGAGCAGCCTCTCATGTTACCCGCCCTCCTTTTGCACCCTGTCCATATGAAAGCCGCTCAAAAGTTGTTGAACAAGACCCCATTGACAACAATCGGTTCCCTTTGCCGGATTGGAGTCTACTACTATCGCCGGTTCACTCGCAACTTAAGGGAAGACCTCTACAAATGTAATCTTCACCATTCGCCGCGCAACATAGTCCCGTGGTATCCGTAAGCCCTCAACATCGAACTGGAGCGCAATTTGTACAAGTTGCTTGTCCTCCCAGTCTTGAAAACCGGTGTGCACCATGGTGCTGAGAAGGGAGTGTATATGACTTGCTATCACTATGAAAGCCGAGTGCTGCAAGCGTCTGTAAGTTCGTATACGGGATTGCCTGGTGTGCGCTGGCTAGTATTCTGGCTAGTATACAGCGCACGCCAGACAATCCCGTATTCGAACTTACAGACACTTGTACCACTCGGCAAATCAGCGGGGAAGCTTCAGATTCAAAAGATAGACAATGAGATAGGGGGGCTGTGTTTTATGCATAAAAATCAGGTGACAGAGGCGACGTGGGCCAATATCTAACGAGAACTGACTGATCGCCCGCTCTGATTACTTCACTCTGATTGGTAGTAACATAACACGCTTGCTGAAGCCCGCTCAAAAGCTTAAAGGGCACCACAAGTGCCCATTAAGAGGCGCTTTTCGTACCGTGTTTTTGAAAACTGTGTAAAAAGGCGAGAAATGTATCCTTTTACCGCGAAAGGGTTAACGGATGGAAAAGCGCAGTTTTAGAGATAGGCTAGTATACAAGTGACCGTTTTAGCTATTGCGACCATTATTATGACCACCCACGCCCCATACAAGAACCAAGTTAAAAGAATGATGGTAAAATAGATAGGCCAGCACGTATATGAACAATTTGTATGGGATGGCCACTTCAGCTTGACGTGCACCGTCCTAGCGGTATGAAGATTGGTGTAGTGTGACCACTGAACCTCTAGCACGTTGGCCTATGTTTCCTTGCGTATATACTACCAGCACTTTATTTGCAATGTAGAGTGTCATGTCGAAAAAAACGTTGACTATGTTGCCATATGCATATTGCTCCCTGGTTACTCTTGCATATAGGCAAAAAGGCGGTCAAATCTCATTTAATGCCAACTCTACCTAACGGCGCTAGTCGACGTAGCCCCGATGATCGTACACTTAACAGGTATCCATGGCCTAGTAAGGAGCCACCCTAGACATGCATAGATCCCCCTAGGAAGCCGCGAGGGCAGCGCACGTTTGCCCATGCAGGCAAACTCATAGTGAACACGAAATGCGCAAGCAACCATCATTCTTTTTACCTTGGTTCTTGTATGGGGCGGGTGGCCATAATGGTCGCAATAGCTAAAACGGTCACTTGTATACTAGCCTATCTCTAAAACTGCGCTTTTCCATCCGTTAACCCTTTCGCGGTAAAAGGATACATTTCTCGCCTTTTTACACAGTTTTCAAAAACACGGTACGAAAAGCGCCTCTTAATGGGCACTTGTGGTGCCCTTTAAGCTTTTGAGCGGGCTTCAGCAAGCGTGTTATGTTACTACCAATCAGAGTGAAGTAATCAGAGCGGGCGATCAGTCAGTTCTCGTTAGATATTGGCCCACGTCGCCTCTGTCACCTGATTTTTATGCATAAAACACAGCCCCCCTATCTCATTGTCTATCTTTTGAATCTGAAGCTTCCCCGCTGATTTGCCGAGTGGTACAAGTGTCTGTAAGTTCGAATACGGGATTGTCTGGCGTGCGCTGTATACTAGCCAGAATACTAGCCAGCGCACACCAGGCAATCCCGTATACGAACTTACAGACGCTTGCAGCACTCGGCTTTCATAGTGATAGCAAGTCATATACACTCCCTTCTCAGCACCATGGTGCACACCGGTTTTCAAGACTGGGAGGACAAGCAACTTGTACAAATTGCGCTCCAGTTCGATGTTGAGGGCTTACGGATACCACGGGACTATGTTGCGCGGCGAATGGTGAAGATTACATTTGTAGAGGTCTTCCCTTAAGTTGCGAGTGAACCGGCGATAGTAGTAGACTCCAATCCGGCAAAGGGAACCGATTGTTGTCAATGGGGTCTTGTTCAACAACTTTTGAGCGGCTTTCATATGGACAGGGTGCAAAAGGAGGGCGGGTAACATGAGAGGCTGCTCGCATTGGATCCACCGATGCTCCACTTGCTTGATGAGGCCTCGCGTACCAAATGGGCGTGCTGAAAACCCCGTGAATATAGCCAAAAACAACACAACGACATCGGCAAGGGAGTTCTCGTCATGCTGAAGCTTAAGCGAGGCGAAGGCAAGTGGACGCACTACTTATTCAGCATCCTTGATCCTCTCCCAAAACGAGCATCTGCCAAAACCGCGGGTGGCGCCAGGAAAGTCGTCAGCACCTCGAAACTTGAATGCCAGAAGCTCGAGTGCACTGTGAACACGCAGCAGCGACGCAAAACAGCCGTGCATACTATTCCAGCGGGTTTCACAGAGCTGCTTCAAATTTAAAAAGTATCCATAGGTATCCACCATGCACGTCCTTGCTTCAACCAACCATTTTGTCGACGATGTCTTCAACGCATTCACTGCAACCAAATTTTTGCTTGGTAACAACAGAAATGTCTGATTTGAGAGCAGCTTTGACTAACTTGTTCAGATCATGAGCTAAACAGATCTGAAATGAATCTGCGGCCACCGCAAACTTAGAATTCGTCGTGCTCGTCCGCATTGCCCGGCATTATCCGTAAAAATACCTTCAACTCTCCACCCGTCGCTCATCATTTTCTCCATAACAGACTCCATTTGCTCCGCGATGGCAATACCATTATGCCTAGATCTAGTAGGTAGAAGCGCATATGTCATACCACAACCAAAAAGGACCAGCTAGTTAGTGAGCGCGGGAAATATTCTGCCCAACATCGCTCTAAACTTTCACACGAGCACCTTCATCTTCACCTTGCACTTCACGAAGGGCAGTACTGTCGTGACTTTCGCCGTCGAGTGCATATGCGTCCAGAATTGGACCTCCTAGCTACTTGTGGCTTAGTAATGGAAATATATCGGCAATCATCTTACTTACACGATGAAGCAGACGGACAGTAGACAAGCGCTCGATAAAACTGTCGGGAAGGCGGTTGTCAGCTTGAAACTTGACGATCAATCGCATGAAGATCTCTCCTTCTGCTTCATGTGAAGGCCCTGTAAAAAAATAGGTCGATCCGTTTCCGTCTTTTCGCACTTCGTGTTGAAGATGCGTCGTCATCGCGTGAGCGCATTGACGCTGAGCCGGTAGCTTGAGAATGCACTGAACTAGACGAACGAACTGCTGAGTCTGCAGTAGTGCGAGCTTGAATGGAGGCCAGATAGTATCTGCAGCTTTTTCCAATGGCTTCTGTAGTTTTCAGATCTTCCAATTATCCTTGTGGGCTCCGGAGCAGGTGGCTGGAGTGGTGTCGTGCGATGAACACCTTCTGCAGTCGGTCTAGAAGCTCGATATGCGTTGTTGCAATGGTTGCAAATGTGATAAGTTTGGTTGTTGCCGGCGTTTTCTTTGAGAGCGGTAAACTCGTCGCACTCCCTGCACGATGGATGCCCCATGTTGCTTGGTGCTAGACGTTGGAGCTTGGAGCTTCAGGAGCTATGACTGTGAGCTGCTGGCGGCGGTTTAAATACTGGAATTTGATTTACAGTGAATCACCATCAAGCTCCAGGTGAATTGGCTTTACACTGGTGTATCCTACCTCAAATCCATGGTTTATCCTGGAGTTTCATAAAACCAGTAAAACCGAAAACCAAAAACCAGCCAACGCTGCATGACCCGACCCTCATATGGGATCATGCTCCGTGATTTTTGTTAGGAACGGCCCTTAGGCCATCGCCGCATCCGAGACCCGTGCGCAAATAGGAACCGAGTACTATTAAAACATGTATAGGTCTTGTAGAGCGTTGAGTTGAGACAGGATACCAACTACAGTGGTTACACTAATTATTCTGTCTTCAAAATTAGTCTAACTTCACTGTCAGACTAATTTATGTAATTGGAAAATCACTCGATTCAAAATTAGTCTGACATTAAATGCTCCTAATTAGTCTGTCAAAATTGGCTTGAATTGGGCTAACTGTTTGAATCCTGCCCGTTAATGAGCAAGCGGTTTTTACCTATTATGTTGCCCATTTTCTTTCTTTCCCATAATCAGTACCCATCTATTGCTTTCTTTCCCAAATTGATTACCCATTCCTTGGTTAGTTCCCCGACCAACTATTGTTGACAATACTCATATGTGGCATTCTGCTTTGATATACAAATGTGGCAGAGGCGCCCATTTGCAGACTCCAAATCTATACGTAGCAAGAAGTATTGTTGTGACAGTCAAAACGCCTTTATCCCGACAACAAGCACTCACGCAGCTAAGGATGAACAAACATGCTTCCTGCACCTCTAAGTGCGGAGGTTGTGGCGAGCAGGTTGGACAAGTGCACCATTGTTCAGATTGCGAGTTCCCCATAGCGAGAACACATTGAGTGAGGACAACGCCATAGAGAAAACCGTTCCTGCCATTGTCATGAACGACGCAGGTGATGAAGCCTTGATGTAGATTAAACGTAACTGATATATGGATACATTTTGCTTATCATACTAATTTTGAAGTTCACAATTAGTATGTGTTCAAAAATAGTCTGTGCTGCTCAATATCAGACTATTTATTGTAAACGAGGCGAAAAACTGCTTACATAAATTAGTCTGGCCCAGACTAATTACTGTAACCACTGTAGTGACGTTAGTCGCGGGCAGTAAACCAGGGCAAAATAACCAAATCAGTGTAAATCCGTATTTTAAATGCTGAAACGGCTGCTTCTACTCTGTGCAAATCATCATGTGTTTCAGCAGAATCTAGTACACTGATCGAGTCATTGCCGCGCAAACTAAGAACCAACCTAGCAGCATTTACATTTTCTTTGGGTGTGACCAACCTGCTTGCAACCTCCACAACGATACTCACTTCTGTAACGCTATCGCAATTGCTCCTGCTTTGTAGCGGCGGCTCTGTCTCTTTGTTCCCGCTCGAGATCTTAGTCCTGCAACGTTCGCGATACCCTTCATCGACGGCACCCCTCATCGACGGCACCCCTAGATCCATTGTTGCGGTTGCAACTACTCCCCAGTGGCAAACCCCATTCGATATTAATAGGCTGCGCTGCTCGGTATCATCTTCTTGGTCTCCATTGTTGGCCACGCTCAACTTTCGTCGATAGTCTTGGTTACTCCGTGACGTCTGCCACTAAGGATGTAGGTGTACTCTACGCTCATGGACTCGTCTGGTATCTCGTTGCTCGGTATCTGCAGGGGCTGCGCACCACCATGGCTATAATCTCCTATGTGAACGAGCTGATAGGGCAGAATTCATTATTTTTCCCGTATTGACGACATGACACTTGGTACTACAGTGCTTCGCATTGAGGGTTCTCGGAAAGCTCACATCCAAATACGCCCCCCCCCCCCCCCAATGCTCTCAGAAGTCTTCAGACCGCTATCTACCAGCGTAGCGCACACCGGTTTAAACATTCAATTTTATCCTAGAACACCGCCAAAAATTAAAAAGAAAACTGTTTACTACACACAGATCCAGTCATAAAAACATTTCAGCATTCTATAATACGGAAGTACACCGATAGTGTCATTTTCCCCTATTTTATGGGCCGAGCGGGATATAGTCCGAATATACGTCATCAGATGCCGCTACATGTTTGCGACATCATACTTCTTCCTAACCATAATCAACATGTACGTCAAACACCTTCATGTTAATACTCGACCAGCATCGCCAGTACATGTAGTAAACTTCTGATAACCTTTGTGACCTTTGATTTGGCCATCAGTTCGGTCTTCACTTTGTTTTTTCCTCCACTCCCTCAAGCTAACCAGCACACCAAAACTCGACCATCTGCGCCAAATGACACTTCCAGCTACTTACCGAGCGTACCAATATGAAAAGTACGGCCCGATCGAAAAGGAGCTCAAGATTCACTCTGGCCTGCCACAACGACCCCTCGGTTCCCAGCAAGTCCGCATCAAGGTCCACAGCGCAGCGGTGAACCCGATCGACTACAAGTTGGCTGAATTTATGGGCCAAATGTTCTTCGGAAAGAAGGCCCCGTCCGTCGATGAACCTTTCAACATTGGCTTTGACGTCTCCGGTGAAGTGGTTGAGGTCGGTAGTGACGTCAAGCGCATTAAGCTTGGCGACGCAGTGTATGCCTCGACTCCACTGAACGACATGGGTACTCTGGCGGAGTATTTGGTTTTGGACGAAGATGTCGTGGCACTGAAGCCTAGTAACCTGGACTTCAATGAAGCGGCGGCTGTACCAACAGTCGCCTTAACGGCCTACGGTGGTATGACGACCAGTGCGAAACTCCAGAAGGGTGACACTGTGCTCATTTTGGGTGGTAGCAGCGCGGTGGGGATGTTCGCCATCCAATTCGCTCACGACATTGGAGCTCGCGTAATCGCTACCACGAGCACTCGAAACGTCGAGCTCGTGAAGTCGATTGGTGCCGACCAAGTCATCGACTACACGAAGGAGAAATGGGAAGATGTCCTGGCACGACACTCGGTGGATGCCTTGTACGATTGTGGCGTGGAGCCCTCGGCTTGGAACGATGGCGCGCAGCTGGTGCTGACGAAGAACACGGGTCGTTATATTACCTTGCTTCCAATGCCCGAACCCGTTAAGGAAGCTAAATTCGGCGCGCAGCTTATTGGATTTGTCAGCTCCGTCGACACATCGGCGAAAACGCTTGAGGTGGTCACGAAGTACGTCGAAAATGGGAAGGCAAGGCCCGTGATCGACTCAGTGTATCCCTTCGAAAAGGCACTGGACGCGTACATGAAGCTGAAGACAAACCACGCGCAAGGAAAGTTGGTGGTTCAGGTGCGCTCGTGAGCACGTAGCCGCAGAAGCATTGGCAGTGAGGATTACATATTCTCGGTACAGGTACTAGAATGTTTGCCTCAAATGGAAATCCCACTTTCTACATTTAGTACTTTTTTCTGTGATAGCAGTAATCTGTACGTTAATTCGATTAAGTCGAAAACTGAAGACTGACGCCGTGTAGCCGAGGTATCAGTAGCGGCAGAATCAAATTTATTATTTTGTTATTATTTCAGCAAAAGGGCGGGTCGGGTAGCAATAGACACGTACTATAATAGTAAATGATTATTTTACTGTCGTTTCCAATTGGTCAATAATACATAAAAAAAATTTAGAATACGTTACACACGTACCTAAATCAGAGCGAAGAACCATTTCTTAAGTGCTCACCTCAGCGTGTCACTATGGCGGACGACGAGCTGCTGGGCACCGTGGGCGGCTTCCTGTCATCTCAAGACCACACTACTGCCCCACTTAAGCTCGAGGAAGTGGACAGCGACCAGCTCATCGCGGACACGGATGCACTGCTCCAGTCGCTAAATCGGAGTAAACCCACAGCTAAAACCGAGTCAAAAACCAAGCTGGACATCGCAAGGATGAAGGCTGGTCAGCGAAGAGACGCGTTCCGCGCGTGACTTAGGTGGAATGGGCAACTTTACGGCAACAAGATGCGGAACTAAGCAAGCACCTGAAGAAGTTGAAGCAACTTAAGACCCGAGAGGAGACGCAGAGCTCCCCCACTGATTCGCTAGCTCTCGGTGCGTGGAGAGCTATAGCAATGCGACAATACGAGAGCAGGATGGAGGCCGAAACTCTCCGAAAGAGACTGCAGGCTGCCGTGAACAGTCAAGCTGTGATGATCCAGGATCTGGAAAATGTGCTGAAAAAAACAGTACGAGAAGTGGAGAAATTGACGACAGTGGAGCTTCCAGAAATTCTGGAAAAGAAGGCGAGACTCGGGTCGAAAGACGCCACACTCTACGGCACTTACTTTGAAAATCTGGATGCACTGTATGAACGGTTAGACGAGGTTTTCAAGGAAGTCGGCGTCACTCCAACCCCTGGTGGGATTCTGAGTGGAGAGCCAATTAGAAAAATGATTGCGAGACCGAGTACTTTGAGACCATCGGAGTGGGTCGAGTGCCGTTTAACTTTCAGAGGACGTGCGACGCAGTGTGGGAGTTATTGTCGGTGCCCCATCGACAGGAAGGGAGACGTGTGTATGATGGATTGCCCGAACCGGAAAACTTGGAGGACCCGAGTTGGACACGCTTGTGTTTATTGAGGTTCACGTGCTTCGATAAGCTTTCTTTACTGCCAAGCCGCTGATGCATCTCCCGAATCAATCGAGAACGAGACTCCACCGCTAGTTTCAAGCGCTTCTGCAGTAGCTCAGCTAGTTGCAGCGCTTCTAGCTGCTGCTCCGCGATCGTCCTCCACGCGGCTGCTGACAGGGAACAACTTGCTTGTCGTGGTTGTGTCATCGTGCAAAACTTGGCAGACAACTCTTTCACCTGGAACTCCAAGATCTCCCGCTCCAAGCGTCGAAGTTCACGGTATGATTTCCGTCTTTTCCGATCCCTTGCTCTTTCAAGCTCGCGCTTGGACACGAACCTGGCAGTGTTCTTTGTGACTGGCTGGTCCGTTTGAGGAACTGGTTTAACCTTGGGCTCTGACGCGCTGGTCCTGCACTCGATTATCGTATCAATCGCAGAATAGAGAGGCGAATTACAAGAGATGAGGAAGCGATCGACTTCTTTAAGGAAAGCATCTCCATGGCGAAAAAGTGGAAATGAACGGTAGCATGAAACAACCACTTTCGACTACATGTAGCCTGGGGCATTTGATTTTTTGTTAAGAAATGATGATGGGACGGTTACAGAAAGATGAGGGGGTGTCTTCGTTAGCGTTCACTATCTAACCCCGACCTTGTGGGGAGCTTGGCTGTTTATCTCCAGGTAGTTCCAACATAGTGTTTCATGTATTTGTTTGTGTGTTGACGAGCTTTAACGAAGCATGACCCGACACACAAGCTACTAACTGTTAATAGCAGTACGGGAAGCACATCAAATATAACCATAGCATACGCACACTGCGATCAACTAACTCACTGTGAGCTATAATACGGACAGTGAAGCATACATGTACGTGCGGTACGATTTTAATCACTGATTAAGATACTTTTGTTAACTTGAAGATACGCGATTTATAAGCGCTCTCCTCGGTGTGACGTCCTGAAATATTATGTGGCGACTGGAGCGAAGTCTACGGTACTTACAGTAGCATTAGCGCGTTCATCTCACAACTGAGTATTGGAATCGCAAGTCGCCATTGGAGCACTTTTGTGTTCTTGGAAAGCTGATCCTCTAAAATTTTCCTCCCTTTACTATTGCCTGCATGGGTGGGTCCTCGATCAAGAGTGACTCCATCATGCGAGCGATTTCCGACCCATCTTCTTCTCCTGACGTCACAACCAGCTTAGCAAATTGATCTGCCTGTGTCTTGTTACCGAAAGTTGTAGCGATTGTCATTGGTATGAAGCGTGTGAATGTTTGGAGAACAGTCGTTGCGGCTCCATTGTCTACTGTGCTAGTTGACCGTACGACACACCACCCCGTCTCGTCGGAATGCATCCCCGCGAATTCGTCGTCACCCTCCGTCAGTGCACGCCACACGATGATCATCCGGTCTGCTTCGACAAACCTCTTCGTTACTAAGTGAATCAGCATATCCACACGCTCCCCAGTTTCCTTTGGAGATGGAATCCGACACTTGACAGCAATCGTATCTTCAGAATCAGTAACCCCGCGGTAGTGCTGTCTGTCTTTTTGCCGATGAACGTGGAGCATGGCTTGCCACATTGCGCTGGACGTCCTCTCAAAGCTGGACGGGATCAAGGACACGTCCAGATTCTCAAAGTATTCCAAGTCTCCGTCTCGTTTCCATCTCGGCTCCACTTTGTAGGACGCTGCCGGGTTCTCCTCGACCCCAGACGCTTGGAAAGCCTCGTCTGTTTGCTTGTATACAACGTCCATGTCCTGCAAATACTCCTCAAACAGCGCTATATCGTCCGGGTCAAGCTCCACACCATTCGACTCTTTCGCCATTTCCTGCGTGTCTGGTGCATTCACAACACACAGCTGCTGTCGTATCATCTCGTTGACTTCTTGAATCACCTTCGCTCGACTCGCCACGGCGTTTTTCAGCCGTCGCTCTTGCTCTTCAGCCACCACTCGGCCATCCATCTGCCTCGAGGCGATGGACTTCCACAATGGCGCTGCGATACTGTTCTCTTGAATGGTCCTGGTCTTTTTCCTGGCACTTTGTAGAGTCTTTAACTCTTCCGACAGCGTCTTCTCCTGCTCTTGGAGCGTCTGACGCTCGTTCTTGAGCTTCACCCGGTACCGATGACGTCTCTTGGCTGCTTGGGCATTCTTGAGCTCCCGACGTAGTTCCTCTGGAGTCTTAGTTGTCTTTACTGTTGACGTTCGAGTATGGTCTTGTTGCACGTGTACGTGAGTTGTTTTCGTGGCATAGGAGGCCAGTAAGGCCTCGGTCTCCGCTACGAGCTGGTTACTGTCCTGCAGCAAATCCGTAGTGGCTGGGTGCAGGTCGGTAGACGGATGGAGAACGTCACAGTCGTGTAGGAACCCGTCGAGATCAGCCAAGAAAGACGCGTCGTCGATGCCCCTATTGCCGTCCATTGTCTCCATTGACGCGGTACGGAGAGTACGAATGGCTTCGTGCAACATTGGTATGATGTAGCAACTCAAGTTCTCGCAGGGCATTTTGTTTTCACCCATCTCGATGTGGGTGATAATGATTCCAAAGCTCTTCGACCCATAACTCGATAAATTTTTATCGAGCCAGTAATGCAATAATTGCAAATAAGACCAAAAATACAGCAATGCTGAACCAGGACAATACCGCCTTCCTGGCCGACTTGACGGAGTTCCTAGACGACTACGACGCGTCGATAGAGCTGCACGAACCTGATACTACTAGCAACCTTTTGCTGGACAGCGACCAGCTCTTAGCGGAGACCGAGGCGCTACTTCTCTCCTCAAGCGACCTTCCTGGACCTACTGAAGCTGGTAATAGCTCAACTCATTCAACGGCTGAGCAAGCGAGGAGGATCAAAAACGCACAAGCGGCCAAAAGGCGACTCAAATACCGGAAGAAACTCAGAAACGAGCGGGAAACATTAGAAGATGAAGAGAGAAATCTGTCAGAAGAGTTGGAAGAGCTTCAACGCGCTCGGAAACGAGCAAAAGCACTTGGAAATAAAACTCTAGCAACCTCCACGTGGAGAGCCATTGCCATTAGGCAAAAGGAAGGCCGATTAGTGGCCGAACAGCAGCAGCGAAGACTGCAAACTGCCGTAGAGAATCGAGCCAAAATGATCGAGGAACTAGGGCAGATGATGCGAGACAGCGGGTCGAATAATACGGCCAACATTGAGGAGGACAAGCGGAGCCATCTCAGACCCAATGCGGACGATACAGTACTCTTTGATGAGTTTCTGCATGATTTAGAGGTGATATACCCGCGAGCTGATGAGGTTTTCCGAGCTTGTGGGGCCGAGGAGATGCCGACAATGTCCTACAGCTTGGGACCTGAGCACAAAAGAGATGGAGACGTGGAGTATATCGACCACTTGGACGTGTTGCTGATCCCCTTCAGCTTCGAGCAGACTTGTGACACGATGTGGCAGTCCATGACTCGCTTGTACCGACAGAGAGACTGGTATCACTATGAAGTGGCCGACCCAGAAACACGTTAGCAGTCAAGTCACACGTGCAAGTTTCGAGAGAGTCCGGGGCCTCGGTACACATGTTTGTTCACTTTGTAATGCGCAGATACCTAGAGGAAGAGCGAATGGTTGTAGTGTGGCGAGCGCTGTCCGATGGCGAAGGAGAGTTTACTGGAATTCATTCGGATGAGACTGGGTGGAGTATTGTGCGTCCAAATGACGCGGACGAACCGCTATTGCGGGTCGTCATGCAGACATTTGTGCGGTTCATCCCTATGGATATCACAAAGACATCAAACCATGCCATTGGTGGGTACCAGTTCACTAAGTTTGTCGTGACTTCAGTTGAGGAAGATGGTGCCGAGATCGCACGCATGATGGACGAAGCACCTAAATGGGTGTTTGGTAGAGAGTTAAACCAGCATGTTAAAAACTGCTACTCCATAAAATTCTGGAAAATAAATCGCAATAGAATGTAGTACTTGTACGATGGTATTTCATGTTTCCCATAGCCACTTGCGACATGGCAAATTACCATGGAGGACCGCGGTGTTTCTAGACCAGAACAAATTCCCCGAAGCAGACGAGGAGGAGTATCACGAGGAAGCCACGACACCTGGCGACAACGGGCTTCTCCAGGCCAGTCATGAGCTGTTAGCGGAGACTGAGGAACTGTTCGTGGCCTGGCTGAGGAGCAACCAACAGGACGGACATGAATTGGTGGAAGCGAACTGTGAGATTGGCGGGTCTGCGCTGTTTAAAACGATGCTGGAAGATGCTTACCTACATGTACGAACTGATGATTTTGTACACGGCTTGGAGTTCGAGTCAGCGGTCCAAGTGGCGTACAATTTGACACGAAACCAGAAAGATGGCGTGTTGTACTTCGACAGTGCGGATCGAGTTGTACAACTTTGAATAGGCAGCTGTCGGTGTGTCAACAGTGATGATGTCCGATCCAGATGTGGACTATGAGACCGTTAAGGTTCAGGACTTGAAGGACACGATAACGATCAAGTACCACGTAAAATATCAGCTCACTCAAGGGAAAGTGTGTCAGTCAGGATCCACGGTGCAGCGAAAAGATACCGAGAAAAGGATCGATTGGTGCTATTGTGGCGATGCTATACGGAGGGACTGGGGGAATTTGAGGGATTGCAATCCGATGAAACGATGTGGATCGTTATTCGCCCGTCAACTGAAAAGACTGATGTGAATTGTGACCAAAACTGTAGTTCTATTTTAGAAAGCTATACCCATTTGGTGCCAACTGGAATTGGCTTTACCCCTGCGTGCGACCACACTGTAGATCAGTTCGTGAGTATTCTTGGGAAATCGGGTGGCGAAGCGTTCGAACAAATGATGCAAATGATGGGAAAGCTGATGATCAACGACCCGAAACTGGTTGCAAGTTCTCCGGTACAAAACGGTGAAGGCAAGAATTTCCGACCATATACTCTATACTCTGCTCGACATTCAATCAAGCCTTGGACATGCATATCTGGGTTATTGCAGGCTCTATCTATAATAATACCCGATACATTTTCATGAAAGCTTCATCCCTTTGAGTAGTTTTTTTTTTTCGTTTTTCTTGCTGATTCTGATGACTACCTTGTAAAGTTGGACAACGTCATCGCCACTAGGACTAAATCCAAAGTGCATTGGCGCCTGATATACACACAGCTCCATCACAGTTCCGGCTTCCGTCCCATTCGTTCTTGGTCGGAGTCGACACCATCCCGAGTCATTTGCATGCATCCCCGAGTAAGGACCTTCGCCTTCAACGAACACTCTCCACACGAGAACCATGTGATCATCGGTAACGAAACGTCGAACAACCAAACGCTGATGGAGAGACCCTGGCGTACTTTGCAGCTGTGCAACAGTCCGAAACTTCACTGCAAATGTGTTGTCGAGCTCCTTCGCTCGATCGTAGACCTCTCGACCTTGACGTCGATGCTTGGTGTGGGCTAAGTTCCAGAAGTTCTTGCAGGCTTGCTCAAAGACCAGCGACGAGTGAAACTTGCTTCGATATTGGAAATAGCTGACGCTATCGTCGCTTGCGTTCTTGAATGTGTACATCGGAAGTCCCGCAACCATTGCATCGACCCCACCGGCTCTAAGAACCGCATTTTTTTTCGTGCGTTATTCGCTTCCAGCTCCGAAATTTGCGTCCCAAAGAGTATTTTATCCTCGCGTGTATCCACTACTCGGACATCAAAAACTGGGAGGAGTGGTTTCCAGCCGATTGAGCACGATCTCCCTGAGCTGTTGGATGATTAAGGCTTGAGAGATAATAGCAGCTACTAGCTGCTTCTGCTCATCGCTATCTTCCTGCAGCTCTTCTTGTTGATATCTGGCAAGAGCCTCCAAGTTGAGGCCGAACTCACCGCATTGGTTCGTTGGTCTTCTTGACAAGACGTTGCGTCAGTCTCGCCACTTGATCATTCAACACAGTCATTTGGAGTCCCGTTCGCTTTTTTGCTGTTGTTGATACACACGTCGTCGCTTTGTCTCATTGACTCAGAAAGTCGTTGTTCGAGAGACGCTTGTTTCGAGTCACAGCTGATGAGTCGGTAGAACGCGCCTCGTATAAATCTGAATCAAACTACATCCCAGTATCGTTGCTCAACTCAACTCCTTCCTCCTCGTCCGTGTTAAATTCCACCTCCAAATTGCTTGTACAAAAGAATTCGTCCAGCTCCGCCAGGAAGGATACGTGTGACGTGATTGAGTTGACCATCTTGTCGCTGACTTGTAAATCGGAAGTGGCACCACGTTTGTGATCGGCAGAGAATATTGACACAACAAAAGAATGCCTAACCTTTCCTGCGCACTAACTTTGTAGGGCCGAGCTGGATTAGACCATACTTGGGTTTAAGCCCGCGTGTTGTGCAAGACGGCCCTATTACAAAAATAGGCCGCCATACACATCCCAAGTAACTCATCTTTTCGGCGGCAATAACCGTGTCCAATGGGGTCCTTCAGAAAATAACACAAATCACAAACGGTGCACGCGCAAATCCTGTCGCAAAAAGTAGGGATAGGAAACGCAAAACCGCTCGCATTTTGCAGAGACGGTTTTGGAGTCTCTGCAAAATACGAGCGCTCAAACACATTCCGCGACGTCCAACCAAACTTCGTTGGGCTGTACTCGACGGCTAGATGTCTGCCTGGCGGCGTTTGCTTCATTATCGGATTCGACACTATGGCTAGAGGAAGAGGATGGTCTGCTCCAGAGACGCTGTACATGCTTGGGCTGGTCGAGCAGACTCTGCCCTTTGGTTCCAACCAGTGGTATGTTGTGCAGCTACAGTACGAAGCTACCGGAGAGCCCTCCATTGTAGGGCCGCTGCCACGCCGACTCGAGAGGGTCTTGTAGACTAGCCACAGTAAGATAGTTTCTTTCCATTATGCTGCTTCTATAAAGAAGCAGCAACAGAAGCATTCTGCGGCGTTGACGCCGCTCAGCCGCCGTAGCCGCAACCACCACCTTCAGCTACTGCAAGTGTCAGTGCCACGTATATGCTCAATTTACTGGTAATTATCGATAATTTTGGCTATTTATTTGCGCTGTCTTGGATGTGCTACACGCAAATGCAGACGCAAATCCACGACTGGGATACCGTATTTTTCGTCGCAATTTGCAGTAAATTGTGATTTGCGTGGTTTTCTGATTATGAACGGGGCGTGCCATCATCACATAGACCCGTCACTTTTGACAAACCACCAAACAAATGAGTGGTTCATTCTGCAAAAACGTAGCCCAACCCCAAAACATGGCCTTAGACGTGTATACCTCTGACGCAAAGCTGCTCGAGGAATTGTCTGCTCTTCTTAAGACGGATGACTTTGTTTTGACGCAGACACCGCGGGCTGATGGTGTCTCCAATTCAAGTATCGCTGGATCCTGGCTTTCAGTGGGTAGTGCTAATGACAGCGACACCAGCTCAAACGCCAAGAGGGATGCTGCAGTCGCTCTCAAGCGTAAAATAAGGCGGGAGAAGGAGATCCTTCGAAAGCAACGGTATCAACGACGACTCAAGCTAGAGCGAGAGACTTTACGACGAATGGAGAAAACCCTGACAGCCCGCTTGTTGCAAGTGAAACAAGCGCACGATACCAGGATTCCTTCACCCGGCGCCAATGTTGTTCAGAGCACCGCAGTTTCAAGAGAATTTGCAGAACTGGAGGGCCAAGAACGATTTCGAGCGGAAGAAGAGCAAAAACGCCTAATTGATGCCGTCACTACACAAGCCTCTTACTTGGCAACTCTAAGAGACTTGCTTGCGGACCAAGGTGCAAGCATTGCGCCGTCTTGTGGAGTATAATAACGGATTTCCTAAGCCTCACTGAGTTCGCTTTTACTGTTATTACCAAGATCGAGAGTGGATCCATCGGTCAGCTACTGAAACTATAAATCTACCCTGCCCTTTCATATAATACTTTAAGTATTCGTTACCCACGTCAAACACCTTAAGGTGCTTCCCCAGCTGTCCGTACTAGTACTTCCCGTGGCTGAACGCTACTTCATTTTTCTTTAACAAAAGGTATATTGTACATGTAGTCACTCAGCAAGACCAACGACAAAACAATCCTAGTTGGATGTGATGATCAACATTCGCACACCGATCACAGTCAATACGTAACAAGTAACATACTGGCTCTACATCTATCTATAGCTCTTTATCGGTGGGAATGTTTGTTACAGGTAGTCAGTTTTGTGCCTGCCTGCACAAGCGGCGATTTTTCCAGTCTGGCATTTCTCTCGTATTATAGTAAAATTTCATCATTTGTATTCAAAATTACAAGTCCCAGACTAGCTAGAAGTGTCCCCACGCGAACAATCATTAACAGGGGGGGGGACTACGTGCTCCACTGGGCTCGCGAGAGACTCAGGTTGCTTACTTGGTTACAGATTGTACGGTTATATTTGATAAAGGCGCACGTCACGTACCAAAGACGAAAAAACTAAATGGGTTTGTGGAAATGGTCATCGCGGATTACTTTCAATGGCACCCGAAAAGCTTCTGTTGGCCATCACAGTCTGTGGCACAGGTGCTTTCCTTGCCCTTCTTTAAACACCTGGATAAATTGTCGGATTGGCAGACACCTCTGCAATCACTTGTTTTACTGTCGCCTATGCTCTCATTCTCGAAAGACCCCAGCACCACCGAACCACCAGTCGAAACGGACACGATGGACCCGGATGCAGCATTTCTCGATGAAGTATCAGCATTCTTGAATACAAACGGTCCCTACGCCCCCTTCCAGCCTGTAGATGAAGAAACCCTCGCCATGTTCAACACCTTTGAAGACACGAGTGCTCCCCTCGACCGGCTATCCACGCACGGCGACTTTGAGTCGAGTGAGAATCTCGACGAGGGCAGGGAGAGTAAATCACGAGCGAATAAGCTCAGAATCCAGAGAGAGAAAGAGGCCCTTCGCAAACAAAGGTACCAGCAGCGTCTCAAGAGAGAGCGAGAAACTCTCCGGCGAATGGTGAGCGACTTATCCGGGCGGTTGGAAGAACTCCAAAGGGCCCGACGGGGCGAGAAGAGTAGCAATGTCGACGAGCAAAACTCACCCTGGAGAGACCTTGCCAATCAACAACTCCAGCAACGATATGTAGCCGAGATGGAGCAGAAGAAACTCGTAGTTGCTGTTGGCGTACAAGCTTCGTACATCAACACACTGCGGCGAGCTCTACCCGACGATCCATCTACCACGACAACTAGCGCCACAACTGCATCTAGCCAAGATATAAATACGCTTGCCACTTGCTGTCTTTAACTCATTTGAATCGTTAGCTAGACTAAATGACTATACTGTATCACACCAGGAACTTTCTAGCTCTTGAGCAGATGAAGCCGTACCGTTTCCTTGATCACTGCAGTGACCAAGCGGTGACTACGCACCTTCATTGCTTAAAGTCTAGGTAGCAATACGATTGAGGTCAATGTGACTTGTATTGGGTGGTTTCCTGAAGGTGAGCCGAAGGAAGGCTATTTTTCCGTGATAAGAAGGCGACCTCGACTGGGAAAGCTCAACGCTCGTCCTCAGCTTCGTCGAAACCGCTGTAGAAGATGCGAGGCCAAAGAAGCGCGAGTCGTTGCTAGTAGGTAGTATTAGATGCAGCCATTTTGGAATTTGCAACGCCCAAGAAGCAACCCAGCCCACCACGCCCAAAGGGGCTTCGTCGTGCTCCACACCGGAGCTCGACTAGCTAACACTAACCACACACGACATGGCTGCGCCCCCTATCGCTGTATGTTCACGGAAATGTATATTTTATAACCTGAGTTTCTGCAGAGCCTAAAAAAAACTCTATACGCTTATTCTCAATACGAAGAACAAAACGATTATTCTAAATCACACACAATTTAAACTGTATTACTTGAAGAAATGGGCCGGGCGAAACTGTTATAATCTATAGCCGCATCACAATGAAAAAAGAATGTGAATGTTGCTGTGGAGACATCAAAAACCATTCACCCAAGTGATGTTGCTTGAAGGGGAGCGGGTTAAGCAAAAGTGTTCGTGAATGACACTAAAACTATTGGGCTAAATTGAGAAGTCCCCATTACTAGGTCCTAGGCTATTGTAACGCGTTGACAGATCAGCAGTAGTAACGATTGTAGTAATACTGTAGGCGTCGTGGCCATACATGTATATCTTGTCGCGATTCTTTCCGTTGCCATTCATGCACCCACCATGACCGTAGCCATACCTACCGCAGCTGTCACCATATACATAGCCTATGGACTATTGAACTGTCCGTAGCAGTCATTGCTCTTGCAACTATAGGGCGAGACCTGCTCGCCATAGCCGTAGTATTGTAGCTAAAGTCGTGGTAATCGAAATTAGAGGCGGCTTCATGCGTGTTTACAATATTTGTAGCAAATGCTGATGCGTTGAGGCGAGGGCCATACACATATTATCAATTTAAGACATGAATAGAACAGCATGTAGTTTCGTTTAGGTTAAGATCTTCTTCTAGCAGGTAGGTTTTATTATTGTATCGCTTTAGCGCAATTAACTATAATATTTTAATGCTACGCTTTCTATTGCTCTTGAGCTCAGTTCAACAAGCTTCCCAGTAAAATCCAGAGCTTCCCCGTGCAAGGCGCGGTATTAGTTCGTTTGTACGGTATTGTGAACGTTAGTGCGCCTTTCTCTCAGGTAAGCTGAGAGGGACTTGAGGCGTGACTACATGCTATCACGCTTCTACTACGGCGGGTATCGGTAGTAACAACACTTCGCGCTTCCTGCTATGGCGGGCACACGATTCCATTCGGCACCAGAATGCCTATGTTGAAACATGTAATTATCACGACTTAGAGCTAGACTCTAAAGGACTGACTACTTCTCTGGCCATAATTTACAAGTCATTACAGTGCACACACTCCAATGCCCAGGTTTGTGTCTGTTCTGCATTACTCCGATTTGATACCAATGTTGATGCACGCGGCTGCTGATTATGAACGGGGCGTGCCATCATCACATAGACCCGTCACTTTTGACAAACCACCAAACAAATGAGTGGTTCATTCTGCAAAAACGTAGCCCAACCCCAAAACATGGCCTTAGACGTGTATACCTCTGACGCAAAGCTGCTCGAGGAATTGTCTGCTCTTCTTAAGACGGATGACTTTGTTTTGACGCAGACACCGCGGGCTGATGGTGTCTCCAATTCAAGTATCGCTGGATCCTGGCTTTCAGTGGGTAGTGCTAATGACAGCGACACCAGCTCAAACGCCAAGAGGGATGCTGCAGTCGCTCTCAAGCGTAAAATAAGGCGGGAGAAGGAGATCCTTCGAAAGCAACGGTATCAACGACGACTCAAGCTAGAGCGAGAGACTTTACGACGAATGGAGAAAACCCTGACAGCCCGCTTGTTGCAAGTGAAACAAGCGCACGATACCAGGATTCCTTCACCCGGCGCCAATGTTGTTCAGAGCACCGCAGTTTCAAGAGAATTTGCAGAACTGGAGGGCCAAGAACGATTTCGAGCGGAAGAAGAGCAAAACGCCTAATTGATGCCGTCACTACACAAGCCTCTTACTTGGCAACTCTAAGAGACTTGCTTGCGGACCAAGGTGCAAGCATTGCGCCGTCTTGTGGAGTATAATAACGGATTTCCTAAGCCTCACTGAGTTCGCTTTTACTGTTATTACCAAGATCGAGAGTGGATCCATCGGTCAGCTACTGAAACTATAAATCTACCCTGCCCTTTCATATAATACTTTAAGTATTCGTTACCCACGTCAAACACCTTAAGGTGCTTCCCCAGCTGTCCGTACTAGTACTTCCCGTGGCTGAACGCTACTTCATTTTTCTTTAACAAAAGGTATATTGTACATGTAGTCACTCAGCAAGACCAACGACAAAACAATCCTAGTTGGATGTGATGATCAACATTCGCACACCGATCACAGTCAATACGTAACAAGTAACATACTGGCTCTACATCTATCTATAGCTCTTTATCGGTGGGAATGTTTGTTACAGGTAGTCAGTTTTGTGCCTGCCTGCACAAGCGGCGATTTTTCCAGTCTGGCATTTCTCTCGTATTATTGTACTAGAGAATGTGGACTGGTAGCCCCAAGGGAGGGAGAGGGGTCAAACACATGACAAGGTCGTGCCTTCGGCCCTTTAAAGCTCTGTTTTATTTGAATTTGTTGAGATTTTTCTACAGCTTGTGACAAACTCTATAAGTTTGTGGTAGCTCAACAGAACAGTTTGATCTAGCTGTCAATGGGAATTTCATCGATTCTTTGAGTGTTCATAGAGATACAAATGTATCTTGATTCATGTAAAACTAGGGCTACTCAGGGACGGCGATAGTGACAAGAATACAATAGCGTTTTACAAATTGAAAAAAAAACATTACAGACAATCCTCTCGACCGTGGCATCCCAAATACTGATACACGCTAGACAGGGATAGAAGGTGGGTTCCTAATGATCGATGGTTTACAAACTCAAGTCAACTATCTATCTATCCTCGCGTTAGTGATTGGCGATATGAAATCCGGATTATCACTAATCAAACGTAGTTAACTATGGAAATGAATCGAATGCAGAAGGACGGCCAATGACGTTCAGCATTTACTTGTGTTACTTGGCCTGCTTGTATCCTAACTCATCTCGAAATTCTTGCTGCATTAATCGAAGCCAAATAACTTCTCTGGATCGGCGCTGACGAATAGCTCCGCCATCCGAAAAGATATATTCGAGCGTTGGCGTGGGAATCAGCCGCATCTTCGTCTTCCTACCCGGTTGCGTTCACGCAACTCAACTCGCTTCTAGTCTTGTTTTCGGAATTGGTGTCAACGCGACAGAAGTCGTCGTCCGTGGGGTGTTCTTTAAGAACGATCTGCTCAGGCGGATTCAGCAGCTCGTCTACTGGCATAGGATTGGAGGCATGGAGGCGTGACAGCATCGCCGCGAGCTCCTCCTTAATGGCATCGCCCTCATCCGTCTTCGCATGCGCGTACGTGTAATATAATAGTCTACAAGCCCTGTTTTCTTCCAGCAGTTATCGACTCCAGTGGGCAGCGATCAGATTGTACCATCGGGCTGGTACACTCTGGATTGTGATAACTCCAGTTTGCGACAATGTGGTGGTTCCCAAAGCTATCGCAACCGAGAGGACTCTCTGTATGTGAGGGCACTCAACAATAATAAAGTAGTTAAGTACAATCAAACTTCGTTACCACTGCTGTAACACACGGCGCCGACCGGTATGACGTACCCATACTTGTGTTGAGCTATATGGCTTCATCAACGCATCTCCTGCACCTTCTTCGCAGCCGCAGCATCTGCTAGTGTTGCCGACTTGTAATCTGCACGCATGAAGTGCAAGAAAGCCTGCTCTATGACTGTAGACTCGATTTTTCGAGTGTATGAGCGTCTTGTGACTCCGGTTTGGGATCTGAAGGAAGTACAAAAGATGTTTGAGCTAGCAGAAAAGCATATAGGAACCAATCACTCTATGATCAAATGCATCTAGGATATTGGCACATCTACCCCGGTTCCCCTTCCTGAACGGAAGAAGTTGCTGGAGATGAAGCACAACATATATGCTGGGTGGACTGAAAATAGGTGGTTCATAAAGAACAATCCATCAAACAAGCTGGAACGCCAGCGTCAACTCCTTTCAAACTGAAAGCTCTGTACATCGATAACCTGATTAAGATGGCTCCAATTTTTACCAATAAGCCCTAATGGGTTTGAAGACAACACGGGATTTACGAGATTTATAAATCATATGGATTTGTTTGGTGTTCGAATTAATCCCGATTGGGCGAGCTGCTATTTTAAGCACTTCTACAAAGCACTACCCGGACATTACACGTCAATTTCCTATTCGTATATCCCAGCATCCTGCTGGAACCGCCATAGTGCAACAAAGCGAGGCTCCCGAGGGTTTTCCTTCGCTAAATACTGCGAAAACAGTAGACGTAAACGACTAGCCTACGGCTGCCCCATTCCAGCCGGGAATATAGCGACCCCACTTGAGCAATAGCTCTGAACCAATTTCTCCTTTCACTTTATCCCACAGCTCCGCCGCACTACATCTATAGCTCCACATACTGTAAGGCAACACGCCGGCTTGATCACTGATCAGAGACGCAGCTCTTTATCGCCTACCAGGATTTGTTTCCTACTGTTGCGACCGCGCGCCGAAGCCATGTTTTTTTTTTCCACTTTGGACCACGCAAATTCCGCGTACATGTAAACTCTGAGATCGCATAACCTAGAGAAGAAGCTTTTGGATCTACCGATAAACCCTCCATATATCCATGTGGTCTGCAATTTTCGTGATTTATACGAATATTTCATTTAAACAAAGTATGGTTCTGCTTCGTGTATGCCACAGACCGGTATGAGCGAATTAATCCCCTTTGGGCTGTTTCCGGTAAGCACTTCTACGAAGCACTACCAGGAGAAAAAAAAATCATCATTTGTATTCAAAATTCAAAACACCAGACTAGCACTTTGCCTGAAGTACCCCCACGCGAGCTATCCTTAACAAGAAGGAAATACGTGCGCCACCGGGCTCGCGAGAGACTCCGGTTGCTTACTTGGTTGTAGATTGTACGGTTCTATTTGATAAAGGCGCACGTCACGTACAAAAGACGCAAAGACTAAATGGGTTTGCGCAGATCAGGGGTCACGAAAAAATATTGGGGAAATCCTGCCGTAGTTTAAAAATAATCCTTTTTGGGGCCGTAATTTTCCAAAGCAGCGTTCGTTTGAAACCCCACCGTGTTTTGTAAAATGACCCACGGAGTGACGGTACCAAATTTACTGTGTTCACCAGGCGTTTTGTCCACGTGAAAAGCTGCCTAAAGCCAAGCTCCTGGTAGATTTGAAGCCATATAAAAATGCTAGCCTGCACGGAAAACGCAACATAAATCAGAGCCTAAACAGGAGCCATGACGTGTTAATAAGCATACCAGACGGCTTACCACAGCCAGTGCTTCAACTGGTTGGCACCCAGCGCCAGCAAGCTAAACAGTATCAGCTCAAAACTAGTTTCCTTTCAATCAAGAGGAATGTATGGTTCGGACTTCCGATGGCGCGCTGTCATTCTCCATTATGCCTATGCAGTCCCGTGCGAGCGCGTGGCGCGTATATTTGAAATCGCAGGGCGATCGGTGAGGCGCTGGTACGACCTGTTCAAATCAAGCGGCCACGTCATTTCCGGAGGTCGCGTAAAGAAGAAGAAGCATGACCCTGAACTGGTGGACTTCATATCCAGCTACGTCAAGGACCACCCAACGTTCTACATGGAGGAGCTGCAGTGTGAAGTGCGGCGTTTCAGCGAGTTAAGAGGAGGAATGAGTGCCACAACAATGCTACGCGTGCTACGGTTTGAGCTGGGGCTATTTCGGAAGGTGTTAGAGAGGCGAGCGCGCGAGGCAGTACCTTTAGAGATCGAGACGTTCATGTCAAAGCTTCGGTGTTGCTATTGTTATCCAGAACAGCTCTTCTTTCTGGATGAGACATCCAAAAATGGACTGGACGCTATACAGCGGTATGCATGGTCAAAGAGGGGAACTCGTGCTATCGTTCGCGTACCGTTCGCGCGAGGTTCGCGTGTGTCCATCCTAGCGGCCTGTGACCTGAAAGGGTTTGTCGCGTGGACAACCACGCGCGGTACTTTTAGCCGACTAAAATTTCACCGCGCTTTCATCAAGCATTTCGTTCGGCACCTCAACCCCTGGCCTCTTCCGCGATCTATTGTGATACTTGGTAATGCCCGTATACACATGTACAGCGAACTCGAGGAAGCTGTCCATGCTTGTGGAGCCGTGCTGCTGTTTTTACCACACAGTATAAACCCATTGAAGTGATGTTTGGGCAGTTGAAGCGATGGTTAGGACGCCATGCAAATCTCACGTTTCCGCTTTACCCAGAACAAGTTTTGGAGGTGGTAATGAAGGCCTGCGCTCTATGCGTCTTAGCTGTTAAAAAAGTAACTTCGAAAAAATCTGTCAATCTTCTCCATAAAGTTGGAGACCTCGTCCCAGTTTTCATACACCCCGTCCCACATTGTCCTCTGATCTCCACCGCCTCATCCCACATCGTCCACCGCGCGTCTCATATCGTCTACCGCCGGGTCCCAGACTGGGACGAGACGCATGAGAAATGGGACGAGGTCATTAACATTATGGGGTAGACTGGCAGTGCGAAAAAAATATGAGCCTAATAGTGTTGATATGGAAGTACTTTGAGCGGACATGATGCATTGAAGGTGGTAATTTATAGAGGAAGGAGCTGAACTACTGATGATCAGCGTCATCAATTTCTTCACTTGGATCAGCAGGAGGTTGAAATTCCAAGAACACACCTTGAGCTAGAAAGTTATAGTTTGGGAGTCCCAGTAGCGCTTGCAGCTCTCTAACGTTAAATGTGAGTCGTAGTGGAGAGGAACCGTTGAGGCTAACTGTCAGCGTACGCATAGGAGCATTAGTATCATCCTGCTGCTGCAATTGAGCTGCTCGCATTGCGTCGATGTGCTGCGCTAGATGGAACGTTGCAGTATCAGGTACCTCTATCGTGCTCCCGTCTGGCTGGCGAGCCTGAGTGATAGCCCAATGTGTCCGGGCTATCTCGCCCACATGAATATCAGGATGCTCTCGAATGACTATCAATCGCTCGTGAAGCCTCTTCCACTCGGCCTGCAGCTGCGCGCCGAATACCGCTTTGCTCTTTGGCAACAAATACGACCAGCTCAACGACAATGGGCCCTGGTTTAGTACGCCGTTGGTGGTTTGCTTGTACAGCATCGAGGTTTGTCTGTCAATTGCTTTCCGAAATGGCGATCCAGTCCCGTTGCGGTGTCTTCAGGCCTAGTTTCAGATCAATGCTCTTATCTAGCCGTACTGTCTTGGGTTCGTATACCTCGAGCGCTGATGCAACTAATGCCTCTGCTTTAGAAACGAGCTGGTCGAAGGTCTCGCTCTCTTCATCAAAGGCGAAGCGACTGTTTTCAACGCGGACATTCGTTGTGCTTGTTCGACCAACCTCACCTACCTTGACTGCAACTTGGATCTGCTTAACTTCCTCACACGCGGTGTATATGTAAATGCCTTGGAATGCCGGCGTGCATCTCGGCATCCTGAGGGTTTTTATATATAAACCGGCCAACCGCGTTATAATTAGCAGTGCAAATCGGTATGGCTCGCTCGTGCGTAGGGCGGGGGGGGGGGGGGGGCATATATATAACTCAACGCTAAACAGCCGATTATCTGAGGTATTTAGAATGACAATAGAAATGCGTGGTTATCACAATAGTCAAATGTTTTTAGGTACGTTGAAAGTGGTGATGGCGGAACATCCCCCGTATCGTAAATTATAATATGCTGTCAGCTGCAACTGGTACTGGTTCGAGGTCCGTGGTACATGTTGATGTACAGCAACCAGATTGATTAGTGCTTTCCCTGGCTATCGCGTAAACGTGTCCTTGAGGCGCAAGCTCTGTAGGCGAGGCTGCAGCAGAGCCGAACAACCGCAACAAATCAAATCAAAAGAGCAAGCTATTCAGCCGTTATAAACCATGTGTAACATGTAAAGAAAATGTTGATTTTGGCTGTCAAAAACCACTACCAAAATTATACAACTTCTCAACTTTTGGACAATGAGATTCCTGTTGACATCTACAACTCTGTGCAGAGCACCATGACCCTTGGGTGCCGTGCGTCTTGGGCCGTTTGCACCTTGCGAGGTATGCGTTGAACATAGCTTTTGATGTCGTTGCATCAACGCCACCAAAGATGGCCGGGTAGTTCTCAAGTTCAAGGGAAAGCAGCACTTTCGCCAAGTACAAGTCGTTCTTGCTTCCACCCATCGGTGATGTCAGTGGCAGCTTTAACAGCGGTCGGCAACCAGTTGAAGGCTGCAATGCAGCAGAGGCCTTATTGCAGCTTCGTAAAGATAGTAAGCAAGGGTATTTTGCCAAAGCCCCTGTCAGAAAGGTTGTCAGTGTGTAAAACGACCAAGGACGGTGACGGCAATGCGAGGACCAGGACGGACGCAAGAAGCGGCGTGGACGACAGATGCAGAGTGCAATGACAGACTAGGAGGTGATACTGAGCGTGAGGACAGGCGAAGCTACGGCGAAGGACGCGTTGATGCCGCCCACGGGCCAGTTCGTATGGGTCCCGGGCGCTGGAAGAGTAAACCAGCGGGTGTGTGGTGACTGGTCACGAGCACGTGAGGCAGGCAGAGGCCAATAAGCGACGAGGTCAAGGATCCAGGAGTAACGGCGAAGGACAGACGAAGTTCACAGAAGGAAGGAGGAGCCCTGACTACGAGGGGGTGAGTGAGCAAGACGGAGGAGAGTCGGCATTTTGTGGTAGTGGAAGCTCAATCCTCCCAGCGTGATCAAGACGATGCATTGCCAAGTTGAAGTGGGAACAGGCAGCGCACCCAATGCTGGAGGGTCGCCGTGAACGAGATCGCGTGGACAAGAACTTTATATTTGTATGAGGATAGGTCAGTCTATGAATTGCGCCGGCGAGAACAAGTCGCAGGAGCAACGGCGAACCGCGAGGTGAGCCCTATCAGCGAACACAGACACCGGCCTGGTGGACGTGCAGAAGAAAAAGCTAAAACAACAAATACACTACTTTGGGACTGAGAACGATTTCGGTTGAGTCAACAAGAGGGGTGCAGTGAAGAAGCCACTATCACCAGATGTCAGAGAGCGAGTTGGGTGAGTCAAGCCGACTGACTGTGAGGACAGACCCCGCGGCTACTAGTGCTGCCAGAAGTGGAGCCACGCAGGACTGGGGGGCTCAGAGAACCGACCGACGGGTTGGCGAGCCAAGCGCAACAGCCGACGGGAAACCCGTGACCACCCGAAGACCAGCTCCCCCGCTTGCCTGCCGGGCCTCAAGAGAGATGAGGTTACGAAGAGTGGAAGGATGTAGCTGGACAAGGACATTGATTACTGGAATTTTCAAGCGCAATTGTTGTACGTGAGCTGGTGAGACTCATTTCTACTTTTTCTACACGCCGGAAACGTCTCCAGTTTATAACATCACCAAGACATGTCCAACGAACTAAACTTCCCGATGGACTTCATTTGGGGCATAGCCACGGCCTCGTATCCAGTTTAGGATGCGCTGAACGAGGGCGGACGAGGCGACAGCGCCTTCTCTCGCACCCCCGGCAAGGTTGTGAACGGAGATGGGGGGAGAAGATGGGGGGTCACTATCATCGATAGAAGGAGGACCAGCAGCTCATGACGAAAATGGAACTCGAAGCTTATCGCATCTCCATCGATTTGGCCGCGGATCATCCCCGCTGGAATCGGCAAGGTGAACGAGGAGGGCGTCGAGTTCTACAACAACCTCATCAACGAGCTTCTGGCCAGCGGCATCACACACCTCGTGACGTTGTATCATTTGGACTTGCCCTTGGCTCTGCAGACCGAGTACGACGGCCTTTGCGCAGTACGCGCGTGTGTGCTTTCAGCGCTTTGGAGACCGCATCAAGAACTGTCTGACGCTGAACGAACCGTGGTGCTCGGCCGTCCTGGGTTATTGCAGTGCCATCCTCGCACCGGGACGCAAGTGCAAGTTGCAGACGGAAGCGTATCTTGCGGGACACAACCTGTTGCTGGCCCACGCACGCGCCGTCAAAGTATACCGCAACAAGTTTCAAGCTGCCCAGAAGGGCGGAATTGGCATCACACTTGACTGTGTGAGCCGGCACCAACGGGTGATCGTATGCAGAAGGTAAAAACCAGGAGGCCGCGGAGCGTTCGGTGCTCTTCTAGCTCCACTGGTTTGCAGACCTGGTCTAGAAGGGCGACTACCCGCAGGTGTTGAAAGATCGCTGTGGACTGCGTCTGCCTAAGTTCACTATAGAGGAGACGAAGCTGCTCAAGGGCAGCTCGGACTTCTTCGGACTCAACCACTACGGAACCAACTACACTGAACCGTCAGAAAGATCCCGCCACCGAGTGACACAACAGGAGGCTATGAGGCTGATGAAGGCAAGAAGCTGACATCAGACGACTCCTGGAAACAGCCTAGAATCACGCTGGTGAGCGTGTGCGAAATGCAAAAGAATGAATGCTCTTCCAGCTCCCATTCCCACAGTGATTCCCAGCGAGTGCGTCTGAGGCCATCGTCGCATCCTATAGTCTCCAGTATAGCTCTTGTTGAGAGCGTTAAGTTGAGACAGGATACTGGGTTGTTAGTAGCTTGCTGTAAACCAAATCAGCTACTCCCAGTTGTCGATCGAAGACGTGATCATGCGATCACTTCGTTGTCCACAACGATTGACGGCCACAATAATATGTCTGAAAATCCCGATATGCAGGCCGCCAGTAGCATAGGTACCAAACGCTCTTGAACACAAGCTGGGTGCGCATGTAGTCTATGCGCATACCTGATGCGGTAAGGGTGCCTGGCGCTCTGTGTTATACCACGATTGATGCTCACCAGTACCGGTATGAGCGACTGCAGAAACAAAAATAAGACAGTTGACCCGAATAAACCGACAGCTAAGAACGGCAGATATGAAACCCAAAATATGCCAGCGATTTCGCTTAAACGTTAGGTATTCATCAACAATGCATGTACAGCTGTCATACTGGCTTTTACGGTAGGACGCTCACTCGCCTTTGCGCTACCATCACATTGAGATCATCTCAGCATACGTCAATTTCCGAACAGCAAACTCCAATGGACCAAAACGTTACAGAAGCCGCCTTCCTGGAAGAAGTATCAGCCTTCTTGAACGCTACCGACTTCTCTGAGACCAATGTGGGCTCTGAACGAACCGCCAGACATGCTGAAGCTGGTATTAATCCTTCCGACACTGAGAGCTCTCAAGAAGCGCGAGATCGTATCTCCAACGACAACCAAGTGTCCCAGCACTTAACTCGAAGGCAGACAGAGGTTTTGCGGAAAAGAGGTACGAGCGACGGCGCAAGAATGAGAGGGTGACACTTCGCGACATGGTAGGTGCATTAGCCTCGCGGCTCGAGAAGTTGCGCAGAGGTAGTACGACCAGTCAGCGGTACACTCTTATGAACTCTTCTGCTACTGGCTCGACGTGGAGAGCACTGGCCATTTCGCGTCGTGAGCAGCGGTATCAAGCGGAAGGAGAGAAGCTTCGACTTGAAGCTGCTATTGACGAACAGGCCACCTACATCGCTATCCTACGTGAACTACTGCCCAAGAACGTCTACGATTGGGTCGCTCTCAATGCTGTGACTCGCTTAGTTATCATTTCGAGTCGTCAAGCCAACATGCAGGCCAACCACATCCTATTTGCTGAGCACCTTCGGCAGGTCTTCGCGGCGTATACTCAACTCGACGCGGTCTTCTGTGGCATCGACGGGTTAAATGGTATAACCTCGTCCCTGTATAGTCCCAAGACGGACAGCACTGTTGAGTCCTTCAGGCACTTCAACAACTACACGCTGCCCTTTAGTTTCAAGCAGACCAGCGAGGCATGGTGGCAGATTACGAACCTAAACCAGTGGATTAAAGAAGGTGACGGCTACGCAAAGCTGGCAGATCCAAACGACACTGTCATTATGAGGCTTCGCTTGGTCAGGACCCTTCCGACTGGGATGGCACTATCCGTTATACAGCGCTACATTCTTCGCCGGTTCGTGGAGGAAACTAAAGACGTTTTCCTGTGGAAAAGTACTTTGCCGGACTGTTCTTGGAGGAAACAGGGTGGGCACGCATGCAGGCGGCTACGGAGAGCGATACGACTCAGCTTTCAGTGTGTGTTCACCAAGCTCCTATGCAGGTTAGTGGCTCAAGGTCAAGCACGGCTGATATACAGGAGTTTCGCACCGTAATGCGGTGGTTCCTAGGACTAAATCCAAAGTGCATTGGCGCCTGATATACACACAGCTCCATCACAGTTCCGGCTTCCGTCCCATTCGTTCTTGGTCGGAGTCGACACCATCCCGAGTCATTTGCATGCATCCCCGAGTAAGGACCTTCGCCTTCAACGAACACTCTCCACACGAGAACCATGTGATCATCGGTAACGAAACGTCGAACAACCAAACGCTGATGGAGAGACCCTGGCGTACTTTGCAGCTGTGCAACAGTCCGAAACTTCACTGCAAATGTGTTGTCGAGCTCCTTCGCTCGATCGTAGACCTCTCGACCTTGACGTCGATGCTTGGTGTGGGCTAAGTTCCAGAAGTTCTTGCAGGCTTGCTCAAAGACCAGCGACGAGTGAAACTTGCTTCGATATTGGAAATAGCTGACGCTATCGTCGCTTGCGTTCTTGAATGTGGACATCGTAAGTCCCACAGACACTGCATCGACCCCACCGGCCCTAAACATCGCATTTGTTTGTGCGTAAATAATTCGCTTCCAGCTCCGAAATCTGCGTCCCGATGAGTATTTCATCCTTGCGTGCATTCATCACTCGGACATCATGAACCTTTTCATTAATGGGAGGAGTGGTCTCCACCCGGTTGAGCATGATCTCCCTGAGCTCTTGGATGAGGGAGGCTGGAGAGCTAACTGCAGCTACTAGTAATAGTTGCTTGTGCGTCTCATTAGCGTACTGTAGTTCCTCTTGTTGGTATCTGGCAAGAGCCTTCCAAGTTGAGGCAGAACTCACCGGATTTGTTTCGTTGGTCTTCTTGATATGACGTTGCGTCAGCCTGGCCATTTGATCGGTCAAAGAAGGCACTTGGCGCTGAAGCGAATCCCGCTCCCTTTTTTCCCGATGCCGATACACACGCCGTCGCTCCGTCTCCCAGGCTCTGTATTTGGTATTTGGTATTTTCCTTTTACATTATCTTTTTAAAATAATTAAGTAGTCCTTAGAACATTGCTCTGATCTGGGTTACTTCGTATTACACGTATATAAGTGTACAACAATCAACAGGTTGTGCTGGCAAAAGGGTTTCCCAAGCCAACTTCGATCAGAGCATCACCTAACTGCAGACGCTCCATCATCTGCTCGACTTGCAAGTTGTCTTCTTTCCCTGAAGTCACCAACACCTCTGTGAATCGATCAAAATCGGGATGGCACGAAACGTTTGGACTGAAATGCATAGAGACAAGCCGTGCGCAAGTCTTGATGGTGGTAGCAAACTCTTCGGCCCCCTCACTAGAAGAAACAATCGTATCCACTCTACTTTCGCGTGGCTGTATGATGCACCACCCCGTTTCGTCGGACTGCATCCCTAGGAACTCCCCCTCGCCCTCCCACAATTCTCGCCAAATAATCACTGCCCGCTCTTCCTCATAATACCGTCGAGCCACAAAGTGTGTGAAAAGTGAGACAACACCTCCGGAATGAAGTCTACACTTGACCCGAAATCTCACAGCAATCGTGTTCTCGGCATCCTCCACCCCATTAAATTCTTCTCTGTCGAGTTGTCGGTACGGCTGACGCGTAATCTCCCACAAGGCCAAGCACGTTCGTTTGAAGTCAAATGGTACATGCAATACGCCTACATTTTCATAGTATTCGATGTCTCCGTCCCTTTTCTTCAGGGGTGTTGTGTTCAAGTACGGCCCCATCTTCGGCTCAGTTTCGCAAGACTGAAACACAGCATCCGTCCTCGCGTAAATCGCGTCCAGCTCGTTTAAATAAGCTTCAAAAAGTCGTTCATCAGCATACTCCGGCCGGATTCTCTTGTCCAGACAGGATCTTTCGCCTTGCACTTGATCCATCTCTTTTAACCGTTTCCGTATCATGTCTTCTGCGTCCTGAATCAGCTCTCGTCGCCTTTTCACCGCAGTTTTCAGCTTCTCCTGCTGCGCTTCAGCAACTCTCCGTCCTTCCAGTTGACGCATGGCGATTGCTCTCCACGCTGAGTGAGCCATTCCGCCCTGGTTTCTCGTCCGTCGGTCTTCGAGCCTTGTAGCCAGCTCCACCTCCTCGCACCGCAGCGTCTGCCACTCCGCCTTCAATCGCTTACGGTACGCGTCTCGGCGTTTCCCCGCCTTTAAATTATGCAGAGCGCGTTTCCACTCTGCTGCGTCTTCTGGAAGTGAACCCTTGGTTGTTTCTTGCTTTTCATTTTCTTGTCGTACAGTATTATGGATGGTGACGTGAGTGACGTGACTGGCGAGCGTTTCATTCGAGACAGAATGTGCCAAGTGGTGAGCTGGTGTAACGGCTGAAGTGGACGTTCGCTGGTCCGCCTCGTCGTCCAGGAAAACTGAGATGTCCTCCAGGAACGCAGCCACAGCCTCGGATTCTTCCCTCCTCATACTTCTGCCACACCAAAACTACACGCAGGGTTGTAATGAACCCTGGGTGTTTTATCCGAAATTGTAGTTGAAAAACACTGGGTTTTAGATATCAAAGTGCCAGCATTTTATCCCATCTGGGGTTCGGACCCAAACAAAACAGTACACCCAGGATGACGGGAGACGAGCAAGTAGATGCCGCGCTGCTGGCCGACGTGACAGGTTTCCTGACGGACTGCAACGCGACAGCTCCATCATTAGACCAGCATCACAAGACACCACCGTCTTTCAGCGACGATGGGCTGGTCGTGGCCACCAACCAGCTCTTAGCGGAGACTGAGACGCTACTCTCGTCCCTCGAGACCCCGCCACAAGAACAGATAGCGCCTAATACGTCCATCGGGAACCGCCTGAATGCAGCCAAGACGGACCAAGTCCTTGCTGAGAAGAGACGCGAGTATCGCAATGTTCAGGCAGCCAAGCGACGATTGAAATACCGGCAAAAGCTCAAAGACGAGAAGGAAACGTTACAACGCCAGGAAATGGAGCTCTCGAGCGAGTTAAGCAGGTTGCAAAGTGCTCAGAAAGCGGAGAAGATGAGGTACGTGAACACAATGTCGCTGAGTGTATGGAGAGCCATTGCTACGAGGCAGAAGGAGAAGCGTCTCGAGGTTGAGCAGAATCAGAGACAACTGAGAGCCGCGGTGGTCGGACGAGCGAGGATGATCCATCAGATGAAGGCGCTTCTGCAGCGTCCCTATGTGACGGAGGAGAAGGATATATTACGTGGGGAGAGTGACGCAGGACAAGGGGATGGCTCTGTGTTGTTCAAGACTTTTGTTGGTGAACTGGACGCGATTTACGCTCAGACAGACCAGATCATTCGAGAAGTCAATTTTAAGATATCTCTAAAGTTTGAGTACAAGCCGACGCGGAAGACTAAACACGGTGTAGAGTTTTTCGACAGCGCAGACTCGACGGAGGTCCCGTTTGAGTTCGAAGACACCAGTCGTGCGATATCGCTGCTGATGATGACAGACCCAGACGTGATTCGACATAACCAGCAGACCCAAGAGCCAAAGGATACAGCTACTGTAAAGTACAACGTAAAGTGCCTACTTGAGAGAGGCGAAGTCGCAAAGCTGAAGGTCTACTCGGCTGTGCGAAAGGTCAAAGAAGCTGGCCGTATAGTTTTCGTGTGGCGTGCTCTTACAGAGGGCCAGGACGATCTATCTGGATACCACACAGACGAAACTGGGTGGCTCGTTGTGCGGCCACAAGTGATTGGCGATTTCCCGTCGACGGTGTTGGAGAGCTACGTACGCTTCATTCCACTGAGTCTCGGTGATACATCAAGCAGCAAGGTGGGTACAGATCGGTTTGCGACGGTAGTCGCGAAGACAGGCGAGGAAGAGGTCAACGAGATGATGCAAATGCTGGAAAACATGCTGCTTGGAAACGACCGATCCATCATTAACGGTTTTCCCAGGTATGGTGGCATCTTGACTCAAGATTCTTGAGGAAATGCCTACAGAACTCGATACCAGTAGAGGACAGTGCAGTTGCGTGGTACTTCGTACTTCGTATTAATATGTGTAATTTTAATGATGAGCTGAGCTGACATGTCTTTTAATACTTCGATAGGCTACGGAATCCGTAACAGACCCTTGCCGACAAATTGTTGATGCTATGATGGATCACTTCGAGCTTGAATAAACATGCCGTTTTCTCATATTTGGAAGGCCAACGAAAAATAAAGCAAACATACGTACGTTCTCGAACCAAGTATTCACTGACTGTGGGTTGTTCACGGTATATTGCTGGAAGGAGTTTGCAAGACGTATTCGTACATTGATGATTCCAATATAAGATTTCACTTAGGTCCGAATTCGTACTATGCCGGCAAGTTAGGTCGGAATTCACAATACAGCTGGTGGACCCCATAATCAGCCCAAAACGTAAACTCGGACGGACGGTATAGATAGTGTGCCTACAAACTGTAGTACAATGACAGCATTTTCAGAATTAGCTGGTGATGACTGACTCGATAACCGGCGATGTCTTTATCGACGAGCTGGCGATGTTCCTGGACTCTGATACACTGATGCTCTCTGGGGTCGAGCACTCAATTGAGGTCGATCTGAGTAGCGACCTACCTCTCGGCATGATGTTCGCCAGTGAATCTCGGTCTGACAATCAATCAGGCAGCAGTAGTTGCAACGACAACGGGCATGAAACAGCAGTCAAAACCATTTTACGCGAGAAGGAGACCAAGCGACGTCGAGTTTATCGGCAGAAGCAGAAGGACGAGCGAAACGCTCTACTGTGTCAAGTCCAGGATTTAACATTGACGCTGGAGAAGGCGAAACAAGCCGAGCTGGAGCGCAATGCCAGACAGGAAGAGGCAAGCAAATCGACGAGTGGAGACGACAACGTCTGCGTTGGCAAGTGGAAGACGCTTGCAGTATGGGAGTGGGAGTCGCTATGCCGGGCACAGGATGAGCAAAAGCGCCTCCAAGCAGCCGCCTCTGCCAAAGCACAGCTCATCAAGGACCTTCAGAAGGTTATTTACAAGAGGATCGAGAGGAAGTCGCTTGCTTCAAACCCGAAATTGTCGACGACTAGACCTTCGGACGTTGTGGTGTATGAAGCCTACCTCCAAGAGCTGGATACAAATTATGCTCGAATCGACGAAATGTTTCGCACCTTGGCCGTGAGCACGATGAAAGAGACTAGTACGAATTTGACAAGAACGAATCCAACCGCCGGGTGCACGAAAGAATTCCTACATGTCAACAAGAGACTGCTTCCCTTTCAGTTCCTATCGACGTGTCAGATATTCTGGAAGCTAGCAAGGCTGGAACACCGTCAACTCGATCGAGAATTGTACGGAGATGCCAAGGATCCTGAAAACACTATTGCAGTCAAGTTTCGTGTTTCATCGGTGACGAACACAGGCGCCACCGTTTCGATGCGTCAGCGTCTTGTTGCGCGCCGGTATGTCAAACCCGATTCCTTCGTGTATGTCTGGAAACTCTTTGTCGAGGGAGAAGGAATCTTTCAAGGAATGCATTCCGATGAATCAGGGTGGTGCCGCCTTAGTCCATCCACCTCTCAAGTTGGGACCTCGATGGAGATGCTTGTTCGCCGGTCACTAATGCACTACCGTAGTGCTGAACGAAGTGGGCAGGCTACTAGCCACTTTGACGATATTATGAGAGACTCTACCAATGAGGATCAGAAGATCTTTATGCAAGGTCTTGATCAGTTACTGTTGGACAATGCGCTGAATGGTGATAGCTGGTGATACAAGCTGAGTGCCTGGCCTCGAGTGACTAGCTGTCGAATCTACGTAGTTCACTTAAAACCGCCTTCTACTTGTCATTAAAGTAACGTGGGTGTCAATATTGAGAACGTTTATTTTTCTTTTCTCGGTGCTTGGTACAGTCCAGATTGTCTTTGCAACACTGACAAAAAAATTTCCCCGGGTATTGTTGGTACAAATTTGCAAGAGATATCATGTTTGTACGCGTATGATTCTTACATAAAGAACAATGACCCCGACCATGACGCAGGGATGCCAACAAAGGAAGCCTATCACACCATTTCAAGGTCAAATTGAGAGAAGTCGTGTTTCATATTGAGTGCCATCCCCCCCCCCCCCCTCCCGGCTTGTTTAGGATAAACGTATAGAAACGTCTTCAGGAGAGCGTCCGGTGTGTCTGCTATCGTTTCGTTCGACCCGCAACTGTTCCATGATTTCTATGATACTCGCGCATTTCATCGCCACTTCGATTATCCTTGCCACAGCATCGTCTTGAAAATACCAAAGTATTTACGAAAGCGACCGATCAAACTTCTTTCTTGCTAAGTTCCGTTCAGTGAAGGTCTGAGATAGTTAAACCAAAGTGTTGAACAGCGGTTTTTTTAGAACGGCATCCCAAGCCAAATCAGGACCGAATAACCGGAAGACTTCCTTGGGTATTTCATGTTGATCCACCATTCCAGATATTGTTCAACCTCCAAATTGGAAGCGAAGCTCAGATAAAGTACTATCGCCGTAGTGGGCTGCTATGGACCAACGACATTGTCTTTGCTGCACTCTTGGCGTTAAAGCCATCCACGTACTTAGTCAAAGCGATCTTTATCGTCATCAAGCGAGATCGACTGACCACCTCTGGCCCCTTAGTTTCGTGACGAGTGCTTCCGCTCCGCTGCTTCAAGTATCATTATCATTGGCAGACCTTCGGCACTATAAATACGCATCAATGTCGGGATCATCGATTCTATCTACGTAGGGCTCTTTGAGTTGAAATCGTCCACGTACTTCACCCAAGTGTTGAAATCCTGGTTACCATAAATGGTGTGTCGTCAATCTAGTAATGCTGGAGCCGCTCAAAGTCGCCTGTAGACGTTCCTTTGTCCAGCCAACTCCGGATCTGCAGAACTTGTAGCTTGTTCGAAATCTTCTTGGTACTCTCTACTTGATTCCATGCAATAAACAAGCCAATTTCGACGTAATGTCCATTCATTCTTCCTTTCTCTCCGTTTCATTGGGAGTGAGCGTTTGCTTTACATCGTTAGACACGGTCACTCACTTAATCACTTAAGCATACCAAAGACAAGTACATGCTGCTTAGTCCGGGTCGCTCAAGATAAAATCGTGTTCCCGAAGTCATGAGAATTGCGCGTTCATCAGCATGTTTGCAAATATTAATATTCTCAAAATATGTAATGTACATGTACCATGTAGAATGTTTCGAAGTCTCTCTTGCTGAGCTGCAGCAGCTAAACTAATCAGTAAATCATACACAGATGTACCCACGCAACTACCCTATTCAATGGACATTTTAAAGTTCCAGTTTTAACTGCAAAACCCGTTGTTGATGAATCGGTCGTTTCCAAGCAGCATGTTTTCCAGCATTTGCATCATCTCGTTGACCTCTTCCTCGCCTGTCTTCGCGACTACCGTCGCAAACCGATCTGTACCCACCTTGCTGCTTGATGTATCACCGAGACTCAGTGGAATGAAGCGTACGTAGCTCTCCAACACCGTCGACGGGAAATCGCCAATCATACTTCCGGTATTCCAGTATTTGAAGTGGTCCACATCAGGATAAATGCTTTTTGTAACCGCCGAGTCGGGAAGATGCACCGAGACAGCGGAAACCGGAAGGCTTTGAACTGCACGATGTCGGCGAGGATTCAGAAGAACAGTTCCCAGGGCAAGGTGGGGCTAAGCCACCAGGACATTGGTAGGATCATGGCAATTGTGGACGACGTCTTATTGGAGTCACAGCGGCGAAAGCGGCGGCACACCAACCCCTAGAACACTGCAGGGTTGTCTTGCGCATCAAGTAAAAGGAAGCACCAGAAGCTCCGCGCACCAATCCGATGCAGCCGACGCGTGTATCCCGCAGGTTCTTCTACTACCGAAAACTGAAGAAGTATATGCAGCGGCCTAATATCCAAGTAGTGCTGACCGCACTGAGAACATACCGTGCCCACCAGCGAGTGAATTAGTCGAGTTTCGACTGCTACAACATATTTTTGTACAGTTGTTGCGGCAACCATCCCACCGGACCGTATGGCAGTTGCTGCTAGCCATTTCGTTATTGACAACATAGGTACACAAGCGGCGATGAAGAAACCAATATTTAATGCTCTCCGTCAGCTGAATAGAAAGGCTATTGATCCTCCAATCAGTATGTACCCAATGACTTGTGCGACCACTTGCTGATTGCGGCAAAAGGAATCCCTAGTTCTGCGTGGGACCCTGCGTTTGGTCAAGGAGGTGAAGAAGAAGAAATCATCATGGACGAGGAACCGATGCCTGCTGCAGCCCCACCAGCAATGGCTGTTTGCAGCTAGTGAAAAAGATTGCAAAACAATCCCCCTACTTGCACCACTTGTGACTGGAGCTATCTAAAATTTCCGGAAGGAGGTGAAGGCCAGCCTCCTCGCCACGGTTTTTCTACTGATCCGGGTGACGAAAACCTTTATGACTACTCAAAGCTGCCTGCGTCGGTCATCGTTGGATTGGAAGGTGGCAGTGTTATCCTTAGCTACGGGTGGAACCGACTAGAAACACTACAAACAGAACAACAAGAAGTGCGAATGTGAAATGGTGACGTGTTGAATTTTCGGTGCGATATTATACACGCAGAAAGTAGGTACCCGACTGAGAATAGCCGTCTTCGTGGATTTCTTAATCCTGGGAATGCGCTTCGCGTTGTTCGACAGGGACAATGCAGTTAACTTGATTTGACTTGCTCCCAATAAAACGACAAATGATGATAAAGCAGAGGCTGTTTGCTACATCTACGAGTGCGAGCGGGTATTGTGAGCGCGCATCAATTACTAGATCAAGATCACATTTGTACAATATCACATTTGGATGAATCATACAGTAGGATCAAGTTAAAGCAGTATTCTGAGCACATTATCCGGCTAAAAAAAGATACGCAGTGCCAAGGTTGGTGGTTCAGAGGACCCTACGACACGTTGAAGGGAACAGGTCGTACAAGCCGCAAAGAAGCCGATGCATCCGGTTCATGCCAGGAAAAGAAGGTGGCGCGATCGAAAAAGTAGCATGGTGAAAACTCTGTTGAAGTGCTGCAGAAGTTGTGGAGGGTAATATATTTTGATGTAATGAAGCTTTCGTTTGTGCGCTCTGTGTTCTTTGCATGACCTGTAAGGCTAGTTCAAACTTCGAACATCCCCCGGTCCCCCAGGCTAGTAGGCAATGCATCGAATGTATAAAGCTGTGTCCGTACGCGTCATTATGATAACTAGAGGTCCGCCAACTGGTTGTCGGAGAGGGCTGTCAGAAATGTGCAACGCACAGTTTTAGACTCGCCCCCCTGGTCATAAAAGCTTACTTACGGAAGGTTTATTATACTGTAGTTGCTAAGTTAGGTCGTCATTTGTAAAAAAGAAGAAGATAATGTTCACAATCTCCACCTTGGTTCAACCAAGCTAACTGTTACCGAAGATATAACCTGATTCTCTGAGTTGTGGTACTTATCCCCGTAATACCTTGCAAATCCGTTTGATCGGTACTTCGCGAAGCAGGTGCACTAGAACTCACACTGGCAGCTCTGCTTCTGCATCTCGCACACGTAGTCAGAGTAGAACGCCGGACTCTTGCGGCCTCGCCGACAAGTACGTGCTCAGTGAATGCCTCAGCTGGTCATGAAGAGTACAGCCACGGTCATTACCAGCGATTCCAAATACAATATATATGAAAGGAGAAAAAATAATTGACGTGAGAATCAATATATATGAATAGAAAAAAATAGCGTGTGAACTCTCATCCCCAATGGCTGGATATGGACAATAATAAGCCATATATCAATTCGTTTGACAGCTAACAAGTAAGTTCGTTAATGCTAGTCGATTTGGTGGGCTGAGTGTGGTGGAGTAAATTTTACAATAAATAGCGAAGTAACGGGTAAGTTCACCAAAATTAATTAAAGGCGACTTGTTCAAATCGTCCGAAATAAATTATTTATACATCAAATGAAAATACAAATATATTGGTGTCAATATTGGTGGTCAGTACGACATTACGCCTGGTATAGGTATCTACGTGTTAAATCCTCTACAATGTACACCAAGCGAAGGGCACAGCCGTCCTCGGGAGACATGGACTGTTTGGCCATGCTGAGTGAAGTTTACGGCAGAAAGATCACCGCACAAATGGCAGAAATATCGTTTCGTCTACTACCTCGCTACTTGAAAGAACGGGCACGTGAGCTTCTGGGTAATGGTAAGCATCGTCATTGTTGGCGTGATCAATACGCCTCGCGTCTTAACCCGGCGTCGGAGACGCATTGAGTAGTACTAAGTCTTCGACTCTTCGACACACCTTATATAGAACTTGGATACGTCTTCAGGTGGCCTTGCCCCAGCCTAGCCGCGCAGAATATTGTCGAATCTAGTCCCAGCAGCAACGTTGCTCCAGCCTATGCCCGCAGATTACAACCAATTCAACCTAGGTACCCCTCCTGTATATACTTCCTATCCCAGATTGGTGTGTGTCTGAGGATGTTGCCAACTAAGAACAGTTATACAACCTCTAATGTAGCAAGTGATCTAGTGATGTAAATTCATATTCGACAATGGCTTTAAAGTCATATCCTTGAGGGACCACGGCGGATCGCAGGTCCCAGATCCTCTGTTTAGCGAGCTGTCCTAACCCGAGCCAATGTCGCACAGCGACATGCGACGGCTTCGTCTAAGCTACGCAATTAAAGGTCAGGGGAGCCGAAAACGATGCAAGCAAGCCCACCATTGGGGCTACGCCCAATTAACTCTACAATCATGAAACGAAGCTATGCAGTACAACGCCAGTTGCCTACAGTCCCGTAATGATCGCCTTGTTTCTTAGCCTGACTGTTGGGTCCTTTCCAGCGTCATGATGGTTAGATTTTCAGCAACTAGAACTGCATGTTGGTTCGCTAAAGTGGTAGGGACGCAGATTTTGGTCTCATAAGGTTCGGCCTCAGTCCGGCTGAGGTGCCGCCGTGCTCGCCGTTCTCTTCATGCAAGCTGCCTTCTCGGTGTTCTCAGCCCGAATCATACTGAGTAGTTCATAGTTGCAATAAAGAGTCAACCAATAGTACACTGCTGGACACAATGTTACGGCCACCCATACTTTTGCCTTTAACTTTTTTCTACTGCGAGTTAGCACGTGCTGTTTAGATATGTATTGTAAAAGACTAAACTTAACATAGTAACGATAAGAGGTTTGCTGAATTCGAGCTACGAAGGGAGGCTCCCATACAAAAAGCTGTATTATGAGGTCGGTCACAATTTACGGCCACTAACAAGTATAAAAAATCCAAGTCAAATGAGACGAAGTGATTGCTTCATTATGCTTAGTAGTGTGTCTTGTTCCCCTGCTTCGCAATGACTTCAGTGCAGCGCTTTGGCATCGAGTCCACCAGCTTGCCCAAGTAACTTGCGTCGAGTGCATCCCTGCAGCTATTATCGCTGCTCTCAGCCACGCTGGCATACTGCTTACCATTGTGGTAAATAATACGAGCCATCATTGCCCAAACGATTCTCGATAGGATTCAGAGCAGGCTAACGAGCTGGCCAGTCGAGAAGCTTAATGCCCTCCTCCTCAAAGAACTTCATCGTGAGCTTGGAGCGGTGGATGGAGGCGTTATCCTGGTGGTAGATGTAGTCCACGCCATGGTGAAGGTGAGCAAAAGGAAGCATATACTCCGACACAGTGTAGATGTAGTGCTCTGATGCTTGTCGCCCTTCCAATACAGCTAGTTTTGACTTCCCCGCCGAGCTGAAGCTACCCCAAACCATTACAGAGCCACCTCCATTCTGCCAGCGAACCGTCTGTCTTGCAGGACGGCGTACATCACGCCAGTAATGACGGAGTCCATCTGGGCCGTCCAGGTTGAACTTCTTCTCGTCTGAGAAGATAATCTGAGGCCACTTGTCCGGGTGGATGATCATGTTCTTGGCCCAGTTGAGGCGATCCATTTTGTGCTGCTCCATGAGGAGAAGAGTGTTGCCCATCTTGGCGTAATCTAGCCAGTCCACGCCAGAAAGAAGTCGGCGAATTGTTCGTGCCGTGCACGGGCACCCCAGTTTCTCCTTCAAGCGCGTGGAGCTGAAGTTTCCGGTGGAAACTTTCCTGACCACGCGGGTGACAGGCGCTTCAAGAGAGAGGGCTTTCTGCCTGCTGGGCAGCGGCGGCGTGGCTTGAGAGCGCGATTTAGCGCGCTGTACGCAGTCTCGAGAGCGCTTGACCTTCTTAGCAATAGCTCTCGCGCTAAGGCCACCTTCACTCAGTCCTTGGATCCGCCCGAGATCTTCGTCTGTTAGGGGAGGTCCTCGCCTCATCCAATTCGGAAATGAGAGCACACGAACAGCGAGTTCGCCCCGACAGCGCTACCCACCAACCATAACACTGATGCTCGCGGGCGCCAAAGCATAATGAAGCAATCACTTCGTCTCATTTGACTTGGATTTTGTATATTTGTTAGTGGCCGTAAATTGTGACCGACCTCATAATACAGCTTTTTGTATGGGAGCCTCCCTTCGTAGCTCGAATTCAGCAAACCTCTTATCGTTACTATGTTAAGTTAAGTCTTTTACAATACATATCTAAACAGCACGTGCTAACTCGCAGTAGAAAAAAAGTTAAAGGCAAAAGTATGGGTGGCCGTAACATTGTGTCTTGGACTCTATAGTATTGTAATTAACTTAGCTAAAAAAATGATTCAGAGTTTTTGTCTGAGCCTTAGTATTTTAGATATTAAATATTGCGAAAACGTTGTAAATATTTTCATCATATTGGGAAGAAATACTTTTTCAACACAAAAATACAGTATTTATTGTACTTGGTATTGATATTATATTTTTCAACTTCACCTGTTATGCTCAGCATGCGCAGGATATACGAGATGCGACAGAAACTGTATTCGAGCTCTTCGACGAGGTTTGCCGGGTATCCGATACATGCGACTGAAGTCATAAATAATAAAATGATGCTTCTACAATACCACTAAATCAGAACCTATTCTCATAAACAGAAGGTTCAGGAAGTAACAATCGTCTTTACGTTCTACGACGAGCGCCGGTCACCATGGACTGGACCCTACGGAACAAGTCGAAGACAGCGTCTCGCTCATTTTGCCGGAGGACAAATGTCCCAAGAGATCTGAACTCGGTCGGAATTAGCCAAATGTGTACCCCAACTACTAGTCCATCCGTAGTTGGTACCGTTGCATACATTGGACATACCTATTGTCACATAAAACATTTACCGTAGCAGATTCCACGCAACTATAACAGGCAAGTAAATTGAGCTCTACTTGCAGCCATAGGCTACGATAGTATTCGCACAAACACTATCCGTACTGCTAACATTCCTGTTTGCACACTGTTTGTTAGTGTATTGCAAATTTAGCTAAAATGTTGGTGGAGCTAGGTTGTAAACTGTAGGCCAGTAATGTACGCTGTTTACATATTATTTTCCGATTATCAACTCTCAAGCAAGCTAAAACTCAATACTGAGTCAAAAACACACGCATCCACGGCTAAAGGCATCGCCAAAAGCCAAATTATTGCATTAGCACTAATCCATCTTATTGGAAGAAAATTCGCCAAGACAATCGGTGAAGGTTGAAGCGACATGCCTAGAATTTTTGAAGCACAAAAAGACAAATATATTTGCAAAACATCACTACCTGTCAGTTAGTGTGTTGTAAGATCACATACATGTCTGCGGACTACACTAGCGTGCGATCTAAAGCCTCATGTCATTTGTGACATACGTAACGACAACTACTACAAGAACTATAACGAGGCCAATTATGTGGCATGGCCTGTTGAGCGTGTCGGATTGCTCTTAGTGTTCTGCTTTTTCGTCGAGTCAAGGTTCGCAACATCCTTGGCCACAACGGAAATGTCGACGCAACACCATGTGGCTCGATCACTCGCGCCAGAACGTTCACTTTCGTGACCGTCCCTATTTGTATTTCCTCCCTCACACTCTCGTATCTACTGGTTCTCAACGCCAGCCGTTACCGTCTCTGGGCTCTCCCTGGATATAGCCCCACATGGGTACAGCCCCATATCTAGCTCAACCTATATTTATAGGATACCAACTACAAAGCCAACTTCAATGTATTTCGGGTTAGCGGCGCACGCGAACGTGGACTAGTAGTAGTACTTGACGATGTCACTCACGATGGCCCGCAGGACTTCCGTCGCAGTAGCTTGTGGCGGCGTGAACCAGCTACGCCACAAATATTCGTCGAGGTACGCGGGCAGCAGCGCCCTCTTCATCGCTCGCATCGCCTTGATGTGCTGGTTGACCCGGATCTCCTAGGCGCCCTCCACGCGGTTCGTGTGAGCGCCTGTGACCGGGTCCATATATGTCTCGCTGTGGTTCACCCACAAGTGTTTGAAGTTCATTCCTCGCAGGAGGTGGGTATTGGCAGACACGTACGACACGAAGCGGTCGCTCATAATCGTAGTGCTACAATCATTTGCTTACATACATGTTAGTTTCAGTATACCAAAATGAAATGGGTACAGACTTACCCGCTTTGATGTGTTTCTTGATCAAGATTGACAGCGTCGGCTTCGTGCGGTCATCGTACGTCAAGATGCCAAACCACCTGTTCGTGGTGCGATCTACACCACCGAACAGCCAGCAGTCAGGGAAGCGCCGCCCTCTGTTGTATTTCGATTTTTTCTTTAAGAGATGTCTCGTCGATCTCGACGACATGCCCTTCCCCTCCAATTTCCATAGGAATAGATAGCATCTCTTTCGAGCAAACATCCCTGCAGTACGTGTACCTTTGCAATGCTGCTTGCTCATTGATGCCCACCATCTCGGCGACTTTCGTGACTGGGGTTCGCGCTTCCCAGTGGCAGATCAAGCGGACAAGCTTGCGGAGCGGCAGCTTACTTTTACCGAAGAACGAGCCCGTGCGGACGCTGCGTTCGGTGCGGCACGAAACTCGTGCGCATCGCCAACGCTCACGCTGGACGTCCAGCGACATGTCCTTGGCGCACTTTGGGCACAACAGGGAGGAGGGGACGAGGTGCACCGACATGCACCACTTCAACGTCTCCGACGCGCTGGACGTGATGTCTATCACGCCGGCGAACGTGGTGTGGCGCAAGCCCCTAGCCACGTGCACGTCAACCGGCCGCGGCAGTATCAGGCATGGTGCAGCCGCGGCCTTGCTCATGGTGGTGGCGGACGGTCTGGTACTGGAGGGCATGGCGGGCTTGGCGGTGGTGGTGGGGCTTGGGGCTTGGTGGGGACTTGGCGATGCACATTTTCAAATGGCACGGCCAAGTCTCCTGCGCGGGAGGTCTTCCTTTCCCGCGCTTTTGCGTTTGTGGGGCCGTGCATGTGCTGACTGTACTTAAATATAGGGATTCCAAAGGTCCAACCATGAAGTTGCAACGAATGTGGGGCTGTGCCCACGTGCGTCTAATGGCTACACGAAGATCCGCTATCTAGATCGCTCTCCAAATTCTATAGGTTAATCTAGATCTAGGGCTATATCCAGGGAGAGCCCGTCTCTGTTTCCCCCCGTTCGTGACCGTCGACCTCGTGTAGTACAGTGTCGCCTTCACCCAGTAAGACCTCGTGTCACTACTTGGTTGATCCACTCGAATCAACTCTCTGCTCGCACGTCCAATTATTCCCCGTTCGCGTCTAACCGTATGCAGAGGCTACTGATCCTCACACGTCAAGTTCGTCGGTCGCACCGTACACGGAATGCACCACTCCATCCACGTGCGGCTCGTTCTCCTCGTTCGTATCTCTGACGGTTGCTCTCGTGGGCAGTTCTGCGGTTGCTTGTGCTCCACCGCGCAGAATCTGAAGTGACCGCTCTCTTGTACTCGCGTACGCCTCCGATCCCAGCTCCCTCTTGGCCTTCGCAGCTGCTTGCTCGCTCTCGGATCGTGTTGGACCGCACGTCAGGCTCGCCTGGCTCTTCGACTGCGACTCTCAGCCGAGAGATCTTCGTTCGTGCGGCTCTCGTCGAACGAGGCCACCGCCTTACCGGAGATGTTCGCGTCCCACGTGTACACGCCACCTTCACACTTTCACCCAGATTCAACCACAATGTAGTCACGACCGGACTCTCTGTCACCGACTGCAACTTTTGACACGCTGGACGGCTGCTGCCGATCGAACCTATTACAGAACCATCGCACACTGAATAGACCACAACATCGCCACCCTGGAGTTTTCGACGTAGATGTTGCAGTAGGAGTCTGCCAGGTGCTGCTGCCAACATTCAGGTGTTTTGCTTCCGACAAAGCTTGCAGCTTCAGCGCGTTCGCATTTGATTTCGCATGTCCTGTAAAATGCTCAAATTTGCCAGTGTAAGTGAGGTTCATGACCATCATTGTGTTGAATGCGGATTGCGTTAAAAGCGACATCGTCTTCCGGACTGAAATGATTGCAATGTATTAATGGAGTTATATTTGTATTATGGTGTTTTCATTCATGAATTCAAACCTCCGTTCATTGTAACAACTCTGGATTAAAATCCAGAGAATAGTAAAACTTTTCAGCAATTCTAAAGCAAAATTAATTGGCAAACTATGAGAAATTGCTACTCCGGGCTTGGTACCATCGTGACAGTATCTTACAGCGATTTTGTGGAAGCTTGCGATCAATTTAAAAAAAAAAGCTGCAGTATTAATTATTGCCCTCCGCTACTGTAACTTTCAATTTTACAGTCATGGTATGATACACCTCGACAATGAGCACGATACTGATGTCAGTCCACTGTCTATATATTGCACATAGTTGATCGAAGTTAGCGGATGTAGCGGCTTACATTACAATTATTTACACGTGGAAGGATTTGCTTTGGAAGTCAACATCATGTTGATCGTGCTTTCAAATTGCATTGTGTGAATTTTTTACTGGACAGAGAGACCGAAAATGCAACCATCAAGCTTGTATATTGTACTGAGAGAAAGCTAGGATATGAATACCTGGCCTACTTCTGTGTCAAGACTGTCATCCGGTACAAGCTCGCGAAGATGCTCGATATACGCTGCTTGCATGTTAACAGCAGCTTCGAGACGCTGACGCTCACGTTCCGAATGGAGAAGTTTTTCCTTCTCGCTGGTTGTCGCAGACAGCCAGCACGACTTGATCGGCGACACAATCACTGAGCTCCAAATTTGTTTCTGCGTGATGTCCTCCTTGAGTTTCTCCAACTCTCTAAACAATATTTCAACCTCGTTTCCTAGCGTTTCGCGCTCTACACGCAGTCTCTCTCTATATCGGTGTTGGCGCTTCCTCTCCGTCTCCTTTCTCCGCCACTTCTTCCAGCGAAGCGACGACGTGCTCTTTTTGTTGGATCTTTTCATATTCTCTGCATCTGCATCTTGTACAACTGGGGATGGTAGTGAAGGCCACAAGGCGGGGAGTAACAAGTCGTCGATGTCTTGCCACGAATCAACCAACGCGGCAGTCTTGAACACAGGGCTTCTGACATTCATTTCATACAGATCCAGGAAATCTTCCATTTCTGCCGACAACACTGGAATCGCCATGGTCTCTGCGGAGGGTTTGGACGTATCTCGAAGAGTGTGGTTTCGATTGTGGATCTTGTTGGTTGGATTCAATCGTGCCTCCCTCATGTGACGTCAGTTCTCTTTTTCGCTGACAGCGGATGCAGTAATAGTGGCTGAGACGGTCATTTTCAAGGTGGACTCTTTCGTTGTAGCATCGATAGTGGATGGCCTCGCGCAGATCTCCATCGGTTATCGCTCCCTCTGGCTGATGCTCCGGAATACATGTAAAAGAGATGCGGGAGTAATCTCATTGAAGTTTTTTTTATGATTGCGCGTGCCGCTCCAGTTATGCTGATCACCAAGACGGGGTTATCCCCGGTTGGGTAGGTTGAACTTATCCAGGTACGCTGTCGTTCAGTTGGTCTTCTGTACATTGTTCACTGTACAGTACATGTACCACTGGTACATGTCGGAGTCCGATTACATGTATCGGACGTGTGAGTAAAGCTTCCCTTTGGACAATAACCTCAGACAGAAAATATGTTTCCTGGTGCCATTGCCGACCACTACAAGACGACAAGCGTACAGTAAAATAGAATGCACCCATCAAACGAGGTACGGGGCATGACCACCGCTGCTGTCTTCTAGCAAATCATACTGGGGATACGACTTGGTGCTTTGTCAGTTTGATACAACAACGGAGAGGGATTTGCTACCCACGATGCAACGATGAAGAATGTGGGAGGGCTCGATTCGCTGGACACAGCTGAGTTAACAGCAGAGGTGTGCCTCTATTGCCTTTGTGAATCGCAGATATTCTGGAAAAGACTACTTTGAAGTATTAATACATGTATCCTGGATATATATACGATCACAACCAGGGTATCGGAAGTGAAGCCTACTCGAAGTAGTAACACAGTTGTTAGAGGTCGAAAAGGTATCAATACGACCACTAAAGGCGACGTTATTAATAGCATGGAACTTACACTATTATTATACAGCAAGGTGCATCACTGTCGTTGATCGTGAGCAGTGAACTGCCTACATGTACGTACTTTAGTTCTCCATGTGACTAATCAGGCATCAGCTGTCAGCTAAAAACGCATCGTCTCAAATAGGTATTCATTTTGCTCCAGACTGGGTTCATAAAATAGCCAATTTGCTGCTTTTGGCAAGCGTTGGTACATAGCTTCCAGCGAGCCTTGGGCGGGTCCCATGGCTGGATTCAGGACAATAATAATGAAGAGGCTACCCAACCGCACAATAGTATCATAACGGAGAAGGGAGCATCGTTGTTGTGCTTTTAAGTTGGCGTTAAGGTAAGTGCTATGTACAATTTCAACCCTTCTTAGACCTTTATTAAGGACCACTAAACCCTTGTTGGAGCGACTCCCGCAGGGTTTAGGTAAGGTGATAGAATTCCTCTTGACTGAGAAAACCTTATTTCTGAACCAGGGTGCCTTACTTCTTGGACGTTTTACGCTCGTAGTTCAGAAGTAAGGCGTTTTAGTTCAGTTTTAATGTCTTCTCCTCTCGACTCCTCCAAAATTTGAGATTTCAGAATCGTCCTCCAGAGTGTGGCAATATTCTTATGGGTAAGCCAGTCAAAAACGAATGCCTTCGGAAAGGATGGTGAGAGACCAGAAATCAGCACCTCCGATAAAAGATATTTGACAGTACGGTAACACATAATCGAATTCGAAACGCCGTCACAAGGCACTCCTCCTAATTGTTGTCAATAGTTTCCTCAATTTGTGCGAATGGTGCCTTCCTCCAAACTCGGATGCCTGTCTTCGGACATTGAAGATGAACAGTTAGCCAATCTCCGACCTTTCGACAATGAGATGGCCATGAGAAATATGACGTGGATAATAAGTAATGGTGACATTATCGACCTCCAATATTGGGGACCAGACCAAGCCTAATAACTTATTGGTAGTGGAGTCGCGGGCATTGCAGACAGCTACAAAGATTATGGAGGTGGGCATGTATGAAAGAGGACAAGGAACGGTGGCAAAATTCTCGTGCGAGGGGCATCGCTGTGAGAATATTTTGAAGGATATACGAAGAGGAATAACATGCGCCAAATTAAACAAGATGCTTCCCATTAGGCGCTATAATAAACGCTGGAGAATGAGGTTGATAACTTCAGTTGAACGAGCTTTTAAGCTTTTAAGCTCGTTATATTATGGAAAAAATGTGTCCTTTTAAAAAAGGACAGAATCACACAGTGACCGTGGTCAGCCGATGAAGGCAACTATTTGCTGTATATAGCAACAACATTAACGTAGTGCAGTTTAGCCTCCAAAGCTCCAAACTAGAGTATCAGACGTGCAGTCCTGCTTTCTTGAAATGGTTCGCCTGCTGTGAAAACGCCTAACCACACGTTCAAATCTGGACCTTCAGTTCACAAATACATGCCGTCGCGTAAGTTCGTTCGTACTTATCGGCCACGTTCATTCGTCTTCGAGTACGCGCTGCGACTGGACAGAGCATCCTTTAAGCTGAATGATTGCAAGCTCATCAACATGAATGTTCTGCAAAGCGTCTGCCTCGTTCGAACTTGCGGCGGCATATACCTACGGTAAATAGTCAGACCATGTCAGCTACTGTTCATTCAGGAGATCACCCGTCGCCAATCACAAGATCACAAGCGCCGTTTGCCGACATTTACGCTCCACGCCTCATCCCGCCTGGGCGCCACTCCTTGGGTTTACAAGTCAGCGACAAGATGATCAACTCAATCACGTCACACACGTCCTTCTTGGCAGAGCTGGACGAAGTCCTTAGTACCAACGAGTTGGAGGTGGAATTTAAAGGTGGACTTTAACATGGGCGAAGCGGAAGAAGTTGAGTTGTGCAACGATACTGGGATGCAGTTTGATACGACGCGCGTTCTACCGACTCGCCATCGAAGTCACCTAGCGTACGAAGCCAAGCTGCTCTCGAAGGCCAATAACCCTGACAAAGGAAAGCGAAAATTCACAAGTATAGAGTACAGTTTTAACGTATAAATGTTCCAGAAAAGAATAGCCGGACGTAGCAAAATTCGTCTCGTCATATTTTAACCTGGGAGGTTGCAGTTACGGGTGATTAATCATCAGCTTTTCCATCGTTTGCATCATTTGCTTGAACTCTTCTTCTCCTGATCTAGCGAGAGTGTTCACAAACCGGTCTACATTGTCGCACCCAGACGAATTGTCAAACCCAGTCGGTAGTAAACGCGTGTAGCTTTCTAGAACAGTACTTGTACAACATTGGTCACGATTCCCGGCAGACTTTCCAATTAACGGACGAACGACCATCCACGTCGTGTCGTTGGAGTGCAATCCCTCAAATTCTCCAAGTCCCTCTGTGAAACTCCGCCACAAAAGCACCAATCGATCCTTTTCTCGGTATCTTTTCGCTGCACCGTAGATCCTAAAAGATACACTCTCTCCTTGATTAAGCTGGCACTTTACGTGGTACTTGATCGTTAGCGTATCCTTTAAGTCCTCGACTTTAACAGTCGCATAGTCCACATCTGGATCGGACATCATCACTATTGACAGACCGACAGCCGCTTGTTCAAAGTTGTACGGGACCACAACTCGATCCGCACTGTCGAAGTACAACACGCCATCTTTCTGGTTTCGTGTCAAATTGTACGCCACTTGGACCGCTGACTCGAACTCCAAGCCGTATACAAAATCATCAGTTCGTAGGTAAGCATCGTCCAGCTCTTCCAGCATCGTTGTAAACAGCGCAGATCCGCCAGTCTCACAGTTCGTTTCCACCCATTCATACGAAATGAGTCGGTCCTGTTGCTTGCTCTTCAGCCGATCTTCCAGCAACAAGCTCATCTGATGGATCAACCTCGCTCTCCCAACCACCTCTGCTCTCAACAGCTTCTGCTGTTGTTCTGCTTGCAGCCGTCTCTCCAATTGTCGAGCAGCAACTGCTCTCCACGCGCCAAACATCAAGTTGCTTGCTTGTCTTGTCTTCAGCTCCACTTGAGCAGTTTCTAAAATCGTTAGCTGGGTGGACAGTTCAGTTGTTTGTTGTCTTAACGTTTCCTTCTCGTCTCGCAACTTTTGACGATAGCGCAGTCGACGCTGAGCAGCCTGAGCGTTCCGAATTTCACGTCGCTTTTCGGTCGATATGTTGTCATTTTGCAGGGTTTCAGTCTTGTCTTCCTCGGACGGGTTGGTATTCGTTGACTCAGAATTAACGTTCAATTCATGCTGGGTGTCGGTTGGTGTATCGTAGGACGAGAGCAGCTTTTCAGTCTCCGCTAACAGTTGATGGCTGGCCAGCAGAAGCCCGTCGTCGCCAGGTGTCGTGACTTCCTTGTGATACATCTTCTCGGCAGCTTCAGGGGCATCATTCTGGTCTAGAAACACCGCTACTTCGGCCAAGAAAGCGGCGTCCGTGGCCACCATGCCAAATCTGCGATTTGAAAGAAAAGATTCAGCGCAGACAGGTGTACCCAAATGATGGTACATTTCGTTTTGTGACAGTTTTGATGCTATGCTTATATTAAAGCTAATGACCAGATTCGTTGTACAACAATGAAGTCCGGTACATAGAATTGCGGAGGGGCATTCGTGTGGATAGATCAAATTTATTTTCAACATGTGTTGCTGTTGTGGTATGACCCGCATACATTGCTTTATAGATGGGTTTCCTCATTTAAAAAAAATAGTTGGAGGAAGTTTCCAGTCGGCTTGACTCAGCAAATAGAGGGCTAGTTTTTTTAGATCAGTCAAATTGTTGTAATTGATTGAGATCCGCGACGGACGGTGATGACGGTCAGTTCAGGCCGACGGGTGACCTAACAAGTGACGGGAACGGGTGCCGACGCAAGTGATGCGCGTCTGGCCGCCCCGAACCAGAGTTATGGACGAAAGATATGGCCAATGATGGCTAGAGGTGTCAACGTTTCGCGCGGGAAAGTTCGTGAACGACGGTGGTACTCTGCTCCCTGAGCTTGTTTCGAACTTCGTCCGAGCTCCTTCCTCTCTCCATTTACCTCCACTAAACTCCAAATGAGCAAATGTGTATGGATAGAGGTCTAGCTAGAGGAATTGATGGCAGCTCAACTTCACTTCACAATTAGCTAGAGGAATTGATGGCAGCTCAGCTTCACTTCACAATTCGTTGCCAAACCAGCAGTCCCCGCGGGCACCTCCGCGCTCAGGGCGTCAACAGGAGCGCCGGCCATTTTTACCCCGGTCAACTCGAAAGCACCCGTGGCGGCTTCCATTCAACGAGACTGAAGATGGTGCTGACAGTCGCGTGTCCTCTGCTAGGCGTTCGACACAGACACATCAAGATCGCGTTCAAACCGATTTCACGGAGCTGGAAAAGGAAGTCATTCGCGAGACGGGTTTGCGGCCCTTCATCATGACGAGGCAAAGAAGAAAGAGCATTGGCAATTCATTCGGGTCCTTACGAAAGATGGTTGTAGTGTTTCTGACGAGCATTTTACCAACGCCGACGCGAAGAAGGCCTATTGTTTGAAATGTACGTCTATTATGGACTTTAGAATTAGCAAAAGCTATGCTTAATAGCATATGGAGCAATATCACCCGCATGACCTTGCGGTTTTCATTCTGGGCAAAGCGGACGGAAAAGGCAGACAGCAGGACGGTGCGCCTACCCACAGCCGGAAGCGATCTCGTTCTCAAGTCGACAAACATGGCAAGTTAATTCCAATCCGATCAATTGCAGAAGAGCAGCAGAAACATGTGAACCGGCTTCTCGCCAAGTGGGTTGCATGTCATTTCCGCCCGTTCGATATCGTGGAGGACGAAGGATTCGTTGCGATTGCCTGGTACATAACTGAAGAACTTGGTCGTGTGAAGTTGGATCTGCCTAAGCGTACACAAATCCGCCACGAAATAGTGATTCTCGCAGCCGATCTTCTTACACGGATAAAGTAGGATATCGTAATGGGCTGCACATATGTTTCGCTTACAAGTGATATTTGGACTGCTCGTAGTGCTCGTAGCTACATTTCACTCATGATTCATTACGTTGATATGAACTTCTGCCCGAAAAACGGGTGACATTAGTTGCAGGAGCTGCCTGGCATTCACGATGGTAAAACTGTCGCGGCAGCGCTACCTCAAATGATGGAGGATTGGTAACTTTCGAAGGATTACTGCAACGCTTTTTCTGCGGGATAGTGGCTCGAATATGGTGAAGGCAGCGGAGTTACTTGGTGTATCTGATATGTCTTGCGTCGCTAACGCGCTTTATCTTGTCGTTGCTGTCACACTGTTTAAGGCAAAACAAACTCAAGTGATTGGCAGCTTCCAGCATGGACTGACGATGCAGAGGACGAAAGTGTCGAAATTTCCTGAAAATGAAGAAAATGAACTACTTTCAAGAGATGATCGAACAGCTATAGCAAGATTACGGGATCTTGCTATCCTCGACATGGATGCATACCTGAATGAAACAATTATATTTGTAACGGGGTTACACACAAGTGGCTACACGTAGCCACTTGGCTACATGGAGGATTCTCGAACGTTGATGCAAGATACACCAGTGGTTACACTTTGCAGATCACTGGTCTGTATGTATTTAGGCTTCCTAATGGTAGATAAGCATTTCGTTCTACCAATTAGATTAGCAGGGTTATGACAGCCATCGGATGGCAGAATACCTTTCATATAGGATATCAGTTTTAGGAGGAAACCCAGTCCAACCATAAATCATAAATAACAGTTCTCATTTTAACCCAAAACGGTTTTTAGCTTTTCCTATTTTAGTAAAGCTAAAAACCGTTTTGGGTTAAAATGAGAACTGTTATTTATGATTTATGGTTGGACTGGGTTTCCTCCTAAAACTGATATCCTATATGAAAGGTATTCTGCCATCCGATGGCTAGCCATTCGAACGAAAGTATAGTTAACCTAAGTTTAAGCAAACTACGCTTCCTCGTACACGTGCGCTAACGTGTAAGCCGAAGTAATGGGCACAGAGTTGGCTCATTACATCATTGCTCCAGCGAAACGAAATGGATGCTGTGCGTGTGATAGCGCAATGCTTTCGAACACTAGCGGTGTACTTGAGAAAATCGCCAAAAGCGCATAACCGTCTTGGTGTCATTCAAGTTCGCGACTATCGTATAAAATCCAGTGGATTGTTAATCTGCAAGTGGATTGCCCGACACGATGGAGTAGTTGTTTGCTGATGCTCCAGCGGTTTATCTAGTTGGAGTCGGTGCTTGTGGCGTTTGTTTACACATATCAAGTCCTCAGATGGCGCAAGGAGTTGAAGGACATGGCCGCAAAGCTGCAAAGACCAAAGACGGCCGAATGGCTGGTGATCAAATGTCTGTCTACCCTTCTCGATCGGTTCGCTAAGGCCACAGAGGAACTAGGCGGACAGAATTATCCAATAATTTCGCTGATTCTTCCAGCTCTCTCTCTGGTATCCGCAAGTGGCTAAGTCGAGGCGATTTGTTTTCTTCGCATGGTACTGCCGCGGGTTATGAAAGCTACGTCGAAAAAAAACCTTCTCATGATCAACGAGTGCCGAACCATTCTACTAGAATTGTTCAACAAGCAATTGCAGTAATCGAGAAGGGCAAGCTAACTTGGATAGCGTTTTTGGATCCTCGCGTTGCAAAGCGAATGGCACACTTGAGCCCAGCTGATGTTCCCCGGGCATGCGACGACGTCGCTTGTGCAGCGGTTGAGCTCGCTGCTAGAGAACGCAACGCACCTTTCCGGCCGGACATCACTCAGGGACTACTCCTCTTCTTCCAGCACACGATGCCAACAGCTTCAACATGCGCGACTACATGTTTGGACCCGACGAAGTAGAGCAACAACCTTTAGATTTGGATCGCGAGTGCACCGAGGAGCTTAATCGGTATCTTGCTGATGTCAAGGAGATCGTAGTGAACGATATGGATCCTTTTGAATGGTGGAGAATTCACAAGAATGCCTACCCACACTTGAGCAACCTGGCACGAAAGTGGCTTAGAGCAGTAGCGACTAGTATTCCATCGGAGCGAGCATTCTCGACCACTTGTAATGTGGTGACGGTTAAGAAAAGCTCCCTGACACCTGCGATGGCCCGCGATCTCGTCTTTGTAGGGGGAAATCGACGTAGACGCTTTGGTAAAAATAACGGGTGATGCATATACGTTGTATTGCTGGGTGATGCTGTGCGTCTTTGGTTGTGAATATGATTGATAAACAGCATCGCTTTAGGTCATGCTGCTTTGTTGCCATCTGCCCACTGCAGAAATAACACAACAACTTGAGCGTTCAGAAGCTATTCCTTCGCCACAATTATAAGGGTCGAATGAAGCAAATATTACCAGGGGAATTGGGCGAGCTGCGCCGGAACTCATCGCTGATCAAGTATCGCCCGTCTTGCTCCCAACTTTGTCGCTGGTTTCGGAGAGGATTCGAATGGGGAGTGAGCTGCAACATTGTGGTTGCTCCACCGGCACCAGAGGAAGCAGTTCTCTCACGCCGACGTTGGCTTCTCGACCAATAACCGCTTACGTCTATGTTTCCAGCACTCACGATTCAAACTCCAGCATTTCCACAAAATCCGGTGGCTCCAGCAACGCCAGCGTTGTTGCCATTCGCAGCTCTTCGCAGCACCGACACCAGCGCCCGTGTTGCCAATCGCTCCATCGCTGGTAGCTCCTCCGTAACAGTGCTAGCTCCGACGCCTCCCGTTTCGCCAACACCGGGCACCAGCATCGACACCCGCAGCACTGCCTACGTCAGCTCCACTGCATCCATTGCCGAGATCCGTGCCACAAACGCGAGCTCAGAGGCCTGCTTCGAACACCAACACAGTGCATCTCAATCCGCCACAACCCCCAGTGCATCAACCCTATCAACTAGCTTCTCACCTGTCTTCGCAATCAGCAGCGCGTCCGTACAGCGGCGTCCACAGTATACGAAATCTCCACGCGGAATATCGCGATTCGCTGCAGTACATTGACACACTCCTTAGGCACGATTCTTGCCCTAAAAAATCTAGCACGTTGCAGCTTTAGCCCTGTACGCACCATGGGGTCCGGTCACAAAAGAAGTTCAGGTACTTGATACACCGGTGGGATCATGAACGTTGAAATCTCACCGCCCAATGTCGTCCGATAAGTCACATACAACGGCAGCACTTTGGTCTTGCTGTTCTTACTGTAGCATACCCAGTGTGGTCCACCTAAGTGATCCACTACATTATTCCTATACAGAGTTTATGTACTCCCTATCCACGTTTACGGAGCACGTATGGTGTTCAGCTAAACGTTGACACCACTAATGACGGCCTGCGAGATGGAAGATGGTGGCACGGATCCGAGTGAGCAGTCGCTGGTGTGCGCCTTAAAGGCAGCTGGCGCTCTCGAGAGCAAAGATCCGAGCTCCGCGGAGTCTAAGGACTATCATTTGCGAAAATACCACGGAGGGCACAGTTGGGAATTTGCGTGCTGAAGCGCAGACAGTTGCAAAGCTGCTACAGAGGGCACATACGCAGAACACGAACGAACGAGTCGTTGGGACCGCTACTCGGATCCACGACAAGAAACGAACGAGGACAGGGGACGCCCGAAGGCGCGTACAGCGTGGACGGCGGGAATCGACACAGGATGATCGATCGAGCACTGGTGAACGCACTAGAGCTTAAACGAGCGGACGGACAGGCGGCGGGCACGGACAGAGTGTGAGTGGCTGGCGAACCGGCGAAGTGAGGCAGAGTACAACACGGCATCGGTCGTCCAAGTCGACTGAGACCTACGTTGAGCAGGACAGGTGACCGAGGTGTACGTCCGAGTGGCTAAGTCGGTATTGGCTTTGACTCAGTGTGGAGTCGGGTCGACAGCGGGGTACAGGAGGCCGTGGACACAAGAAGTTCGTTCGTGAGCAAACGAAGTAGAAACGAAAATTAATAAATAAGTCGTGCTGTCTAATAGTCACACACCGGCACGAACGACAAGTTATTGACCGTCTGCCAACGAGTCTTGGACGTAATCGTCACTGGATAACCAAGCCCTGTAGCTGGGTATCGAGGAGCTATTGCATTGTATTGAAAATGTCCAAGCAGACTCATACAATCGAACACTCGTTCGCAAAATCATAAAGTGATCGTAGCCTGCCCTCAAATATATTGAGATACTCACTTAACCAGGAGATCAACCTTGCTATACAATACATGGCCACACAGACAAATCAGGAAAACAAAACAGAAGGCCAACGCCCACTTTTGCCATCGCTGCGGAACCAGTGATGACAAAGCTCTTATGAATCAAACAGTAACTTGAGATCCAAATTCGACATGTTTCGAACAATATTGCGGACAAAAAGGCACACTGTTTTCACAGTTCACATAGGTCAACAAAACCTCATGATGTGGACAACACGACAGTGTGGTAGTAAACACAAGTACAAGGTGGCCCAGTCGATGGCATATCAATCCTCGTTGGGTAATCCATAATCCTAAAGGAGCCACTCGATAGAAGGGCGAACAATCGAAGGAAACACCGGGAAAAACTATTTGCGGAAATAGTCGGATCCGTTCGGTATTTCGGTACAAGAAAGGGTAGCATTTATTAGGAGAATGGGTCTCGGAGCATTCACACAAGCTCAAATGCGTGCAGCTAGTTGTTCCATGTTGTCATCACTCCGATAGCAGCACTGTTTAAGCCATTCATAGAGATTTTAGGGGATTTAGACATGTTCCACAGATAAGATCTGCGGAAAGGCCCACATCGAACGTATCTTCCCCCGCCGCACAATACAAAATCCAAATAAGTGGCACCACCATGAAGACCCTTGCGGCAGAATTGGCAGGGTACTTGTCAAAAATTTGAAAACAGCGATCCCATTGCACCATGATCAACCAGTCAAGGCGTTTTATTGCAGCGCTCTTGTCGAGTTCATGACAGCCCCTGCCTTGGTGAGAATGGCATTGCATTGAGTTTAAGATAGCGACCTATCTAGTGATTCTAATTACAGGACATAAGTACCGCAACCGCAAATACTTAGCCTTCCGTTTTTCTTGGATTGGGGCTTTTTTTCGCCCTTCGTACCGAAACTACCTGTACTGCCTATTTCGCCCGGTATGCGATAATATAGCTTTGGCATCAGAATCTAAATAACGCGAGGTTACATATTTTAAGCAGGATTGGTCACCCCAATTTATTAACTTCGACTTCAGTGCTTTTAGGTACAATACAAACAGCTACTTAAAAGTAGTACTCCGAAGTATTAATAGTTTGTATGCGCCGGATCTATCGATTTGCAAATACAAATCGATTAGATGATAGAAGTATTGTGTATTTCTGTCGTTTGCCCGTAGGACTTGACCCCTCCGTTAATCTGAGGTTGATGATTATTAAATCGTTGAGGATAGGTTTGCAAATCTCGTAAGTACTTTCATCGGACTCGTGGCTGGAGCCTTTCATACCAATTGCAGGCAAAGAAGGACGACATCCATTGAGGAGCTCAGAGGAGAAACAATGCGTGTTTGGCACGGTAAAGTTCTGCATTCGTCATCAAGCTACTCTGGGCCCTTCACTGCCCAATGTCGCGAGTCGCCCTGGAATGGGACGCTTGCGCTGCTTCTACGTAGCGAACTAGATGACGAGAAATATTTAGTTGTGGGTTTCAAGCAAACAAAATAGTAATTAAAAATAAAAGCTATATGTATTGTTCACTTTAGGGTTTCCAGGTTAATTCATGACTGGGCAGACTTACCACAATCCGCAGATCCGCTCACCACTACTGCATCCGCATAGAACTCGCACGTCACCGCTCCTCACAAGTCGCCAGCACTTGACACCGCGTCCTTCTTCTCACAATAAACATCGTCTAACGCATTCGCCCCGTCCTTCGTGCCTTCACCATCCATGCGTCATCCTGCGCTGCCTTAGCAGCGCAGCCTTTTACGATGTTCCTTGTGCGGTGTCGTGCGGCCTCTCGGTCGCCGAGCACTGATTGTCAAGACTGCCAACGGGCCTGTCATCCGCACCCAACGACGCCAACATTCCGGGTTTGGATCCGAAGGGAGCGATGGGCGCTCGCACATCCTCTTGCCGTGTGACTTCAAGTGTTGGGTCGCAGGTCACTCCAGAGGGGGAACGGGAACCGTACCGGAGACGGCTGCCACCGTTGTCACTCGGGACACCAATTGTTGTCTGTTATAAGCTACGTTGCCTAATCTATCTCGAGGATTCATTTGCTTCAAGTCCTACGAAAGTCCCTCTCTCACCCTCAAAGCCCGAATGCCGACAACATTGCCGCCATTCGGACTCATGGCACTTTGTAGGACGTTAGCTAGGACTTTCATAGGACTTGAAAAGCATCCCCATCCTCGGCGCTAATTCTTTGTGAGTGCTCCGCTAATATGCTCAGATAACCTAACCCAGGATGTCGTAGTTTTACACGTCAGATTCGCCAAAATAGCTGAAAAGCACAATACCGGTACTTCGAAGTAGGGAGTGCGCATTCTAGCCGCGTCTCACAATACGTTTTGCGTCACATTTTTTTAAAATTGATCGCTAGACTATTGTGAAATGCAGCTAGAATGTACACTCTCTATTACCGGTACCTTATCGATTTATCTTAATCGTATTTGCACATCCGGAAAACAGGGTATACCATGTAGAGTCGACTTTGGCGCAAGTTCTGTTCATTGATGGGTATGGCCAAGGCTGCCTAGCCGTCTACCAAGCGAAATAGGCACAATTTGCGGACTTGTATGTCTTCTAAGCCGTCTATCAAGCCTCTCATTACTACCAGATGCCTCATAGTTCTTTGCGCTCACTTACGATTTACCGAGTCATGATGGAGGCTTAGACACACGGCTAGTTCGCTAGATTTATATAGCCGAATAAGATCGTAATGTTGAGTTTGAAAGTGACATTGGGGGATTAGCTTTTTCGTGATGATATTTCGGCGGAATGACCGACATATTTTTATGGTGATATTTATCACGAGGGTACCACAACGAAGGCAACATTTATCAAAAGGGGTCCACAAACAACTTGATCGGACAAAATAAATCAGTTTGACAGCATTATTTTTAGTAGTCTGTAGACGCTTGTGTATCGCAGCGCGCTTCGTTGTATGCAGCGTGATGCTCTTCGTAAATACCAGCCTTCTAGCCCAACATGAGTGCTGCACAAGGATCCGTAAGCAAGCTCGACGTGTTATCTCGCTTTGGGTACGAGCAGCCTGATCTGCTTATCCATTTTGCAAACCTGGAACTTGCTGGATCGTTCAACACAAATAAAAGTGTGAAGCGCAACAAGGGTGGCGGAAATCACACAAAAATGGCTGTGTTCTCATCACGAGAGTGGATGTTCGTGGTTCATTTCTCTTTCTAGGAAGCGTGGGTCAGCGGCAAATGAAAATACGACTAAAGAAAAGCGCAAAAAGCCGAAGACCAAGCTTTCTCATATTCCTGAAAACTCGTGGTACATTTCCAATATGAATCTCCAGCACTCTCAGCTGTTCGGTAGTGTTACAGTGATGACAAGTGAATTTCTTACGGAGCAACCTGGGTTTACCGCTGCTATTGTGGAGGGATACAGCACTTCGATGGCACGTGTAGTAAATAACATGATAATGATATGAATAGGCAACCAGCACTTGTGTATCGTACGATACATGAAGAAAAATCCAAAAAGAAAGCGGATCCAGTAGCGGAGTACGGTCGGCTACCCAGCTTTTTGAAAGAATTTTCGAACAAAAATTCTTCTTCTCGTATTTGCTGCCAACTGGATTCGCGTGGACGATTCTTTCGAGCTTTTCGTGCTATTGGCACTGTTGTGACAGTTCAAGATTCGCTCTTACCTGTTTGGGAATGCGACGGAATTCCCACATGAAAGACCCATTATATGATGGCATTTGTCTAACTCTCATTGGCAAAGATGGAAACAAGCAGAATGTACCGGTCAACTCAATGCATCTCCCCAGCCTTCGCAGCACCGGGCCTTGTTACCACACCTCTCACTACTACTAACTGGGTGCTAGCGGTGATCGGTTGAGCAGTTGCTTGGAGAATCTTTGAATGACAAAGGGCAGAGAATGATCGATGACCACAATGGATGACAACACCTTTCTCATGTTGAAGTATCAAGGTAAAAATATGATTTTGCATTTTTTATCTTCTTAAGTATATGGCTCATGTGACCGTGCGGCATTTCAAAAAGATACAACTACTACCGTAATATCGTTAATGTTGTTCTGCCTTGTTAATGAACGTAGATGGCGAACAATTCTCCTCTCCTGGCTGGGTTGCATCAATTGTGTCATTGCTCTCAAGAACTTCCCGCTACTTTGTCCATGCAAAATAAGGAAACTTACGATGGCATCAGCAAGTTATTAACAAACACACACAGAACCATCGCTTTCACATTGTCACACCAGTACTGAGAACGAAACGTCCGGCTGGCTTTAGTACCACAGGCTACGACGGCATTGCAGCGTGTCTAGATTTTCTGCCATTGGTCTGGAAGCTCATTATCTCGCTCTCAAGTATCAAATGTTACGTCAAGCTCAAAGTATCGTAAATCATTCGAATAATAGTACATACGCTTGCTGGTCCTCGTGGTCACGGCTCCGAGAGCTTGCAACATCTACCTTGTAGTAGATTCCATGTTTGCATCAGCTCTCAAGTTTCCGTGTTGTCCGTTACCCCAAAAGAAAGTAAAGGAAGAGGTTGACTGTCCCAGTTTGGTGTCCGGCTTGGCATCGTCGATGATGTGGTCGTGAATACAATAGAGACAACGGTGGCATTAACCACCTCTTAAGAACGTCTTCGGCGACTGGACAGGTGAATGATCTTCAGCTCACTAACCTCCTGATGTATTTTGTCCAATCAAATTGTTTGTGGCCGTTTTTGATAAATGTTGCCTTAAATATCCTTTTTTATGGTCGGCGGACATTTCATTTTCCAAAATGGTTCACCAAAACAGGTAAACCATTTCGTAAATCACCAACCAATTTTGAAATGGTTCACCATTTTTGCTACCTTCAATACGACCATCACTCTGCTTTTCTTACTAACAACCCTTCAACTTGGGCGGCGGGTAGTGCGCCCTGTCACCGCCCTTGCATGCGTCTAGTGATCGTTCGGGCACCCCCCAGCGTCGCTCTAAGAATGGCTAGAAGTTGTCGCTTGTGCTCTGGCACACGACGGTGTGCGTTGATGCTGCAAGGGCCACACTGAGCTGCCAAGCAGTTCAGAAATGTACAATATAGAGGTTCTCCAAATAACACCAGCAGACACGGGGAGGGTTTCAAGGACTCTTCCACATGCTATGTAGACCGCGGAGCACCCTCCATCAGCGTGCAGCGTCTGCCGCAATTGACCGCTGCCCTGGCGGCTAGTATGCAGTCAGCAATTAAAAAGTAAATGAAAATGGTCATCTATATCAATTCTGACCGGGGTGATATTTTGGGAGATGTCTGGTCGTTTTATCGGCGGTGAGTGGTGATATTTTTCGTACCATTTCTTAATTCTGCCCCCCCCCCCCCCCTATTCCGGCTTATTTACATACAAATCTGTTCCGAGTCCGATTAAGCATACGGTTCTGTTTGCTAATCACCAGAAGATACCTGAGTCTAAAATAGAGTTTGATAATCTAAATAGGAGGCCAGACACGCTGAATAAGGATTTGAAGTCTAAATATGCCATAATACCAACCGATTTACAAACCGATTAGACATTCGGGGTGGCCGACTACTGCTGCCTCTATCAACATTTTGATATGGATACAAACTGAACGCGACCGGGCCCTCAAATTGGCTTTAAGATATGATGTTGACATGAGGGTACCGAGCCCAGATCTTGGTGTGAAGCAATCGTTTCTTAATAAGCAATTTCCTGATGCTACAGTTGTGCCCCCGTATTCGCCCTGGCCTTAATAGTTTTTGGTAATAACATACGTTTCATTTAGCAATGCTGGTGGTTTAAATCTGCTTACTATTCACCAGAACCCGAACAAGCTTGTAATACCGTTTTTCATGGTGATATTCCGCCATATTTACATACAGATCGGTTGCGAGACAGATTATGCATAGTGCTCTGTTTGTCAATTGACAAAATATAGTCGCATGAGTGTAAATGGAAAATGGAAATTGGGAGCTAAATAAGGGTCTGTAGTCTAAATAAGTGGCGTATTTACAATCCGATTAGACACTCGGTGTGCCAAGGGTTACCCTTGTATATTGTACTGAGAGTAAGCTAGGATATGAAAACCTGGCCTACTTCTGTGTCAAGACTGTCATCCGGTACAAGCTTGCGAAGATGCTCAATATACGCTGCTTGCATGTTAACAGCAGCTTCGAGACGCTGACGCTCACGTTCCGAATGGAGAAGTTTTTCCTTCTCGCTGGTTGTCGCAGTCAGCCAGCACGATTCAATCGGTGGTATGGCCTCTGAGGCCCAGGCTTGCTTATCTGCGATGCCTTTCTTGAGCTGCTCCAGTTCTCTCGACAAGCTATCAACCTCGTTCTCCAGCGTTTCGCGCTCTACACGTAGTCTCTGCCTATATCGGCGTTGGCGGTTCCTCTCCGCCTCCTGTCTCCGCCTCTTCTTGCTGCCTAGTAACGGCGTGCATCTTTCGTTGGATTTAGTCACGTAGTCCGTATCTTGGACCACTGGGGGCGGTAGCGAAGGCCACGATAATAACGAACCATCAACGTCTTGCCAGGAATCAACCAACGAGGCATTCTTGAACACTGGGCTTGATATCGTCATTTCATAGAGGTCAAGGAAACCGTCCATATCAGTCGACAACATTGGAATCGCCATGGATTAAGTGGGCGGCTTGAACGTGCCTCGAAGAGTGTGCTTTCAATTGTGAGTATCGTTGGTTGGATTCACTCGTGGCCCCCTTACGTGCTGCCACCTCTCTGTTTCGCTGGCGGAGAACCCAGTAAAAATGACTGAGACGGCCTTTTCCAGGGTTCTGTCGTTGTAGCATCGATAACGGATGTCCTAGTGCAAATCTCGGTTGCTCGCCGTTCCACCTGGCGATTGTTCCCGAAAAGAGAAATGGGAGTAAGCTTTTTCCAGTCTTTGTCCTAAGCAGTGGTTGAAGCTTGAAACGTCAGTTCGGTCTGGCTTGCAGTGTCCGATCACTACGGCGGGAGTTATCCAGACGAGGTATCCCGCTGAGGATTATGCTATTCGAACAACCCCGTAGCAATGTTCGCAAATTATTTTTGATCGGATGTACTATGCCCTTGTGTAGTGGCTTTATAAGGACAGTGTGTAAGTACGAGCTGCGTATATTAATAAGATTCATAGATACCCCCCCCCCCTCCCCGCGCCACCCCCCCCCCCCCCCCCCCAATATCCATTTAATCGAGTGTTCGGAGCAGACAGCACAGCTGTCTCCTAGCAAATGCTGCAGCCGCATTGAAGACCCCCAGTCTTGGTACCGCAACTGTTCTTTGACTTTGTCACTTTGCTTTTCGAATTTGCCCCCTACCCACATTGCAGCGATTCGGATGTGAAAGGGTGGTTGCCTTCTTGACCTTAATGAACAATGCAACATCCAGTAAATCAGAAAAGCTAATTGGTTGTTATAGGAAGACAAGGTGCATAATTGCGATCACTAAATGGGTCGTTAGCATGAAAAACTGGACTTCGTCAACGTTTTTTTTTTTTACCAGTGGCGGCGCCGGAAATGATTTGCGTGGACGGTGCAGTTGCTTACGTACTTGTTCCTCTGTGTGACTAATCAGGCGTCAAATACACATCTGTGTGTGCATCTGAGAGAGGAAAGCATCGTCTCAGCGCTGTATCCTATTATGGGGAGAAACCAGTTGCGGAGCGTCGACGATGTACAGTGACTTAAGTGCAAAGTCCGATTGAAATGAGTGGCGTCTAAAATGAGTCAATACAAACTGGCGCGATAATATTCTCTTTAGCTCGCGCGAGTTAAAGTGAGGTAAGGCCTGATTCAGATTAACTCGTGCGAGGTAATGTGAGTTGTATGATGCACTACATGTATCTATTTCTGTGCACTATCTGTCGCAGTACGGTACTGTATATTTTAGTGTGTTTTCTGCACGGGGCTCCGCAACCGGCGCTCCTTAGTTTCTCCCCTATTGTGGACAGGAGGCATGCATTTTCGACTGGCTTCTGGGTTTGTACCCGGCTCATATTACAGGTCTGCACCTTCGAAACGAGGGGAATTGGCCACACCACAAGTTATCTGGAAATCGCCACACTATCACAAGACGCCCTCCAACTTGCTACCAGCGACATGGTTCCTTCATTTAAATCTCATTGACTTGCAGCGACTTCCACGAAATCGACGTCAAAATGGCACCTGCCTTCTGACCTTCCTCGTCAATACGTGCTACCTGCCAAATAATCCACATCGAGGACAATACAGTACCAGTCATATAATTAAAGATGACTGCAAAGAGCAAGGAACGTACCGACACTACCGTGAATGGAAAGTGCTGCGCCAAGTGTCCCGATGATAAAACGGCTCGCAAGAAGAAGGGCAGCAGGCCAATCCCTGACCCGTCGAGAATAAAATCAGCTGTGAGTTTTACGCAGAAGGAAGGAATACGGTGCTTCGTGAAAAAAAATCAAAGGTTTCAAGCAGTCGCGAATTTACGAAGTTTATGACTTCGTCCTCGCCTTCTACCCATGGTCAAGGACCAACAGCTCATTTTTCGAGGAGTTACATTGCGGTGGGAATATTAAGCGCTTCAAGAACGCTCTACGAAGAAGAACTGCGCGGATACAGCATAGACTTCGCGCTAAAATAAGACGTGGATCGCAACTTACCTAGATAAATGAGTAGGATAATTAATAGCAGCGTTCGCACAAACACTAACTGTAGTGTTAAGGCACCTGTTATTAGTAGTATGTTGTAAATGTAGCTAACATGTTTGTGGAGTTAGACTGGTTCATCGTCAATCTCGCCCTCACATGGCAAAACTTAGACTACACGCAATGGCTAGCATGGCTCGCTTCCTAGCTCAAGTTTGCGTGTATATCTTCTTAGTTTTGTAGTTAACAACTGGCCTACATGGAGTCAACCTCATGCCGAACTGTCTGGCATCAGTCGGTTGTTTCTCGACAAGTTAGAAAAGGTCGTGTTCCTCTACACCCTCGACACAAACACGCCACCCACGTACGTTAGACGTACTAACGGATTTTACCGTATAGTACCCGGAACTATTTTTAGTGCCCCCAAATCTTGATCATTTTCGAAGAGGGGGTTATTGTTTGAAAGAGGTCTTCTAAATATTTACAAACCACGAGATCACCAGACGAGTATTGTTCAAAAGACAAAAGATTAATCTTCGCCCAACCAACCAAACGCTCCACTTCGTTTTCCTAGCACTACTCATAAATGAAGGGTCTATATTCCGAGCCAATTGATGGAATTTCGACCTGACCTCTTGTGTTGAATCATTCCAGCACTTCTTTCTTCTTCCACAGGGCGTTATAGTTGCTTTTTATCCCTTTCTGAGCGAAAAAAATGTGATGTCCGTTGTAGGAATGCGTGGAGTGCATCAAGTGAGAGGATAAGCGTTTGTAGCGAAATATTTTAGGAGTCTGGGCTTCTATTTGATGCAGGGCTTTTATTCTTTGAAGGCAATGTAATATTGGTGCTGGGGTTTTATTGAATACGGGGCTTGTAAACGGTAAAATCCATACCGGTAGTTTAATTATACCTGTATAGAAGTTTGAATGACGATGGTGGCGCCAGCGAATGCAACAACGAGGACGGGAGGGTTAGTAGCACTCACAGTTAGTTAGTGTGCAGTAGATATCACAAACATGTCTGTGGAGTAGAATGCTAACACGGATCCAGCAATCAGCCGCACTATAAAACGGCTTCGTTTGGCTGGGAACCATAGGAAGCTGTCTTAACACTTATCGGTAAACCATAAGCGCAGGATCAAGACCGTCGTAGTAGTATTAATATTGGAGCGCTTAAGCTACCGTATGTACGAATACGTCTTCGGAACGAAAAAAAAGTCGTACCAAAAGTCCGCAACCAAATGCCAGATGGTGCTTAAGCAGACAGGACGAAACGAAAAACGAATTAGGGCATCAAGTCGCATCCTTCCCCGATGATGCTTGAAGCAACAGCTTCGTGAAAGACCTATGGAGCTCCCTCCTCGATGAAGTAAGGGCAAGGCAACCCTCCCCTTCTCTGAGAGGAAGGTGGTGTAGCGCTAAAGCAGTTCCACCAGCTGGAGAATGCCTTCGCGGTCGAGAATCAGGCCAGGAAGAGTAAGACTAACACGACACTGACGATTATGGCATAGAAAGCTATAGCTACGCGAATAGTGTTCGCACAAACACTAACTGCATTATTGACACACTGTTTGCTAACTGTTTGTTAGTGTATAGTAAATCCAGCTAACATGTTGGCGGAGTTAGACTGATTTATCTTCAATCTCGCCCTTGTTTCCACAGAGCTGGGTACACGCAATGGGTGACTGGCATGGGTTCGTGCATCGCTATGAATAGCTTGCGCGATGTCTTCTTCATATCGCATTGACAAACCTCCTAGCAGTACAACCCAGTCAACCCTGATCTTTCATTTGTTTGGTCCAAATGACGCAATTGGTTGTCTCCCAACAAGGTAGATAATCTATTATTTCTCTACACTTGCGCAGCCGCCGACTATGTGAAGTGTTTAAAAGAAGTATGGATGAAGGTGATGGCACCAACGAAGACAAAGCGGTGAGGAAGGGAGAGTTGGTAGCGGTTCTTTAGGATTCTAAGCCGAACAAACAGACTAACATGTTTGCAAACATATCTAACAGTTAATGTGCAGTAGAAATCACAAACATGTTTGCGGAGTACACTATACGCGAACCATTCGCGGCGAATGAGACTGATGAAGACAACTTACTTCGCTAAAGGGTCATGCATAGACCTTCTAGACCGAGCAATAGGCGCGGGATGCCGCAGGTGCTGCAGGCACTAGACTGACTAATAGCCTATGCTAGTTGTTAATTTCGATCCACACAGCAACAAAAACTAATCAGAAATAATCAGATTTTCGCTTCGTTCTGACCTGCTTAAGCGCTCTAATAATAAAAGAGGAGCACTCTCCGAAATGAATGCCTACATGTATTTGAGACGTAAGCAGTTCACTACTCACGAACAACGACAGCCGAGTGAAAACGATGATGCACCTTGCTGTATAATAATATTGTAAGTTCCATGCTATTAATAACGTCGCCTTTAGTGGTCGTATTAATGCCTTTTCAACATCTAACAACTGTGTTACTACTTCGAGTAGGCTTCACTTCCGATACCCTAGTTGTGATCGTATATATATCCAGGATATATGTATTAATACTTCAAAGTACTCTTTTCCAGAATATCTGGGATTCATGAAGGCAATAGAGGCACGCACACCTCTGATGTTAACTCAGCTGTGTCCAGCGAATCGAGCCCTCCCACTTCCTTCATCGTTGCACCGTGGGTAGCAAATCAGCAATGGCACCAGGAAACATATTTTCTGTCTGAGGCTATTGTCCAAAGGGAAGCTGTAATTACTCACGCGTCTGGTACACGTAATCGGACTCCGATTCATGATAAAGTAGGGTATTTCGTTGTCTTCGTTGACGAGAATAAGCAAAGCTTACAAATTAGCATTAGCGCAAAATTTGCGCAACAACTACATGCCATGAATAGTCGTATTCCACTAGACATCAGGTCGAAGGAGGATGGAGTGCGATGCAGATGTCGAAACGATCGTGGACTTGATGGAGAGTGAGCTAGGTCCATCCTCTAGAAAACAAGACGCATCAGCTCGTGCAAAATTCACATCTTTCTCAAGAGACCCATAGGCAAAACTTTAACCCTGAGAGCACTCACGACTGAACACGTGACCAAAGGCATGTTTGGTAAGCTCCTTGCCTTCTTGTTTAAGGACGACATTCCTAGGCAAACTTCCATGAACAACCTGAGCTCAATTAAGCGGCAGCTGCAGTAGACGACGGGGACAGACATATTTTTCGCACCGATGCAGATTGGTACCGGTGCTGCAGGCGACACCTGCAGAAACAATATCTCATGCTCTCTATTTCGACTGCCAAAAAGCTCAAGCAGCAAGCCCCGTCAATGCCAAACGACGATTTTCGATCGATTTCTACAAAATTGTTTCTTAGAAACGACGAGAAAGCCCTGTTGGACTGCACTCTACTAGACAATCAGTGGCTCGTGATCGGCGCAGCTCTGACGTCGGAATGATACATTTCTCAGACTTGCATCGGCAGGGCAGCTTTTGTCGTATTGATCTTACGCGGTAGGAACAGCCGTACATGTTGTTACCTTTGCATGAGTAGGAATAACTGAGATTTGATTAACTTGTGTGTCTTCACTGTAACATCAAGGTTAACCAGCACCAAAGCATATCAAGTTTTTGATCACCGATATACTGCAGCATCGATCCGTTCCACGCACTAGCCTCTCAGCCACTTGTGGATCCTTACAATGCCTCCCCGAGAGTATTTTCACAAGTAACAGAAACTAGCACTGACGCGCACGTGGCAGCATCTATCAACAGGATTTTAAAGTCAGTGTGCGAATACGACCACGAGATTACCTTAACTAGAAACCCCCAGTCATACTCAGCTCGACGAAGCGGCGCCGCACATGCCGGCTCCAACGCAAGCGTCAACCGACCTGGCCCATCGCGGCCTCTGGTATGTGGACGGCTTCGCACTACTGCAAGCGACCAGACAGTCGTGAAGGTGCTTGGAGGCCGAACAGATACAAGACAGACCGTCCATCCACCCACGCTTGCCTGTTCGATAAGGAGCCAATGTGACCTTGATCTTGTAATTGATGCGGGCTCACAATACCCGCTCGCACTCGTAGACCTCTGTTTTGTCATCTTTTGACTTTTTCTTTGGAGCAACTCAAATCAAGTTAACTGCATTGTCCCGTCAACAACGCGGGGCGAATTCGCCGGATTAAGAAATCCATGAAGACGGCTGTGCTTGGCGGAACCCCCTACCTTCCTGTAGCATAGTCTTCTTCACTTGAACAAGGGCCTTAGCATTTCAGAGTTTCGAGAATAAGAATAATCTGCCCTACCCCTTTCCGGAAAATGATAAGCCCTTATTGGCTCAAAATATATTTTGGGAATAACTTGCACAAGCTGATACCAATTGGTTGGCGGGCCATGGGCGCGTGCTGGTCAGATATCGCTCGGCGAGGCGCGAGTCGACATTTGATGTATGGAGAGATGCGCGTGCAGGTTCTATCGAGGCAAACTAGTGAACATTGCGTAGATTTGCTTGGGTAGCGCTAGATTTACAAAAATGTATCGCACGACGGACTTGTGCCGCTTGTCCGCCGACCTCTGCACCGTATTATAGGTTCATGACCAGGCATCAACAAACTACGTGCTTGTTACATAAATGATTCATAATGCCTAACTGGACATTTCAAAAGTGCCTGGCTGAAGACAATGGCTTCAAATATTGATAGTGACAATTGTCGCTTTCTTAGCTTTCGTTGTAAAACCAAAGCGTCTTAGATAGAATTCCTGGATGAGAGTAGCGCGTGACGAAAGCAAATCCAGAAGTCTTCGGGCCTGGAAGGCAGATGCTTTTGGTGCAGACAAAACTACAGACAGCAACCAAACGACTAAACTGTCGAAGACAAAAGCAGCTTTACTTGCAGTAGAATAAGTGTGCGTTGGGTAAACTGATAGTTAATAACGGATATTGTTGATGCTACCGAAAAGACTCCGTGGACATTCGAGCAGAAGGTCAACAACACATCGTTCGCAGATTTGGGAGCTCTGGAGTCCCGTTAGGTTAGAATTCATTTAACTGGCGTAAACTATTTCTTGCGACCTTATCCATTCTCGACTTACGATCGAACTCTATTGCCAGTTCTTCCACACGAGTGGGTAGAAAGTGTATACGAGGAGACGTACGACAAGGTATGTTCGTGTCCTCCTATTGCAGCACTAGATTTCGATATTCGAGATCTGAATAATCAGATTCCGTCTAACCAGTTAAGTGGCGAAAAAATGAATTTGGGCTTAGCTCTAAAAAAGAATACACGAATAAATGGATACGTACATTCAAAGACAACTAACTAACTGGAAGGCCTTTGCGCTTATGTCCTTTCACAACGACTGTGTATAAATTCTAAAGCTTTGGTTGTTTTAGAGAACCGAGTCAACGTAAACACGATGGACCTTCGGCGAAGGAAAGATGCATGTGACGCAATTCGTCGACCTCTTCTCTCTTGTAGCGTATGTCACCAAGGTAAAACAGTAGATATCAAAATGAAAAGCGCAACAACAATTTTAACGGTCGCAGTTCACCAAAAACACTATTCTTAGTGAGCTACAAAAATTTGCCGAGTTAATACAAATCTAAAAAATTCTCGAATATAAAGTTGACTCGGTATTTAATGAAAAACCTTTTTGCCACAATAACTCTATAATATGATAAACTGATTGAAATAAATTACAATATAATTAATTTATAAGGTTGCTAGAAGATGGCTAAAGAGGGTCAAGTTGAAGACAACTTCAAGTGACAAAATGGCTTGGTGGAATTCAGATGTAAATGGTAATATATATTTTCTACTGTCAAAAACGCCACTTTTGTCTTGGAATCCTATAATAAAAAAGAAAAAAGAGCTCTAGTTGGCGAGATATCAGTGAAAGAAGGTTCGGAAAGCTTTCATGAAGTTAAAACTCTAGCGACATCTGCGTTTCGTCGTCTTCGTGCACTACAGAGCGCCGATACGGTGTGGGACGCTGCGGCGTCGCTCGGCGACGTGCTGGTATCGATCGCGTCGCTGCGCTGAAAGACGCTCGTCGCGTCGCATCCTGTACGCTTTTTGGCTTCGTTTACGTCATTCCCGAGCCTCTTCAGGCATTGATTGGTAGCGTGAAAGCACGGAGTAGTACAGCTTGTTGTCCTCGTTGCGAAGGGGCATGAAGCTAACGTGAAAGTTGGTTAGCGCGAAACATGTTCTCGCGATCATACCATAGCGCACTTCTAACCACTTGTAAGTAGTGTACATAACCTTCCACAACATGCACACACGCCCGATGTAGTTTTCAACCAACACCCGGTCCGATGAGACGAGGCGATTTCTGGTCATGTCTTGGTGGCTCAGTTCTCCGTCGCGCGGTTTCCGTTTCGGTTGGATTGTTCGAAGCACTGCTCCAGCTCCTTGGTATCCCTTGGCCACGAGAACATCCCATGCGAGAGGGTGTTGTACAGCTCCTTCTCCGTTGTCGTCCTGTCCCAACTCTTGGGGCGTCTTCAGTAAGCGCTCCATGCGAACTGCCCTACGGTCGAGCATCATCGTTAAATCCGACTTTGAGCCGGGCTCATGGGACGAGACGTCGACGGCTACACCAAGGTAGGCAACCGAGCACTCAAGTTTGTATCCGTACAACTTGTGCTTGCCCCTGAAGTAGGTTTTCTTTTCAGTAAAATTCCCACTTGGGCGGTAAGCAGGTTGGAATTTGACGTCGGTAGCGTAGAGGGCGTAGAGATAGTTGCGAAAGGTCTTGTTGTTTTCGCGTTGTTGGGTCATGGTTACCGGTTTCACGAACGTTGCGAACAAAATAGGCTCAATTACCTCCAAGAGCTTGTAAGCCATCTTCTCGAGCGTGTTTTGGCTTAAGACCGAAGGCAGCCGCGTGCTTGTCCCACGTGGCATAGTGTGTTAGGATAACTAATGTCTGAACATTGTATCCTTTGCGCTGGTCTGACTTCTTCGGCCTCGTCCCATACTCCACACAGCATGCAGTGCACCCTCGACCTCCGCCCACAAAACGCCGAATTCGGCTTAAGTAAAGTTCGTCAACGTTTTTAGTACCCGGTTGCCACCTTGAAGAACAAAAGAGTCCACTCGGTCTCCAGCACCTCTTCTTCGACGTAGTCAGCATAGTTACCAAAAGTAGCTGCGCTTCGCTCCAGGTTTTCGTGCTCCTCACTCTGCAGCAGCCGCAGTCTTGCCACTACGTCTACTGCCTCTATGGCAATTTCCAAACTGATGAACTTTTGGAGTGTGCAAACTGCTGTTCCAGGCCAACCATTTTTATTGGACACCAAGCTATTAACGAAAGAAGAGCATATTCATGATGTGCTCGGTTCCGTATGCATTGGTTGTGTTTGTGCTGATTTGTTTGAACACTAGTGGATAAAATAAGTGTCACAATAATGAAAGTTAACTTGCGATTTGCTTTAATTATCTTGATAGATGCCCTTTGTTTACGGCAACGCGCTATTATTCCCGCATTTGCAACTTTATTCTCAGTAGGTCTAGTATGTATGGTTACTCTGGCCGATGAAATACTCCTTAGTAAACGACCGCCTTATTTTTTTTTAGCTTACTAGTGATAGTCTGTCTCGCCATTATCACCATTCTGCCTAATTCAAGATTTTCAGATGTCATAGATAAAATCCAACTAGGATCTAGGCACAAAACCCTTGTGTGTTGATGCCTGTTCATGACCATTACATAGACGTAGGGAAGCGACGCGTGCCGTAAGGCAGGCGGTGACAGGGTTACAGCGAGCGCAAAGCACGCGCTTTTGGTGGCGGCAGCACTTAGGTCGTGCGTGGTTCGTGCATCATAAACCTTCAAAAGTTGATATCACTTTTCACATTCTTCAGACTTAACCCTTGTACGACGGTATTCTGTATCCTACAGATTAGACGATATGATATAAGTTAATGTCCAGATAACTTGTAAGCTCTTATTTACTCTGCATATAAAACATTGTATTGCGTGGGATCGGTGACGTGAAGGATCATTGAAGGGAATATAGACGGGGATTCTTGCGTTGCTATAGAAAAGACGATATATATCCAGGCGAGGTTTGAAAAATTTATTTAGAGCTCTTTTGCTACGATCTGAACTTCTTGCTCCTGCCACTCAAATAAAAAAAATCGAGGGGGAATGAACAGATCTTACGTGAAACCCTTCAAGTAGCTCTGGTGCGACTTACTCTAGTGAGAATGGAAGAAAAGAAAGCCCGGCGGCATTTTACGGCACCACCGCTACGTGAAACACGGAGTGCAAGGACGTTTGGATAATTCGCAACGCGGTACTGACTTCTTCGTTGGTAAGTGCTTTATGACTCTTTGTGTTGTCTGTGTCTAAGATTGTTACGACGAATTGTAGGTGACGAAGACCTGCTGTCATTCGCGCGCCGCTCAGGGCTACTTGACCTACCACTTCCTTCCCAGCTTGGTGGCTCGATAGCTTCTCCGAACCGCCCTCCTGTCGGGAAACTGGCCTCGTATGAAGCCACTAACCGTATACGTCCTTCTCCGGGTCCGGATTCTGTCGCGCAAGGCCCCGAACGTGACACTTCTATTCTGGATGACCCTGCGCAAGACCTTGGACGTGACAGTGCTATTTTGGAAAATCATGCGCAAGGTCAAGGTGGATATTCAGTTGAAGATGAAGCAATAGCTAACGACATCGAGGATCAGAGTGGATTCGATGTGTTTGACGATGACACTTTCATGGACGCAATGCGTAGTACTTAAGTGTTTGGCCCACACGTAGACGATGTCAACCTGCTCGATGCACCTTTGACTGAGGTAATCGATTCGGACATCGAGGCTGAGTCGCTGCCACTCAACGAAGAATACGCGATGATGGATTGGAAGACGTCGAGACAGATGGTGAAGACGGATTAGACGATGGGCTTGCATTTGCGTCAGATGCAACCTACCTAGTTGATTTGGCTTGTTCTGGGTGGATCACGTACAATGAAAGTTACGGTAGTAAGTCCGGATGTTACAGAATACGACTTGCTACCAATAACCTAACGCTGTATCAAACGTGCCAGGTGAATTCCTGTTGAATAGCGCATCAGAATACTACTCTACCAAAACGATCTGCAATTGCGTTTGCTGATTCTCCACTAGGGTTATCCTTCTACTTCCTGCCTAAAGCACTATGGATTCGTGTTGCCGAGGAAACTAATCGATACCGTACGCAATCCATTCCAGCCGTGGTACTTCGGCGTAAAATAAAGCCAGCTTGCTGCTCAAGAGAAGGACCCTTGCAGGCGTGTAGCGTCTCTGGAAATATTAAACGTGAACTGCAATGCTTCAATGACATACAGCCTCACAAAATTGTGCACGTTGTGGGTCTTTTGGTGACCAGGACTGTATGCCCCCGTTCGTGACGGTATTCGGAAGCACTGGGCAACAGATGAGGACGGAGCAATCGCTCGTGGAACATTTTCCCGCTTTATGACACGTGATCGGTTTGAGGAGATTCTACGCTATTTGCACCTGAACGATAAGGAAGGTCCGAGGGCACGCACTGACAAGGCCTGGAAGATCGGTCCTACTATCTAGACAGTCGAGAAGACGTATAGGCGGGGTTACCGCTTGGGGGGTGGGGTGGGGGTGGGGGTGGGGGGTATTTCGTTTGATGAAAAGGCATGATTCCGAACATGAGTCGGTTCAATCCCACGGAGATCTACATGAAAGATAATCCAAGTAAGTGGGAAACCAAGTTCTACCTTACTTGTCGAGCAGAAACCGCCTACTGTGCCAGGCGCGATACTTGCTTTGTCATTGTCGTAATCTACATAATAGTCTAACGCTTCACGCCCCCTGTTCCATATGATACATATTACTGAGTTGGTATGACGTCAAGCGCCATTGCAATTATTTGTGCTTCTAGAGAATAAGGATGTGAACTAATGTTTCTTCTCTGTACTGTATGATATAGGCTTGAGATATACTGCAGCGTTGGAACAGAAGGAAAGGAAAACGTTGGCTCGAAGGCAGTCGTTCGCAACATTTCGAAAGTGTTGCGTGGGCAACCTGCGAAGACGCTGGTGGTCACGGACAGCTATTACTCCTCTGCTGCTCTTTCGCTGACGTTGCTCGAGTTGGGGTTCTACCACGTGGGTACTGTGCGTAGCAACTGGAAGGGATGGTGCCGTGAGATCCAGTATACGCAAAACAAAAAGCCATTGAACAAGCCCCGAGGGCAGTATCGCATTGTTCAGGCCAAGGTCTATTCTGAGTTAGCGGCGCTGTCATGGATGGATTCGCGCCCCGTTAACATGCTATCCACAGGATGTAGCACAGAACCTACCGTGGTGAACCGCCGAGAGGAGAACGGCTCGATCACTGTCTCACCGTGCCCACACGAGGTCGTGGACTATGCTAACGGCATGGGCTTCTACGACCAGCTGAGGCTGCACCACTACTTAATCCAAAATTGCATCAACCTGACGAAATACTAGAAGCAGATATTCTTTGGCATCAATCTTCATCGGAGTTATCACTCACAACATTGCACGGAAACGACGAGGCAAAAACCCACCGACCCTCGCTGAGTACACGCGTCGATTGCCTAAAGAGCTTCTCGGACTTCGCAGTTTCAACTCCCAGAACAACGTGAGCGCAGAGGACCTTGTATCGGAGCCCTCAGCGATACAAGAACCCAACCTTGCCAATACAAGCGAGTTCTACACTTCTGAAAAGAAGAACAAGCGACGGTAGTACCTGTCCAAGATGTATTCGGCGTTTGCAGGCCCCAAGACAAAGTCGTTCGAAACCAGTTTCTACTCTCCAAGCTGCAGCGACGATTTTGGAGGACAAGTGCCCTTGTGTCATCAAATACGGCGAGAAGAGACAGGCAACACCAACACGTGTTCGCAGATTTGGCACAAGGTCTGGAGTGATGGCAAGGCCATCGCAGCGAACCTCAGCAAGGTAATAAGAATCTGTAAAAGAAAAAGAGAGAATGAAGAGGCACCATAAAAGCCTAATAACTAATGTTCCGGGAAGGTGTCAGAAATAGATGGTTTTGCGGTATTGGCAGGAATTGGTGAGCTAGAGGTTTTGACCATGCTCTACTCCGAAATAAAATCGCAAATCTAGCATATGCTGGATGTATTGCCCGCACTATGCATATTTTCGTAGCTGCTTTGTGCTGGACGCACGCGATTTTTTTCCCATAAGGCACGAAATGGTTCACAACAGCGTAATTCTTGATCATTTTGAAGTACATATCCCCTTGTCAAATTATTACAACGGGTGCAAGACATTCGTATTAAGTACAGCAGCGCCATTAATTATCAGAATGGCTAACAATCAATGTCTGGCACTACGCTTTGCGTAAGGTCCCAACCAAGCCGTAAGCCTCGCATTTCGACAAAGGTATTGGATTCTGAGATTAGTGTTACATATCATACACCGCTAACCCCAACAAGCAAAAAGGACGCTCAGTGCAAGCTCTACCTTGCGAATTACTTCAACACAGGGAGTTGAAGAAGCTGAAAAACAGTGTCTTCAAAAAGGCTAAGCTTTTTTTAGATGGTGATCATGCCTGTGGTGACATGGTCGGATATACTGTCATGAGCTCGTGTCGCTATCAGCATAGCAAGATGTAGATCAAGTCGCCGAGTGCGACGACGGTAAGGAAGGTACAGTATGACACCTGGTTCTCACGGGGGTGGACCTTTATCGTGTGCAAACTTTTCAATTCTCCACATAGCAATTCAACCATATTGGAGAAGCGGAGATATATAATAGGTCCGGAGGTTTATTAACGGGAGTAAGCGTACGCAACGCAGTATCCTCCCGTATTACAACCTCGTATTGTTCTGGTTCTATCTGTGGCCTGCAGATAGCTACCAGTGTCACGTCCAACGAGGGCTTCTAGCACGCGCACCACTAATGGAATACACAAGTGCCTCGATGTTCAAGATTCACAACAGCCATGCGGTGTGGCGAGGCTCTAGCGATCTAACACGTTGTCCAGGTCCGCGTCGGTGGGCTAAACTACCATGGGGGCTAAACGACTCTCTCTTGACGGCCCAGTACCGCTGCAACACTCCACTCGACCTTACGAGGCTGCAGATACCCGTCTCCTCCACACACGCTATTGCCAACGCCTGGTAGGCTACGCTTTGCTTTCTCTTCGGTTCGTCCACTTCTTCCGCTAGCACGAGTACAAGTGCCAGCACACTGAACTCACAGTGTTAAGTCTTCCTTGTTGATGTTGTTAGTCTCCTCTTTCGACCCGTTCCGCTGCAAATCTGAGACTGTGGCTTCTACTCTACACATGCATCGGTCTTGGCTTCTGCGAGCTTCGAGATCTTCAGCGGTTGCGCCCCTCTACCGCTGACCTCAACGGTCCATTCTCCGCCTGATGTCGCCCACCACTTACCGCTTGCGCGTCTGTTGCTTCCCGGGTAGCGGTTTTCTCTCCTTGAACTCAACCACGAATCAACGGCAGGCACTACTGTCGATCCCTTGCTAGTGATGCCGCCATCTCTGCCCACGCTGGTCCCGCCGCTGTCCTTCCTCCCATCGGCCTACACATTTGCTCCACTCTTGTAGTCATCACCTGAGCACCTCACAAGGTCTTCGTCACAGCCGCTCGATCGAGCACCCCGACAATATTTCAATACTTTCACTCGCGTTTCATACTGTAGCCATGTATCTCTGGCGGCAAATCAAGACTGGAAGGAAATTAGGTATGAGCTTTTGATATTCCTTAGCAATACAAATTCAGTAAAATAGGGATGAAATAATGAGATTTGACAGCAATTAAGTCTACATGCATACAAATAATGGTAACAGAGTCGGTGGATGTCCAATGGCATCAATTTTGATAGAACTAGCCGAGCGCCACCGCTTCGCGGCGGGGGCACATGAATGTTGTTCTTTCTTGTTCGTGGACATATATATTGTGGTTAGTGCCTCCGTTCCGCTCGCCGCCGGCTCGCTGCACTACTCGCACGTTAGGTCACAAATTTGAGCATAGGTGACCCCTTCGGACCTGCAAGATTGTACCAGGTACGGATTTGGGCCGCCTCGCATCGCTCGGCAGCAAGTTTTGGCCAATCAGAATCGTTTTTGAACCGTGATGGCGGCGACGGTCAAACTACAGAGATGAGGACAGCTAACTACGTTAATTGTATAGGACCAGCCGAGCGCCGCCCGCGTTGCGGGCGGTGGCGCAACTTGGGTTGCAACCCGTTCTCTCGCTGTTCCAGCTCGCTTCACTCCCTGACCGCTCCCGCCTTCGCTGCGCTCGGCAGGTGCCAAGCCTTGAGCGCATGCTTCGCTCGGCGGAAGGTTGCGGAGATAAGTAACGTGAAAAATCATAATATGTACTTGGTAAATGCAGTTATGCAGTGCAGCGCTCCTTAATCCCTACTCGAAAATCTGCATGTACACTATGTTGTCTGTGTACACTCCGTCCTCCTCCTCTAGCTGTGGGTACTCGATCAGCGCCTTGAACTTGGACCGAGACGCCACTCTCGACAGTGCGACGAAACTCCGAAACCTCTGCAAGCTCTGTGGCGGTACTCTCATTTTGAGCAGACATCACCCGCATGTTTTCCCTCAGATGGAGTTGCTGGAATTTTGGCCACAGCGTGGATGACTTGAGGCAGGCATCGATCGTTTGTGCTGGTGTACCTCTCACGACCACCGGAAGAATCTGGCGGAAGTCCCCGGATAGCACAAACACTTTCCCTCCAAACGGCTCGTCGTCGTTGTCCATTAGGTCACGTAAGGACCGGTCGACAGCCTCAAAAGCGTGCCGGTGGGTCATCGGTGCCTCGTCCCAGATGACCAAACTGGCTATCTGAATTAAGCCCTTCAAGTGAGACTGCTTAAAGATGGAGCATGTCGATGTGTCGTTCAGCTTCAATGGGATCTTAAAAGTTGCGTGGGCCATGCGCCCACCCATGAGCAGCAAAGAGACAATGCCACTCGACGCAAGCGCGATCTTCCCCGACAACCGCACCTTTGCCAAGATATGCTTCAGTAACGTCGATTTACCCGTAACCCCCCCCCCCCCGGTCCATCAATGAAGAACAGGGTGTTACCCTGGGTCGGGTTATCTACAGCATTAATGATCGTGCTATAGACAGATCGCTGTTCACCATTAAGCAGATGTTCTTGGTCAACCATTTCTTGGAGGACATCGTGGTTGTACCCGTCCATTTCGCGGCGAATGCGATTTTGGAAGAAGACGAAGAGGTTAATTTCTTCGAGCAGGAGGTGCTGCACACTGTCAATATCAATGGTATTCCGCCACACAAGCTGACGTTGAAGAGGGGCGCTCCCATCATGATGATGCGGAATTCAAACCCAGACCTGGGGCTGTGTAACGGAACGCGTCTGCGCATTGTTGAAGTCAAGCTCCACGTGATCTACGCAACGATCATGACTGGCGAGCGCCAAGGCCAGCATGAGCTCATTCCGAGGATCGTCTTTATCAGTGACGGCGAGGCGCGCGAATTTCCCTTCCGTCTGCGGCACAAGCAGTTTCCGGTTCAACCTGCCTTTGTGATGACTATCAACAAGGCGCAAGGGCAAACCGTGCAGAACCTCGGGCTGTATCTGTCGACACCCTGCTTCTCGCATGGTCAGCTTGTGTGGCGGAATACCATTGATATTGACAGTGTGCAGCACCTCCTGCTCGAAGAAATTACCTCTTCGTCTTCTTCCACAGAGTCAGTCGACAGGTACTCTTGAGATACCCCTTCCAGCCGTTGCGCCACAGCCTCGTTAATGCGCTGTACAACCACGTTTGTAGTCGTCAAGATGGTCCGGTTAGCGAAATACTCGTCGTTCGCGATTTCGGGGTTGTTAATATCCGCGTACATATCATCTGCAGTAGCGAATCCAGCACCAAGTGCGGATACTCACACAGCTGGGGAAGGTCTTCGAAGTGGGCTACAGCGCTTCCGTTGGCAAGCAGCAAGTTATTCAGGATCTTGAGCGTGTGGAACGTCACCATTTCTTCCTTGGCGTTTCCTTCCAAGCTGCGGTACGTGTAGCTGAAGTCTAGAGAGAGGTTGTCGTAAAACCGTTCCCACAGATCGCCAACCTCTACGACCTGAGAGTACACGATGATTGTTGCGAAAAGCTGTCGGAGCTGGTACGGCATCCGGAGCTGAGAAACCTCAGTCATGCAGGCTACCCATTCAGAGTCATCCTCAAGATATCCCGCGTGGAGCGCAGCTTCGCGATACGAATCGTAAGGGACGCCATCTACCGTTCGTAGAATTTCAAAAGACGTCGGTCCTTTTCGGTGGCACAGCAACACGCGCATGTAGAACCTCTGCATATCCCGCGGGGACACGTGAATCATCCGGCTGACGGCTGCTTGGTACCGTTTTCGACGTACCCACCGCTTGGCTTTGTGTCCCACCGGAATAGCTTGGGGATATCGTGATACAACGTGCTCTTTTGCGACTTGGTTGTCTGGGGTCTCGCTTGCACACAACTCAAAGAAGCGAGTCAACATTGTGTGTTTGCACCGCGCGACAACTACAGCCGGGTCGTCGCTGGAATGAAACGTGATCATCTGCTCGTTCTCCAAATGAATTGTAAGCTGTGTAATGGCGTGCGTTTTGCCTTGAACGGAGTAGTCCAGTAGCCGCATGCAAGCTTCGACCGGAGAGATATACCTCGCGTTCAAGAACCGTAAGATCTCATTGGGCTCTATCTGCGTCTGGTTCCTCTCTCCACTTAAGGCTCCCACGGTGATTACAGCCTTGTCCGATCCCTTGTAAACGTACTTGTACAGGTATTTGACCGCCGTGATCGCCGTACAGACCTCCACATTGATATGGCAGTTGTACTTCTGTGAGAGGTACGGGTTGTACGGAACCACCCACTGATTGATTTGTCTCGTTGTCGTATTCTTTCCCGTTAATCAAAACCACCCCGGCCGCTCGACGTCTTCGTCTGTACACTGGGTACCCAGCGACATTGCCTTTTGTTATCTCCGATAGGGGCTTTGGGAAACCCTTTGTGCACTTCCCGTCTTTCATACAGACCGCGTTGGGATATGCAGCCCCGCACGGTCCGTGAATCATGCACGTAGTTACTGTTTCGTACTACTGGGGGTTCTTCTCCTTATCTGGAAGCTCGGCCAACACCATCTTGTCAATGATCTGTCTCGTACGCGGCTTATCCTCCTCCGCCAGGATGACCAAAATATGGGCGTGTGGTAAACCCCGCTTTTGGAATTCCACCACGTAGATCCGCGCGTGAACGCGCCCAAGAACGCCTTCGTCCAAGTCTTTCAGTTCGGCACCGAATTTTAGCTGCCACACCCGCGCGAAAATGTCAGGACGATCCTGAGCGGTCTGTCCACCCGGTATCTTTTCCACTATTTCTTCCCAGGTGGGGTTGCACGTCATGGTGACAAATGCGTCTGGTTTCCCGTACTCACTCATAAGTGAATCGTTCACCCGTTCCGCGCGGATCTCCGACTGATGCGCCGCCACCCATCTTAGTTGTTCCTGCTCGCACTTAGCTCGCTGATCAACGCAATTCTGCTGAAACAGGCGCCCGCCCTGATGCAGTACGGACTAGTCGTCGCATTTCTGGTACAGTCGGTACGCTACGTGCTCGCAAAGAGACATCTCGCGCTTGTTCCTCCGCACGTTGTCGCCGTCGTATGTATCAGTGTACGTCCAACCGAGTTCTCCGTACGGAAGAAGTAGCGGGTACTGAAGCGGATCATACGTTGTGTGTGTCTCATACAGTCGGAACAATCTGTGGTCTTTCGCGTAGAGTACAATATCGCGCGGTTGGTCGAGGTTACCGTCTTCAATCATGGTAGCACCGACTTCGGAAACAATGGGTAAGTTGTAAGTGCCAGGCCGCGAGCGATTCTCATGCAAGCGAAACCGGACATCGACAATGTCACCACCACTCGCTCGAAGCTCGCGTAGCCTCTCCCCGAAGATCAGGAATTGCTGCGCGAGTGGATTGTGCTCCGCCATCATTGTCTCGATATCACCCAAAGCGACAGGACATAAGTCACTGAAAATGTCTCTGCGACGCGTCGCCCGCTGCTGCATGTCGGGGTCCACGATGTATATCTGCGCGAACTTTGGCTTAACTGGTTGGTTCGTGATTGGATCCGTGTAAGGAAGTAGTGAACCGAGCCAATGACCCATGGCTCCTTGAATACGAAACGTATATACCCCGTGTTGCCCAGCTACGCTTTCGGCTTGATTCACCGGCTGAAAAGTATCCCGGTTATTGCAGAACGCACCAATAGATGTAAAGGCGAATACCTGGTTGTACGCACGGATGTGTTTGCGAAACTCAGGGTCTTTATACAGCTGTAACAGGCGGGTTGGCGCGGGCGGAAGAGCTGGAAGTTTGACGACGCCTTCAAGACAGCAGGATTTCTTTGTCTCTGCTGGCCATTTCCACGCGTTGCAGTGATTACAGACTGTAGGCGGAGGGAGTCTATGGCGACCATCAACGACGTTTGGACCCGTAAACATGGAAGCGTCGAAGTCCTCATGGTTGTGGAAAGCGTGGCCTCAGCGAGCACCACTACGACGCAAGCGCTCCCGCTCTGCCCGCTCGTCGGATGGAACCACGGATCGACTTTCTTGGTGACGAAGACGATTGCGCGCTTGGCGCTCTTCCCGTTCCTCCGGGGCTCCCTCTCCCAGTTGTCGCTCGTGCCAAAACACGATCGCGTTCTCGCCCTCTTTCGCGTTTTTCCTGTACTTGACTTGCTCGGTGCTCTTCTTGATCGGTGCGATCGCGCTCACGCTTAGATTATTGAGCTCTACGGGCACGTTGCCGCTCAGTTTTTACGTCGTGCGCGGTCTCACTGAGAGGATGTCAAGTTGGCACGTCTATCGCGAGCTCTCTCTCTGTCTCGTTTCCGAGTACGTTCCTGCTGCGAAGCGGACATGGCTGCGCGCCTCCGTCGAGCTTGTTCAGCTTGGCGCTCGCGACGCTGCCTCTGAAGTTCCTCCGGGTCAGCAATAGCTTGTTGCACCACGTGGTCAGCAGAGGGGTCATGTCGGGCCACCCTGACGCGCACCGGAACTGTTTCAGCCGGCGGTGGGACCTCTGAAGATAGGGGCTGCTCAATTAAAGAGCGTGGTGGTCCATTACTTCCGCGCACTTGCACATTTCCACCCACACGCTCATTTCCATCCACTTGAGCACTCCGTTGACGGAATCGATACAAAGCACTGTTTAGCCTGTTCTTTCTTCGCTTGCGGTCTCCAGTTGATTCTTCTTCATCCGGCGACTGGTGGGCCTCTTCAATCTCCTCGATACTTGCGTACTTTCGTTTTCGAGATGCCATTTTACTCGCTGCAGTGAAACCAACATCAAATTTAAGCGAGATACGTATGCGATAGGGTGGAAATGTAGGTGAAAAGCTCTACTAAGGATACCCGGGTTGAAGCGCCAACCATTTTGTTTCACGGTACACTGAAAGCGGTAACCCTGTGACCTGCTACCCTCGCTACCTTATCTTAGTAGCTAGTTCCCGATATTCCTCCATACGCCCTCCAGTCGTAAAACGATCGCTTCTTTTATATTGTGTTCTATACTTAATTTTTTTTCCCGCACGCACGTTTCGAACCGACGAAGTATCTACCATCCACTGTTATTCATGGGCTGCATGAATAACAGATCCGGTCTTACTTCTCTAGGCATCCACCCTCCTTTGTATAATGCGGGCTACGCAATATACAAATCGGGTTTCTGTTCCTAGCTATTTACTTCCACCATCCTTTATTTTCCGCGGGCAACGCGCTAAATAAATCCGGTATCAGTTTATTTTAATTTATTAGCCGCTGTTGTGTTTTTGTCTTTCTTTTTGTTTTTTTCGGCGTGGCTAATGTCGGTATTGACGACGATTTTGGGAATTTTATTTTTGACCCCTATTTAGGGGCTAGTCCTAATAGAACAGGAGCAATCGTCTGATATTGATCTTTGTATGTATGGGAATATCGGTATACCGGCTAATGAGTTTAGATATAACGAGAGCAGGGTGTAAGGGTCGACCACCTAGATGGTGCTGTGATTGGTGGGAACTGAGCCCGGTAGTATCCCTCCTAGAACCTTTCTTTTGGAATATTATTCTCTTTTACGGTGTCTTAATCGAAGGCTCTCGGCTGAGAGCACAGCAACTCCTTAGAGCCTCGAAACCGGTATTTCAGGATTCCGCGGTCGTATTACCAACAGCGGCGCAAGTGCGGTATTCCCGGTAATACCGATAAAGCTAACAGCGTATACCGGTACGGTGAGCAAAATGGAGCTCCTAGGGCACCGTGCCCCACCACGGACTCGGAGGCGCATGCGGTGTCACCACCACCATGCGCACATATTGTTTGCTTGCCGTAATGTCTTCTCGAAATTGTACATCTCGTGCTTCTAGAATCCGCCCAGTCCGCAGGTGTAATAGCCGGGTGAAACCTGAGCGAAGCCGAGCAGCAAGGTTGGTTCGGCTTTTGGGCTTAGCTTGTGTGTGTGTTTGGCTTGATGCACAAATCCGACGCACTCACACACACGGATTTTCGCAACATCAGGCTTCGAGCCCATGAGCTTCACGGAAGGTGTCTTTCCATTCAAGGCCCGCGTTGCACTCATGTTATCAATGTCAACGACATACTGAAGCACTTCAGACCACAGCGCCGTGGGCAAATTGGCAGCATGCATTACAGCACGCATCTTATTCACCAGTACTCCGTTCAGCTTCTGCACCAGCGCGTTCTCCTCCGGTGTGTAACGATGTGTGGGTACAAATCGGATACCCCTCGTTGCTATAAACAGCTTGAGCTTGTTGTTGTCAAACTCCCCACCCCCATCACTGCTAAAAGTCTTGATTCGATGTCCCTGCGCGAGCAATTCCGTCATCAGCTTGATCGTGCATTCATTCGCGTCTCTCTTTTTCTTTAGTGGAAAGCACCACTTGTAGCGCGAACCCTCGTCTTGGATCAGCTGAAAGTATCGGCATTCTTTGAGTCCGGGTAAGTACTTCCCCATATCGCAGGTGTCAGACATCAGCCGCTCATAGTTCACTTTGGTACGCTTCTCTGCGGCGCTTGCCTTATAGAAACGACGCTTCTGCTTGGCCGACATGCATCTGAGGCAGACAAACTTCTCCTTGAACAGCTCGGGCAGGATGTCCATGCCCTTCACCGTGTTGTTCTCGACCATGTGCTTGATCGCTGCCACGTTCAGATGTCCGAGGCGTTCGTGCCATCTAATCGGGGGCTAGCGTCAGCATTGACCGTTAACATCGCCATTCCTTCAGTCACAGCTTCTGCATCGACAGTCCTCAGCCAATAATGTGCTACTTGCTGAAGGAATACGAGCCTTTGGTTGTCCTTATCCAAGACGATTAAGCGAACCTTCTCTTCGGGAGAATTCGTCGACATTCTCCAGCCATTTTTCTCCATCCTGCCCAGGATCAGGAGGCTCGTTGAACCATGAGGTGAATACTCCACATTCTCCAAGGGGAGTTCCAGCACATCATTGCCGCCGCCATTCCGCACATGAAGGAGGACACTGCCACTCATTACACCTCTCGTAACATCTCCTGTCCAGACCCTAAAACTGGCCAGTGATTTCTTCTCCGACGTGAACAAACTGCGGTCGCGGCAGACATGCGTCGTGCTGCCGGAGTCGAGCATCCAATCACCCGGGCTACTTCCGCACACGTCACTCTGTACCATGCCAATCATACCTTCGTCGCTACTGCTGTCTTCGCGCCTGCCGTTAATCTACTGCATGTGCTTTATCATACCGGGTTTCTGCTTGTCGTTGTTAGAGGCTTTCTCGGACTGCTTTCCCTTCCGCTGCACACCACCTTTCCCACTCGGCTTCTCGGTGTTTCCGCTGGCCTTCTTTGGCCAGGTTTTGAATCGCAAGCAGTCACGTCGAAAGTGACACATTTTCTTGCAGTGATAGCATCTCACCGCCTTCTTCGTGCCACTGGCAGCACCACTAGCTGTCCCAGGCGCCCAGTTACCACCAAACCCATTGCGCGAGCCAGGTCCTTGGAAGGCACCACCTCCACCAGGGAAAGTTCGCACTCCACTGCTTGTCATGTTCATCACCATAGCGATCCCAGCTCCAGCCTGGTCCATCATACGGTCTTGTTCATCCCGGGACCGGAGGGAATTTGTCACTTGCTGCAGTGTTGGGGGGTTACCCTGCCGTGTCGGCAGGTCGAACTGCTCCAGCAACTCTCTGTGCGTCATTGCCACTCCCATCAGGAGCAAGCTGGTCATGTCGCCGTCAGAGATCGCGTGATCTGCGTCCATGTTCCTCAGTCGCTGCCTCAACTGGGTCATCGGGCGGACATAGTCCGCCATCGTCTGGCCCGGTTCGAGTGAGCACTGATAGAGTTGGCGCTTCAGCAGCGTAGCGTACGAGAAGTCACGCTGCGTGTGGTCAGACACCAACGTGTCCCACATGTCCTTCGCCGAGGCCATTCCGCACACCTTCGAGGCATCGTCATTCTTGCAACCACGGAGGCCCCGCAGTATCGTGGCGGTCGCGCTTGTCGAAGGTGGCTTGCTGCGCTTGGTCCGTTGCGTGTCGATCTTCCGTGCCGATTACCACGTCCCAGGCGTATCGGTCGTCAAGATAAGCTCCAACTCAGCTCGATATAGATCAAACGTCTCTTCGAACAGCGGGGGCTTGCTGCTCCCCGTGCAGTCGTTCCAGCTTGAGGTTGTTGGCCGGCTGTCGTCGCTGCGCCACCACCGCCAGGGTTGTTGCTCATTCTTCGTCACTTGGATTGCACACTACACCCGCGCGATACCTTGGGCTCATAACCTAGCAGCTTTAGCGCTGCGGGTGAGTGTAGATAAGGAAGTAGGGAAGAGGATACTTGGATAGCTGTCCGGTCAAAGGGTTTTTTGGGCTACGGCTTTCCTCCTCGTGCACGACACGTACAGGATGCATGCGCTCGCATGGGGTTGAATAACACTTTGAGTTTTATACTCAACTACCCAAGTCTCCTCTTATGAGCCTAAGGTATCGCGCGGGTGTATTGTGCAATCCAAGTGACGAAGAATGAGCAACAACCCTGGCGGTGGTGGCGCGGCGACGACAGCCGGACAACAACCTCAAGCTGGAACGACTGCACGGGGAGCAGCAAGCCCCCGCTGTTCGAAGGGACGTTTGAGCTATATCGAGCTGAGTTGGAGACAAGAGCACCCTATTCGGGTCTCGTACTCTCATAGACCAGAGCCACTCCTGCCGCTACGACGACCGGTGCCACTACAGCTGCCACAACGCTCAGTGCCAACCCTGCCGCTATGATGAACAGTGCCACCTGAGCGCTACGTCTGCAGTTACGACTACTAGCGCCACGTCGGTCACTAGCGCCACACCTCCAGCTACGACGACCAGCCCTACGTCTTGCACAGCTCGAATATCTGGTCAAAAGTTTCAACATCGACGCGGAAATAATATCGAAAAAGATTGCGTCCTAACAGTCATGGATGGCTTGGCAGGACCTTGCCCATCCAAACTCGCTAGCCTAGCAGCAGCAGTTCCTTTCTGTGCTCTTGATGGCGCGATGTACCTTGGCCGAAGACTCCTACCGCAATCACGATTTTGATTTTGCCTTGAAAATCGTGATGTTGGCAAAATTGCAGCGGTCGCGAACACGCCCTAAGTTTCTCAGCTACTAATTTGGCCAGCGGGATCTGTTTACAAGAATCAAGATGTTTTCTTGCTTTGTAGGATACCTGGGACAGAATAAAAGCTCGGGTTAATCCAAACCTGTTTCGTTTTGATATGCTATTTCCGGCCGTAGATATTCCGCTGCTAGTCTCAAATGAATCAGGGCCGTACAGCTTGGTAATATCAGGCTGTATTAATAGCAGTAAACTGTTATACTATATAATAGTCGTTGTATGTCTCAATTCTGCGTCAACACCTCGACCCAATGAGTGGTTAGGCATCCGAGAAAACAATCCATTAATACATGTATTCAGCGGCAGCAGCGGTGTCGGCAGAGGCTCCTGGAGCGGAAGAGTATTTAGAAATACTGTCACAACCAAGCGCAAAATGAACCAGCTATCCACACCGTTGCATCAGCTCTGATACAAGGTGTGGCATCTAGCTAAACAAAAAAAACTAAGCTGTTCAGTTCATCAACCGCAAACGCGATCGTTCTTGGTTGTTGAGGCCTCAGAGATGTGAAACCATTTGCATTGTTGTAGTTAGCTGCATCATGTACCTGTATGTGATCCGAGCTTCGCCTTCTTCTCACTTTTAATCTCTAGTCGGCTACGCATCAGTTCCTGAAAGACTTCAATGCAAGCATCTTGGGCTTTGATGTTAGCTTTTAGCAGCTTCTGCTCTGCCTCTGTTTCTAGACGTTCTTGAAGCTTCTGAGCAGCTATCGCTCTCCATATGGAGCTCGAGATTTGAATATCCCCGGGGCTTAAGCTGCGTTGATCCGGTCGAGTCTGCTGCAGTTGAAGCAACTTCTCCGTCAACACTTTTCCCTGTCGTTGTAAACTGTCGCGCTCGTTCCTGACCCGATGTCGATACAAACGCAGTCGACCTGTTTCTCTTGAACGTCGTATTTCAGTGTCGAGTTCAGCTAAGTTTGCCGTCGCGCTTGAGGGTTTTGAGGTGGATGGTTTGGTTTGTTTACCGGAACGTGAAGTCTTCAGAGTCGAAACATTGCAATCGAATATCGCCACGTCCTCGAGAAACGCTGTGTCGAGCTCTGGTCGAGATGACATTGTCTTGAGATTCTGTGGCCTTTTGGGAGTTTTTGCGAATGTGCTGTGTTTCTCACTGACACCACATGCAAGATTACGATCAGTGGACCGCCGTAATCGGAGCCAACGCTATTCTATTCACTGGCAATGATACGCTCGCTGTCAATATACCATGGTAAATCAGAGTGACACAGCCCCGTATGTTCGCTGTCAGCAATATTACTCATTTACACACACTCCTCGTCAAGGGTTGCTCACGGTACCGGTAAAGGAAAGCTCACTGCACAGTTTTATAAAAACACGTATGCCCAGATTTCTTATATGACAACGAAACCGGCTATTGTAAGCAACAAACAGATCCTATCCGAGATTTGCGCGAGAGAAGGCAAGTGAACTTCCAAGAACGGAATCGACGAAAATGTGTGATCGAACGACGTCTGCGGCTTCGCTCCGTTGGGCTGGAGGCATTTCTGCATGCTGACGTTGAGGAGGGGGTCAATTTACTCGATGATGGCGCCTTGCACCTTTATACTGCCAACTCGCCAGATTCCGACGTATGGACGTCTACGACTGAGACAGATACGAGCAGTGTGACTTCATCAAGTCGACCACAGAGTGTAAAAGCTACTGGAAAACGCAAACCACTGAAGAGGCCAGACACGGTGCGCGTGAGGGAGACCAAGAGGCGTCAAATGTATCGCCAGCGAGCCAAGAACAAGCGTGCCTCTCTTCGTGACGAGGTAGCGCTCCTAACTGATCAACTGACCAGATTGTCGCAAGCCTCTAGTGACGGAAATGATATTGTTGCGATTCAATCTACCTCCGCGTGGAAGGTGCTCGCTCTGTGCAATCGCCATAAGCTGACGGAAGCTGAAGCAGACAAGAAGCGATTGCTAGCCGCTGTGAGCTCTCAGGAGTTGCTGATCGAAGAAATCAGTTCAGTCGTACGCAAGCTCATGAATCGTGTTCCCGCCGTATGCAGTGTTAATCTACAAGACGTGTGCGTGTTGGAGCAGCGCAAGGATATGGAGCTTTACAACGCATACCTGACGGAGCTGGATTCAAATTTCTCGAGAACTGCTAGCGTTTTATCTACGCAAGGCGTGTAGTCGATGAGTGAAGGTGTGATCAAAGCCGTCGTGAACAATTCCACTGACGGGCAGGCCAAGTATTTCCAGTATCGACGCAATACTGTGTTCCCATACCGATTCGATCAAGTCTGTCGCTCGCTATGGGAACTCACGCATCTACACCATCAAGTGCGGGATCGCCAAGCGTGTGATGTGTCGAGCTCAGAGAACTCGTACGCTGTCAAGTTTCGCTACACGAGACAGCTAGCTGCTTGTTGTTTCGCGTCAATTCTGCGCCGCCTTGTTCTCCGCCGCTTGTTTCAGATGACAGCATGGTGATTATGTGGAAGGCGTTCGTCGAGGGAGAAGAAGCGTTCAAGGGGATGAATTCAAGTGAGTCCGGGTATATTCGACTTCGTCCGAGTGAAGCTGGTTCCATGATGGAAATGTACGTGCACCAGGTGCCTGTGTGGTTGAGCTCGACCCAATCGGATGATTCGAGAGTAGCTCAGTTTCTAGAGGTGGTGCTAGACGTCGGGCAAGAAAACGAAGAACATGCTCTCGGCGGAATAGCTTCACTCTTCCTCGAGAAGGATGGATTGGAAATCAACGAAGTGAAAACCGAACGCTTAAGCGTACAGCAGCTCAAGGTAGAAAGCGGATAATAACTTTAAGTAGGTTACTGTAACTACATGTACTACCATACAGTATTAATAAGTGGTGCTCTCGCTGAGGTTTCTGTAATGTTACAGAAGTGTTCCTCGCTTGGTATTATAATAATGAGTCAAGTGTGTCAGTCTTGATGAGTGGCCACGATAATCAGAGATGACTGCAGGTGCAACTTGCAGCGACCAGAAGACCGAAGAGCTCAACACCCTTCGCAGACGCGAAGTGTGGCACTACATATTACTCCTCCATCTTGAAATACCTTAACGTTAGCAACATTGTATTCATCTGTGATCTGATCGAGTTTGGAGAGCAATGTCCGCCTGCAATTGGGCAGAGAGCAACGTGGTGCAAGGGGGACCGGCGCGATAACTTTGCACTGAAACAAGTGGTCTCGCTATTATAGGAATCCATACTGTACGGAGCAGATTACACCACCTACTTTGACGTATTATAAAGGTAGACACTTGCGATAGCCAATAAGACAACCATGACATGAAGAGACTGTACCTTCCAAGATGACATGTATTAATACACGTGTATTCATGTACTTCATGAAAAGGTGCACTCGACCACCTGCTTTCTCGCGGAAAGGATTTGGGGAAGCCCAAAATGAGCTTTGCCTGACAAAGACCAGACGGGAATCGTCAGCTCAACTCAGGACACGATCGGCTCACTCATTCTGCACACCACTACTCAAGCCACGCTCAGATGACTAAGTTGATAACGTTGGACGAGGTCTTGTTAGACGATATCGTCGGCCTCCTCGATTTCAACGGCTCCCTCACGCCGAGACTGTCGACTGGGGACGGCGACGCCCTCACCGCGGCACTGTTTAGCGACAATACCGGGCCCGCAAGTCCATCGACTGGCAGCGATGACAGCGCCAAGCCCAACAAACAAAGTCGCAAACGAGAGAGGGAGAAAACCCGACAGCGACGGTATCGACAGCGAATCCGAGACAGTCGAGACGAGCTACAGCGCCAAGTTGGCGAGCTGTCGAAGGAGCTGCTCCAGTTGATCAAGGTCGCTGTGATGAGGAAGGAGATGCAAATGTCTACCGATATCTTGAAAAATACTTCTCAATGGGTCTCGGAGACGGTTCGACAACGTGAGCAACGAGCGCTGTCCGAAGCTGAGCAGAAGCGATTGCTCGCTGCTGTGAACTACCAAGCCTCCTACATCGAAGGTCTTCGACAGGTTGTTGGCAATCGACTGAACGGAAACGGTGTTCCCTTCGGTACTGGCAATAGCTTCCACCGCTATACCAACGTCCCGGCACTACATTCGATGACGAGTCCGCTGTACACGATGTACCTGCAGCAGCTTGAAGGCTCTTACGCTCGTGTCGACGGTGTCATGAGCGCTTGTGGCTTGATGACGATGCCAGAGACGACGATCAACTCGACGCACAGACGAAAAGCCGACGGCGAGGTGGCGTATTTCCAGCACGTCAACAAGGTGGTGCTGCCCTTTAGTTTCCATAAGGTATGTGAGGCCATCTGGACGGCGAGACATGAGCAAGCTGAACCGGCCTTTGGCGGCTATGAGATGGTTCCCGACGACGATATTTTTATTAATTCGCGCGTACTCACGTCGTTGAACGTTGGTACGCTGGCACAGCGATTCGTCTCGCGCTGCTACAAGGAGGAGAATCGCTTGGTTCTTGTCTGGAAGATGTCGTCTGAGGGCCAAGGAGACTTCAGAGGACTACACGCTGAGGAAACGGCTTGGATGAGCGTTCGAGGAACACCCACCGGTGTGATGATGGAAGTGTGCGTACAACAAGTGCCAATGCGTTTCAACAAGGGTACCAGCCATGAACCGGCAACGGCAATGTTCCACAACGTGCTCCACGAATCGCTCGAAGCGGACAAGAACGAGATGTTGAGGAATCTCGAGAGATTGCTGCTCGACGACGTCCTGAACGGAATCGAGTGCTAGGAGGAGTTGGAAGTGAGTAGAATAATTGTGAAGTAACTGGAACTTATTCCAACCTGCGCCACAATGAAAAAACTTGCGCTCTACTGTAAGGTGAAGCTGTTAATTTTAAAAAGGCACTCGTTATTTAGCCCGACTGAGACGCGCATTTTATACGTATTTTCTGTGTATGTATCTCGTATACACCGGTTAAATTGGAGTAAAGGTAGGACACTAGCCCGTTTGCACTAGTCTGCGGACTTATAGCCGTGGGCCCGCCCCTCTCTTCGCTTGCTGCGCTCGGGGGGCGCCGCTTCGCGGCCTGCCCCACCCCGGTCTAAGTCCTCGACTCGGCTAGGTGTTGTGTCTGGGATTAGATATTAATCTCGAGACAGTGTTGCCAAGACCGTCGGCAAAGCCCATTTTATTCACGGTCGAGGTATACCTTGTGTAGTCGGATATTGTGAGTTCTACTCAAAACTATCGCTACAGTCAATTGTCGCAAGGCAATCATTCATCCTATCATATATCATAAGGCAACATTATACATGAAAGGTTTCCATTGCGTGCAGAACTCCAGCGGCAACACCGCAGCTAGCGAACGACAAAGCATGGATGCCCAAGCTCGTGTGTCAGCGAAATATATCGCGCTCTTTGATGTGCATAGTTCGTCTTTCAAGGACCTTCCCTGTCAGTCCGTACTCCTGGATAATGCGCCAAACCGAAGACTTTGAGATCGTAATGTGGTGAGCATGCACGAACGCCTCTTGCGCTTCATCTAGATAGGCCAGGGGATGCTTTCCATAGAAATCAAACAACCACGCTCTGTAATCGGAAGAGAACTTCTTGTCAGACGCTTTTCGCGCTCGTTCAAAGGTCCCAGTAGCCTCATAGACGCGAATCCAGTTGCCGGTCGTGGTCTCGGACTTGTGGTACACGCGGGCAAGCTCCTTCCGCGAATAGCCGAGGTTATAGAACCCGTACAGACAGTGAAGCGCCGTGTTGGGGTGTGCATGTTGCTTGGGTACGGCTTCCTGCATGCCTCAAATACAATCCGTGCTTATTACATCATAGCAAGAGTGTTAGCGTCAACAGAACTCGCAATACGGGCAACTAGTTACGAGAGAACGTTTTAGCAGCCCTTGTGTCCACGAACCTGATGCACACGAGGCTCGGTTCCCTACGCGGGCGCACCACGTAAGACACTAAAAAGGGCTTGAAGTTACGGAAAAGGAGCTGTGCAAGGCACTGGTTCGTCTCCGAGATCAGAAGGCGACGGAGAAGTCCGAGTTTATTGCGAGCAGAACAGCAGGGTTCTATTTCGGGAAATCGATCGCTACACAACAGAGAGAGCAGCGGCTGCAGGCCGAAGCGGTCCAACAGTATCTTATTGTCGCGATCAGTTTGCAGTCCTCGTATATCGACAAACTTCGCGGCATTTTGCGAAGGCGGCGTGTTAACCAACAAGAGCCTCGCAAAAAGCTTTGTCTCAACTCCGCTGAACCTGAGTTGGTTAACGCGTATATTGGAGAAGTCGAAGGAAACTATACAAGAACGGAAGGGGTGTTTAGAAGCAGCGGGTTGTCCGCACTTGCTGGGAATGACGTGACAAATCACTCGGTTCATACAAGAGACTCCGACGACCAAGTCGACTATTTTCAGCAGCTGAACAAACTGGTGTAGCATTCCTCTCTTCGTGAAACAGGTCATTCATTGTGGGAATTAGGCGAGATCCAGCACTCAACCAAACCAAATTACCAGAACATACGATTGCAGCGAAATTTGTGGAGTCAAAAGTGCTAAAATCTGGTGAAACGGCCCCGCTGGTGCAGAGATTTATAGCGCGACGATTTCAAGACGATGGGTGCATTATCCACACATGGAAGTTCATTACGGAAGGAGCGGGTGCTTTCAACGGGATGCAAGTGGAAGATGCCGGCTGTTGGAGACTGCTACCTTCGACGGATACAGCAGAGCCTGGAACCCAGATTGAAATCTATATCCACTGAGTGCCAATGCGCTTTACAAGTGTACAGTGCCGGAAGTCGGAGATTGGCGAGTTTCACGATGTATTGCAAGAAGTCAGTGCTGGAACGTTGAACGAAGTCATGACGTCTCTTGAAGCCTTATTACTCGAATATGTTCTTGAAGGCATTGCTTGATGCAGCCATTATGTAAAGAACCATCTCTTTTCTGTGTTGTAAGTAGATTTTTTAATAAATCATTTGTGTGGAGTGATGGGTGAGATCTCGGTTTACTGTAATGCTACATCGTTCAGTTTTCTGAAACATTGTACTGAACTCGGGGCGATAATCCTATCAAAAAATCCGGTGGAGCTGGTCGATAGCGCTGAGCAAATAAGCTTTTTTTTAAAAGAATTTTGATTTTGTCACAAGTTTGCCGGAAAACAGTGATTCTATGATCACTGATCGCTGGTCTATAAAGCCTGGATCGGCCTCTGCTGACAATTCACACAAGAAAACAACAAGTTTGTGAAAACAACGTTGCCGCACATATTGTTTTAGGAAGCAAATAACCGCAATCAACCAGCATTGCATTTTTGAGAATCAATGTCAAACTGCAAGAGCAATAAAAACAAAAACAACGCCGCGCCCACCGACCGAACAAAACCAACGCCAGATTTTGTCGAAGGAAACTCAATGGTCCTGAGCAAGGTGAGCTCGATGCATCCCCGATTCCTGACTACCTTCTTTTGAAAGATGCGTGCTCTGTGGCTGAACGGCTACGCGTTCAGCAGACTTACCGAGGCGAAATGCATACAGGCTCTCTGCAATTCTCTTTATCTGACCAAGTATCTCAAGATGACGCCTCAGAACAAAATGTATTAAAGTCGTAACTTCAGGCGATGGATTTCACAAGCTGGTTGTGTAAAGCTGCATACTACCACCTCGTTTTTAACTATGGACCCTCAGCAGTTGCGGTGGATTGCGCCCAATTCATAGTCCGATAAATAAGATTGCAATCGAGAGAGTGGCAAGCTCAAGCGATGCGGAAAGAAGATTGTCCACTTGATCTAGAGAAAAAACAGAGGAGAAGGATCGACTCGATAAGACACGCGCCACATCGTATTTCATGTGGAAATCGATGGCTCTTCGGCAACGAGAAGAATGGTGTCTGGCAGAAGCAAAGCAGTAAAGCGGCTGCCAAGTTGCAAGCCACGCACATCAAGACTGGAACACCCGCAGAATTAAACGGAAAAAAAAACTACTTTTATTATCAGGTCTTTAATCTCATTTCGCCGTCTTACGCGCTACGCCAGAGTCGGTGTGCGGATTAGAGTGCGATGACGTGTCCAATGAGGCCAATTCCAGATAACAAAATCCTGTCATCCCCAGCGCTACACCACCAAAGAAATCCACGTAAACGACGCATGGCGCACAAACGTATCAGTGAGACCTGCCAACGGGATTGTGAGCATGACGCCAACACTGGTCTCCAGTGGCGATGTCCAGCACACGGCAAATGTCAGGAAGGTGAAGTTGGTCGTGAACATGACAAATTCCAATCGGCAGCGTCATGTTTCCTTCAGCTGTGGGAGGAAACCCGATAGGCACGTACAACGAAGGGAACGGACTGTGCGCGAAGAACACAGTGCCAATCAGCCACGCGGCAATTGTTAAAGTTCAGCTGAGTCCTACCATGATCATGAGCGTCGGCGTGTCGTTGATATTTGCGCCTGCGGTTACAGCTACGGACACGTTGTATCCGGCGTTGAGCACTGCCGATGTCAGCATCACCAGCCCCGCGACAACACTTGGGCTTCCAATACCTTCACTTCCGTTGTTGTCTTGGTAAAGTATCCCCATCGATACACCGGCAAAAAACATCAATATGCCAACTAGTTTCTTCCACGAAACGTTTTCGTGCAGGAAGCAACTCGAGAAACAATACACGAAGAGTGGCGAACTGTTGAAGATCGTATCACCAGCAGCTAATGTCAAGTTTTGCAGTGCTGAGAACCAGAAGTAATTGTGGAGATAGCGTGTCGAGCTCCGCTAGCTCAGTATTACTTTGAGGTTGAAGTTGACGTGTCCTATACGGTAGACGATCTACTATACGACCGTTAGGTGTATACTGCGTGTATAACCAGAGGAGGCTTGTCACCCAAGAGGTTTTCTCCCCCTCAATTCCAATTCTTCTCAGTGGGAAACAAGCGTTGTACATTCGGTCTTCTCTTACGCTCTAGGCTCGTGTGCATTCACTCGCTCTGATCTGCCTACACAAGAATAGGTACTGAGCCCAATTGTGTTTGGAGCCTGTCGTGAGTGCCATGAGTGGCGAAAGCAAGAACAACACGCCGCCACCGGCCTTGGCTCCGGGAAGTATCGGTGTCGCGACGTCGGCGACTACAATGACCACTTCGCAGCAAGTTACGACTGCTGGAATGGTTCCCACGGTGTCCTCTCAAGCTGGTCAGATTAGTAGCGATACTGGAGTCTCTATTGGTGGACCCAGTGTGGGCATCAATTCCGGTGGTGTAGTGAGGGTTGGCAAAGGGTGGAACTCGAGTGTGGGATTTGCTTCAACAAGTGGGATTAGCAGAAGAAGCTTTGTTGGTGGAGTATCTTCTTCACTTGGCAGTGGTCTCGGTGTTGCTGGCTATTCCGGTGGTGCTGCGTCTGGAGGAGTGTACCCATTTGGTGAAGCTGGTGCTGCAAACGAAGGTGTGCCTCGGGTTGGCGCAGCGTGGTTAAAGCTGGATATCTCGCATAAGCCTCCAACAATGAAAGGCAGCTTCGATTTGTATGCTGTCCAGCTGCGTGCATTCTCGACAAGGTTGGATTGCTGGTCGGTAGTGGATGGCTCGTATCGAAATAACATTCAAGTGATGAATGATACAGCTGCAAGGGATAATGCTGCTCGCGAAGCCATTTTATATGGCGTGCCTGCTGCTGAAGCTGAGATGATTTGTCAAGAGGTGACGGCCGAGGTTATGTGGAACCGGTTTGTGGACAGGCAGACTAAAAGAGAATACTCAAACTACATCTTTGCTCGCGATGAGTTTGTGTCAAATCGGTTCACTCTTGATAAGAATATGGAGCAGTGGCTAAGCCAAATGGAGACCTTACGCCGCTGGCTTTATCATTTTGGCAAGAGAATTTCAGATAAAGATTATGCGAAGCCTTTGCTCGGTCATGTATCCCGTACTCACCGGGAGGTAGTACGTCAGTTTTCCAAGCACTATGTTGTACGTGATGGAGTAACTGTTCGTCCCGTTCCCACTTCGGTGATGGCTGAGTCAGCTCTGGATGAGCGTGTGGCGAATGAGGAAGAGACGAAGCCTGCACATATTTGCTCGTGTGGCAAGCAGCCACAGAGTGAATCTCAAAAGCCCAAGCCGTAGCAAAATCAAGGCAAGGGTAAACAGCAGAAAGGCACAGGTCCCTATAAGGCCAAACCGAAACACATGGTGAACACATACAAATGGACGTCCTCCTACTAACTTGGACGAAAAATATAATCATCAAGATGTGAAACAGCATGAAAATTATGTGCTTCCGAGTTATTGTTGTCAGTCACTAGTGTACACGAGTACTCATCTGATGATTAAAGTATTGCTCAAGCCATTCTCTATTATAGCACAAACTATGTCGTAACTTACGACTTTGTGATTTTGTTATGTCGTAACTTACGACGTCGGGAACCAAGGGGTTAAACTGTGTCGCCTGAGACTTCCCCCTTGAGTGAGAGATCACTCCAACTACGTCCTGTATGTCCGATTTCCACTTCAATACAGAGAAATCTGAAATGACCGATGTCGCCTTGGCTAATGTGGTAGTCAACCGTCCCACAGAAGGATCGGTGCAAATGAAGACGACCTCATCGCGCCTTGTCAAAGGACGCGTTGTGGTAACGATTTACTCGATCACTCACCACGATAAGATTCCCACATATCTCCACATGTATGTATCGCGTGCATTATACTATTATGTGTGTAGCATAAATATTTGTGTAGGATATATTAATACATGTAGATTCTTAGACTGCATTAATGCTGCGATGAATTATGCGAACTATGATTTTGCGGTCGAATCAGCGTCTTACGCGTTTGTCCCCTTCCTTTTGTTCTTCTTACGGATGGTGCAGGCACGACAATCACAGAGCAGAAGCCATCGTCCCTCTAGCAAGCTTGCTAACCGATATGTAGTTCTTCTGGAAAGCGTTTCTCGGGGCGCATCACTCACTGAAAGCGTCTGGAAGAGTGAAATAAAACAGAGTTCCACTCTTTATCTTGCTTTAGCTAAAGGGAGGTCAGTCCTTAAATTATGCACTTTGAAAAATTAAATTGATTAAATCAAGCCCTTTTTCCGAAAAGACCTAATTTTAGGAGGCCTGGAATTTTTTTGAGTCATTTTTTTAAAAGTATTACGTCAACAGACAGTGCAAACATTTAGGTCAGCGTGATTATTGCCCTCTCTCGCCATCGCTGTTTGCATAAGTGGCATACGTTGCCTCGCCATCAGACAACTCATTAAAAACACTATTCATTGCGTCTTCGAATCTATCCTGCGGGACAGCATAGCAAACTCTGGAAATCACAGAAAAAGTAGTAGGCTTCACACGAAAGTGTTCAACCGCACAACACAATCCATTGATTGCAAAGTACAGTTTGAACCCTAACACTATAAAATCACCACCAATCACAGTTCGAGTAAAGTTATAATTATAGCCAATTAGAATTCTGAGACGAAGAAAGGAGGGAGGATTTCCAGGCAACGACGAAGGAGGTGCGAAGAAGAACTGAGGTTCGCGCAAGTCGATTCAAGAGAGAGCAGATCTTCGAGGCCTCGGCTGGAGACATATGCCACGCAAACTACCCTGGAATGAGGTGGTTGTGGGCGTGGGTGTTAGCGATGGATACGAGTTCCTGGAGACGCTTAAATCCCACAAAGTATCTCGCAGCCAACCTACTACATGCGGCGTTTGCACGAACCCTTTGCTCCATTCCATGCAATACATGCTCTTGACATGTGTCTCTAAAACGTGCTGCGAATACGCTCCGACTGCTAAGTATCCCTGACGGGGGAAAGTGCTGATTTGCAAGCGCTCGGACACCATGGCAGTGTTTGAGCTGCATGATCATTTCACGACGGCACAGGACGTGCGAAAGAAGGTGATACCTCTTCGCCAAAAAGAGTTCTGTAAAGAAATGGCTGAGCAAGGATTGAAACCAGTACGCATTCGCAACGCAATGAAAGTCAAGATGCAGTTATGCGAGAATAGTGCCCCAACATTGCGAATGGTGCAGAATCTGGTGAACTACTACTCAAGAACAAAACTCGGGAACAACGACCGCTACCAAAGGATCGTAAAAGTATGGCTGATTGGGAAATTCATCCGCTGACAATCCTTTCAGAGTCCAAGTGCCTACGCGACTACCAACAATCCCGCTGAACAATTTAATCGCGTTATCAAACGCGACTATACTCTTCGTGCAAAATTGAAGATGGGCTCGCTTCTGCGTCAACTTCAGGAGTGCTGCAGAAATGAAAGTGAAAAGGCTCACGATTTTGGTATCACTCCAAAGGCAACCGATGATCTGCATATACGCTCGAAGGAAATGGAGCGGAAGTCACTGCTGCAAGATGAAAATGTATCTGAGAATGAGGAAGTGTTTGCGTCGAATCCAGTTGTGAATGTGCTCTCAGTCCCTGCCGAAAGAATTTACATCCAGTCAAATAACAGAACTGAAGAGACCCTCGCAATCACAGCACAAATGGGAGTGAATTACGCGCGTATGGAATTTGAGGGCATGCCGAATTCCGGGTGGACTGTGAACGTTGATCTTCGTACATGCGAATGCCGCTACTTTCGAAAGTTCGATGTCTGTATGCATTTACTTTATGCGATGCGACACCGCTCACATGTTGATTGCAACGGGAACGAGATGCTTGTAAACCGAAGCGCGTCTCGAAAGCGACGCCGGCAGAACGGTAATGAACCAGGCCGACCTGCCCTGAATGGCCATTCTCTTGATAGGGAGTGAACCTTTTATGAACGCCCCACAGCAAGGATATTGTTCGTGAGCCTCCCACGAGTTGATTACTGGCATGGTTACATCGAATTCATCACTGTTGAGTGTCGCCTTTTGGCTCATTTTCCATTTTCTTCATAAAATTTGCTGTCAGAAGAATTATTGAGAGAAAACATTTGTACTTCCCACATTGTTAATACAGCGAATCTGAATTTGGAACTTGCCTTTTAACAATACCGCAGTACGATCAATGTGGATTGCCGCTTATCCCTTAAAGTCGCTGAAGATGCTCCTGCTGTAAACCCCTTAGACAAATTGCACCCCACACGGTTAATACTGCGTTTCTGAAGCAATGTGGCATACCAGCGGAATCTCGTGTCTGCCGCCTTCAACACTGATAGCCGGAAATGGTTTATATCGTCTGCAACAGCTTAACTTTATTGGTTCATTCCTCACAGCTTCAAAATCGCTTAATGATCTCATAGCAGCAGCCCAAGGGGGGTGTAAACGACGTGGATTGCCGGCTTTGCTCAACAAATAGCTACTAGCAATGGCAAGAATGCAACACTTCTCAGAGTCTTTGTATTTTTATCCTTCTTTCAGCTACGTTGAGTGCGTATCGGGACGCATGGGGCCTACACAGTTGAGCTTGTTGCACCTGCAGTCGAACCAGAGGTTTGAACCTTAATGCACAGTGATTTATTCTCCAGCAGAAATAGGTGCAATTACGATCACTACCACTCGTATTCGACGACGGTCTCGCATTTCCACGAACAGGCAGTTAGGTTGACATGAATGATTCGCAAATCGCGTTTTGCCACCACTGTTTTCAGCGTCAATAAGAGCTGTTTTACCCCCCCTTATCTTCAACGTGTATCTCCATTGCGTACTCATTTTGGACAGAAGCTTTGTTGAAATTGTCCATTGTCAATTTTCCGGTGTACTCGCCGATAAATTCACCAATGGAGATGTTTTCCATTGCCACCAGGCCTAAACCATGACGAGATAGGGTAATTCTGACTCCCGAATGCTCGTAAATGCTATTGGAACATCTTCCATTTAAAGCGCATGAAGTAGGGGGGCCTTAGTAAGCTGAGGCTGAATTATTGCACTCGTCATAGAAGCAGTCCAAAGTACACTCGCAGGGATCAAATGATCCCGTGTCGAAAAAAGAAATTTCTTCGTCGTTGATACAGCGAGTCAAATATTGTAAGTGTTGGGGCCACCCTACCGGCGTAATATCCGCGCTATTGTCACTATCTGGGGCAGGCGTTTTGGATTCTAGATCAATATTCTTCACATCGTAATTCATCATTTGATCCAAATTGTAATCTGCAGCGCTAGATTCTTCAGTTTCGATATTATCTGTAGTTTCATCATCAAGTGTGCCTTTATCTGTTTCACGATATTGGGTTTTTAAGCGCTCGACTAGATCTGGAAGCGTTTCAAAATGCAAAAGGCAGCTTGAATTGTCGGTAAATGGTAGATTTTGGTTGATTTTGTCAACAACTTCACTGGTTTTCTTTTGGTCTGGTATCGGCGACGGCGAGACTTAGGCTGCTGCTGTGGGTTATTTTTGCTCTGCATTTTCTTCCCTCTATTTGCTACATCCTTGTACGTATCAGTCCTCTTCAAAATAGTGTTTACAGCTTCCATAGCTTCAAGTTCGGCTTCGAGTTTAACTGCGTCCATGAGTCCGTCGCCGTCCTCTGCTGCATCACCAAGATGTTATCCGTGGTGGTCGCCTACAGACACTGTTGCTACATGTGATCCGATCTTAGTATTCTCGGCGTCATCTTCACTATCGTCTGTGCTAACAAGATCAATGACGGCAAGCTCTGTGAAGAAAAATGCATTTGCACTGCCGCTTGTGGTTGCGCTTTGAGCGGCATGATCGCTGTAACGCGCAAAATCACCGAGCCTTGGAGGGTTGGGCACGTAAACAGCCCGTTGGTCCGTGTCGTCTCCTCCATCGTCGCTGCTGACATGGTCTACAACCATGTCCTTCATCTACAATAGTTCTGCCGTCTTTGCTAGTGGTAAATGCTGCAAGTATCGCACTGATCACACGATGTGCGAAGGGGTAACCCTAAACATGGTTGGCGTGTTTGCTTTGGCAGTTGTGTGCAAGGTTGGAATATGCTGTGTTATTCAGGCCTGTTCCGATGTTTCTAATATTTCCTCTCGCCATCAAGAAGGGATAGCGTTTTCGGATTTGTCCACACGTCGTGTGACTTATCACGACAAAGCACCAGCTAGCCACAATTCAAAGCGCAGCAAACACCTCAGTACAAAACACCTCAGCTACAAGACACCATGGCTGCTGCATCGGCAGTCGATTCAGCGATGTTCAAGCAGTCCGAGACAGTTAAGCATTTCAGTCTTGCCTTGGAAGATCTCGGAACCACGACCATTCTTGCAGATGCTGAAGCGCTGCTCGTTTCTGATGGTGAAGGACATGTCAATTTACCGGCTTCCTCCGCTTATTGGAGACCGGTACACTGTACCAATGCTCAAAAACGACTTTCTGATTCTGGTAACCGGTATCCATACCGAAAGCAAAAACCACACAATTGACACACAAAATGAAACCATCTATTCCTCGTCCACCTCGTTCACCTCTATGTCGTCATCTGAATCAACCTCGCCAATGTCTGCGTCGATGGAACAATGGCGAGAAAGATTTTCAATCAGATCTACTGCAATATCAGCGTCGTCCAGCAGAGGACCAAACGCCTTATTGTAGCCATTTGCAATAGTCGTACTAGACAGCTCATCCCATGCCATGCTGACCCACTTAGACACCTTGACCCTGTCTGGGGCTGTGAGTGCAAATTTGTTTCCACTGTTGTGAGCCCGTAGCTGTTCGCGCAAATACCCGACCCAGAAGGCACGTAGGCGAGCCTTGAACGGGAAATTGCAGCGCCAGCATTTTTGTAGAAATGGGTACACCATCTTTCCGAAGGTCGTTTACCCACACAACCAACTCCTTCTCAATTTCTAAAGGCAACTTTATACCCACTCCTGTTGGCCGTGCCTCCTTCTTGCTGCTTCCGTTCTTCAAGGAGCACTGCATCTCGATCTTCGGCTTGTTGCATAGCCATTTGAGCACTAACGTACGGCGTGACTCGTAGGCACTAGCACTTAAGTCAGGATACCGCTCCTTGATTACGCGCGCGACATCTTTCGTCGCCTCCAGAGCGTTGGTGGCGTCTAGCTTCTCTCGTGCCGTGTAGGACGCTCGCCGCTTTGGCGGGGCAGCTCTTTGGGCGGCAGGATGCATCGCCAAATGAATGGCGCTCGTCTTTAGGCTCTGGGTCTTAACCGGTATGATACCAGTCAAAATGTATCGATATGATTGTAGCGGGTCTTACATGCGGAGGTTGAAGAGACGCCGTAATGGCGCAATATAATTGGTCGCTCTTACATGACGTTGTCTCCAACAAGCGGAGGAAGCCGGTAGTCTTCTACGAAGAAGCTTTTGACGATGCAGTCATCAAAAGCCTAACCAGCAGCACCAGCGCGAATGATGCGATCGGCAAAAAGCGCAAGATCCGTCAAGCGACCGAAGCTGGTAGACGACGAGTGTATCGACGGATATAGAAGCATGAACGCGAAGAATTACGACGACAAACCCGCGCTCTAAAGGAGGAACTATCGCGTGTACGACAGCTTCAAGAAAAAGAGAAGGCCACATTCGACGCCGCACAAACGCCAACCTTTTGGTAATGGAAATCTGTCGCGACCCGGCAACGTCGCGAGCGTTTACTGGCCGAAGATGAACATCGGGCCTTGACCATTACTGCCCAACTCCAAGCCACGTACATTAGAAGCCTGTGTGGGATTGTGCGGAAACGGGAGGACGACTCATTCGCCTAAGGAAATTTAAACAAGTACAAACAGCAATGCATCGAGACAACAGAGAGTGGCGTGTTAGAGGCTTTAATTCTAGTGCGCAAGTGCAGGGTTTGCGCAGTGTAGTAGCGCAGCATCAAATAGTGATGCTGACGTGCATTGGTTGGGGCTGTGCACGCTAGGTTTAAACTAGATTGTCTTCGACTTAGCTGGGAGTATATTTCTTAAAGCTACATAAGCAAACCGAATGGATGTCAGGAAAGGATCGCTTGTTCAAGTCAGCTGGCACTTTTTACATACCGGTATTAAGAGGTTCATATTTTTAGACGCATCGCGTAAAACTTTACTGTACGTCACAAATCGAGCGTTGTGCAATAATATTTTAGATAAATATTATTTAGTTACAATCAATATATTGGAGTATTGTAGCCATCAACACTATGTAGATTTTCTTGAGCATACGTGCACGTTTATTGTCTCCCAAACAGCTTTGGGTTTAGTTGATCTCGTTTGCCTGCACGAGCACGAAGTTCTTTATGTGAAGCGTCGCGTCTTGCCGAGTGGCGCGGCCAAAAGAATAATGGGCTTTCCACCGCCACGAGCCCCGACAGTGAGCTGAGCATGGTATGATTGAGTGGTAGATAAGCTTAGAATAACATCAATTCCTAAGATACAGTGCGCGCCATAAATATGTGCGGACCCCTAATTCTGGGATAATTCCTCTAAAAATGTGTTTTTAGCGCTAAAACACGGTCAGTTAGCTATTGAAACAAAGCGGAACACGGGCATTTACTTTTTTTCTGCAGACGACTTGTATTAATAGTTGCCAAGAACCTGTAGTGACCATCATTCTGACAGTTGTGCGCATACGCGTTATGTAGGGTTATATAGGTCGTGGCTGTTGACCCAAACCCTACTCAGATGTGTGCACCATACACATGATTAGTAAGCAGAAAGTGACCAACACTCTAACGACTGAAACCCGGCATTCTGATTGGTCCAAGAACCTACACGATTGCGGGTATCCCCTTCCCCTATATCGATTACATCTCTTCCTTGTACGTTACATGAATTTTATGGCGGTTGCTTACCGCCATTTGCCTTTTCCCAGCCATTCCGCGTTTATCTTCGCTGGCACCCAAGTCGCCTCGTACTCAATGGCTGACTCTGTATTCCTGGACGAAGTGGTGGGGTTCCTGCACAATATCGACGACCCAACCGTCTCCGGCGCAGAACTTCTGCTATCGCTCGACAAGGATGGGCCGCTGCTCTCCCTCCCAGACACGGACATAGCGTTCCAGTTGCTGGACGTGTCACCGATCGACGGTCTCTTCAGCTCTTCAGAAGATGATAGCAAAGACCATCACTCTGCAGCAACCGACAGTGACTGCACGTCCGTGGAAACGGAGAGCGTCGCATCCGCCTCCTCGCCACGAACAACTGAGGTGGCGGTGGAGAGCATCCGCTCTAGGGACGCCATCCGACGCAGTTCCTACAGACAGAAACGGAAAGCCGAGAAGGCCGAACTTTACAAGGAAGTGGAGGAGCTGTCGACTCAGTTGGCAGACCTACAGAATAGAGAAGGAGCTGTCAAGGCCAGAGGAGGTTTGGGTCTGGCCCAGACTGCGGTGTGGAAGGCGTTGGCCAACCGGCACTTGGAAGCCAGGCTCATTGCAGAAGAGCAGCAGCGCAGACTCCGTGAGGCTGTGGAAAGAAGGTCGACCTTGATCAGGGATCTTGGGGTCATTATCAGGAAGAGAATCAGTGAAGAGCAGCAAGACGGGGATCATACAAATTCGCCAAGTAAGAGAGCCCGAATCGAGTCGCCTGACATGGCCCTGTATGAGACCTTTATCAATGAGCTCGACGAGGTGTACGCAAGGACCAATAGCATCTGCAAAGAGTCGGAAATGCAGGCTTCACTGGGTGATGGCGTGCTCTTCAATCCTACCCGCGCATTGACCAGGAAGTCTAGCCACCACGAACTGACAGGCAAATCGATATCTCCCTTCCCTTTTGACCGTGTGCGGGCGCTCGTTGGTCAAGTGAAGTGCATGGAGAACCGGTTAAACTGCGAGAAGATTCAGCTGCCGGGTGTTTCTGATGACACGACCGTTGTGAAGTTTCGGATTCAAGCCCGTGTGGGCAATGCACTTGGCTCACTCGTGCAGCACGCCATTACGCGTCGGTACTACGAGACTGATCGAGTTGTAATTGTTTGGCGGAAATTTACGGAAGGTGAGGGAGTGTACGCCGGTATGCACTCCGACGAGACGGGGTGGAATATTGTTCGACCATCATCGGACGGAGCCGGCACAGTAATGGAATCGATCATTCGTTACGTACCGATGTCGTTCAGCACTGTGGCTGGTGCTGGCGGCAAACTGACTGAGTTCACCGACACCATCATCGCAGCTGGTGAAGAAGATTGCCAGGCGTGTTTGCAGAAGCTAGAAACACTCCTTCTGGATGATGCATTGGGCGTGTGTTGAGAACACCGTTTTTAATTTTATGTTTTCCTATGGTAATTCGTGTCCACCACTCCATTGATTATGCAGACGTGCGACAGTCAGGCCATGTATACTTCTTCCCCTTCCCCCGTTCCGTTTACTCCACTCAGATATGATTGGCAGTTAATAGTTGGAGTTGCCTTTACTACACTCATTCCGCAATTATCTTCATGGCGGATGCAATGTTCCTGGACGACGTCGCGGGGCTCCTCCGCCACCTAGACGACCCCACCGTCTCGGCTAAAGATCTCCTCCAGTCTCTCGACAAGGACGCGTCCAAACAAGCGCTACAGCCCCTGGTGCTAGACGCCGCAGCGCTCGACGGCCTCTTCAGCGCCTCCGACAAGTCGGATGATGACAAAGACTGCCACTCTGCAGGCACCGACAGTGACTCCGCGTCCTTGTCTTCACCTACGCAATGTATCCCCGAGGCAGACAATATCCGCTCTCGAGACGCCATCCGACGCAGCACCTACAGACAGAAACAAAAGGCCCACAAAGAGGCTCTGTACAAGCAGGTCGACGAGCTCTCGAGACAGTTATCGACGCTTATGAAGAGAAAAGAAGCTGCCAGAGAGGGCATGAGTGTGACCCAAGCTGCAGTGTGGAAGGCTCTAGCGAATAGGAACCTGCAGGCCAGGGTGAATGCCGAGGAGCAACGTGCCAAACTTCATGCAGCTATTGAGAGAAGATCAACGCTGATTCGGGATCTAGGCCTCCTTGTCAGGAAGAGGATCAGTGAAGAATCGCTCGAAGACGCAGGGTATTCAGTGAAGAGACCACGCACAGAGACGCCCGATAGGGCCCTGTACGAAGCTTTTATTGACGAGCTGGACGAGATCTATGCCAAGACAGACAGCGTTTTTAAGGCCACGGCAGTGCAGCCAGACCGGGAGACTTGTGAGGATATGCGGCTGTACTACAACCCGCCGCGATCATCCAGCAAAGATGCCACGTATCATGAACTGGTGGGGTCGTTCTCCACGCCGTTCGCGTACGAACGAGTCCGCGAGATCTTGCACGAGGTGTGCTGTATGGAGTTTCGCTCTGGGTTTGAATTGGTCGACGAGCCGTGGATTCCTGGTGATACAACAATAACGAAGTGCCGAGTTGAAGGCTTGGGGGGTCGCTCACTCGTGCAGCACTGTGTTATGCGTCGATTCAATGAAGGAGATCGGATCGTTCTCGTCTGGAGGAAGTTTAGTGAAGGCGAGGGTGTGTTTGCTGGCATGCACTCGGATGAAACAGGATGGAGCATCGTGCGACCGTCTCTTGTTAACAGAAGTGTTAGCTCGGTCGTGGAATTAGTCTCGCGGTTCGTCCCGATCCACTTCAGCGCTGCAACGGCCTCTGGTGAAGTAGTGAAACAGTTCGCCGACCTCCTTATCAAGAATGGCGAAGAACTATGCCGGCTAGGTTTGCAAAAGCTGGAAGAGAGGCTGCTGGACGATGCGCTGGGAGTTTACTGAACGAAGAGCGATGTGATCTTCCCGAAACATAATTTATAACGTGGATCACATTTGCATCCATGTAGTTGGTGGTACATGTAATTTGCTTTAGTATCATTGCTCTCAAAAGCTTACTGTACATGTCATGTAATTGAGGCCTGTGCGGTGATTTTCGCTTCGCTGCATGCGTTGGTTTACCGCCAGCCTACTGTAGAATACGTATCCGGATATTTTCTGCGCTGGATTCATAAAACCCATGGCAAGAATCATGAACGCACCACACCGAACACTCTGGGCAACCGACATTTCACCGGGCATCCGCAGGAGCTGATTATTCCGCAGACAAACACTCTCGTGCACGCGTGTGGCTGCTGTTCACTCACCATCTGCAATTTTTTTCCTGTCCTACCCGTTTCCGTACCGGTATATTTTTCTCGCCGGAACGCAGACTGAGTCTTGATCGTCACTTTAAAAGATGACAAGCCTTGAAAGAATGGACGACTTTGTACTCGACGAGTTGGTGGAATTCATCCAGGCGTCGGACGAGCTGGCACTGCCTTCAGCACTGACGTTTAGTAATCTGGACCAAAATGATCTTTTTACAGATGATGAACCCTTGCTAGGCTCGTCAGTTCCAGACTTGCTCCCTTTGGAAAGCATTCCAACCCTCAGCAATATAGCACCAGCTCCTTTTGACTCTGGTGGTTCCAAGGAACCAGTCGTGGCGACTCAACAGCAACGACAACGATCGAAGGACGCCATCCGGCGTAGTGAATATCGGAAGCGTCAGAAGGCTGAAAAGGAAGCTCTACGTCGAGAAATCGACGAGTTGTCGGCCAAATTGGACAAGCTGCAGGACTCGCCTGGTGATTGGAGTTTGTCCCCGTCTACCGATGTTGCACTGTCGAGTTGTTTGTGGAAAGCCATTGCTAGTCGACAGCAGGAGCACAGACAAGCTGCTGAGGAGGAACAACTTCATCTTCGAGCTGCCATCACCTCTCGAGCCACTTTAATCGAGGATCTGTGTGGGTTCTTGAAGAAGCGCGTCCACGACGGATCGATTTCTAACGGGGAATTTGGAGACGCGCCTCGTCTTCAAAAGCGAATGCGTCTCGAGCCGACAGATTCCGCGCTCTTTGAGACGTTCATTCAGGAGCTCCACGCAATTTACCTACAGACGGACGAAGTTATTAGTGCGTGCGAATTGGCCTCGGCGACGGAGAACCCGTCGATTACGAAGCACAAGGAAGGAGCAACAGAGTACTACCAGCACGCTGAGCGACAAACAATGCCATTCAAATTCAAGCAGACCTGCAATTCCGTGTGGCATTTGGCTCAACTCAAGCACCGACAAGAGGACCGAGAAATCTATGAAGGGGTAGAGGACCCGGAGAACACCATGGCGATGAAGTTTCGCGTTTCAAGTCGTCGAATGGGCGAATCCGTGTCGCTGCTACAGCGAGTTGTCGTCCGTCGATACCAGGAGATCAACCGAGTTGTGGTCGTGTGGAAAGTGTTTACAGAAGGCGAGGGGTTGTTCCGAGGTATGCATTCGGACGAGACGGGGTGGGGCGTCGTTCGACCGTCCACAACTAGCGACGCGACTGGGACGATTCTTGACACGTGCTTCCGGAATGTGCCAATGCACTTTAGCAATTCTTCGACCTGCACACCCGTCGTCAACGAATTCACCGACATGGTCGTCAGTACTGGAGAGGAGGAAAGCAAAACTGTAATGAAGGCTCTGGAGAAGATGCTACTCGATGGCGCGCTAGCAAATGTGATGAGCTAGGGAAGCTAGAAATGCGCTCTAAAACATTCTGTAAGTATTCTTAAATCGATATAATTGAAGCTGTCGTTGGCAGTTCGTCTTCAAGCACCAAAAAAATGTGGTGCATTAGTTTTTGTAAAAAGCACGAAGAGTTGACTGGGAGACGCTTTCTAAACGGAGCTGAAACAATTCGAATTTCAAACATGTTTTGTCATCCGCAGCAGTTGCGCTTCCATCTCGCGATAAATGAAACTAACGTCTTCCTCGTAGGAGTTCACAACCAGATTCGTCAAGATACGCCCTTGTACTGGAGTCGCTTCACAGTCATCCGCACGTTTCGGTGTCATACGCACGCACGACCTCATGGACGTTCTGGCCGCTGCTGTGATTGTATCCCCGTGAGTCGGCTCGAATGGAGCCATTCGTTCGATAACGACCCAGCCTGTTTCGTCTGTGAACAAGCCGTCAAGGTCGTTCTCGCCTGCTGAGAGTCCTCGCCATATTAACACCAATCGGTTCTGCTCCACGTATCTCCTCAGTACAAGTTTCAGATCTAAAAAGGTAGGATCAGCGTCAGGTGGAAGCTTCGACGCCGGAGTCTGCAAGCGAAACTTGACGGCAAACGTATGCTCGGGTCTCGACACATCAGGATACGAGCAGCTCCGGTGGGCCGACACGCTCTTCCGACAGCTTCCTCCTAGGTGCCACAACACCCACGCATTCCAGGCAGCATCGATCGCCAGCTTAAAGTCAAACGGGATCACTCTCGTATCTCTCAGCTCCACTGTCGACATCCCAATGTCCTGTTCTCCATCAAGCGTCGTCCTGCTCCCAGACACTGCTCCAAGCGGCACTCCACTCACTGTGTGCTTCTTGAACACATCATCCACTCGTGCAAACGCCAAATCCAGTCCGTTAGCCAGCATCTCTAGCTCTGCTCTATCTGTATCATCCAATTCCAGCTCCAAATCTGTGATCCCTTCCTCATCTTCCGCCAACAACAACGGATTCGCCACTGTTCCAAGCGCAGCAGCCGTAGCCGCGGCACGCGTCGAATTCTCGTCACCTCTGCCCCCTTTCTGGTTCACTTTAGCGTGCAAGGCATTGCTCCACTTGAGATGCTCCGCCAGTTGCTCCCTCAGCTGTCGGTTTTGTCTCTCAGCTTCTTGCCTTGCTCTCAAGTGACGCCGTGCGATATGCCTCCATGCCGGCACTGTACTGACGATTCTGCTGCTGCTATACGCGATTTTCTCCTGGCGTTTCTTCCTTATGGTTGCAAGATGCTCTCGAGCTTGCTGTAACTGCTTCTCGAGCTCTACAGACTCCACACGCAGCGCCAGGAGCTCGCGGCGCTCACGGTCTCTAGTCGGGGTCGTGTGGCTGCGCTTTTTCTTGGGTTTTCTTGTGGCAGCGGCAGGATTAGCGGCATTTGGCAATGCAGTGGCCAAAGTTGCAACGTCAACGCATCTCTGGGGTCCTTGGGGCGGCGTCATGAACAGATACGGAAAAGTGTGAGCAATTTAGAATTTGTGTATTTTTTAATTTTGTGTAAGAACCAAATTATTTTTAGAATGTAGCAAATAAACGATTTGTAGATTAGGTTGGCTAAACAAAATAGAAGGCCCCTTTCATCATCATCATCATCATCATCATCAGATTAGGTTGGCTAATTATTATCAGGATGACAACTTTTACCAAAACAGCATCTTGCATGAAGGCAAGCGTTTGGGGCTGCTGGTAGCCCACTGGGTAAAGGTCCCACCAAGGACGAAAATAGAAGAAATGTGTTGATTCACTCTCATACTCAATATCTCATCATCTCCTCTTAAGAATCAATATCTTCTCACATTGAATTCCCCAAGGGAAATTCAAACATTAAGTTTCATAGGAGCGTACCGTAAATCACGGGGATCATGTAACGCTGTAGAAATCATTCTTGAGCGATGTAAAACTGTCGTAAAAATATATTTGCCGGACACATGGGGGCGATTTTCTAGAGCACGAGGGCCTTCCATTCCTTCACCTCCCGGATGACAGCATCTAGGAAATTCAGCACCAAAAATGCAGACAAGCTACAAGCGCTAGCACGTGTTGACAGTGGTGAGTCAATCAGTGCTGTGGCGCACTTCTACGGTGTCACGCGCGTGACAATCTGGCGCTGGAGACAACAGCAGGCAGCTTTACAATCTGCAAAACCGAAGTCTGTTTATTTAGGTACCAAGGTTCAAGCAGCGGCAGTTTCTCCAGTCATCGAAAAACGGTAAGGCTCCTACGCTCTCTCAGTTGGCACTCAAGTTCTGTCTCTCACTATTATTTCTATAGATTACTAGGCTGGATTAGGCACATGCGGGGAGCTAAGTACTTCTGCATCACAACAGAGTGCCTCGGCTACGCGCTCGCATACTTCGATCCAGAATATGTGGAATCTAGAAGTCGCGACGCGGTAAAAATGTATATTTTCGGTTTCTACGTCGTAATCGACTCACGTACAGAAGGATCACGCACCGTGGCCGCGTCCCACGACCCGATATGCAAGTAAATATGATTGTGCTTTTATTAATTTTTATCCTGCTATACTAACGTTTCAAAAGCTTGTTGCGGATCGTTTCTCCGAATCGATGCTACATCATATTGAGAGCAACGCTTTCTTTCCTGTCGGTATGTCCGACCGGTATGACTATGTTTTCAACATGGATCAGACCTCGGTGTGTGTAGATATGAATCCTCACAGCACCATTGAGTTTGTCGGCGCGCGAACAGTAGATGTTGTTCAGTGTATGTATGTTAACGTGACTAATTTTAATCAATTGACTAATGTTCATCTGTATTTTGCTTTAGCGACGATGCCGGACTCTTTTCGCGCTTCGGTGTTCTTGTGCGCCTCGGCGACGGGGCGCAAGTTGCGGCCCATGATCGTGTTCGCTGGAGCACCTGGGGCTGTTGTCCTTGACGAGCTTAGGGAGGACAAACGCTATGACTGGGAAAGAGGCTATCACACGGTCCAGGCCAAAGCGTACTGCGACAAAAAGGTCATGGAGGAGTGGATTGTGAACGTATGGGCCCCTGATATCCAAGGGCCGAGTGTCTTGTTGCAACGGGTCCGCGCGATGCAGAAGGGGTCTTGGCAACACCGACGCCAACTAGTGAAGGAGTAATTGACGCATCACAACAAAAATCAATGAATTGATGAGGACGGATGTATGTCGTAAGACGGGGAGTCACTTTAGCATTTTGGTCGTAGTAACGTAAAAAAGGCATGGCATCAGACTTTTTACACTGGAAGCCTGAACTACCGTGTGTTACATGATCCCCGTGATTTACGGTATTGGTTGGCTTTGAGGGCATGTAGCCATGGTGTGTCCACACCATAGATCCCCTAAAGAGTGCCAGGCACTCTTCCATGTAATCCCGTTACATCTTTCCACGCGATGCGTCTTGTTCCCTGCTCCCGTTACACCGGGTGAGCAAGCAAGGGACTGCAATCACGAGCCGCTCCCAGAAACGCCGTAGGAGTGTCCTGCAGGACGACAGTGAGGAGGACGAAGAGGACAACGGCACAGACGACGATAGGACGGTCTCGACGATTGCTTGCGTCGTAGATGGGGATGCGAACCTGATGAGTGCGGATGCTGACCGTTACACTACCCTGCATTCCGACGAAGATGAACTTGTGGAGGAAGAGCCCGAAGACGAGGAGAACTGTGATGAGGACGACTGGATGGAAGATTGGAGCATTGGAGAACTCACTGATGAAGAGTCGGGCGTAGAAGGAGAGGCGTTACCCGAATCGGTGTGCGTATCGGTCGCCAGGAACAAGAAGGCTGTATCCACGATGCGAACAAACGGATGGGAATATGGTTAGTTATGCTGATAGGTCAACAGAAGCGGACTCGGTGCGGTATTGTGGTCAACATAAAAACTAACATAACGTGGTTTGTGGTGTTACATGCCGATTCGACCAAGTTTGGTGCAGACCCATCATACCCAGACCTGTACGACGGGCCGTACGGGCCAAGTGACAGTGTGATGGCGGTCGCAGACGACCCGCTGGCACTCATGTTCTAGTTTATGGCCCCCCCCCCCCCAAGCTGTGGAAGCAGATCGCGTTAGAGAGTAACCGGTACCATACACAGTCAATTCCTCAACGATCACGCAGCATTCGTTCACAGCAGCGCCGGAATGGGCTTCAAGTTGAGGAGTTGGGCGATATTCGAAACCGTCTTGCGAATGTCCCCGACATCGAGCCGTGGGGTTATTGCTCTGCTCATTGGGCGCGTGTTGATGCCAATCCGCAAGGGTATCGCAGCACATTGGTCGACCAGCCTAGTCGGCGCGCTGCCGAAGAATAGATTCAACCTGTTCTTACCAAAGAACCGGTTCTTCCTTAGAATGGGGTACCTGCATTTCAGCAACAACAAATCGCCTCAAGCCAAAACAGATCGAGCCTGAAAGATACGACCAGTCGTGGATATTCTGCAACGCACGTTCGCTCGGGGATATCGGGCTCCTCCCATCATTAGCTTCGACGAGGCTACCTTGCCATCCCGTTCACGATACAACCCGATGCGACAGTTCAACAAAGACAAACCCCACATGTGGGGCACAAAGGTCTTTGTTGCGGTATGCGCCAATACGGCGTACTGTATGAGGTATGAGTGCACTGTGGCAGGCATCAAGGCCTGCCACAGATTATGGTTTTGGGTTCAAGTCCTTATGTTGACTTTCAGTCAGCATAAGGATTTCTGTGGTGGAAACACTATCCAACATAATGCTAACATAAGAACTTATTGGTTTTGCGAACTGCTATTGTAGGATTGAAAATTACTGCGGAGCGAAGACACACTTGCAGACACCCATTCCAGTTGATAACAACACAGGAGAATCGGCCGTGCTCAGGAACTTGAATGCACTTTGTCCACCGTCTTCGACGTCGCCGTGGCGTTTAGTGGTCACCGACCCTTTTATACCTCTGTTCAGCTGGCGTTGGAGCTACTACACGCCGAATCTACTTGACTGGAACGATCAAGACCGACCGCTCCGGTTATGCGAAGGGAGTAGTCACCTCGAAGAAGTTCAAGACGGTGAACAAGAGGAAGGAATTGGATCCTCCTCAAGGGACGATAAAGCTCGCTCAAAACAAACGTTTCCCCGAAATGACTGTAGCTATGTGGATGGACCGCAATCCTGTGCACATGCTAAGCACTGGAGGAAGCCGCCGGATCGGGACTATCAGTAAGTCATGGTATGCAAGTGTGGCTTGTGTGAATGCTAACTATGATTATCTGTGCTGCTTCTAGTGCGCAGGGTACATGGCGAAATGAAAGCCATTCCTGCAACTGAGCTGGTTCGTGATTATCATCGCTGCATGAGAGGCGTTGACGTACACGACCAGCTCAGGATGCAGCGCTACAGTGTTCAACTTTGCTACAAGACACGAAAATACTACAATACCCTCTTCCAGGGTCTTCTCGACATGGCGTTTGTCAACGCGTTCATAGTGTTCCGGCATCACCGAAAGGTGAACAACCGTAGTGCGCCAAAGCACTTCTCGTTCTTCGAGACACTGATGGAACAGCTTCTTGCTGTTGATTCTCCTGAGACGTACGAGGCAATCGAGGTATGTGCTAAGGTGACCTTTCCAGCATAAGCAAGTCTAGTTTGGCGAATTAGTCAACTTAAGCTAACTTTATGTTGACGATGTGCTTTCGCAGAACGCCACTCGAGCCCAGGACAGGACGGCTGCATCTCCAGCACACGGTGACGCAAGGGAGGCGCCGACAATGGCAGATGCGACACAAGCGGAGTGTGGACACCGCCTAGAAGAAAACCCCGACACCGTCGATAACGAGCAGGGACTCAAGAAGCGCCACCGCTCGTGCAAGGTGTGCGCCACGTACAAGTCAAAACCCCGCAAGTACACCAAGTACTTTTGTCCAGAATGTTCGACAGGGAACCGACGGTAAGTAGCAGTGTGTTCCGACGATCCCATCCACATCAGTAGCCTAACTGTGGTGATGGTATGGACAGCAAATACCTCTGCAACGTTGAGCGCGACGGACGGGGGAAGACTTGTTACCATATCTGGCACGACGACTGGAGCAATGGCAACAACATCCCGCAGAGCTGCTCCAGCAGCGTAAGGCTCGAGATCGTCCACCTGCATCACTCCCTGGAAAGAAGCGTCAGCGTCGCGCGCCTTCGGATCGCGGCGCGGAGAGCGGCAGTGGAGATGCAGAGGCGGACGACGAAGCGTAAGCTGCATGTTCTCTCCGCTCGCTTGAATTTTTGTTCTGTAGGACCCCACAGTTCTGGCATGCAATCAATTGAAACGTCTTACTTCCTTTCGTTTTCATTGGCAAATAAGCTGCAAATGAATCTGACAGACGTGTGCAACGTGGTAGCAAAATGGCGCCCAGATAAAAAGTACGTTTGTTATATTGCCTCTGCCTTCATATGTCACCAACCACGCATATTTTGAGCCAACATAAGGCATTTTATGTTGTATCTGCTAGATTCTACCCACTTGACGGCCGTTTTTTTTCTCCCACAACCCTCCCACCAAAAAGCGTACTTAACGACAGCATATACAAAATCCTATATATTCCTATGTTGGACCTCCAGCATAAGGATCAAAATAAACCCCTGACTTAGGGGTTAACGCCACTCCCTTTTCCCATCCCGTTTTTAGGCCTGGTTTTACGGTAGCTAAAACGTAGCGAATCTACGAGATATCACCACGCCGACAGCTACAGTGCCCAGCAGCGACGCCGCAGAGGTTACCTTCGAGAAGGTCAAGAGCAACGGAGCCGTGGTGAAGAAGAGAGTGCCCACCTTCCGCGACGGAAACTGGAGGGATGGTTTGAGTGGCTACTCCGCCTATCTGAGTACTATGTATTCATGGGCTATGCTGCAGAAGATGAAGAAGACCAACAGGCGTTCATCGAGGACATCCAAGTCCTTCTCTTCGACGAAGATTTTGCAGCAGTTCAACGACACCGTGGCCGAAGAGAGTCTTCGTCGTACGGATGTCGCGCTAGTCGCACTGCAGCGACTAACCGAAGTTCACTGCCCCGACGAAACCCGAGGCGTGATCATCGAAGAAATGACGGCGCTAAAGAAAACACGCATGTTAGCGTGCGAGAGTACACCCGTAGCTTCCAAAAGCTGGGACGCATGCTACAGTACATCACGGACAACGAGGCAATCCCCACTTCTGACGTGATACGGATGTATAAGAGTGGGATGCCTGTCGAGTGGCAGATCGAGGTTAACCGATCGTCGCGCAGTTGGGATTGCCGTGATTTAGTACTTCAGTTTGAGCTAATCGAACGCAACGAGCAAGAAAGAAGAAGAACTGCTTAGGAGTGGCGGTCGAGCACCGCGTCAACGCACCGGACAAGGTGCACAACAGCACCGCGGGGGTAGAAACGGAGGTCAAGCCCCTCAGCAGAGCGATCATAGCAGTCAGTCGCGCGAACAGCCACGACAGCAACGCAGGGATCGAAACAACGGGAAGTTCTGCAAGTACTGCAAACGCAACAATCACTCCGACGATGAGTGCTTCCGCAATCCCGAGTCGCCTGCATATTGACCCCAACGACCCAACAATCGGGCTCAAAATGCGAACAACAACAATGACAAAGGTGGAGGAAACACCCAATCGTTCGCGGCAATGCAGGAACAGGTTACGCAGATGGCAGCCATGATGGCAGATATGAAGCGCTAACACGAAGAGGAGATGAGTGCACTACGGTTCTATCGCAGCAATGAACTAGGTGTGATGACCGACGACCAGCTCGACGACGATGTGCCTTCCGACCAACGGAGTGGGGGAGACGTTGTCACCTCTGCGACTGAACGATCCTACACCTCCCGTAGAACGGAAGCCCTGTTTGGAAACAGAAGTGCACATCGGAGAGCAGTCGTTCAGAGCACTTCTGGACACGGGGTGTACCAGATCAGCAATTGATGAGAAGATTGCGAAGGTCGTGAAGAAGGGTCTCAAGCTGAGACCGCAAGCTGGATCGTACCGTATGGCAGACAGCTCGGTGCACAAAACTACTCACGCGGCAGACACCGTGTTTCGCCTGCCAGCGTTTTCCAGCAAACGAGAATGTGCGTATTCGCTGAGGCTGGTGGAGGGGTTACTGCACCCGATCATTCTCGGCACGGATTTCCTTTCGAGCCAAGGGATTGACATCTTGTTCTCGGCAAACGCGCTCGAGTGGGATGATATCAGAATCCCGATGACTGGCTTGCAGCCACCAGTACCGACGATGGGCGACGCGCCGCCTGAGACGCATTCAGTGATTGAAATCGCCGTAGCGGATACCATCGAAGCACTCGACCCTCTTCTAATGATCGATGGAGAGATGCTTTCTCCGTCAGAGCGAGTACAAGTGGATCACGTGGTTGATGCATTTGTTCATGTGTGTCTCGGAGGTCTGGGCAAGATCAAGGCTGAACCATACGTGATTCCCATGAAGTCGGAAGCCAAACCATTCGCCTGTCGACCTATCCGATCCCTCAAGCGTATCTCGAAGCCACGAAGAGAGAGATCTATCGCCTTGTCGGACTTGGTGTGCTGACCCCCGATAATACATCGGAGTGGGCATCATCTGCGTTCGTCATCCCAAAGAAGGACGGTTCTGTGCGTCTAGTCTGTGCCTACCGACGGCTCAACCAACTGCTTCGCCGCTGCTTCTACCCGTTACCAGTGATCGCAAACCTGCTCCGCCAGTTCAGGAAGTCGAAGTATGTGTCTTCGCTTGACGTGCCAATGAGTTACTATGCACGTGTTCTCGCGGAGATCAGCCGTAAGGTGACAGCACTAGTCTTCCCATGGGGGAAGTTCGTATTTTCTCGCCTGCCGATGGGAGTAAGCACGGCCCCAGACGAGTTTCAAGCGATCATGAACATGATGCTTGGCGATCTGGATGGCGTGTGGGCATACATCGACGACGTGTTGGTAATGTCGGACACCTTCGAGGAGCACTTGAGCTCACTACAACAAGTGTTTGAACCCTTCCAAGAGTATGGACTCACAATTTACCCGCGAAAGTCGAAGCTATTCACGACATCGACGGACTATCTGGGCTACCGGATCAGCACGACTGGGATCCATCCACTGCACAACAAAGTGGACGGTATTGCTAGCATTGCATCGCCACGTACACGACGAGAGCTCCGATGCTTCATCGGCATGGTAAACTACTATCGCGACATGTGACCTCGACGTGCAGCCATCCTGTCACCATCGACGCCGTTCCGCTGGACCGACCAGCACGAAGCTGCGTTCAAGGAGATGAAAACGACCATGATGCAGACGGTTGAGCTGGAATTTCCCAATTACAGCAAGCCGTTCCACGTGCACACTGACGCCTCTGGCTACCAATTAGGCGCCGTGATCTCTCAGGCCGGTCGACCGCTAGTGTTTTGTCGAAGAAGTGTAATGCCGCGCAGAAGAAGTACCCAGCGAACAAGCTCGAGCTCCTGAGCATCATGCTCGTACTACGCGAATATCGAACGATGCTTCTCGGACATGAAGTCCACATTCACACGGACCACTTGAATCTTAACTATGCGACGTACAACAACGTACATATGCTCCGATGGAGACTCGAGATTGAAGAGTTTGGTCCCGAACTCCATTACGTGAAAGGGGAGAACAATGTCGTGGCAGACGCTCTGTCTCGCCTTCCTCGCGGTCCCGAACTGGACGTCCCACAGCAGGATGCAGTTGTTGCAGCCATCGCCAGTGTAGCGGCAACAAACCCAACACCACTCAGCAACATCGACCTCCGTGACATCGCACGTGTACAGCAAAACGAGGGCACTGCGACGCTTAAAGGCACGGAGACGAAAGAGATCAATGGTGTGCGACTCATTGTGGAGGCTAAAACGAACCGCATCATCATTCCTGCAGCACTACAGCAGGCCACCATGACAGCGTATCATGAGTGGCTACTCCACCCTGGCGTGGCAGCCATGTTGAAGACAATGCAGAACGCCCTGACGTGGAAGGGGATGAACCGCAGTGTAGAGCAGCACGTGCAGGCTTGTCTTCCCTGCACCAAAAACAAGCATCCGACTGTCAAATATGGCAAACTGCCGGAGAAGACTGTGATAACGCGACCATGGTTCGAAGTGGCCATAGACTCAATCGGCCCGTACGGAAAGCAGAAGTTCCGAGCCATCACGATCATTGATACTACCACACGACTAGTAGAAATGCACGCTGTGGCGGATCAATCCAGCAACGAGGCTGCATACATCTTCGACAGATTTTGGCTGTGCAGATACCCGCGACCAGGCCGCGTGATCTACGACCAAGACAGTGAGTTCAAAAAGGAGTTCTGTGAACTTGACAGCTACGGCATTGTGGCAGTTCTGACAACGACTCGCAACCCACAAGCCAATGGCATCATTGAGAGACTACATCGCGTGATCGGCGACAAGATGCGCACACAGGACATTGTAACGCACGCCGACTGGGAAAACTTCTTGCACAATGCAACGTTCGCACTAAGAGCAACGTTTCACTTCATGCTACGTGCCTCACCAGCCCAAGCAACGTTGGACGTGACATGATCGTTGACGTGCAGTATGCAACGGACTGGCAAAACCAGCACGCACGAAAGGTGGAGCAAGTGCGGAAAAATAACCAACGTAAGAACGCAGGACGGCAAGAATGGACATACCAGCCGGGAGACAAGATTCTACTAAAACGGGACGGCAACATCAACAGCAAGTTGGCTACGCTATACGACGGACTATTCACGGCTCTTGCCATCCGCGACAACGGAACGCTGGGTCATCGATAAGGGCCCATACACCGAGACGGTGCACATCCACCGCATTGTCCCTTACAAGGTCCAGCGTGGGGAAGACTGTGAGCTTGCAGATAAGACTCACCATGGGGAAGTACGCAAGTAGACATTACTTGAAGCTTTGTATACACATGTATATCGAGGTATAGACCACCGAGGCAGAGGAACTTCGGTAGGATAGCGAAAGTGCTAGACATCTAATCTCAACAATTCATCAGTTCCAAAGTTACCAGCAAGGACTCGTGACAGGGACATTCAGCTCCCGGGTAATGCGGTAAGGAAGTTTATGGTGGCGAATGCTTACGTGGTCACCATGAGAAACTGAACCCCTGTCCGACCCTATACACATAGTTAGCACGTTTGTCGGCAGAGGCGAAGCCTACATTGCCATTGTCAATCGTACAAACCAGCTTCGGATGAACGCAGCGTTTCTTAATGAGTTGACTGGGTTCTTCGGTGAATCCTGCCTTCTAATGCTACCTGAGGTAGTAGATGTGGAAGACGCATCGACCGATTCCAGCCTCTCACCGCTGAGCTCGACTTTCGACCAAATCGACAACGATATCGCGCAGAGTGACGCGGTGAATCTGCAACGTGCTGCCCCAGGCCTCGAGCAAATGTCTGACTTCAAGTCAAAGGACGCACAGCGGCGCAGTATGTATCGCGAGCGGGAGAAAAAACTGCGTCGAGATCTGCGCCACCAGGTCGACATTTTATCAGCGGAGCTAAAGATTCTTCTAAATCGCAAGGCGGGTGGTGCGATCGAGTGCGCACAGGCCTCGTCAATTCCGGTTTCAATGTGGAAGGCACTGGCTATACTGCAACGAGGGGCGAGACTCGAAGCTGAGACAGAGCAGCGGAAGCTGCTTGAGGCAGTGAGCGCTCGAGCTGCCATGATAGAGGATCTCCATGGGTTTGTAGGGAAACGGGTGATGGAAGCGCGGCTCACTAATCACGTCGTCTCCCGCTCACAACTCAGTCTTGCTACTAAGCGCATGCGCGTTGAGCCAACTGATTCGATTCTGTACGAGGTCTTTACTCAGCAAATCGACGCTCTCTACTCTCAAACCGACAAGGTCATGCGTGACTGTGGCATGAACTCGATCACTTGCGGATCCTTAAACTTCAGACCAACACGAAAGACTCAAGACGGTGCCGAATACTTCCAATATGCTTGGAAGCAGATGATCCCACTTAATCTCCAACACACTCGTCGTGAGCTGTGGCAAGCTGCGCACATGTTGCACCGCCAAGACTGCCGTGAAGTCTACACCGGCGCCGACTCTGGAAACACCATCGCGGTGAAATTCCGTATTAAAAGTTATCCAGGCTCGACTCTCTCGCTCTCAGAGCACATTGTCGTCCGTCGATTTGATGAAGAAGACCGAACTATTCTCGTGTGGAGATCACTCACAGAAGGCAACGGGTCTCTGAGCGGCATGCACTCGGACAAGACAGGCTGGTGTATCATCCGGCCGGTTGAGTTGGGAACTATCAAGGAAACGTACGTCCGTCAAGTGCCCATCCATTTCAATCGAGATCACAAGGCGCAAGACATTAGTCAATTCACAATTCTCATCCACCGATCCAGCGAGGAGGACGGTATCGCCATAGCCCAGGGCATTAGCAACATGAACATCCATGATTCGGTTCCTCGTTCAGTCCCAGAGGAACCCGAACCGTTAGTGGCGAACACTTTGGACGAAGCTCTTTCCGACAGTTACGCGTTGGAGGATATTGACGCTAGCCACAGCTTCGATGGCTTTGATCTCGGCGAAGCTCTGCATGATCCCCGTGACCCTGTTATTGATCAAGTGTATGGTTTCCCGCAGGAAGTGTAGCGCACATGCCAAGTGGAACACTCGAAAGAAGCGAAGCCCAACAGTCTTGTGTACTTGCGTGTCAACCTCGAGCTTGTCTCGGTACTGCTGGAAGCTATGGATGTCCTCAGGTGGTTAGTACTATGGAGATAGGTAGCGTAAGCTAGCTAGTGGGAAGCCCAACGAGGATTAATTTGTCGTCGACTGGGTCAACGTGTGAAACTCAATATTATTGGCCCAATCCAAAATAGCGCGCTCAATATTGCTCGAAAAAGTCGAATCTGAATTTGAAGCCACTGTTTTCAGAATTTCCATTCACAAGAGTATCACATGCAACGACGGAGGACGAGGTGAGTACATGTATAATACTATCGTTGTGCACGCCTGGGAGAGTCCACGTTGCGTCGACCGTGAGAAGGTTGTGGTGTTTGGGACAGAAGAGTGTGGTGGAGGGTCATCAATGGTATCTACGTACATACACTCAACACAGTAGCAGGGTTACGTAGAAAACTACGCGAAACTACAGATTACCACGTGCTCAAACTAAAGTCGAGCGCGGATACGCAATACACAATATTTTCATTCACCGGTTACTGTATCGCTTCTCAATGCATTGACCTTCTGGTTACTTCGAATTTGTGTGTAAACTTGCACGAGATGTTCATATTCAGCGGTGCGTTCCTCATTCCATTTGGGGGCCGGCTATGAGCACTGTATGATTTTAACGAACAAGTGCTCAGCTGTATTGATTTGCTTAGACACTTTCCATACTATTATTAATAATACAGCTTAGGCATATTTACGTCAATCAGGTTGGAGGCATCCTTCAACTAAATAAGAACTCCGATCTGTAAGGCAATGCATGCAGATCATGCCACAACGGCAACATATTCTCGAAAAAAAATTAGAATGTCTGATCAGTCCACACGGATGCCATTTGTTTAGCTGCACTAAACTGGTCGGCGGCAGGATTCGGGACCCCTTTTTCAGGGAGCTACTCATCCGTCTTAGCGTCCCTATATGAAGCTATAAAAATAGACCGGATAGCCCAAATCACAAGCTATCGATTGGTGCTCACAGTTTCCTGATTCACCGAGTCTTCAACGAGCTACAGCATTTTTTCTTAGACGCACCAACAAAAGTGCACTAAACTGGCCATCGACCTCAGTAAGTAATGTGCATGACCAACGGTGTAGAAGCTCAGGAATAGGTATCAAAGTCAAAAACAGGGTGTCGATAACATGCCCCACCAACGCAGTGCGATACTCAGCGTGAACCGTTACGGCAAACGCTAAACAACACTTTCACAGTTCTTTGGGAAAATCCCACGCAAGCGACGCTGCAAGTAGCTACATTCCTAGCATCCAGAGAGACCAACCAAATATTCGACCTGCAGCACTAAGTGCCAAGCGTTATACGAAACTACATCAGTAAAACGGAACCACAGACGCCATCGGGTCTCGATCGGAAGACTCAAGACATAGTCTCGAGTTTTATGCATACTAGGCTACTTAAGAAATTTAAAGTAAAAACCAAATATAAGGCATCATGCGTTTCGTGGTGATATTGATGATGGTACGCTTTCCCTCTTGAGAATCGTAAACCTCGCCTGTGTCTAATCAGGCCGCTGCTCTTCACTTTTTGTTTTTCTCACGAGCAGCAAGACGCAAGATGGAGAGCATATCCAGCTTCGACTCTGCTTTATTCAATGGAACTGCGATCAATTGCGTACCAACGACGCTACCCGTTGTTATGCCGCTCAAAGAAAACTGTCACAAGGGAGATCAACACGCTGCAACACCGTCCAGAAATACTACTACCAAACTGAAGCGAGAGACTGCCGAGGAGTTTGCCAAGATAGAAAAGCGAAGAGTGAAGGACCGTATTCGCCGACGCAAGACAATTCTACGCCGGAAGTGCGAGCGAGAGGCTTTGAACTGGGAGATTACGGAGCTGTCCAAACAAGTTGATCTCCTCAAGCGTAAGATCGACGTGGACACCAGCGCATCGGCACCTACATGCCGAAAGACTCAGGAGCTGCAAGCACTTACAGACGAGCGTCGCTATCTACGAGATGAAGTGCGTAAGCAAGCTGGTTTGATCAACGACATATACACGGTGTTTCATGATCAACTGGGACCGACTGATCTAACGCCAGCGCTGATGTCCAACGGAAAAGTATCTGAGAGAATTAGCACTCCCTACTTGGAGCATTCAGAGCCTCGGCTGATCCAGCAGTACGTTCGGGAATTAGTTGACGTTTACAAGCAAACGGCCAGCATATTCCCGTGTGCAACGCAGTGCAGCCCCCAGTCTTCAGTGGTCACGACGACACGAGAGACTCAAAATGGAACAGAGTTTTTCCAGTCGTATGGCACGCAGATGATGCCGTTTGAGTATCGCCAGACGTGCCATAATCTGTGGCAACTCGTCATTCTGGGCCATCGGCAGGAAGACCGACAGATCTACCGCGAAGTAGAAGACCCGGAGAATACACTTGCATTGCGATTTCGCTTACAAGGGGCGTCTTTGGTGGTTCACCATGCCATTCGGCGCTTCCAAGAAAAAGATCGGACAGTGCTGGTATGGCGGGCGCTTACTGAAGGCGAAGGTGTCTTCAGCGGGATGCACACGGACGAGACTGGGTGGTGCGTAGTGCACTCTTCCGCAATGGATTCGTGTGCTATTGTAGAGACGTGTTCTCGTGTAGTACCGATGCACATTGGCGCGGCAGCCTCGCGTGTGAGCGTGGCTGAACAATTTACCAGCATCGTCATCAAGTCAATTGAAGAGGACATCCTACAGATATCGATGAAACTGGATAAACTCCTACTTGATGAGGCACTCGAGCACATCCACGTGGAAGACGAAGACTAGCAAAGTAGTCTAGCCTGAGAGAGGACCATTCAACTGCGCCTTGCATTGCGTAATATACGAGGCAATACTGCACCAGCGATTTTATGGATTCTTGAAGACATACTCGTGATCACAACTTTACCGAGAAGCCCATCGACTAGACAAAAACATAGTTTCGCGCCACGGAGTTCTTACATGATGAAGAACAGTGCACGTCACTTGAGCGAAGAGACTTGCTGGCAGCAAGTTGCTGCTGCGCAGATAGCAGAGTAACTTGAAGTGACGTTGATTCGCTGAAAAGACCTGTCCACGGACTCATCTGCGACGTGATTGCACCTGATAATTGTATCGGTTGCAACCAGTCGCATCGCTTGAAGGTGCAAGGACATAAATCGCTCCTACCCATTGCCCCACAGTACCATGCAGGCGATTCGTGAGACCATCTACTCGTTCAAAGCACGCTGGTTCGACACGCACGCCCAGTGCGTCAATGCAGTCGCATGGTGTTGACCTGCTGATACAGTGCTGTGATGATTAACGCGTTGTTTGGTTGCTGGTGTAGACTTAATCGTCAGTACAACGTGCGGTACTTCGTGGACACGCACAACGTCGAGATCTTCGACACCAAGACCAGTCGCCTGTTCCTCAAGAAGAGCGAATGTCCAGCCACACTCTCGGCCAAGGACTTTTTCTTGGGAGCCAAGGTGCTCATCTACGGCCGCCACTTCGAGTTGCAGGACTATCTGGACCCGTTCACAGCCGAGAAGCTCGGACGACAGCAGCAGAAGTCCGTGTTGGTGATCAAAGCGCGCATGGTGAACCATGTTGGCGCTGTGCTGGAGTTCCTTTCGCACCAGCAGTTCGCTTTCTCAGCGATCAAGATGACGCAAGTGAGGCGGCCACATGCGGAGAAGCTGTTCGAGCTGCAACGCGGGACTGCCGACTTTGACGCAAGAGTTGATCAACTGGCTGGTTCCCCTGCTGTAGCGATGGAGCTCGTGCAGGAGAATTGTCTCGAGAAACTTAAGCAAGTAGTGAGCACTTTAGGCGCACGCTTTGATGCTGAACCTGGCGAGTTTGAGAGCGCGTCGTCCGTTCTGGAAGCGCAACAACTACGCAGCTTCTACTTCGAGACACCACACGCCCCGACCGCTACTTTCGAGAACTGCACATGCTGCGTCGTCCTCCCACATGTGATTAAGGAAGGGATGGCTGGAGAGGTGGTTTCTGCCATTCAGCGCGATGGCAGTGTCCGAATCACGGCCATGGAGCTCTTCACCCTCGATCGCACCACTGCTGCAGAATTCCTCGAGGTCTATGAAGGTGTCGTGCCGCACTTTAACGAGTCCGTGGATCACTTTACCACCGGTCCTTGCCTAGCTATGGAGCTGGTGGGTCAACACACAAACGACGTAGTGGCGCAGTTCCGTGCCAGCGCTGGTCCCTGGGACGTCGAGATGGCCAAAGAACTCAAACCCCAGACGATTCGAGCCAGGTTCGGCCACGATCGCGTCCGCAATGCCGTGCACTGCACCGATCTGGCTGAGGACGGCGTCCTGGAATGCCAGTACTTTTTCGACATTCTGTCACGACGCCAAGTGCGCGACTAGCTCCGTCACTTCATCTCTTCGCATAATGTGCCAGCAAAAGCTCCAACGGCTTCCTGATCAAATTTCCTCAGCCCCCTAAGCAGAGTTTTCTCCTTCCATCTTCAGCCATCAACAGCTTCCACAAGATCAGTTCACAGAGAACAAAACAGGTGAAAAATAGGCACAATCCAGCAAGCTCGCATTATAATGGAGTTCTGTAGCTCTTCGTGCTGAGCCTAGTATCTGTACTTGGTGGAGTAGTCTTTGGGCGAGATAACGAGGCCCCGGCCTTTGCGCGCGCCTCTGTAGACGGTCTCGATGATGTCGATCATCTCCCCTTTGTTGTTGAAAGCCCAGTTGATCTTGTTGTTGTTGCCCGTGCCCAGGTCGATCATTATGTGCTTGTTGCGGAAGAAAAACATGACGGTGCACGGATCGTAGAGCTCGTACATGGTGTTGAAGTCGGGTACCTCCGTGATATCCACGACGTAAATAACGGCAAAATTCTTGACGTCCTCAGCGATGCCACAGAGCACCTCGTCCATCTGCATGCACGTCGAATCATGGTCATGGCCGAAGCGGATCACCACCACGCGGTCGCCCTCGTTCAGGATGGCCTGATCCACGGCCCAGCCACTCTCCAGGTGAGGCAGCAAGTACGACATTATTGTTGGCTTCCTGGGTTGATAGAGTTCTGGAATGCAATTGCCACCCACGACTGATGTCACTCTATCGAGGTGCTACCACTACACAGTGACCTGAGGTCACTGACCTCACGGCTTTTCAAAGACAACGCGGAAGAAATCAGGTGACAGATATCGAGTTACGAAGGTCTAACATGTAAAACACCTCTGTAATACAGTTCTTTCCATATTGATCTTTTTTAGTATTCGAGGTGTTTCAATACAACCTCATCTCTGATACTTGATACGTGGAATGGAAGAGATGGCTTATTCGACCATCACTCCGAGTGCGCACTCCACACTTCAGGCTCACATAAGAATCTCGACACTTGTGGGTGAAGGCTGCGCTCAGTGTACGTCGCTGGGGGTCAGCATGACGTCGCTCTGTGTCCGTCAACGGAGGCATCGAGACTCTCTGTGTCTGCTGCTCTCGCTTTCCTTGCTCTCTCTCGTCACATCCGCAGCCTCAGTTGAAGTCAAGCCGGGGATATTGAAGCGCTTGGACGAGCACAAGCCACACTGCGCCGACTTCCTGCAGCACTGCGCGTGGAACTCCAGTACGTCTTCATGCGCGTTCTCGCAGTCGATCTCCTTCGTCTGCGGGCCTCGCGAAGCTGTTGAGGCTCCCGTATCAATACCCACAGGTTCAGGGTCTCTCCTGAGCGCTGAGGCAGTCTCGGCATCGTCTTTCACAGGATATTCCGATGGAGACGTGGGAGTATCAGCCGTTGCAGGTTTTACCTGCCATTGGGACGTGCCTGGGGACCTTCACTTTGCTCCAGGAGTGACGGTCGCAGTGGAAGGGGATGACTGCTTGCTGCACATTGGCTCGGGTCAGATGGTGCTGCTGGGCGCTCGAGCCACGTTGAAAGCGTCATCGCTGAGTGTTGAGGCTTCGTTTGTGCATCTAGAGGTGGATGCGCAGATCTCGGCGTCCTACAGCGGCGCGTTTCGTGATGGTCATGGGCTGTTTACAGGGACAGACGTGTTCGGTGCAAGTCATGGAGGAGGAGGCGGCCAGAGACTCATTGCTAATGCCACCATGCTCACCCAGCAGACAACAAGAGGGTTCTTTGATGTAAGAGGACGGACAGTGGATGTGGAGCTTATTGAAGAGAAGGAGGCATTGTTAAAGCAAAGCAGCGCCGGATGGCAGTTGGCCGATTTGTGGGCCAAGGAGAAGGCGCTAATGGCAGATCCTGCGGTGATGACAGCGTCCTCCGGGGCGTCAGGGGGTCCCAGCGCGACGATTGCACCGTTTCTTCTTGGTAGTGGCAGTCGTGTAGTAATTGCTGGGAATGGCTCCAGCGATCATATTGTTACGGTCGACGGAGGAGGCCGAATTCAGATCAAAGCGTCGAAAGATGTCGTGGTGATGGCTGGTGCTACGATTCAGGCCAGCGGAGCGTCTGCGATCGACGGAGTTAGTGGAGGCTCCGGAGGTTCCGTGTATATTTCAGCAAATGCACTGTCGGTGAGCGGAAAGGTCCAGGCTAAGGGAGGAAACGCGTTCTGCACAGATAACGCTGCAGCCAGAGGTATCACGCATTGTTTTCCTGCAGGTGGTGGCGGTCGTGTACAGATTTCTTTCATGTCGAGTCAACTCGACACCGATGCAATCGATACAACTGGTGGTACGTTGAATTCAGACCAGGTCAAGGAACTTCTGGCAAAGAATATACGCTTTCGCCATGTACAGATCTCAGCGCTAGCTGGTGCAGCGGGTACGTACTATCAAGTGGTCCAGCATTCAGATGGAGTGCATGAAGCGCAGCTTCTTGTGGATAACGACATGCAGCGTCTGTGGCCCACCCGTGTTCAAAGCGAAGACGGAGGAGCTCTTGATATTGATGAAATTGATACAGTTATTGGTGGAGCTGTTACCAGCTTGTACGTTGGAGATGACGAGGCAGGGAGCATTGATGCAATCACAATCACTGATGGTGCGGTTGTCGCGACGGGATGTCTTAAGCTATCGGAGGGAGACCTGAAGGTGCTTAATGGCTCGTTTCTCTTGGATGCGTTACTGGTCGGATTGCCTCATCAGTTGCCCCATTCAATCAGCGTTCAAAGCAGCAGCAAACCTCCTCTTCTGCAGATTCGTGTGCGGGACATGGTTGTCTCCAGCGCTTCACAAATGATGATGCCTACCAGCGCCTTGCAGCTCTCAGCCCGCTCTGTATTAATGGATGCAACGACTGCGTTTGAGTTCACGTGGAGCGTACAGATCATTACAAGCCAAAACATTCACCTTGACGCCAACATATCGAGCGCCCTCGATCCTATTATTGCTGTTCCTGCAACGACAACACCGTCTTTATCTACAACCGCCAAACTGTTTAACAGTAAAATGCTGGCCCTCGTAAGTGGCGGCGATGTTTTACTGAGTGGCGTGATCGCTGTGGGTGCGCTCTCTGTATCATCCGATTTTTCGATCACAATTAATGGCCACCTTGAAGCGCTGAATGCTCCGAGCATCAAGTCAACGTTTCGGCCCTGTAAGGAACAACAGTGGCTGTCACTTCGTTCGTTGAAGGCAAACATTGGGAACGAAGACACCCACGGCTCTGCGAATGGAACAACGATACCAAGCCTTCCGTCTGCATTGCCGAGTATAAGTAACTTCACGCTAGTTCTCCACGCCCGTGAGTCGATTTATGTTGGAGATTCAGAAGAGAAGAAACAACAATTGGAGAATCAGCTTCAGGAAGATGACGAATTACCTCCGCAGCAACTGGGTCATGTACGTGGCGGCGCTGTATTAGTGTGTGCCACTGACTCAGTCGAAATATCGCGTGGGTCCATCATATCGGCGGATGGAATGGGGGAGCTGGCTAATCAGGGCCCGGGAATGGGGTCGTGCGTTGGCTCCATCGGCGGAGGTGCCGGATACGGCGGTCGCGGAGCTGACTCGAGCGTAGTAACCAATATTGGCAACTATGCATCTGGTGGTCTGCCTTACGGAACGCGATCCGGTACAGGTATGCTAGGCTCTGGTGGTGGTTGTGTGGACGGCGGGAACGGTGGTGGTATTGTTATGCTTGGCGCTTCAGGTCTCGTGCTGAATGGTGAGATTTACTGCAATGGCGATGGCGGTGCAAACGGTGCAGGGGGTGGCTCTGGAGGCTTTTTAGGGCTATCTGTAGCACAATACCTGCGTGGTCATGGACACATTAGTGCTGTTGGTGGTGGGTCTGAATGTACCGACACTACGGGGGATTTCGTGAGCGAGACAGAGTGGCAAGAACCAGTATTCCTTATCGGAAAGATTCAGGATGATGCCGCTGATGAGGAGGCCGAGGCACAATCACCGATGACTTCGAAAGTTGTCCCTCGTCTCTGCGGCGGCGGCGGTGGTGGCGGCCGCCTGCAGCTCACAGGATGCGAGTTGAGTACCTTTGACCGGTGTACGAGAGACTTTGATGGCAACTATACAGTGGCAGGAGGTGCTACTTCGTTCAAATTAATCAGCGGCGATACTCCAGAGTTACCAGCGCCCACCCCGGCATCGCCTGTTGCTCAAAAATCCATCGTTCCAGCTGGAGCGAGTGGATCGTTCTTTGGATTCCCTTGCCCTCCAGGATCTGGCGGTCTATTTTGCCGGTTGTGCCATGTGGGAAAGTACAAGTCCGAGAGCAACAGCGCTGAGTGCGTTGTGTGCACGAACGCGCCCTCAAACGCGCATTACATCGGCGTTGGAGCCACCAGTGCGCGCTGTGATTGGGCATGCGATCCTGGCTACTCTGGTTACTACTGTGTTTCGCCAATCCAGCAGTTGCTAGATGCATGCGGTGGAGAGTTCGGGTTTGCTCTCGTACTGATGAGCATTGTGGCCTTCTTCATCCTACTGGGATACGCCTGTCGGAACCGCAAGGAGCCATCCTACACTCGTATGTACAACAGCCGAGGCGCAAAAGGTGAGCGTCAACATTTGCTTTCCTCTGCTGTTGCCAACTCTCAGCGTAGCTGGTTCGCGTCGCTGTTCCGCTGCTTTTACTGGCCTCGAGTTGGCTATCCGAAACTCATGGAACGTGATCTCCCGGAGCACATGGCACGGCTTTATCTAGCCGGGTACAACGACCCTGACTCCCCGCTCAAGCTCCGCACAACGGTCCCGCCATCTTTGAAGAAGGTTTTGTACGACGTTGAGTTTAATAACTTGGCGGTTCGGATCAACCGCGTCTTGGCGTGGCAACGTGGCCCATGCTCTAGCTGGGGGAAGATCGTGTACTTTTTGGTGGCAGTACTATGCTATCCATTTGCGTCCGAGGTGAGGCTGTTCCGACGACATATCCGTGTGAACGAGCTCAAGCGGATCGTGGCCAAGTATAACCATGCATGCATGAAAGGCCCTCGAGCGCGCGGCTTGCTCAATGCGGTAAAGCTTGGCTACTGCGCTGATTACTCTCTTGTTTACGTTGAACTGCTGTACAAGGAGAGTTCCCAGTCCGTTTGTGTGCCTACGACCAAGATTGGCAAGCCGTCGCTACCGCTAGTGCTGCTGTTTGCAGGTTGTGGAACGTATTTCTCGCCGTTCTACTTGGACCCAAACGATTTGCTTGTTCGCTCTATTCCGCAGTGTCCCGAGCTGACGGCGTTTATTGATGAACCGTGGATTGAATTCGTTGCAGAGCTGAACGAACTATTGCGTGTAGTACAGCGTGACGAAGCTTCCCTCGTGGAATCACTCATACCTGTGGCCGTGTATCTCGAGAAGCAGCGTGCGTTATCGGCTCTGGGGAGCAACTCTAGCAAACTTGGTGGACTACGCATCTACCTGGGTCGCTTTTACGTGCAGGACGAGCTGAATATGGGCGAGGAATTCAAGCTTGGCCTGTTCCTCACAACCGCAGATGAGTCACTGGACAACGTCAACAGCAGCAACAACAATCTCCAGCAGTCTCACCAGCAGCCTCCGCCGTCTTCGAGTCGATATGGCTACGGTAGCGTCCATTCAAAAGATACCAACCACTACAACATTAACGATGTGTATGGATATGGACGTGGAGATTCGCTGGATTACCCAGGCCCGCGCCGAAGTGACGGTAGCTTTGGTAACGATGCCATGCTCTACGACATGGGCGGGTGGGGAACAGCTCTGAATAATCCCGGTTCCTCCTCTCGTGGGAGAAGTCGCAGCGCCAATGGTTCTGGAAATGGCAACGCAGCTTCCCAAAACCCGGTGAGTAGTATTCGAGAAGAGGCCTTGCGTATTCGGTCGTCCAGTACACAGGGCGATGGTTTGGGAAGCAACGGTAACTCGGGACGCGGTGGATACCCAGACGATGTTTTGGTGTTAATGGGCTCGGGAACGACGAAGAAGAAGCGTCACGACAGCGCAGCAAAGCACACCTTTTACGAAGGCTGGCTTGGTCCAGTGGACGCATCGCTTCCTGTTCCCGGAGTGTTGATTTGCGCCGACGAATTGCGTGAACGTCTCGCAGACCGGGCCCCTCGTCAGATGCTCAACTCGTTCCTTCGCTTCCACCTGCTGCCTCGCAACTTACCACGTAGCAGTTCGCTCAACCTCTCGTGGATGCTGAGTATTTCGCTGCTGACGCTTTTGATGGTCGATCTGGCCATCACGTTTGCCATCTTGGTGAATCTCAAGTGCGTCACTGACGGCGAGGTAGACCACGACTGCAGCGCTTCTATCATGGTACCAGTACTTCTGGTGCCGCCTCTTGCACTCGTCGTGTCGCCCATCATGGGCATCGTATCACTGGCACTTTCATCTTCGACCTTCACGCGTCGCTTTTCGGTGTGGAATGCGCTGTCCATGATCAGTGTAGGGATTGCCATCTTGGCGTGCATCGCGCAGTCCAGTCGACTTGTAGCTCCGTGGTTTGCAGGCCCGCTGCCTTTGCTCCCAGTGATTGCCATGGGCGTCAAAGCCGGCCAAGCGTATCTGGTGGAGCGACACATTGCCTTTCAAGAGACCCAGCGTCGACGTCGCGGCTGGCGCGGCATCATGAAGCGCCGACTGTCCGACGCCAGCATCCCGACCGAGTCCCCCTAGTAAGTACATGCATTTTCGCTAAGTAAACCAGCTAATGGTCTATGGTCTAAACGGTGGGTTTGCCACTCATTCCATGTAGCTCGTCACCTGCTCCCGGCCGAGCAGAGTTCCGTCTCACCTCAACACCTCCAAGCAGAGACGCTCAAGGATTTATCGGATACGGGGGCTACAATTAACTGAACAACTTGCTCAAGATATACAACTTCATGAAGTGAATATAAGTTGCCAATTGCGAATACGCTTATGAATTGCCATGATATTATCAGAGCGTGGGCAAGAAGTGGTCGCAAATTATTCAACAAAAAGGTGAATGGATGGCGTTCATGAAAGTGCTAATTTATGAAAATTTTAGTTGCTAGATTGTCGAGCAGCGACATGGGCACGTTTCAACATCCGTCGTCGCCTGCTACATGTTAGCATCATGATCTTTTTCGATCTCCACAGCAAGTACGTGATCTACGCTAACAGTAAGAAAACTTCTACGCAGTTCGTCTTCAGCGAAACCAAGATGCAGCCATACTTCAATATGGAACCCAGCGCAGGAGCCCCGCCCTACTGCGTCACTCCCAGCACGTTTTACCGTCGATTCTTCGACCGTTGCGAGCGCTCGCTGCACCACACGAACCGAAGCCAGTACCTGCGTGGTGAAGAGCACCACAGGAAATGGTTTGTCACCAATAGCTCGCACGTCCGCGAGTGCCTCGCCGAGCTTCTGGGCACTTTTGTCATGATCTGCTTCGGTATGGGTGTCAACAACCAAGTGAGTCTGTCCGAGGAGACCAACGGCACGTGGCTCAGCATCAACATGGCGTGGGGAATTGGCATCCTAATGGCCGTCTACTGCTCTGAGGGAGTCAGCGGTGCGCATTTGAACCCATCCGTCACGCTCGCGCACTGCGTGTATGGCCGTCTACCGTGGTGGAAGATGCCAGGCTACTTCCTTTCGCAGTTGGCGGGCGCCTTCGTTGGTGCGGCGGCCATTTACCTGCTCGACTACCAGAAGATTCAGAAGATCGACCCGGACCTGGAGACCACGCAGAGCAACTTCGCTACCTACCCGAGCGACGACATTAGCAATTACACGGCCTTTTACACGGAGGCGCTGGCTACGGGAATGCTGCTGCTCTGCATTTATGCGATCACGGACCAGAACAACCGTTCTCCTGGCACTGTGGGCACGCCGTTCGCGTTTGCGTTGATGATTATGGCTCTTGGAATGAGCTTCGGCATGAACACTGGCTACGCGATGAACCCTGCGCGCGACTTCGGGCCTCGGTTAATGACGTACGTGGTCGGGTACGGCTCGAAGGTTTGGACGGCGGATCACTATTACTTTTGGATTCCCATCGTCGCCCCTCTCGTTGGTGGGGTGATTGGCGCTGGCTTGTACACACTTCTAGTCCAGGTGCAGCACCCGCACGAGCATGAATTGTAGGACTTTTGAATACAAGTGCTTCAAGAGAAACTCGTGGTATGCCGAATCAACCGCTACTTTAATTGTTGAAAACGTGAATGCTCCTTTGAAAGGTGATAGTACTGGTATTGCAATTTCATCTACATGTTTTAATACTCACTTTCTTCCGAGTGCTTACTCTCAAACGAGAAAAAAATCTAGGCTTCATGCTCGTGCGGGTGCTGCACCTGGACTAGAAGTGTGTACAAGCCAGCACCAATCACCCCACCAACGAGAGGGGCGACGATGGGAATCCAAAAGTAATAGTGATCCGCCGTCCAAACCTTCGAGCCGTACCCGACCACGTACGTCATTAACCGAGGCCCGAAGTCGCGCGCAGGGTTCATCGCGTAGCCAGTGTTCATGCCGAAGCTCATTCCAAGAGCCATAATCATCAACGCAAACGCGAACGGCGTGCCCACAGTGCCAGGAGAACGGTTGTTCTGGTCCGTGATCGCATAAATGCAGAGCAGCAGCATTCCCGTAGCCAGCGCCTCCGTGTAAAAGGCCGTGTAATTGCTAATGTCGTCGCTCGGGTAGGTAGCGAAGTTGCTCTGCGTGGTCTCCAGGTCCGGGTCGATCTTCTGAATCTTCTGGTAGTCGAGCAGGTAAATGGCCGCCGCACCAACGAAGGCGCCCGCCAACTGCGAAAGGAAGTAGCCTGGCATCTTCCACCACGGTAGACGGCCATACACGCAGTGCGCGAGCGTGACGGATGGGTTCAAATGCGCACCGCTGACTCCCTCAGAGCAGTAGACGGCCATTAGGATGCCAATTCCCCACGCCATGTTGATGCTGAGCCACGTGCCGTTGGTCTCCTCGGACAGACTCACTTGGTTGTTGACACCCATACCGAAGCAGATCATGACAAAAGTGCCCAGAAGCTCGGCGAGGCACTCGCGGACGTGCGAGCTATTGGTGACAAACCATTTCCTGTGGTGCTCTTCACCACGCAGGAACTGGCTTCGGTTCGTGTGGTGCAGCGAGCGCTCGCAGCGGTCGATGAACTTGCGCGCGGTGTGCGAGAAGCGGCTAAACGCCGTGTGAGAAGGCGTGGCATCACCATTTGTCTCGACGTCGACGCGCATCTTGGGTCGTAGCTTCTTAACGAGGAGAGCGCCAAAGAGAGAATAAAGCTGGGGAGGAGAGTTGGCCAAGCAATGGCGATTGTGCCATCGAAACCCAGCCCATCTTTGCGCCCGCACGTAGTGTCTTACTTCGATGGACCGCTGGCATTCAGACTGGCGTGGGTTGCTCATACGAAAGCATGGTGAGCAATGGTGGTTTTCTTCTTCTCCAATCGAGCCAACTTACGTGTAACTTGGATCGCGCTGCTTGGTGTACAGCCGTTTTCGTACCATCTCTTCACTTCAGTTTTTCCTTTCCATTCGCAAGATTGGTCCAACATGCAGTATAGTATTAATAGCACGATCTCGAGACGCGCGGATGAACTCTTTTAACCAACATGCACGAGGTGCATCAAGGACTGATGAACGTCAAGCCGGCCTTACCTGAAGTGGTGGCGAATGTTGTGTGCAAGGCTTGCCAATTTGGGTCATTCCATGATCATGGTGCTGTGTTTGCTTGATATCGAACAGGCAATTCACAAGGTAGAACGCTGCTTCATATTAAGTACTTGAACCATCTTGTGCAAATACAAATTGGGAAGTGCACGATATGACTGTGTCCGGATAATCTGTTTAAGTCCGTTTCGATATGAGTCGGTTTTGATCGGTTGCGACCAAAGCTGAAGGGGGTATCCGGATCCGGATAATTTCTTGAGTGACTCGAGGCTGGAGTTTGTGCTGCTGCATGGCGCTCGGGGGGGTATGATCGCTCGTTTCGTCGTGACTAAAGCCGCCCGCTTGCTTTCATGCAACGGCGATCAATTGCAAAGGCCGCTCGATCAAAACTGCAAATGGCAGCGACATCTCATAAGCGAGATTTTCAGCGAAAAAAAAAATCCGCCTCAGCTCCATCTTCAACGGCCGTCCAAGGAACTTCCTTAGGAAGCGCAAGGCTTCCTGCCGCCTGCCTCATGCCTGCTGCTAACCCTACAGTCTGTTGGCCCAACAGTTGGGCTCTGTTGGGCTCGAGATCGGCGGCGCTGACAATCGATCTGCAGCAACTTGCCGTCGGCTTGCGCTTCATGCGTGCCAGTCAGCCTTTCGGGCTTTCGGCTTCTGGAACTGCGGGTTAGGGGTTTGCGATGGGCGTCAGGTCTTTTCACTTGGTTTGAGTAAAGAGGGTCGACATAAACGGTGGTTCGCCGGATATTCCCTGTTGAAGGAGTGGTACAGCCATTCCAGTTTCCAAGCACTTTATCTTCTAAATTCAAATAACCTTTGAAAACGTTTCAAATGGCAAAACTTTCAATTGCAATCATACCGGGATTAGCAATAGCAGCGTTAAAACACTACCTCTTATATCGGATAAGTGACTCCGACGTGAGGTTCGGCGTGATGAGCGACTTCCAGGCGCTCGTCACATCGGTTCTGGACCACACGCGATACCTGATGGGTGTAAAAGTTCCAGTGCAGACCAGCAAATCTTGTCATAGGCTTTCACTATGTATCTCTGCTCCTTTTTAGGCGTCAGGTTGCATTCTCTTCATTCCAGAATTCCTTCCGAGCGTGGTGGTCGTGTAAGGTAGAAATCCGCAAAGAAACGTGGTGCAGGCACCATAGTCCAGTCAAGATAGCCAACGAATCATGGACGGTATGCAGCAGCAGCGCGTTCTAGCCGACGGCTGGGGCCAGCAGAGTTCGGGAAGCGTCTTCTGCGCCGACTCGAGTCTTCGCTACATCTACGAGAGCAACGACCAGCAAGCGCCCACATCTCAGCAGACCATAAGTGGCTACAACGACACTAACAAGGCACAACCCCAGGTGTACGGCAAGAGCAACCCTGTCAACAACATGACGGTCGCTGGCAAGCGCCCTCGCGACTATTCAAGCGAGAACCCTCGGCCCAACGCAGGCGTTGACCTCTTCGAAGCCGAGATCGCCAGGGCCTGCAACGCCATCCGTAAGCAGACGTCCAGTATGCCTCACTCGTACCGCGAGTGCTCCGTGTGTCTGAGCGCCAACGCGTACGCGCAGATCTCGTCGTGTGGCCACACGTTCCACCCGAACTGCTTCTTGCGGTGGTTCCGCCTCAACCGGTCCTGTCCGCTCTGTCGCGGAGTTGTGGACAAGGTGCATGTCGCGCAAACCGTGGGGGTGCAGGACGAACTGGAGGCTATTATGGCCGAAATTGACGACGAGCCGCTCCAGTTGATGAGAGAGCCCCAGCAACTGCCCCGTCCTGACGAGGACGTGGCTACCCTAGACGACCCGTTATTGGCCAACTCGGACCCGATGATGTCGTTCCTCGAGTCGGATTTTGATACAGACATGGAGCTCGCGGCGTTGGATGATTTGAGTGCTACACCGGGAGGATTCGAGCTGTCAATGAAGCAGGAAACTGATGGCGATGAGACCATGGGTATGGAGCTCGATGAACTAGTGGATAGTGGAGACAAACAGGAAGCCATGGGCTACGCGGTGCCGAGCAACTTCGCTCCGGTCGCCCCGCAGTTCCCACCAGCGTCAGCCATGCCAAACTACTGGAACGTACTGAACCAGGGGATGGCACCGTCGATCATGCCGCCAGCTCCAGCCGTGCCGCCTTTCGTGCCCAACCACCAGAGAATGGTGCACATCGCACCCAAACCTGACGCTAGAACCGTGCAGCACGTGCGATCACCGGCCGCTACAACTGTGAGGACGACAGAGCCGACGTTCAAGATGCCAGTGCCACAAGTCCCCCAGCAGACCCATCACCACCATGTAGTGCGTACTACCGCACCTACTGCTCCTCGTGTGGTGTCATGTAGATGCACTGGAGGATGCAGGAATGGCCGCTGTGCCTGTGTCAAGGAGGGCGGCATGTGCGGTGCCTCGTGTCGCTGCACGTCCTGTAAGAACCCCTTCTTGATGGTCAAGGCAGCAGGTGCTGACATCGACGCGCTGTTCAAGGATGACTGCTTCATGCACAACGTGTCTAAAACCCGAGATATGGTGGTACGACTACAGGAGCCTGTGGCCGTGCCGTGCTGTGAGGCCACTATTAAGGTCGTCGACTGCGTGCAGGGTTACACTTGCGCGCCGTGCAAGCGTCGCTACGACTTTTCGTGGTGCATGAACAAGCTTCTGGACAGCGAGCGTACCCCGCGTAACCACTGTGCGATCTGCAAGCGATGCTGCGACCATCGTGACGTGCACTGCAACGACTGCGGTCGCTGCTATTTCTCCGGAGTGGCTGCTAGTCTCCCATGCCCGTGCAAGGAGGCGTCAAGCCACAAGAAACGACGCGAGGCTGCAGCAAAAGACAAGGCCGAGGAAGCAGAGGAAGAAGCTGAAGGCGAGTGCTGTATCATGTAGCTACCGTAACCATTTCACTTGCAACTCCACCGCCACCATGGAGATTCTGAGATCTTCTACTAAAGTCTCGTCAACTTGTAACAGTACAGAATCTAAACGTCTTGCCTCGTCGCAGATTCCGTGATCCGAAACGCAGCGTTTGTGTTCGACAGGGCTTGAAGTTGCAGTGCTGAAACCGTACGGATGACTGGTTCAAGTTGAACCGAATGCAACAGATCTGGGCCATTTGGTGCTTGGTTCTTGTCATTTGACAAGCGGATCGGGCAAACACGACGGTCCGATGCAGCAGATCCGGGCTAAAGAATGGTGCTTGCCGAGCCCAAGCACCATTCTGAGCTGCGGAATAACTTGCAGTGGTTCAGGGTGAACTCCCGGGATGCCAGTGGCTTGCCGGCAAGTCTCCACGTGGCTGGAGCGGAAGCACGAATGCACTTCCTTTATTTTTTGCAGATATTCTTCGCACAAAATACAAAAAAAAAATGGTGTTCTTATTTATCGAAACGTATTGCGGCTTTCTATTCATCGCTAAGAGTTCCGCCGCTGCTAGTTTTGTGCCTTGATCACCTTCAGATCGTTCAAAAAGGCTACCACTTCCAGTGAAAAGGTAGGCAGGTCTACTTGGCCGCTCCACTGCAAGCATTCGCCTTCCATCTTGGACGCTGCCTCAAGCTGCGTTTGCGTCAGAATCTCCTTGACGTAGCCATTTAGGAATACCTGGTAGAACGAGGCGAAGTCCACAGCCGCAACGCGGTGAAGCAGCTGGATGACTTCGTCCTGCAGTAGATTCATCTCGCCTTGAGTCAAAATGTTCATCAGCGTCGAAAGGAATCCCATGCGTAGCTCGCTCTGGAATCCTGTAAAGGCAAAGAGTCCCTGGGCCTTGTCGACTCGGTCCAGCAATCCTAGCACCTGCTTACAGATCCGCGGTGCCAGGTTGGAGCCTTCGCGGCTCAGAACGCTCGCCAGACTCTGGAAAATGGACAGGAAGTACGTGTGTGCTTGGTCCGACGCGTACCCACGCTCACGTGCGCCATCAGGAGTAAACTGACCCGAGTAAACGATGAAGAAGCGGTAGTGTTTCTCCAGTAGCTGCTCGACCAAAGCCACGAAGTAGCCCAAGATGACAGAGTCGCTTTCGGGGTGGGAGAAGATAACCTACAACACAAAAATAACTCTCTAGCTGGTGAAAATAATCTTCAGACACACATGCAACAAGCTCCACGCACCTCCTTAAGCGGACCGAAACACAGGTCAAGGATGTTCTGTAAGAAAGACGAGAAGACGGAAGTCGGCTCCTCGACGACAATCTTCAGTAGCTGCAAAAAGCCGCAAAGAACCATCAGTCCAGCGTTTCCTTGGTTATACAGTCTGTACACAGCACGATAGGATTAGTTCCAGCGCTAGAAAGCCAGTAAGCGGGCCACGTACACTCCTGAAAGCTGCGAGTCGTTAAAGATCTCCACGAACGTGCGCATGATCTCGGACACCGTTTCCTTCTGCATCTCCTTGCGGATCGACTTGAGCAACTGGGCGTACAGACGCACAATCTCGTTCACAACCTTGAGCGCACTCTTGATCTGATTCTTCGACTGCGGTGTATTTGAAGCCGCCATCTTGCGAATAGTAGTGAAGTACGTTGTCAGCAGCGCCATGAGCGACGGGAAAGAACTCTGGAGCACAGAGAAGAACGCATCTTTGGCCACTTTCGGCTTCGTCTCCACCGAGCGAGCGAGACAACGCACCAAGTAGCAGTCTCGCCTCAGTTGAGCAACCATAGCGTGCTCCAAGACGCGCTGCTCGTTTTGATGCAACGTCACAGCGGACTGATCGATAGACTCGCGAATTGGAACCAGCAACGAGCCATACGCGTTCTCCCACGGCTGGTGTCCACTTGAGGCGCCACTATCGCCTCGTAGCGAGATCGCTGAGTTCAGAATGGAGTTGGACATTGACGTATAGAGATCACCTTGTATCGCCAGCGGTAAGTGCAGGCTGAACTGGTGAATGTGGGCCTCGAGTTGAGTCATGGACGGGATCTGCACCATATCTTCGTACGATAACACAAAACCGAGGTTTGCGAGCAGCTGCATCGAGTTCTGCATCACAGCTAACGGAGACGGCACGATACTCGTGTCGAGCGTATGGAGAAGCACCTGAAGAACACTCTCCGAAGCATTCAGCACGTCCTGTCTAGCGCCGCTCTTGATCACGAATGGGATGCAGCTCAAGCAGAACCTGATGCTCGTGAGCGCTTCGCACTGCAACTCGGCAAAGGCGTCGCCCCGGGTGTGCAGTCTGTGTTGCACCATATATTCCGACATTTTGATAAACAAGTGCAAGATCTGCCAGCCAGCCATTTGCTGGTTCATGTCGTCGCTGATGCTGTAGTAGTGGGCGCACACACCGGAGAGGATCGCGCAATTGACAGTCAAGTCACGAATCACACACCGCTGCTGTTTCCACTGCTCCGACTGCTGCGCGATCACTGGCATTTCATGGATGTGGAACAACACCTTGTCAACGACATTTTGCACACGCGGCAGCATTAATTCCAGCAGAGGAGGCGCGCAGGAAGGGAGCGCTGCAATACGACGAATCAGCGCAATACAGTCCACAACAAACTGCTTCCTCTCAGAGATTTCGACCATTGTAGCTGCGCCGCCAGAAGCATTTCCGCTGGCAACATCCGTTCGAATCTGCGCCAAGTCCTGAAGCGAGCCTTGACCGTACGCACCACCCGTACTCTCCAGGTCAAAGGCAGTACTATTGTCTGTATCCTCATGATCGCCGTGGGTTCCAGCGTCATCGCCGTCGTCCAACTCGTCCAGTTGGCTTCGGTTCGACTCGTACCTCACACGCTCCACAAGATGCAGCATTACAGCAACCAGACCCTTCTCGTACGCCGTCAATACCGCTCTCACGCGTTCATTCGCTGCACCTTCGTTCTGTTCAATCTCTTCAATGTAAGACACGAACACCTCCCACACTCGCAAGCAGTTTAAAAACCCTTCAACATGAGGCTGTTTGGTCGTGAAAGCATGCACCGACTGCAAGAAAGTCGGCAGGATATCTCCGTACTTGGGGTTCTCCAGTCTCTTCAAATGCTGCGTCAAAAACAGCTCCACGAACTCGCTCAACTTGTCCAAATACTGCTCCGTCGCTTGGCCAATCAACTGGTCCTCCACCGTCTTCTGCAGCAGCGGACACAGTCCAAACATCACGTGTCCCACAATCTCGTCCACTCTCGCGGGCTCAAATCTCTTGTTCATCAGCTCGGCCAGACACTGCAGCGCCGTCGCACTCGACGCACACATGTGGGACGTAAATCCCCGGGCAAACACATTCTCCCAGTTCCTCGCCAGTTCAAAGAGCAGATTAATCCACGCGTCGTTCACCTGCTCCGCCACGGGAGCCCACGTGATCAAACTATTCAACGTGGTCAACGCCACATTCGCCACGCGATCTTGGTCCACAACCACCTGGGCCTCTCCGACCTGCAGAAGATGGCTACATCCTTTCAAAATGTTCGCCAGCATCGCCAATACGCTCGGTAATTGGGCTGTTAGTCTGGCCTTGGCCTGTTTTTTAACTGTAGCCATCACCATGGCGTCGTCGCGTCCAAACTCCTCCACGACGACATTGAGCAGCTCCAGGCCGCTCTCCCTCGTCCTCTCCTCGACGATTAAAGCCTCTACTTGGCTCATAAAGTCCGGCCACGTGGCGTCTCCCTGCTCGGCGCCTCGCCATTGGATCTTGGCGATATCTGCGAGAACTTTCCTCATCTTCCGCCGCACGAAGGCGATCTGGGCGCCCCCTGAGGAGCTGGATGAGGCCAGGAGATGGTCCCACACGAACTGGCGGATGCGCAGTTGCTCCGAGGCCGGGAAATGAACCCATTTCTTGGCCACGTACTCCTCCAACGTCGTGGCGGCGAACCAGAGCGCGTATTCGTTCAGGGAGGTGGATAGAAGCTGGAACAGCACGGGCAGGCAGGCCGCGGGCGTCTCCTTGAAGCGCGTGAGCTGCTCCTCCAGCTGCTGCTTGTCGCCTGGGGGCGTCGTGGGGTCCAGCAGGCGGCGCAGCGCGCCCTCCACCTCGGCGATCATGGCGGCGTCCGAGTGCGCACTCGCGCTCATCGTCAAATAAACTTGGCTCGGTTTACCGGATACCGAGCCTCGGTATTGCAGGAGTGATGGTAGATGGGTAGATGGTGTACCGGTACATCACACCAAAGAAGGAGTGATGGATGTTGGATTGTGTACCTTGATGTGAAGTGGGTTCAAAACAGCATGATTCCGCGCTCGTACGCAGGTGACGGCGACGGAAAGTGGCTGCTGTTCGTGAGAGAGGAGGATACAGATACGCTTGTGTTTACTGCAGTGGTGACACAGGAGACGAATGTGGTGGTGCAGCTCCAAGTGGACGCAGATGCGCTAAAAGACCACGTATGGGCGTCAAAAGCTGACAACACGGTGCTTCTATGGAGCTGACGTTGTTGCTGCTGTAGAGCGAGGAGCTGGGGCTCGAGATGGAGAGTCACGCGTTCAAGACGTTGCTGCTGGTACGCTGCTTTCTTGCCGTTTCTGAAGACAAATGTATTCAAATGACGGTGTCACTGATAACAGAAAGCACTGGAGCAGCGTTCGTGTGTGGACGTGGAGATCGAGACGGAGAACGACACGGTGAAGGAGGTTTTCCTCTCGCTTACGTACAAATTCAGCCCCTCGATCTCTCGAAAGGGAGTTTTCCAGCTGCCAATTGTGGCCAAAGACGCACCGCAGAGTCTAGTGGAGCTGCTCGATAATATTCATGCCAAGCCACCCCAACCAATGCTGTCGGAGCAGCAGAAATCGAAGAAACAGAAGAAAAACATTGTGCCTGCTGCAAGTGCAGGGGTAATGGACCAGGATACGAGTACAATAAACAGCCAGGAGAACAAGAACATCACTACTGCATCACAGAGCTCGGATAACGGGACGACTGCAGCGGTAAATCCAATGCTGCTCAAGAGAAGACACATGCCTACAGGAACCATGTACGTGATACATTGGCTATTTCTTTTTAGCAACGTTTTTTTGCTAATATTTGAGTATATTTTTATGTAGGCGTCGAAGAGGTCCCAAGGGTGCCAAGCTAGCCAAGAAGTAGCTACATATGACTTCGTCGTATTGATTGCCTTACCCTTTTGGCAACGGGATCTCTGCTGCTGTCCATCTGATGCGCTGTCCCATTTCCCAGAGCCCCTTGCGTCTGGTGCCATTGCGTGTAACCGTGCCGTCTCCGTGACGAAGCCCAGCGTGCCAGGTTCCTTCGTATATCTCGCCGGTAGCCATGATCAACTCCTTGCCGAAGCCATGAGCCAGTCCGTCACGCCAAGAACCTTCATAGAAACTGCCATCCCCTCGCGTGTATTTCCCTGCTCCGTGCATCCGACCATCTTTCCACGAACCCACGTAGACGGCAAGTCCTGTACCCATACCATTCGTCATTGCAGCACCGATGATCTTCTTGAAAGCGCCGGAATTGGTACTAGAATTTGTATTGGTGTTGACTGGAGCAGCGAACTCCATACGACCATTTCCATGCCGACGTCCGTTCTGGAACTCACCATCGTATTTGCTTGTACTAGACCCTCGTGTGAGCACACCTTTGCCGTGGAAGACATCGTGTTGGTACTCGCCTTCGTATCGATCCCCACTAACTAACCACCTCTCTTTACCAACACCATGGCGCTCACCTCGACGCCACTCACCGTCGTACACCCGCGTGCGGTGATGAGAGGTAAATACCCCATGACCATGTCGGAATCCTTGCAAGAATTCTCCTTCGTACGTATCTCCGTTCACAAAGGTCAGCTCTCCTTTTCCCTGTCGGATCCCTTCCACGAGATCGCCCTTGTACACTGCTCGCATCGTTGTTTCAAGGGACACTCGTGAGCGTTACGACAATTTGCAGCAGGTATGTCCTTTCTATTAAATCCATTTTTTGCTTACTACTTAGTACAACCGAGCCACTTTTCTACTGCGGGATCGCACACTGGGCCAATTCCCTTGGCAATCTCAAGCCGTCGTAATGCGATGTAGTTATCGTCGGGCACGCACGATAGAACTTGAAATCTAGTGTTGTAGCAGATCCCGGTAATGTTCCCAGGGAATTGGCATTGTCGGTATGATTTTCCTTGGCACATAGTAATTGTTTCTTTCGTCGGGAACAGCGAAAGCTCGAGTTTGTCGAACAAGTTTTCCTGACAAATAAATGGAGAAAAAGTTTCAAACGCCTTCGCAGTCGCAGAGCTCCCCAGGAAGGGAGCAACAGAAAGTTTTGGGTTCTGATCATTCATCAGACACGTTGCTGGAGACGTGCCGAACAACGAATTGGCTTGACACGACCCGTGAGTCAAGTTACATGGACCCATGAAGCCGTTGCAACAGACGCGATTGGGCCGAAAAACGACGAATTCCACGAGCTTTTCCAGCGGAGACAGATCGGGTATCCGCTCTAGTCTTGGCAGCAGCGTCAGAACGAGTCGACTTAGTTTTGGCACGTGTTCAAAGCTCGGTAGTTGACGAAGCTGATTTGTCCACGCGAGCGTGAGACTTTGCAGGTTTGGAACTCCTGTGAAGGCGGGAATCGCTTGGAGGTTGACATGGATGCCCAAGTGTATCATCGACAGCCGTGGAAGATCACTGAACAGGTCGTCTGGAAGAGCGACCAAGTTGGTACTACCATATCGCCCTTCGATCTGGCTGTGCAAATTACAACAACAAAAAGTTTTGCGATTTAGTTCTTCATCTCTAGGTCTACTAAGTATGTATTGACACGTACATTGTTACAAGCCTATGAAAATCTTTCGCCCAAGCTGGAATGTGCTCAACGTCTGTGTAGATGAGTTGACTGCAGTATTAGAACAGCGTCTTAGATCAAACCATGCATCACTTCAATACATGGGATGGCGTACATTGTTTTGAGACCAGAGCACCTGCGAAGCTCCTCTGGCCATGCTACCAGTTGGCGATTAATCACTTGAAGCGATGTGAGCATACCAGCTCCAGCAAGAGTCTTTACCGTATCGTACGCATTAACTGGATCCACCCATTGATTGTACATCTTTGGCGCTAGATCGACATCAATTAGGATAACACAAGGACAGTGCTCATCACTAGTCTGCCATCGATGGGCGTAGACGACACATTCCGGATATGACGAGCATAACGTCTCCGAATCTGTGATAGCTTTGTGAGTTGACAACAAAATGGCCAGGATTGCTGCCACATAAACACTCACAACACCCTTCGGCACTGCATTCTGCGGGACAGGAGTGGTGGTGTTTGGTACAGTTTTCTTGACTCCTCGAGATGCGTATTCACGGTATCTGCTCCAGATCAGAGATTCCAGAACACGCTCAAACCGATAGCACAAGGCTAAATTCATGCTGATGCGTATTGCAAAATCGAGAGGCGAGTTGATGCGAAGTGAGTCGAAAATCACACGGAAAAGCGCCATTTCCGATGGATCGGCTAATGATCGAGCGTTGTGTTCAAAACTTCCGGCCGGTAGTATCTCCAAGTAGAAAAGATACGCCTGACGATCGAAATCAAAGTTGTAGTAGCAATAAAGCAGCATCAGAATCGGAAACAAAACGGCTGCAGCCAAGTCAAAGCTGAATTTCGTCACAGTTAGTAAATGACCGACATCGTACATGGAGTCGACAACTATCTCCGTCAAAGCTGAAAACCGATCTGTGAGCACATTTACGACGCAAGATAGCGCGTTTACTGCGAGAAATCCTGCAAAGCCATACGTAAGACTGACGGGACTCCCACTTTGTAACAATTGACGTAGCACGGCTGTCTCCATAACTAAGTCGATTAACTTGAGAAAAGCGTTCTACTTAAGTACAACATCAAATGTTAGAGGCCAAGGCAACTCAAGATGAATACATAAAATGCTTACCCAACGCTTGCGATTTCTTCCTTCGTACGATGTGAGCTCTTTCCACAGTTGACGGCCGCGTTTGTAGCTCGGACCAATGACTTGTAGAATCCTCGACGAGGCCCAAGTGCCCGCTTTACTGCGTGTGCTCGAAGAAACAAGCAGGTTTCGCCACAACACTGCTCTCAATAGTACCAAAAGATAGCCCACATCTACGACCATTAAGCCAATAGCTCCTGCTAGTGTCATGCTCGGATTTGCATCAGTGATATACCAGAATTTCCCGTTGTCGTATGCGCCAGTGTTCATCAGGGTGTTTGCAGTCTCATTCGGAGCCAGTGCTAGGATAATAAGCCACGTTGTCCATGCGAGACACACAACGAGGATAATGATCATCGGGATACCGAGAACTCCAAAGGATTCACGAAACGAGAGATGTCGGCTTGTCTTGTATCCGAGACTTCGATTGGTCTCTAGCTTAAGATGCCGACGACTTGGTCCGTTAGGAAGAATTTGGCTGAGTTTCACGTCGCGGTTATTGTTTTCAAGACCTGCCGATGATTGATCACCAACGTGTCTGGCCATACTGGAACGGCTGGCAAGCGTGTCACTAGGTGCTATCGCCATCATCACGAACTTGATCAACTGCAATAGCGCTCTACCTGGCCGCCTTTATGGCGTAATGAAGTATTTTTGAACATGCACAAAAGAAGTAGTAGAAGTAATACGTACAAGTACTGTTTCAAAGCTGAAAATACGTGTTAGCGCATGGCTGCCTAACTACTGAACATAATTTTATTTTGTGGGCGACTCACCAGTTCATATTCTGTTAAACTCGCCGTTGTGAACTGGCTGATTCGAACATACCATGCAATAATTCTGGGACCCGTCTTCGCTGGTGAGATGATATCAGTGTGTCTAGAACTTGTTCAAAATCGGGTTAACAGCGTGAAATCCTGTATTGCAGTCGTAGTTTACTCAACGAAACAAGTGTAGTGCGTTGAGTCGACATGTATTTCTAAGCAGCGCAGCAGTATCTGCTGGGGGTACAATAAACCCCACAACACGGCCAATATGGGTTTCCATACCCAGACATATTCGAACATAACCTTACTCATTCCTTGTAATGTTGATAATGGTCACTTCACATCTGTACCTTGCACCCAGAAACACTAGGGACGACAAAAAAGGCATTTGAACTGGTCGTGGTCACATGTTTAGCTCAGTGAATTAATTTCACCCATTACAGCCCAGCCATTTCTCTTCTACTGGATCACACTTCAGCCCGACACCGCTCTCAATTTGCAAGCGCAAGGCAATGTAGTTGTCGTCCAACAGGCATGAAAGAACCTGAAACCGAGCGTTGTAGCAGATACCAGTTCTGTTGGGAGGGTACTCGCACTGTCGGAACCTCTTTCCCCCACACATATCGACCGTCTCTTTGGTCGGAAAAGTAGAGAAATCGACTCCGTCGATTACTCTACTTTGCAAATGCTTGGAGAAAACTTATTGAGCGCATACTGGGTGACCGTACTCCCTCCAAATAAACCCGAGTTTGTGTCATTTTGAAGGCAAGTTGCAGCGGGAGTGCGCATTATGGTATTCGATAGACACGCACTCGCCCATAAAACCATTGCAGCAAACATAATTTGGTCTGTAAATGACCATTTCCACTAGGTTCCGAAGCGGGGCCAGGTCGGGGATTTGCTCCAAAGTTGCGATTAGCATCCAGGTGAGAACAAAGCTCTGTAGTTGTGGAACTCCACTGAGCGGAGGAAACCTCGTGATATTCTCGTGAACTCCAAATTGAATCATTGTCAGCCGTGAAAAATCGCTGAAAGGGTCACCAGGAAGATTGGACAAATTGGGTTTACCATATTTGCTTTCAATTTGACTAATTAAACATCGCATTAGAGTTAGTTTTTTTTAACTGTTGAGCTTAGATGCCCATGAATCTTACATTGTCTCGAGATTCTTAAACTCCTTTGTCCATGTTGGAATTCGTCCCGTGTTTGTATAAATCAGCTGTCTGCATCGTTTCAAATTCCATATCCAATATGTTGGGATCAAAACGCACCAACACTATATCAATGAAACAACGTACATGGTTTTTAAGTTCTGGCACTTGCGAAGCTCTTCTGGCCACTTGACCATTATTATCTGTATGGATGTTAGCAAGCCAGAGGTTGCCAGAGCCTTCACCTTGTCGTACGTGTCGATGGGATCAGTCCATTCTTCATACGTTCTAGGCTCAACATCAATATCAATTAGAACGAGACAGGGGTAGTACTCGTCACTGGTTTTCCATCGCTGTACGAATAAAACACATTCTGGGTGAATAGAGCAGAGCTGTGTGGAATCCGAGAGGGCTTTGTGGGTAGCCATCAGTATCGCCATACAAAAACACCGGCTCCCTTTGGCACTGGGTTTTGTGGAGCCGGGGTAGACTTTACGCATACAGTACTTGTCGCTTCACGAGATGCGTATTCGCGATGCCGTGTCCAGACTAGTGCCTCTAAAACCCGCTCAAATCGGTAGCAAAATGTCAAATTCATACCAATTCTCACCATGAAATCGAGAAATGAGCTGATACGAAGCGAGTCGAAGCTTTCACAAAAGAGCGCTATCTCCGCAAAATTGGGAGCGAGGTGCTCAAAACTTCCCGGTGGGCGGTTTTCAAGGTACGTGATGTACCCTTCGCGGGCAAAGTCGAAGTTGTAGTAACAGTAAACTAGCGTTACAAAACGGTGCAGCTTAAATCAAAGCTGAAACAAAATGTTGTTGTTAGTAAAATAAAAAAACAAGTTTGTCGCACTTCAAACGTACACGGAATCAATGAGAACTACCGTTAATGCTGAAAATTGATCTGTCCGGACGTTGGCGACGCAAAACAGCGAGTTGACTGCCTGAACAACGGAAAATCCGTACTTGAGTGCTACTGGACTTCCGTTTTGTAATAGCTGGCGGAGCATGATTTTCTCCATCCCCAAGGCTAATAACTTAACGCATTCTGTGTACAACAGCGCGTTCTTAAACTCAGAACTACAACACTCCTTTTATGCTACCCTTACCTATCGTTCCCGATTTTTCCCATCGAAAGCAGTGATATCAGCCCACAATATCCATGCGCGTCGAGAACTCGGACCAATAATT